>OY728161.1:272704229-273954229 GCA_963277665.1 Viscum album
TAAGCCAATACAATTGGTGTTGGAGCTAAGAAGATCATGGTTATATTAGGGAAGATGACCCAAGTTATGAATAATAACCTTTCACATATAGAGATTCATGATGTTCCATGAAATGGTAAACCTATACTATATCGTTTCATGCAACATAAGCCCCAATATTTTTTAGAACTAATAATCTAGCGATAACTGAGAAATAGATTAAGTCCCTAGAAAAGATATTTCTAGCCTTAGGGTGCAATGAATTGGAAAATTTTATATTGGTAGTATATTATATTAAAGGCTATTATTATCAATAGTGGTCTTTTATTTATAATACTAGGGGGAAGAAGAAATAAAACATATGGAATGGAGAGATTTTCAAGAAAAATTTCTCGATAAATATTTCTCTCATGAGTAACGAATTGAAATGAATAGATAGTTCCTAAACTGAAATAAAAATGAAGAATAACATGTTGTAGAGTATGATGATACCTTTACAATAATAGTCAAGAATCTTATTACTTACATACTCAGTAAAAAATACAATATTGACCATTTCTTTGAAGATCTTAAGCCAAGTCTCTGAAGAGAACTAGTTTCTCAAATTTTTTCAACACATGATGAAATAGTTTTATGCTCCATTAAGATAGAGAATGAATTTTATAGAACCTATATATTCAAGGGAAATCAAGATATGAAGAGGTTGGATGAACACCAAGAAAAAGAGAACATGTCAAAGATGAAGAAAAAAATGTAACAATTTCTATCACGTGAAAATTGTTCAAAGAAACATCTTAGAAAATGGTTGAAGGGTATAAGAGTTTATTACAAGTACGAAGATAGGGTTAATCTAGATAATGAATGTAAGGGAAAGAAATAGACCACTACTATCTAGTTCATAAAATGTAATGAAATGGGGTATTTTTCAAACCATGTCCCAAGAATCAATGTAATCTATCACATAAAAGGCTAAGAGGAGAAGTCTAAGCTTATGCAATAACTGCAACTGAGGTTGAAGTTTCCAAGGATGTGATGGAAAGTACTTTAATAATATCCTCAAATTTAGATAATTATTTATTTTATTTTGGATCCTTTTACTCTTTTATATCTTATATGTTTTCCAAGAAAAATAGATATTTCCCTAGCACCTTAATAAGAGAGTTGTCAGTCAAAACTCATAGTGGAGATCTCACTACAATAAGGATGTTTCAGACAGTACCCATTATGACACATAAACATGCTCTATTTGTTGACTCTATTATTATACCTATGGTTGAATTTGATAAAATACTTTATATGGATTGGATTTCAAAATATGATGAAAACAATTATTGTAAAGATAAGGAAATTATGATTCATTATAAAGATGTAGAATTCCTTATATTTAGAGTGGATACTTTATCATCTGGATCATGTTTAGATCCGCTCCCAGTGTCTCTTCTGGATGATATTCTTGGGGAAGAAGAGAATACACAATCTATAGATGGAAAAGTTGATCTTCAAATTGAGGATGTATCTATTTTATGGGAATACGTTGATGTATTTCTTGAGGAATTACTTAGACATCCACCAGATCATGAAGTTGATTTTTCCTTTGATTTAATCCCTGATGTAAGAACAATATCAAAGACTCTATTGAATGAAGACTGTAGAATTAGTGGAATTAAAGAAATAACTAGAGGAGTTGCGTAATAAGATATTTATACATCCTAGTGTTTTAACTTGGGGAGCCCTGTTATTTTCGTTAAGAAGAAAGATAGATCTATGAGTATATTAATTGATTATAGGTATATCAATACTGTTACAATAAATAACTAGTATTATATTCATCGTATTGATGACTTATTCAATAAACTTCATAGAGAACAATATTTTTCAAAGACTGACTTTTGTTTTGGGTATAATCAATTTTGAGTAAAAAAAGGAAGATATTCTAAAGACAACATTTCATATGAAGTATGAAAATTATGATTTTATAATAATTTCATTTGGATTGAATAATGAACCCTATATTTTTATAGATATAATAAAAAGAGTATTCAAAGAATATCTTGATATTTTTTTTGGTATTTATTGATGATATCTTGGTTTATTCTAAAATCTTTGAGAACCATGAGAATCACTTGTGGATTATTCTTGAGACTCTTAGAATAAAATATTTGTATCGGAGATTTAGAAAGTGTGAATTTTGAATTTAGAAAGTTTATTTTATTGGAAAAATTGTCTTAAAGAATGAAATCTTAGTTGATCCTATGAAGACAAAGGACATAAAATAATGGCGTACACCAAAGAACATAACTGAGGTACGTAGTCTCATTAGTTTTGTAAGTTACTATCGATGATTTTTTTTTTCAAAATTTTAACCGATTAGATAACCCGTTAAGTGACGCCACAAACCCATTTCATGTGTAATAACAATATTTTATGGTTTTACTTCATATAATTTTAATGTTATGAAAACAATGATTTTAAAATAAAAATCAGGCATGTTTTATACAATTAAACACTGAAATGATTATATTGCATCAAGGCCAAAAGACCATAGCTAGCCTAGGAAAATAATGGAAAATCTAAGAAGCACCACTGGAAGACCTCCTTGCACCACAATGAGACCAAGTAGGTAGCCCTCATCCTTTGGGCTTACCATAGTGAATAATGTAATCGCTAGGAGAAGGGCACATGTGCTAAGCAGTAGAGTGATTTAGAGAACCATCTTGTAACCCAAACTGACTTATAGGTATTAAATAACATAAACATGTATTTATAAGGGTCTTGTTGACCGTTAGAAATATTTATAACAATTGGAGTTTAAAATCAAGTGATCGTTAGTGTTTTATTAAATGGATGTATTTATAATTTAAACATTTTTAAGACAATTTTCTTTAAAATAATATTTGAAAATTGATAATACAGTTTTCAAAGTAAATGTTATCTCACTTTGTTCAAAGAATAATTTAAAATAACTATTCTTATTAAACATAATTTATTCTTATCAATTTATTATTTAATAAAATATTTTAAATAATAATTATACTAATATATCAATATAGCTAATTTGTTGTTCAAAATATGATATAGACACACACACACACATGTATACTATATTGGAATTATATGTAATTATGATATAAAACTAATACTATTATTTTATATTGAGGTTAAAAATGACATTGGAAATTATTATTTTAAAGCATTTTAATGAAATTATTTTGTAGATGTGCACTATTCTAATTTATATGGACAAATATTTAATATATTATATGGGTCTTATATATTTTAAAAAATATGATATATACATACATGTATATATATACAAAGTAATAATTATTAGATTATAAATTTTGATTAGATTAAAGTTTTATACATTATTAAAATTTTAATTTTTGTTTAATAAAAGTATAAATATATAATATAACTATTTTAATAGAATGATTAAAATTGTACATATATAAATGATATTTTAGTAAAAATTATTGTTACTTTAAATCATATATATATATATATATCATATTAACATTTTTTTAAGTTTCAAAGTTAAAAATATTTTATACAAATTATGATAATTATTATTATTATTTTAAAGTAAATAAATATTCAGATAATCAATTTAATTTATAACATTTTAATTATATAATATAAAATACATATATATATGTTTATAAATGAATTTAATAATAAAATTTTTTACTTTTTAAAAAGTATTGATAAAGTAATTTTTATAGGTTATTTGTTTTATAAAACTTTGACTTTTTTTAAAATTATTTATAATATAATATAAGATGATAAAGGTATAATAATAAATTGAAAATGACAAAAAAAATAAAATAATCCCGTAAAGTGTTTGGGGTCTACGGAATGGGGTATCATAGCATGGGGGGGGGGGAGGTGTTCCTCGATTGGGTTTGTGAGTCGTGACATCGAAGGTTTGGGGAGGATGAGTCGGGTTTGGTGGGGGTCTCCAGGTCGCGTGGCTTGTGGGCTTCATCCGAGGTGAGGGAATTGACCCTGAGCATGGGCCGATGCTGAGGGAGATCAGGCGATATGATCATGTAGGCCATTGGTGGTTTGAACGGCGATGAGGGTACAAACTGGGTCATGGAGTTCCGCCGAAGATTTTTGTTCATGAGTTGAGGTTTTCGAATCGAATTAGAATTGGTTATCTCAGTCTGGTTTTGGGTCGAGTTAGGGTTTCTTTCTGTCCGAATCTAAGGTAGTCTTAATGTTCTAAGTCTTCGTATCTAAGTTATTCCTTTCTTTCTTATAGGTTTTGGATTTCTTCAGTTTAATAGTGAAGTGTGTTTTCCCCAAATCTTTGTTTTTCCTTTTTTATTCTTCCTTGGATTTCATCTTTTGTCCCTAATCCATGAGATTTTTACTTTTGGATTATAAACAGTGGGTATATCATTTTAGTCTACTGATTTGTTCACCTAGCCCTGTTTAACTATGTTTAATATTAGTTATGTCAATTTTATTTCATTATTTTTCTCTAATTGATTGATTGTGAATTATGGATTCTGCACCTTTAGTCCGTGCTTTCACCACAAGACTGAACTCGTCACTATAAAAAAATTATTAAAAGTCTCTACTGGACCAGGTTAAATAGTATAGGCATGGATATAAAGGCCTTACTCCTTTGTGTAATTTAATTGGGGGGGGGGGGGCTTGTTTGAAGCTTTGTGGGTGTGTTCAAGACAACATAAATGGATCAACGTTTTTGTAATCAAGGGATTATTTATGACTTATTTTGTGTCTTATGTTCTTCATAAATTTATTGAAGGAGCTTCATTTATTTATCTCAAAGGTATAATTTTTATTTTTCTAGTTTTGCTAAGGGATTATTATTTTTTAAATAATATGCATGAAAATTTCCATTTTTATTTAGTAAGAAATTTATCCAATTAAATATTTCAAGATTATATTTACTTTATGAAAACTATTTTTAAATCCAGTTTGGTTTAAGGGATTTAATATTTATTCATATTGCAAGGGATAATTTTATTTATACGTATGTTTTGAAAATCTTCCTAAGGGTGTTTTCATATTACCTGCAGCTCATGTATTCTTTAAAGAAACTTATAAGGGGTTATTTTTCTTCTTAATTCAATTTATGTTTAAGGTAATGGTCTTTTAAGGGAAATTTATTTATTTATGTTAATTTATACTTTCTATTTTCTGGTTTGCGTAAGGGTTTAAAATACCATGTGTGCCTTTTGAAAAACCTATTTATACACCTTTTATTTTTGGTTATATATATATATAAACACATAGTTTTAAATAAACATCTATGATACCCGATTTTAAGACTCCTAAATATGGATTTTCAAATTTTAAGTAGTGTTTTTAAGCGAAAGGCATTTAAGGGTTACTTGGTTTGTGTTTGAATAAACCATATAAAAAATGTATATACTATATATATAAATATATTTACATACCAAATACTTTCAGTCTCATGATTCCTTTTGATTAATGTGAATCTCTATGATATAACCTACTTACACCACTCACATGAGTGTTAAATTTTTTTGATTTTTATTATAAAACCCATGTATACACTTTTTGTATATATATATATATGGGTATATGTATATATATATGTTCATTATAAAACAAACTAGCTAATTCATGTGTTTTTTTAATTTTTATATATACAGTTAATCATGAGAGGATTCTATTTAGTTTTATTTTAATTGGACTATATAAATATATTTATACGGTTATATGTATATACCTATGGGTTTTAACCCTAAACTAAATTAAGTTTTCATAAAATGATTTTTTGGAAATTCAGTTATGTTTTCGAGTGGCATAACATCAATAAAGTTTTATTAAACCTATTTGGGAAATGAAAACCCCCAAGTGTACACCTTGTGTTTACTTGGTTTATATAATTTTTAAAACCTACATGTATATGTACAAGAACCATAATCACATGAGTATATGCACTCCTATTTTTAGAAGGATGAAGTAGTCTTTATATTAGGCATGAATACATATACATGTTTAAGCACTTATATATAAATATGTGTAATTATATTTTATGCATGAATGCTTCACATGAATCAATTATCTTCCACATAACCTAGTGCTCTTGAATCTTCCACAATAAATGTTTTTAGTTATTAAAGTTTATTTTGTTAAATATACCCATTTATCAGCATGTGTTTTAAATACATAAGAATACTATCTTAAATTCAAAATTATGAATTTTGAAATATAAAATGTTTACTTTCATAATAAGGAATTTAGAATTTAAGGGTTATCTTTTTATGTGACAAAACCTGAATAATCATTTATATGCATTCGTTATCATCACATGTGCTATAGTATGTATTCCTATCCTACATGTGATTGGTTTATTTTTGATAGCCATGTAGTTGTCAACATAGACAATTAAGGATTCAATTTATGTATGTAATTGATAATTTTTTTTGCTATTTTATGCGTGTCATTGAGAAAATTGTCATTTAAATTTTAACTCACATGTCATGATAATTCATTAAAAAGAACTAAATTATTCAAAGTGGTATGGGATACGTTGAATATATAACCTTAATTGGATATATAAGGAATGTATTGGACATAGTAAGTGATGGGTGGGGCTCGCTATAGCCCCTCGATGCATTGATAGGTCTCATGAAACAAATAGACATGGAATTGGATGAGGCATTTCCCAATTTGATATATGGTTTTGGTCGAGGCCTTAATCATTTTTAGATGTCTTGGTCGAGGTCTTGATGAAACGTTATAGAATGTCAGGAATTTTTACTTCCCTCATTATGTTTATAATATTTAATTAACCAAGTAAATATTCGACTAGTAGAATATATTTGGTTAAGAGCCTTTACATATGAGTATCAGAAGAAGTAAATGCACATGGCATAATGTTTATTCAGAACTCACCTTCTGAACATTAATACAAATGCTATAAATTTATCTACCAATTTATGATTTATAGTTAGTAAGGAAAGAAAGTAATGTTATCATTTTATGTGCAACTCTGATCATATATTACTTTCATATGTAAATTCTGTACTTGCACTTTTTCATGTCACACATAGAATAGTTATAATGACTCTTGATTTATATGTCGTACACTATATATTTTGTTTAATAATGATTATGATTGGAACATGTTTTATTGTATCCCTATTAATGCTCCTTAAAAGGTTCACAGGTAATTCTTGGAAAACTGTTATGTTATGGTTCATGTATTGCAGTTTTATTTAAGAAGATATTTTATAAATATTTTTTTAAAGGGATGTTTTTATGAGGTTTTACTTGAAATTTTATATTTTTTTTTAAAACCCCCTTACTGGTCATTCTTGTGCTCACCCTACATTTTCATTTATAGTTTTTACAGGTTTAGTAGAATTGAGATATACTTTTTGGTGGCTGCTTTGTGAAGTCCTTTCTATTCATTAATGAAGGATTTGTAATATTTTTATCTGGTTTTCTAGAACCTAAACCAAAAAGATCCTCTGTATGGAACATGATGTGTAATTCTTCAGTATTTCTTTTTTAAAAAAAATTACACACCATGTTTTATAAAACGCACCGGCTCCGGGGCAGTTTGGGTATGGGCAATGACAGTTGGTATCAGAGGTCGGTTTAGGCGACTTTGTAAAATTAGAACAACAATTAAATTTAATTATGTCTTACTAAGTATATTTATCTTTTAAAATTTTTAGATGACAGATAAAAAAGTCTTCTATCTCTTCCAACAGAAATACTAGACTATAGTTGCTAAATCATGTTTATAAGGCTATGAGACTTTTGAAAACCTTCTTCTACCATGTAAACGCCTCTACGGGGTATCGAACTCTCCTTGTGTACTATAACTTCATCGAGGATCAGGATTTGACTATTTCCTTATGATGCATGCACAATTTCCATTCTATGCACGTAAGGTAAAGTACTTTGAGGGTCTATTTAAATGCTTTACCCTAGTCAGTAATTCTTCCACCCTCGAGGACTTCAAAGAGGATGCACAAGAGGGTGACCTCTGAGCAACATAACTTTGTCAAATCATGACCTACGGTCTTACTAGTCAATTTATGGACTTTGAAATTCTTGAGGACGAGTCTACCTATTTACATTATCGACATCAAGTTCATACTGATGTATCCCATCTTCATACACATCATGCTTTTCTCACATGTAACTTTAGATGTCCACATACATTTGATCCTAGTTGCCCGTGCTACATCTGGACCAAATAGATTGAAGAGTTTGGAACCTCTTTAGGGATTCGCTTAATTAGGAACTAGGGAAATCATCAACACCAGTAGTACCTGTAAAAGGGCATCATGGTGGATGTCAGGAGGTCTGTGTTAGTGATATTGTGAGAGGGAACAAATAAATATGTAGTACCCTGGGTTTCATGAATTTTTTTTTCAATGTATAATGTTATATTTTATGATTTTTTATTTTAATATGATTTTACAAAATAACCTCAATGTTTTATTATGGTTATGCCTTATTGATTAAATTTGTCCCTTAAAATTTCAGATGGAAGACATGGGTTTACCAACAAGCCTCTTATCACTCCCTACCGAATTACTAGAACATATAATTGTCGAGTCATGTTCAGAGACATACTAGCCATTTGTGAACCTGTTCCTAACCTGAAAACACCTTTATCAAGTGTCTAACAAGACAAATGTACTTGGGCTTTATCAAAGACCAAGCCATGTTTAATACCTCATGTCGTAAGAGAAACTTTCTTTTTATGCACACAAAGGAAGGTACTATGAGGGCCCCTTCTTTTGTTTCACCCTATCGAAGGGTTATTTGGCCCTATAGATGTTCCGAGAAGCTATTGAGATTGGAGACCCCCCCACAACCTATATGTTCCAAGTATTGAGTTACAAAAGGTATGGGAGGCTTTATAACATCTGGTTTTTAGAAAACCAACTCATCTGATTGGTCTATCAGAACCATGTACATTCCGACATCTCTGAACTCTACACCTCCCGTACCACCCTTTTGAGGACCTACTACTACCCTCATGAGTTTGACTCGAGCTTTGAGAGGAGTATTTTGGTGAATGAAATTGATGAGTTTAAGAATGTTTTGGGAATCAATCTAATCAGAAGAACCTACTAGGAAAGTGTCCAATGATGGTGAACTTGTTGAAGAGGCATTAATGGTGAAATCTTTTGGTTGGTAATGGGAATCTTAAGAGCACGAAGGAATTGTGAGGATGCAATTCTTTGAAGGGAAAGATAATATGATGCCCGAACCTATTTCATGTGCAATAACAATATTTTATGGTTTTACTTCATCTAATTTTCATTCCATCCAAAAAATGGTTTAAAAATAAAAACCTAGCATGTTTTATTCAATTAAACACTGAAACAATTACATTGAATCAAGAACAAAAGACCATAGATAGCCTAAGAAACTAATGGAAAATCTAAGAAGTTCCACTGGAAGACCTCCTAGCACCAAAATGAGACCAATCAGTTAGCCCTCATCCTTTTGGATGACCGTAGTGAAGAATATAATCGCTAGGAGAAGGGAACATGTGATAAGTAGCAGAGGGATGTAGAGAACAATCTTGTAAGCCAAACCTACTTAGAGGTATAAAATACCATAAACATGTATTTATAAGGGTATTTTTGACCGTTAGAAATATTTACGACTGTTGGAGTTTAAAATCAGGTGACCGTTAGTGTTTTATTAAATTGAAGTATTTATAATTTAAACATTTTTTTAAGTCAGTTTTCTTTAAAATAATATTTTAAAATTAATAATAAATTTTTCAAAGTTAATGATATCTCACTTTGTTCAAATAATAATTTCAAATAACTATTCATATTAAACAGAATTTATTCTTATCAATTTATTATTTAATAAAATATTTTAAATAATAATTATATTAATATATAAATATAGGTAATTTGTTGTTAAAAATATGATACACACACACACACACATTTATACTAGATTATAATTATATGAAATTATGATATAAAACCAATATTGTTATTTTATATTGAGGTTAAACATGACATTAGAAATTATTATTTTAAAGTATTTTAATGACATTATATTTTAGAAGTGCACTATTATAATTTATGCAGACAAACATTTAATCTATTATATGAATAATTATATGGGTCTTATATATTTTCAAAAATATGATATATACATACATACATATATATATAAATTAATAATTATTAGATTATAAATTTTGATTAGAATAAAGTTTTATACATTATTAACATTTTTATTTTTATTTAATAAAAGTATAAATATATAATATAACTATTTTAATAGAATGCTTAAAATTGTACATATATGAATGATCTTTTAATAAAAATTATTATTACTTTGAATCATACATATATATATATATATCATATTAACAATTTTTTAAGTTTCAAAATTAAAAATATTTTGTACAAATAATGATAATAATTATTATTATTTTCAAGTAAATAAATATTCAGATTATTAATTGAATTTATAACATTTTAAGTATATAATATGAAACACACACACACACACACATATATGTTTATAAATGAATTTAATGATAAAAAATTTTACTTTTAAAAAGTATTGATAAAATAATTTTTATAGGTTATTAGTTTTTTTAAAAAATTTACTTTTTTTAAAAATTATTAATAATATAATATAAGATGTTAAAGGTATAATAATAAATTGAAAATAACAAAAAAAATAAAAGAAACTTATAAAGGAATTTGGGGTCCACAGAATAGGGTATTGCGACACAGGGGGGAGGCGTTCCTCTGTTGGGTTCATGAGTCATGATGCCAAGGGTTTGGGGAGGATGATTCGGGTCTAGTGGGGGTGTCAAGGTCGCACTTCTTGTGGGTTTCGTTCTAGGTGAGGGAATCGACCTTGAGCACAAGCCGATGCCGAGGGAGATTAGGTGAGGTGCTTGTGAAGGATGCTGGTGGTTCAATTGACGATGAGGGTATGAACCAGGTCGTGAAGTTTTGCTACAGATCGATGTTCGTGAGTTGAGGTTTTCAAATCGAATCAGAATTGGTTATCTCAGTCCAGTTTTGGGTTGATTTAAGGTTTCTTTCTATCCAAATCTAAGTTAGGATTTATGTTCTAAGTCTTCTGATATATGTTATGCCTTTCTTTCTTCTAGGTTTTGGATTTCTTTGGTTTAATAGTGAAGTGTGTTTTCCCCTAATACTTGTTTTTCCATTTTTTATTCTTCCATGGTTTTCATCTTCTGTCCGTAATCCGTGAAAGTTTTACTTTTGGATTATAAATAGTTGGTATATCATTTTATTCTTCTGATTTGTTCTCCTGACCCTGTTCAACTCTATTTAATATTAGTTATGTCAATTTTATTTCATTGTTTTTCTCTAATTTATTGAATTTGAATTGTGCCTTCTACACCTGTATTCTGAGCTTGCACCAAAAGCCTAAACCCCTCACTATAAAAAAATTATTAAAAGTCTCTACTGGCCCCAGTTAAACAGTATAGGTATGGCTATAAAGGCCTTACTCCTTTGTGTAATTTAATTGGGGGGGGGGGTGAAGCCTTGTTTGAATCTCTATGGGTGTGTTCAAGACAAAATAAATGGATCAAAGTTTCTAAAACCAATTAAGGGATTATTTATGATTTATTTTGTGTCTTATGTTCTTCATAAATTTCTATAAGGAACTTCATTTATTTATCTCAAAGTTATAATTTTTATTTTTCTGGTTTTTATAAGGTATTATTATTTTTCAAATAATATCCATGAAAATTTTCATTTTTATTTAGTAAGAAATTTATTCAATTAAATATTTCAAGATTATGTTTACTTTATCCAAACTATTTTGAAATCTAATTTGGTGTAAGGGATTTAATATTTATTCATATTGCAAGGGATAATTTTATTTATACGTATGTTTGGAAATCTACTTAAGGGTGTATTTATATTACCTGCAGCTCATGTATTCTTTTAAAGAAACTTATAAGGGGATATTTTTCTTCTTAATTCAATTTATGTTTATGGTTATGGTCTTGTAAGGGAAATTTATTTATTTATGTTAACTTATACTTTCTATTTAATGGTTTGCGTAAGGGTTTAAAATACCATGTGTGCCTTGTGAAAAACCTATTTATACACTTTGTATTATTGGTTATATATATATATAAACACATATTTTTAAATAAAAATCTATGATACCCAATTTTAAGACTCCTAAATATGGGTTTTCAAAGTTTAAGTAGTGTTTTTAAGAGAAAGGTAGTTAAGGGTTAATTGGTTTGTGTTTGAATAATCCATATAAAAACATATATATGTATATACTATATATATAAATATATTTACATACCAAATACCTTCAGTCTTGTGATTCCTTTTGATTAATGTGAATCGCTATGATATACCCTACTTACACCACTCACATGAGAGTTAAAACAATTTTGATTTTTATTATAAAACCCATGTATACAATTTGTGTATATATACATGGGTGTATGTATATACATATGTTTATTATAAAAAAAACTAGCTCATTCGTGTGTTTTTTTACTTTTTATATATATAGGTAATCATGAGAGTATTATATTTAGTTTTATTTTAATTGGATTATATAAATATATTTATATGGTTATATGTTTATACCTATTGGTTTTAAACATAAACCAAATTACGTTTTCATAAAATGAATTTTTGGAAATTCAATATTGTTTTCAAGTGGCGTAACATCTATAAAGTCTTATTAAACCTTATTTTGGAAGTGAAAACCCCCAAGTGTACACCTTGTGTTTACATGGTTTATGTAATTTTTAAAACCCACATGTATATGTATAAGAACCATAATCACACGAGTATATGCACTCCTATTTTTAGAAGGATGAAGTAGTATTTATATTAGGCATGGATAAGTATACATGTTTAAGAAATTATAGAGAAATATGTGTAATTATATTTTATGCATGAATGATTCACATGAAACAATTGTATTCCACATTACCTAATTCACTTGAATCTTCCACAACAAATGTTTTTAGTTATTGAAGTTTATTTTTTTAAAATATATCTATTTATCAGCATGTGTTTTAAATACATAAGAAAACTATCTTAAATTCAAAATTATGAATTTTGGAATATAAAATGTTTACTTTCATAATAAGGACTCTATAATTTAAGGGTTATCATTTTATGCGACAAAACCTGAATAATCATTTATATGCATTGGTTATCTTCACATGTGCTATAGTATGTCTGCCTATCCATACATTTCATTGGTTAATTTGTTATAGCCATACAGTTTTTAATGTTGACAATTAATGATTCACTTTATATATGTAATTATTAAAGAATGTTTTCTAGTTTATGCGTGTCATTGAGAAAATTGTCATCTAAATTTTAACTCGCATGTCATGATAATTCATAAAAAATAACTAAATTATTCAAAGTGGTATGGGACACATTGAATAATAAGATATGATAAATTAAATATTCAAAGTGGTATGGGACACTTTGAATATGTTACCTTAATTAGACATATGAGGAATGTATTGGACATAGTAAGTGGTGGGTGGGGCCCGCTATAGACCCTCGATGCATCAGTAGGTCTCATGAGGCAAATAGACATGGAATTGGATGAGGTGTTTCCAAATTTGATATATGGTTTTGGACGAGGTCTTAATCATTTTTAGAGATCTTGGCTGAGGCCTTGAAAAAATGTTACAGAATGTCCAACATTTTCACTTCCCTCATTATGTTTAAAATATTTAATTAACCAAGTAAATATTAGACTGGTAGAATATACTTGGTTAAGATCCTATACTTATGAGTATCAGAATAAGTAAATGCACATGGAATAATTTTTATTCAGCACTCACCTTTCGAACTTTAATACAAATTCCAAAAATTTATCTACCAATTTATGATTTATAGTTAGTAAGGAAAGAAAGTAATGTTATCATTTTATGCGTAAATCTTATCGTATATTACTTTCATTTTTAAATTCTGCACTTTCACTTTCTCATGTCACACTTAGAATAGTTATAATAACTCTTTATTTATAAGCTGCACACCATATATTTCGTATAAGCATGATTATGATTGGAACATGTTTTATTGTAGCCCTGTTAATGTTCCTTAAAATATTCAGTGGTAATGATTGGAAAACTGTTATGTTATGCTTCATGTATTGCAGTTTTCTTTAAGAAAATGTTTTATGAATATTTTTTAAAAGGGAAGTTTTTAAAAGGTTTTACTTGAAATTTTATATTTATTTTTAAACCCCCTTACTAGGCATTCTTGTACTCACCCTACATTTTCATTTATTATTTTTATAGGTTTAGTAGAATTGAGATACACTTTTTTTGGCTGCTTTGTGAAGTCCTTTCTGTTCATTAATGAATTATTTTTAATATTTTTATCTGGTTTCCTAGAACCAAAACTGCAAAGATCCTATGTATGGAACATTATGGGTAATTATTCAGTATTTATTTTTAAAAAAATTACGCACCATATTTTATTAAACGCATTGACTCCAGGGAAGCTTGGGGATGGGGCGTGACACATTAACCAAGATTATACATAAAGGGGTTAAGTTTGTATGTAAAAAGGAACATAAAGAATGTTTTGAATAATTAAATAGGAGACTAGTCATTGCTTTGATTTTGACTCTACCATCAAGAAATGATAGATTTTTGATATATAGTGATTCATTGAAGGAGGAACATGATTGTGTCCTTATGTGGAATAATAAAATTATTGCCTATTAATCAAGATAGTTAAAGACTCATGAACAAAACTATCCAACTCATGATCTTATGTTGGATACTGTAATCTTTTCTTTAAATATATGGCGACAATATCTCTATGATGAAATATGTGAGATATACTTAGATCATAGATGTCTAAAATACATCTTTTCATATAAATATCTGTACATGAGGCAAAGGAGGTAACTTGAGCTACTCAAGGGTTATGATTTCTCAATACACTACCACCCAGTGAAGGAAAATATGGTAAATGATGCATTAAGTAGGAGATATCATTCATTTCTGAACTAAATAATGATCGATAGAGATCCTATGTTCATGGATCTAGTAAATATGGATATGATAATTAGTAAGTAAGGGGATATATCACTCATTTTTTAAATTATTTACGAACCATATTTATTGGAAAAATAAAAAATTCTCAGCCTAATGATAATAATATTCAAAAGAAAATTAAAGCCAAGAATGATGGAAAATCAGCACAATTTGTTTATGAAGATGGATTTTTGAAATTTTGAAAGAGGCTATGTGTTCCATCTGTACTTGATCTAAAAATTGAATTGTTGGATGATTCTCATAGCTTGAATTTATCTATTAACCCTGGTAAAAACAAGATGTATAGGGATTTTAGATAACACTTTTAGTGGGATAATATGAAGTGGTAATTTTTTGATTATATATCAAGATGCTTGGTTTTTCAATAGGTGAAGCATGAGAGACAACATCCTAGAGGATTCATGCAACCTATACATATTACTATGTGTAAATGAAATGAAAATACTATAGAATTTGTTACTCGATCACCAAATACTCCCATAGAGAATGATGCAATATGGGATATTATTGATTTCCTTACAAAATATTTACATTTCCTTGATATAAGAGAATATTTACCTCTTTAGAACCTTGAATTACTCTATATTAATGAATTTTTAAGACTTTATAGAGAATATATTTCAATTGTGTCTGATTTTGATTTATGATTTACATCAAAATTCTGGAAAAATATTCATAAGGCTCTTGATAATGAGATTCATTTGAGCACCTCTTATCTTCCTCAAACTAATGGACAATTAGAAAGGACTATTAAAACATTGTAAGACATATTTAGGTCACACATTTGAATTTCAATTCACTTGAGATCAATATTTACCTTTGTTATAGTTTCTCTATAACAATAGCTTCCATTCAAGTATTCAAATGGTGTTGTATAAATCATTATATGGAAAAAGATTTTGTACTCCAACTTGTTGGGATGAAGTTGGTGGATAGAATATTATAGGACCATTACTTGTTGAGGAGACAACAAAAAAGGTGAATACTATTTAGATTCATATTAAAGTATCTCAAAGAAGGAAAAAGGGTTATGTTAATAACCTAAGGATATATTTAGAATTTTAAGTGGGAGATCATGATTTCTTGAAAGTATCTCTATGGAAGGGTGTTATATGTTTTGGTGATAAAGGGAAATTGAATCCCAAGTACTTAAGATCTTTTGAAATTTTAGAAATAATTGGAGTTGTGGCTTACCAATTGAAAATTCTATCAAGTATCTCTAAAGTACATGATGTGTTCCATATATCATTGCAAAGAAAGTACATGTAAAACCCAACACATATGCTCACCTATAAATAAATATAATTAGAACCTAATCTATCTTAGTATGAAGAGCCTATCCAAATTATTGACACTAGAGAAGAAATTATTGAGGAATCATATGAATCAACTAGTAATGGTACATTGTAGAAATCATAAAATGGAGGAATTAATATGGGAACTAGAAGATGTTATGAAGAATAACCACCCTCATTTGTTTATAAAGTAATATCCATGAAAATTTTGAGGATGAAATTTTTTAAGGAGGGAAGAATATAAAAACTAAGATTAAATTATAGTGATTGAAAATTATATTTTAATAAAATTTTAATACAATTCACATTTTAATATTTCATGTAAAAAATTATAATTTTATAGGAAGAATATCAATTTTGAACTTAATTGGTCAAAATAAGTCTAGAATGAGTTTTTGAAAATTTACTTAGAAAGAATATTTAATGAATAATTGAAAATGTAGTATTTAAATATTCCTTCTTTTATTTATAATAATATTTTATAATATGTGGAATTTGTAAAGACCCTGAATTTGTAACACCCCAAGATTTCATAGTGTGTTATTTCTTCAAAATAATTCAATAACTTTAACTACATGCAACACCAAGTTCAAGCACACCATGACTTACCAAACAAGCCGTTCAAAAGAGGTTATGAATAGTATTAGATAAATTTTAATGTTTATATAATCCTTATAATTTTAGAATCCATATTATGAGTTTCTTAGATATAATGCAAGAACAAATTCATTTTCAGTATTGCACTTTTATCAACTTTAATAGTGAACCCTTTTTAAATACTATATTTTAAACTTTTTGACTAAATGGGGACATCAAAAATTTAAAATGAAACATCCCAAGCTTCTACGGTACGCTTCTCTTTGAATAATGTGATAGCGTGTGTTGTACGCAACACCGAGTTCTAACAACCAATTAAACTAGCCGTTATGAATAGTAATAACTACTTTTTGAAATTATATATATATTTTATATTTCAAAATGGACTTCATTTTTGGATTCGGAATATCGAAATTAGCCTAGGGTGAAATTTTGGTACTTTTCGGACAACTTTTATATTTTGATGAATAGTGAAAATTACTAAATTTTAATTAAAAACAAATTTTTTAATCAAAATAATTAATATTGATAAATTATAAATTTGAGTGGTTTTAAAGTATATTTAGAATATATTTTTACCATTTAATATAATTTTGGTCACTGGACATAATTTTACAATTAAACCGAACATAAACAAGTGTCAATCTTTTGATAGTTATTATCTCTTAAAAACACGCTTTTTATTTTGACAGCAGGAATTAATTTTAAATTAATTTCTGCCACTTATGTGTTTTGAATTTAGGAAAATGGATTCCATATTTGGAATCAGGATGTTCAAATTGTGTAAATAGGTAACTTTTATTTTTAGACATTTTGAATAATTACTGCGGTAAATATTTTATTTACCATGGTTAAGGGTAAATCCGGTAAATAAGGGTTAAAAAAATAATATTATAATAATACTAAATTACCCTAAAACGTGTCTTAACCCTATTGGTTGATACATGGTCGACCATGGGCATCTTTTTGTCAATTTTGGGACCCCATGGATCCACTTGTAAGTGATAATGACACTTTATTTTAATTAAGTTATAATGAATACAAAAATGACACAAGCATATATCTTTTAGAAAAACAATTGTTACATAGGGTTATATATGTTGGATTTTAGATTATAAATATTCATTAGAAAGATAAAACGATTTCCTACATAATGATATTTTATTTTTAATTTTTAGACATTAAATAATATATTTTATTTATGACACAATGATGATGCAGTAATTACTATAATAGTGAAAAATTAAAATAATTGATATTATAAATACCCAAATAAATATAATATGAAACTTTTAATGAATTAAACTAATTTTATAGGATAATATGATATATTAGGATTGATTTAATTGACTTTTTTCGAAGTAATCAATCTGTTATGAGTTTCAAAAAAATCATCTATTGAATAGTGTCAAAATTGACATAAAAGAGTTCTTAAAACAAATATTATATTATTAATTGATATTAAATTCCTAAAAATCTAAGGTTCGGCCAAGAGACTTATATCATGATAAGTTCATAATTAATGGACCACTTGGGGGTCTCTTGGATGTATATAGTAAGTTTATTAACCATATTATATAAAAATACAAAGAGACATTGTAAAAGTGAAACTAATTAACTTAGAGTTAATACTTAAAGATAAGGTTAATATAAGTACCCAAACCTGTATAAATTCTATTTGTTGAGTTGTTTTCGACCCATCCCCACCTTAACCTTTGAATAGTCAAATTTGGAGCCTTTGGAAACCGATTATGAATTTATTATAAACTAATATCTCTAGCTTTTCCCAAGGTGACCCTCACCCCTCTTATAAAAGGGCACTCCTCCTTCCCATTTCTTCACACTTTCAAAGCCTTTTGGTTCGGCCAAACTCTGCCCAAATACTCTCCCAACATCCCTCACTACAACCTAGGGGCCTTATTTTGATCAGAAATCCAACCTAAAGAGCCCTTTTGATCAAATCAAAAGGAAGAACCCGAAGAAGAGGTAATGATTTCACCACCCTTTTCTAAGTTCATTTCTTCTTCCACTTCTTCTTCCTTTGTTGTTACCATTATAAAATAATAACTCCAGTATCTCACATATATTGTGATGTTATTATAAATATGGTACAACCATATTCAGTATTCTATCCACCCTTTGAATAACATGTCACCATACGTGCGTACGTACGGCTTACCGTCTCCACGTCGTGGTGTAATTGTTATTCAATATATTATTATTTGGATGGGTATAATAATGATGTGTAACTCATGTAAATAATAAATATAACATGTTAATGATTCTGTATATATGATATACCATCCATTTATATATTATTTTAATATCAAAAGAATGATATCGTCGCTCGTGCGTACGTACGGACTACCGTCTCCACGAACGCGATGAGATTCATTCTCCATCGTATCCATTCAAGTATAATTATCATTTTATGATTTAAAAATGATGTTTAAGGACTTTATATCATTCTAGATATGAATAAGATACAACAAACATGGCTTATGTAACAAAACATATAAAAGAAAATGAGTAAGTTAACACCCGAAACGACGATAATTCTAAGATATTATTAACAAATCAATGTTAAAAGATCATATATGATATCATATTAATATATATGATTCTTGTATAATTTAATAACAATTATTTCACCATTATACAGGAGGTTAACCTACCCCAACCAAGGAAAAGTACAAGGTAAGGGTTATTTCACAATCTCTTCATTATCCGAGGTTGTTTATATGTAATAATCTACTGGGATCTCTTTATCATCCACATCCATATTTTCTTAAAAATGTATTTCAAAACATTTTTATTATTTACAAGAATATGGGTTAAAGTCATTTATACCCTTGTTTGACTTTTTATAAGAGGAATCTTTCCGTCGTTTTCAAAACAAGGTCCTTTTAACCTTTTCGACAGAATTAAAGTAAGAATGTTTTTTTAACTTATACGGCGGGTGCGGCTATTTTCCGCCGTTATAAAATCTTCAAAGCTTCCCTTACAAGATTATAAGAATATTTTCAAAGAAAATGTTTTATTTTAAATGGATCTTAAATGATTTCAAATTAAAAGGAGATATTTCTTTAAAAAGAATTTTGATTTCATCTATGTCAACGTCCTTTGATGGATTTTAAGATTATTTGAAGTTGATTTATTATGATACAAAACTTCTATATTGTATTGAAGGTTTTGTGATATGTTTGACTGTGGATGTGCTATTTTTATACCATTCATAGTTTATGGTGAAAGTATTGACATTTCGTATGCTAGTTTTAATACGAATGTTTATGTTATGTTTAAACCTTTTCATATGGGAATGCATTGGACTTAATAAGTGACGGGTGGAGCCCGCTATAGCTCCTCGATGCATCGGTAGGTCTCATGAGACAAACTACTGTCTTGGCACAAGGCCTTGACAAAATCTTATTTGTAGTCTTGGAACGAGGCCTTGGCTAAGTGGTTATGATAGTCTGGCATTATGCATTCCAACATTATGAAAGTGGTTATTGATATTGAATGTGATTATTCGATTAGTAGAATATCCATGTGAACAAGTGAATGGCATTATTTCATTTTACTTTTGCCATAATATGTTGAATTTCAAGTTTAAAAGGCTTTTGTTTTAGTTATACATAGCCTTTAATGTTTATTCTTATTTATGAAAGTTTCCGGTATATTGTTATCCTTACTGGGCATTTGAGCTCACCCCTTTTCTATGTTTTATTTTTCCCAGGAAGTGAAGAAGTAAATTATGAATGACCTGCAGGGATTTTATGTATGAGTGTGGTTTATGGAGACATTATGTTGTTGTAGTAGTTTTTCAATTTATGATGTAATGTAAAACTTATGAATATATCTAGTGTTTCCAAGGCTACTAAACCAATCGGTCTTTCGAGATTTGATCTTTCTTGTGATCATGCCAATGTTATGTAATAATGCACCGACTCTGGGTAGCTAGGGTCGGGGCGTTACAGAATTTCTGTGGAAAATTTTTTCCTTCAATACATGGGAATTTTACGAGTCTGTGAAAATTGACGGCATGCGATTCTAAGTCCCGGTGTGCCCAGAATCAATTTCTGAAGTTCTGTTTGGGTACGTTCAGTAAACACACGAGTGGTTTTTTAAAACTTTTAAACCGGTGCTCAGAATTGAAAAATGAGGGCACGGTTGAACTCATAGCGCCGATATTCTCTTAAGAAGACTTTCACCTCGATGGTAGTGGGTCGAGATTAAAAGATAGTTTTTGTATTTTTAATGAATGAATTAAATAAAAATAAATTTGTGGCTTTATTTTTATTTGGGTTGGTTGTAGACTCCTTGTGGAAGTTGGAGGTGGGGACCACCACACCGTAACCTCCCATGAGAGGTTATGATGATGGGGCCCACCTGAACCTAACCTCCTCTTCAAGTTTTATATGGTGGGGACCACCAAAGGTTGCAACCTCTTGAACTCCCCATTAAGTGGGGAGAAACCTCTTGAGCTCCCCGCTTAATGGTGCCACCACCCCTCGATATTATTGTTGTCAACTCTCTCAATTTAATTGCGCCATTTCCTCTTCATTAATTAAGTGGAACCAACTTAATTAATTAACCCATTTGAATTTTTGTTCCAACGATTAAATAATAGATTTAAATTAATCTGTTATTTTGGGCTGGCATTTGTCTTTTAGTGGAACTTGGGAGAGGATAGAGAGATTAGGGAGAAAAGCTCTCGCTAACAAAGAACAAAGAATGTGTTCTTACAACGAAGAACGTTGACAAGGATCATCTTCGACTTCCTTCTTTGGAACCTCCTTCGACGTAGGACATGTTCTTCTACAACGAATCAATGTCTTCCTTATTGTACCAACGTCGAAGATCAACGAACAAAGGTAGGGGTGTGTTTGATTTGATCAACGTTATTCTTGTTCCTCATAAGTTGTTTTATTCCTCTTGAACCGCTTGCTATCAAACTAATGCAGCGAGACTGAGCCAAGCTAACACGTCCCGATTTCTCCATCATACTTCTTGTGGTGTGTTCTTTGCATTCTTCTTGGGTGATGAACAATGGAACGTTGTGGGTTCGTTGTGTGACGAAATGATATAACTTGGAAGAGGCGGTTACGCGAGACTCGGAGTGTATCCTGGGGATACACGGACACAGGGTGAAGTACATGGGCATGTACTCCACCACATGGATAGGAAAGGCCAGTGACATGGTCTACCTCGTGTACTAGTTACACGGGTTGGAGAACACGGGTTGAGGCCGTGTACGGGCACATGGCCAGCATACACGGAGTCGACCCCAGTTTCTTAGAAACGTCGTGTAACCATACCACGCACAATGTACTTAATTTTCTACACAACCAACCTTTCAACACGGTCCGTTGCACACGGGTAGTACCCAAGGTCTGACTACATGGCATGTACCTTATTCCAACACACCATGTATGTTTTGGTAAATGGCTTGGTCATCTCTTCCTCTATGTCCTGGACACGAATTGTTTGGTTTTTCTACCTAGGACATGTCAGACCTTTGGTATACTTCTTCATGGTACTTCGTGGCAGTTGATGTATCGACACTTGGCTTGAGGAGCGAAATCTCCTGGAATCAAGCATGCTTTGTGTGGAAACCCTATGGCTGGCTGCGTTCTGACGACTGTTCCTGGATCCTATGTGGGTTCGATAGCTCTGATGACTGTTCCTAGATCTTTTGTGGGTTTGAGAGCTCTAAATACTATTCCTAAATCCTGTGTGGGTTTGATAGCTCTGAAGACTGTTCCTGGATCCTGTGTGGGTTCGACAGCTCTGATTACTATTCTTGTATCCTATATGGGTTCGACAGTTCTGATTTCTGTTCCTGGATCCTGTGTGGGTTTGATAGAATAAATGATTTAGTGTCTACATCTGATCATCACAAATCTCAACAAAAGTTATATACCTGTGTGAGCTGAGTCAGTAACTTTGTGTTTTCCTCATTATTGAGATGGATTACTTGATAAATTAGGTATATGTATGGGCATATACCGAAGTGGGGTTATCTATTGATTTCATAACTTGTGGTTTATCCTTTTTGGATTTTGTGAGACCTTGATGGTATTGGGGTCCCTACTAAGTATCGTTATACTCACCCCTGCACGGGCTATGCCCGCACCTCATTGTGTTGGATGTAGATGATGGACAATACTGACAGAGGATGAGAGTACCAGGACTGGACGGTACCCAGAGGTGGACCTTGCGGTGTGACGGTACACGGAGGAGACAGACAAAAGTGGAGTGCTGAGGAGGTGATCTGTACCTACCCTTCAGGTAGGAACCTCGGGGGACGAATCAGTGGCTGTTTTTCCTTTTTCCTCAGTTGTACTTGTACCTTTAATTTATTGTAATTTCCAGTTGGGCTTGTATTCTGGACCCTTTTCACTTACTGTACTCTCTTGTTGGTTATTCAATTTACTCGTAATCATATCTGCTGCATGTGTTTATAGGTTATAAAGGCAATGCCTTCCCAGTTTTTGGGAATCACACCTTTGGTGCTAGTCGTCAGCCCGTGGCCTATGGAAGGCGGGATTGGGGTAGTCACGACATGGGCCCCAGGGGATGGGTCATGAAAAATTGGTATCAAGGAGTCGGTTCTACCGCAGAACTTAGTACTCTGATCTTTTCTGTGAAGAAATAGTGTTAAGGGTACTTAGTGTGGTTTTCAGTTCAGGGAGTTCAGTGTTGGTGCGGCGACCGACATATCCATACACCAGGACCCTGACTTCTGATTTCCGACTCAGTGCACGAAAACACTGATTGTGTGTGTGCTTTGAAGAGTTTTCCTTGAATTCTTTGAGTTAGCTCACCAGATATAACTATTTGACCATAGCGAACCTATTTCTTTTCAGGATGCCTCCACATAGAAAACCAGCTGGGGTTCTGAGAGTTGTACGAGATGGCAGCCCACCGAGCGACGAGGCCTCGGTGCAGGGGCCTATTATAGTAGAGGCACTAACGGTACCACTGCCTGTTGGGCCACCGATGCCACCAACCGCAGCAGCAGAGAGTGCATGCCGCCTGAGCACGTTGCACAAGTTCCAGCACCGGAGACCACCCAGCTACAGGGGAGAGATGAACCTGCAGGCTGTTGAGGTTTAGATGAAGGCTGTGGTGAGAGTCTTCAAACTGGTAGGGACACCAACAGACCTTATGGTGATCGTTTCCGCGAGTCTCTTTCAAGGAGCAGTAGGCAGATGGTGGAGCCTGATGCTCTAGGTGCATGACAAGGTAACACTTCTCTGGGCAGACTTCGAGAGCCTGTTTCGGGCGGATTTTGTCCCAGCCACCCTATATGCAGTGCAGATACAGGAGCTACTACATCTACAATAGGGTAGCATGATGGTGGCACAGTACCCAACAAGGTTCACCGACCTCTCACGCTACTCCACAGATATGGTGTACGGACCATTCTTTAGGGATTGGACCTTTGAGCAAGGTCTCAGGTGAGATATCAGGGATTTGATGATCTCCCTTAGCATCTCAACGCAGGTGGGGGTGTTGGAGAATGCCCTCTTAGTGGAGAGTTTCCTTACTGAGCAGTCACCAGTAGTGAGACCCGCCACCAGGCATCACGTAGCGGAGTCTTCTGCAGCTGGCAGCAGACAGATGTCGCAGAGGTCCAAGCGGACCAGACCATCCAGTGGACAGCTTCAGGACTCGGGTTTGGTTGTGCGAGGCACACGAGACAGATCCAATAATTCGAGGAACATGCATTGTTTCACATGTAGCGGGCAGGGTCACATGGCTCATGATTGTCCGACCCACCATTCAGATAATCAGCAGACAGTTGAGGGACCTCCTAGGTAGAGGCAGAGGTTTGATCGAGGCGATCTGCAGGGCATAGGAAGATGTGGTAGAGGAGCTGGTCATGCAGCTGGCGGTGGATGACGTTATGAGGTGTTACCACCACCACCACCAGGAGGTCCACCCCGACCGCAGGGAGTAGGTGGATAGGCGAGATCTTAGCTCCAGGAAGCTGAGGCTTACGATCATGGAGCTCCAGAGGTGATTCGAGGTACGATCTGTGTCTAATCCACCTTAGTTTCAGTTCTTATAGACAAAAGTTCTAGTCACTCTTTCATTGCCACTTCCCTCGTTTGGAGCTCGGATATTCTGACGGAGCCGTTGACTCAATCCTTATGGCTAGAGACTCCTACGAGAGTAGATTTGATGATTACACACTGGTGTCGATAGTGTGAGATTACTCTAGGAGGCAAGAGATTCAGATGAGATCTCCTAGTAGCAGCATCGAGGCCTTACGACGTCATCTTGGATATGGACTGGTTATCTACAGTCCATGCCCATATCGAATATATTAGGTGAAAAGTGCAGTGTGTCCGCATGGATGAGACTAGGTTCACCTTCACTGGTGAGAAGGGGGACTTTTTAGCATAGGATAGACTTTCCCAGAGGAGAGTACAACCAATCACTCATCAGTTGACTTACCATACCCTCAGAGAAGTTGATGTGGAGAGTCCGACATATCCTGTAGTGGTGGACTAGTACGTGGATGTTTTACCTGATGATGTCCCAGGTCTACCTCCTCACAGAGAGGTGGAATTATACATTAACTTGTACCTCTATATGACATCGATATCTACAACAGTGTATCAGATGGCTCCTGCGGAGCTTCGCGAGCTACGGGTACAGCTGGAGGACTTGCAGGGGAAGGGATTCCTTCGGCCTAGTGTTTCTCCCTAGGCAGCCCCGATTCTGTTTTCCAAGAAGGCAGATGGGAGATTGAGGATTTGTGTTGACTACTGTCACATGAAATAGGTGACCGTGAAGAACAAGTACCCACTCCTGAGGATTGATGACCTCTTTGATTAGCTGAAGGGAGAACGATGGTTCTCAAAGATAGAACTCAGATCAGGCTATCACCAGCTCAGAGTTCGAGATGAGGATGTGCAGAAGACAGCCTTTAGATGTCGATATAGACATTACGAGTTCTTGGTTATTCCTTTTGGCATAACCAATGCTCCAGCAGTGTTCATGGGACTCATGAACAGTATTTTCCATCCATACCTCAATCGCTTTGTCGTAGTCTTCATTGACGACATTCTGATTTACTCGACTACCGAGGAGGAGCATGCCTACCATTTGCAGGTAGTATTGGACACACTCCGAGAGCACTAACTTTATAGTAAGCTCTCGAAGTGCCAGTTTTGGATCTGAGAGGTTCACTTTTTGGGACATGTCATCTCGGAGGCTATAGTTTCAGTCGATCCATGAAAGATTGAGGCATTAATTTCTTGGGAGCCACCCAAGAGTGTGACAAAGGTATAGAGTTTCCTGGGTTTGGCTGCTTACTACCAGAGATTCATTCCAGACTTCTCCAGAGTTGTAGCACCACTATCAGCCTTGACGAATAAGGGGAAACCCTTCATGTGGTCAGAGAGATGCCAGAAGAGCTATCAGGAGCTGTGGTAGAGGATGACTAGTGCCCCATCTCGAGGATTCCAAAGGAAGGCGTAGGGTACGTAGTCTACTGCGATGCATCAGGGACCGGACTTCGGCGTGTCTTGATGCAGGAGTGAGCAGTGATCACATATTGTTCTCAACAGCTAAGACAGCATGAGAAGAAGTATGATACCCATGAACTAGAGATAGCAGTGGTGGTCTTCTCCTTGAAGATGTGGCAACACTATCTAATGGGTGAGCATTTTACCGTGTACTCTGAACACAAGAGTCTCAGGTATATCTTCTCTTATAAGGACCTAAACCTAAGACAACGAAGTTGGATTGAGTTCCTCCAGGACTATGACTTCGAGATATTCTATACTCCTGGGAAGGGGAACATTGTTGCAGATGCACTCAACATGAGGTCTGGTATATAGCTGTTTGGTGAAGCGATAGAGAAGCTAGCCGCTTTGCAGATATCCTTTTTGGATAGAGATGGAGAATCTTTCCTTCAGTCTCTTACAGTCACTCCTACACTTCTTCAGCGAGTCAGGGAGGCATAGCATGGAGATGCTGACTGCGAGACACGACGTGCTCAGATATCCATAGGGCATGCACCTGATGGATTTTCTAAAGGTGGGGAGCACATCATCCTTTTTAGAGGATGTACTATAGTGCCAGTGTCACTTTAGGAGGAATTGTTGAGGGAGTTCCACACATCCCCTCTAGCGGTACATCCAGGAGTGGAGAAGATGTACCGGGACCTCTGACGACAACACTGGTGGCTGGGGATGAAGAAGGCAGTTACAAGGTTTGTCTCTCGGTGCCTCAATTGTCAATAGGTGAAGGCAGAGCACCAGGTACCCGCAGGCTTGGTTCATCCTTTAGAGGTCCCAGAGTGGAAGTGGGATGGGATGTCCCTGGACTTTGTGATAGGACTTCCACGTACATATAGGGGTCACGACTCGATTTGGGTGATTGTCGACCGACTCACCAAGTCATCCCACTTCCTACCGATCAGAGAGCAGAGTTCAGTAGGGATCTTGGGATGCCTCTATGTGCAGGAGACTGTGCGGCTACATGGAGTACCTTCTTCTACTGTCTCTGATCACGAGACACGGTTTACATACCCGATATAGAAGGGTTGCATGAGGCTTTTGGGATGCAGCTATGATTGAGCACTGCCTTCCATCCTCAGATGGATGGTCAGACTGAGCGGACCATTCAGACCCTCGAGGATATTCTATGTGCTTGTGTCCTCATCTTCGGTCACAACTGGGAGGATCAATTTCCTTTGGTGGAGTTTGCATACAACAACATCTATCGCTCCACCATTGGGATGGAACCTTTTGAGGAATTATACGGGCGACCTTGCAGATCACCCTTGTGCTGGACTGACCTTGGAGAGTCAGTGCTAGTGGGACCAGATATGGTACGAGATACCATGAAGAAGGTGTAGATCATCCAAAAGCGGATGAAGACTGCACAGAGTAGGCAGAAGTCGTATACTGACAGGAGATGGAGACCTCTAGAGTTCGAGGATGGTGACCACGTCTTTCTATGGGTCTCAACTCAATGAGGATTACAGAGATTTGGTCGAGTTAGTAAGTTATCTATGAGATTCATCGGACCTTCCAAGTCCTCAGTAGAGTCGGCGAGGTGGCTTACCACTTAGCTCTTCCACCTCAGTTGCACCGGGTGCATGACGTCTTCCACGTATCTCAGCTGGGGAGATATGTGCATAACCCTTCTCACATCATCAAACATGGAGAGTTGGACATCAACGATGGGGAAACTTTTATAGAGGTTCCAGTAGAGATTCAGTATCGACAAGAGCGAGTCCTTTGTGGACGGTCGATACCTCTTGTGTGCGTTTTCTGGCAGCACAGGAACCTCCATGAGAGCACATGGGAGCAGGAGGCTCAGATGCGTGCTCAGTACCCCCACTTGTTCCCTTAGTTTTACTTGTAGCTTATGGGGACGTAAAGCCCTGAGGTGGGGAGAATGTAAAGATCCTGAATTTTCATGATTTTTTTTCTTAAATACATGGGAATTTTATGACTCTGCGAAAATTGACGGCGCGTGATTCCAAGGGTTAGTGTACCTGAAATCAATTTCTGAAGTTTTGTTCAGGTACGTTCAGTAAACGTACGAGTGGGTTTTTAAAACTTTTGAACCGGTGCTCAGAATTGAAAACTGAGGGCACCGTTGAACTCGCAACGCTCGTATTCGCTTAAGAAGACTTTCACATCGACGATAGTGGGTCGAGATTATAAGATTTGGTTTTTAATGAATGAATTAAATAAAAATAAAGTTGTGGATTTTTTTTATTTGGGTTGGTTGAATACTCCTTGTGGAAGTTGGAGGTTGGGACCACCACACCTTAACCTCCCATGAGAGGTTATGGTGATGGGGCCCACCCACACCTAACCTCCTCTTCAAGTTTAATATGGTGGGGACCACCCGAGGTTGAAACCTCTTTAACTCCCCATTAAGTGGGGAGAAACCTCTTGATCTCCCCACATAATGGTGCCACCACCCCTCCATATTAATGTTTCCAACTCTCATAATTTAATTATTCCATTTCCTCTTCATTAATTAAGTGGATCCAACTTAATTAATTAACCCAGTTGAATTTTTATACTAATGATTAAATAATAAATTTAACTTAATATATTATTTTGGGTTGTCATTTGTCTTTTGGTGGAACTTGGGAGAGGAGAGAGAGCTTAGGGAGAAAAGCTCTCGCCAACGAAGAATGAAGAACCTGTTCTTCCAACAAAGAACGCCGACGAGGATCATCTTCTACTTGTCTCTTCGAAATGTCCTTCGACGTAGGACGTGTTCATTTACAACAAATCAACGTCCGTCTTCTCATGCCAATGTCAACGATCAACAAAAAATGGTAGGGGTGTGTTTGATTTGATCAATGTTATTCTTGTTCCACATAAGTTGTTTTATTCCTCTTGAATCGCTTTCTATCAAACTAATACAGAGAGACCGGGCCAAACTAACACGACCCGATTTCTTTGTCGTACTTCTTGTGGTGTGTTATTCGCATTCTTCTTGTGTGATGAACAATGGAACGTTGCGGGTTTTTTTGTGCGATGAAACGATCCCAAATTGAAGACCCAACATCATGATGACCTCAAAGAGGTGCGACAATGATAGCGGGCGACATATTGGACTAGACCGGGAAGACCATTCTTCAACCATTCTTTGAGTGGGTGAATCATAACGTGTTTTTAGAGCCGATCGGAGGCCCGAAAACACCGGTAATGATTTCGGAACTTTGGGGTGACCTAGAGTATACTGTTTCGTGGTGATCAAACCGTCAGAATGAAGAACGGGCATCACGGGAGGCACGCTGGCCAGAAGCATCATTTCTGGAAAATTCCAGAATACAGGGCATGTACTTCCAAAGAACACGTCGTGTAGTACATGCGTACTTCAATTAGGGTTATAGGTGTCAGAAATTCATCACATGGAGTGTGACCCCTGTAACATGGCGTGTACTCTTCATATAGATTGGTAGAGGTGGTTACGTGAGACTCGGCATGTATCCCGGGGATACACAGACATGGGGTGAAGTACATGGGCATGTACTCCACCACACAGCCAGGCAAGGCCAGTGACATGGGCTACCCCATGTACCAGTTACACGGGTTGGAGAACACGGGTTGAGGCCATGTACGGGCATGTGTCCAACATACACAGAGTCGACCCCAGTTTGTTAGACACAACGTGTAACCATACCACACACCATGTACTTACTCTTCTACACGACCAGCCTTTCAACATGGGCCGTTTCACATGGGTAGTACCCGAGTTCTGACTACACGACGTTTACCTTATTCAAACACGCTGTGTACTTTTTGGAAAATGGATTGGTAATCTCGTCCTCTGTGTATTAGACACGGATTTTTTGGTTTTTCCCCTATGATGTGGCGGACCTTTGGAATACTTCTTCGTGTTACTTCGTGGCAGTTGATGTATCAACAATTGGCTTGAGGAGAGGACTCTCTTGGAATCAAGCATGATTTGTGCGGAAACCCTATGGCTGGTTGTGCTCTGATGACTATTCCTGGATCCTGTGTGGGTTCAACCGCACTAACGACCGTTCTTGGATCCTGTGTGGGTTCGACAGCTCTGACTACTGTTCCTGGATCCTGTGTGGGTTTGAAAACTCTGACAACTATTCCTAGATCCTGTATGGGTTCGATATCTCTGATTACTGTTCCTGGATCTTGTGTGGGTTTGACAGTTCTAATTTCTGTTCTTGGATCTGGTGTGGGTTCGATAGATTAGATGATTCAGTGTCTACATCTGATAATATCAACTCTCAACAAAAGTTGTATACCTGTGTGATATGAGTCAGTAACTTTGTGTTTTCCTCATGATTAAGATGGATTACTTGATAAATTTTGTATATGTATGGGCATATACCTAAGTGGGGTTACCTATTGATTTCATACCTTGTGGTTTATCCTTGTTGGATTTTGTGAGACCTTGAGGGTCTCGGGGTCCCTACTGAGTATCGTTATACTCACCCTTGCACCGGTTTTCCCACACCAAGTTATGTTGGATGTAGATGATGGACAGCTCTGACCGAGGCTAAGAGTACTAGGATAGGATGGTACTCAAAGGTGGACCTTTTGGCGTGATGGTACATGGAGGAGATGGACGAACGTGGAGGGATGAGGAGGTGATTTGTACCTACCCTTCAGGTAGGAACCTCGGGGGATGACTCAGTGACTGTTTTCCCTTTTTCCTCTGTTATACTTGTACCTTTAATTTCTTGTACTTTCCATTTGGGATTGTATTCTACCCCCTTTTCACTTATTTTACTCTCTTTTTGGTTATTCAGTTTACTCGTGATCGTATCTTCTGTGTGTGTTTATAGGTTATAAAGGCAATGCCTTCCCAGTTTTAGGGAATCACGCCTTTGGTTCTAGTTCCCAGCCCCTGGCCTATGGAAGACATGATTAGGGTAGTCATGGTATGGGCCCCGGGGGATAGTTCATGACATAATTAACCATATATTGAATATAAATTTTATAGTAATAAAGATAAGATCATTTGGAGGTAAAAAGGATATTTTTTCAGAAAACTATTTTTTTTGAAAGGCATAATGTCATTCATTTTAATTAATTAAAATAATATTTAATGATGAATAATTAAAATGAAATTTAAATATTATATATTTAAATATATTAATTTTAATACATAAAATTATTATTACTAGTCATATAGTTAATGTAAGATCATCTTATGCTTGAAAAATGCATTTCTTGAAAAATCGTTTCTCGATGGGTTTTATGGGTTTAATTTTAAATTATATTATAACACTTTTATGAATTGAATTTTATAAAATGTATTTATTATTTATAATTAGTATAATTAATATTATTTATTATGTTTTACTTAATTTTTGGATGTAATGAATAGTAAAAATAGTAAAAAAAACTCATTACCGCGGTTAAGGTTAAAATGAGTTTACTGGGGGTTAAGCTAAAATGATAAGAGTTAAAATGACCTAAAAGCCTAATAAAACGCCATTGGGTGGTTTTATTTCTAATATAAACTTACAAAATTCTAATATGATCCATTTTGGAGCCTTTTTTCAAGAAAGTTTCTTGACATTATTGTAAAACTTTGAAAAATTATAAGTGTGACACTCACCTCAATTATAAAAGGACACCGCCTCCCCTCACTTCTTCACACCTCTCAATAAATTTATCTTGACTAAAACCTACCAAAATCTCTCCCAAACATCCTTGTACACGTTTTATAGGTTTCTGGAATTCATAAAATACCATCCTTATGGTCCTTGATAAGATATCCAAATGAGGTTTCTCTAAGTGAAGGTAATCGTGTTCCCCAAGCTCTTTTTTTACTTATTTTACCAATTTCAATTATGTCTTTACAATTCCATTATATTAAAACCAGTACCTCCAATATAATTAGATTTTATTATATTTTTTGAATAATATATATCTATCTCCTTCTCCATCAGATGGTAAACTAAACCATCAATCATGTGTACAACATATTACTGCCTCGTGAACTGATACAATTTTTTCCATCACAGATTCACATGGATAGTCATTATGATGGAAGTAATGAATATATATTATAATTATGACATGATAAATAATCTTTAAAATTAGTATATCATATACTTACTCACCTTTTCACCTATCAAAGAAATGATAACTTCGTTCATGCATATGTATGACCTACCATCTCCACAAAGCGATGTGATTTATCTTCCATGTCAAAATTTCAAGAATAATTATAAAAAGGTATCTAATAAAAAATATGTTATTTATACCATTAATACCACTATGGATATTAATTAAAAATATCCTATGCATAATAATCAAAACTTTAATGACAAAACATGCATAAAAAACGAAGCATTTAACACCCAAAACAATGGTAATAATGGAATATTATAAATAAATGGGTGATAATATGTTATAAGAGAATCCTATATGATATAATAAATAATAATATAGTGATTATATAAATTAATAACATTTTTAAATCCATTATACATGAGGTTAAATCACATTCAACTAAAGAAAATTGTGAGGTAAGGGATATTATCTCAATTTCCATTCCATTAAGCCATATTTGTTATTATGAACCTATTTAATTTTATGTGGTGTATATATTTATATTTGATATATTTAACATGAATACCTATTTATTCATGATTATTAACGTTTAAATTCATCCTTATTATTTTAATGTGTTTCAATTTAAATGTAACCAAAGAAGTAACAATTTATATTACAATCTCATTTTTTTGGGATTTCAATAATTTTCGTTGATGAAATCTTATTATCCATCCTTCATAAATCCATATATTTTCTTATCCCTTGTATATTTAATGGGTTTACATATTTTCTTATAAATTTTCTTCTCTTTGGAAAGTTAATCGTGAAAAAAATGTTTAAATGAAACACCGATTTTATTTCTCTTTTAATGAGATATATTTTTCTTCCATGTCCATATTTTTGAATTTTTTTTACGAAAATTACTTTTTATTACTAAAATTATATGTTAAGGGAATTTTAAGTTACCATTGACTTTTTAAAAGTTTTGAAATGAATATTTCTAATGATTTATGAAAGGTTCATTTTCAACTTTCATTATAAAAAGTCAAAATAAATGTTTTTAACATATACGATGTCAACGGGCTTCCCCACCATCATAAAAATGTTGCAATATTTAGCTTATTCTACACATTTTCAATTATTTTATGTAGAAAAATATTTAATGAATACTTTAATATTTCACTTCCATTTTCTTTATTTTTCAAAGGACGTGTTTTTATTACAAAAAATATATTTCCAATGAACCGATGGTTATCTCTTATAATTTATTAAATTTGTGGTCAGTAACTTCCTCTTAAAACATTCACTTTATTATGACCATTTGACATTACATTTCTCTTAAATATTGAAATTGTTTTTTATCATAGATATGATTATTTTCTAAACCACATACCATATTTACATATGGTGTTTTACTATGAAAGTTACTCAATTGACTGAGAATTTTTTTGATAAATCCATATTATTTATTGAATATGAATATTTATTGATAAGAAATATTGTTTATAAATTTAATTTATCATTCAATATATGTGGGATGCATTGGAAATACAATGATGAGTAGGTCCTGATTATAGAAAACCCCTCAATTCATCGACAACTCTCATGAGACAAATCAGTTGGTTAAAATTAAATGAGTTTCTGGTGTATACCTACCCATCAATTACACTATCTTGGAATAAGGATTTAATGTTATAAATATCATGATGTATGATATCATGAAATACAATACTAATTCATTTCCTTCATTGAGAATTCAATTATTATTTTCCATGATATTACTAAATTTATATTATCCATGAATGAATTTTGTTCTCTAGTTATTGATTATATGACATGTGTTTTTAGTTAGTTACCTTACAATATTGATTATACCTTTTTTAATCATGGTAAATTACACTATACATAACCCTTAATGATTATTTATGCTCACCCTTATTTTTTTCATTTCTCCAGGTTATGAAGAATAATTCTTTGAACTAGTTTTAAGGATGAGAAACATTCACTTTTGTTATGTTTTATATTTGATTCCCAATGTAAAATGGGTATCATGTATTCATATGGATCCCCAAAAATACTAAACTAATCATCCATTAAGGATTAGATCCCCCATATCTATGTCAATGTAATAATGTAGACACAAACTTTGGACTACTAGAGTTGGGGTTTTTACAACACAAGTTTACCCTTATATGATTATAGTCACTTATAGTCTTCAAAAAAATATTTTGTAAATGATGAATTAGTAAGAAAAAAGAAACAAAAAGTGGAATAACCACAATACAAGAATTTCATGGTTTAAAATAATTTCTACTCCATACAAGAATATTGAAAAAATTTCATTCAATGAAATAGAAACAAGAGAGAACCTAGGTTACAAGTGATACCTCCTTCTAGAAACCCTACCAAACCCGAGTTATAAGGGATTCCTTTTGGTAACCCTACTTGAGAAACAAAATAATCTCTCTAATAATTATTTTATTGTAAAAACATCTTCTTCAAGTTCTTTAATTAGGGAAATACCCCCTATAGGAAGTATCATTACTTGATTACCTTGAATAAGTAACATACACCCTCTATTTATAGATGCTCTCCATAGTAGCTAGCCATACCTTCTGGTTTCACTTATGATCTTCATGGACGTGCCTCCACTTGGCCATAGAAATTGACTGAGAACCACCTCCTCAACCGATCTTTTTAGTAAATAGTGAATGCTCTGAATTCTTCGCTTCTTTACCCACAACATGTGAAAACTTCTAAAATGGAAATCCATAGTTTCTTCACTTGTGATAACATCTAGATTCATTCTTCTGTTCTACACTCCATTATCCAAAATTAGGCTCCCTCTCAAGTGAATGTGTCCATAACTAAGTTCCTTCTACATTATAGCACTTAGTCACAGTTATTGATACTATCCTTTCGAAATTTATAGGTCTCAGTTGCTCTACTTATGCCTGGTTTCTCAAAATTTCTCTTGGGTGGTAGGTTTTAAAAATCCTAACACTTATCCAAAAAACAATTCTCATACCAAAATCCTACAATCTCATACATTATATTTGTTTTATATGTTAATCTTAACAATCCCACACTAAAATACCTTTTCAAGTTTTCCACCAAGTCCTTTAGGCCACACTAAAATAACATCTCTCTTTCTTTTTTACATTGTATTTTTAGCATAGTCCCCCACCAAACTTGTAATCATCTAGGACCCACTGAGACAAAACCAACCCCATACTTTCTATACCATGATCTCTTCTTATTTTTTCACAAAATAATCTAAATGCCTCTATGAAGTTTCCTCTAAAGAAAACAGGATTGAGAACAATCCAAATTTATTGAAGAGCCATCAAAAAGCCACGTTGTGTGCCATTCCCATGGAACCACCACTTTTGACCCTATGTTTTCTAAAATTTATCCTTTATAGTATAAAATATTTTTTGTACATCAGACTTCAACAATGTCAATGGAATTTTACCTTCATCCAAAACTTATTTAACAAATTTTGGGATCATTGAAATTCCGTACTCCCATTGAAACAATTTGTCATCATTTAGCCATAATTTCTCAGTGTAACCAAGGAATGCACCGATCCTTTGATCCCACTTTATCTCATCCCAGTTTTAATCTATCACAGGATCCACTGCCCATTAAAAATAAAATTTGGAATTCTAATGACCTTTAAAAAGTATTTTTCCTTAAGTTAGAATCAAAATATTCATCGCCACTCCTTAGAAGAGAAACATGCCAGAGACTTTAGGATGTCCTAATTTCCTTTTGACATCAACATGGTCATGGTAAACATTTTTCAGAGACTATGAATGTGAGAGAAAAATAAAACTATCCCTTTCAAACCACAATATCACTAGAATATCCTTGCCTATATGAAATGGAACAACCTTGATCTATAAGAAAGAGCCACATATTTAACCAGACCCAAAACATCTTATACCTCAATTTCTAGGACACACCATATGACACCAATTATTAGGAAGACTTTCAACACAGTAAATATCCATAGATTCTCTGCATGATTTCAACCTTATCATTGAAATCTTGAACATTCAATCCATGATACCAATATGTGGTGTTCTAGGTCTGGTCTCATTGAACCATATGGAATCCCAACCAACTAAACTTTTGAAACCCCCACCACTTCTAAATTTTCCACCTTAAGACCAATATCCAATATACTTTCCTTTGTGGTTATCCATTCAATAAACATTCTGTAACTTCAATATTTTTTTCTTGAAGAATAAACACCTAAACTTCTCTATGCTACATCATCGATGAAGGTGTAAAGTTTAAAATGAAATTCTTTGAGGATGAATCAAACATCTTCTGATTCCTTGGTGACTCTATATTTTGTAAAGATCTCATTTCATGGATTCTAAAGATATAACTCACACAAGTTTCATAATCCATGTGTATGAACTCCAGTATACCTTCAACCATGATTTTCATCCCCTTCACACTTAAGTGTCTAAGACACCCATGATACAACTCCCATCTTTCAGAAGTTTCATTTATGAAATCATTGATCCTTAAAATTGAATGAAATTTTGTCTCACACTTTTCCACCATTATGGTACCCCCTGCATGAATTTTTCACATTCCATATGTGAGTGTAAATATAGAAACCCATGCTCTCGATAATCAAATGAAAACTCCTTCCATAACATAAGAATGTGTCACACTTCTTATTAACCCTATAGTATAAGAACTCAAATGGATCAGAGACTCTTTTTAGAAAAACAACCAATTCCATTAATCTTCAAGATAATTGGAATATTTAGGAAACATCCTCCATAGTATAACTTTATATCTCAATTAGTAATATTTAAATCCTTTTCCTTGCAGTGCACAACAAAAACGATGTGTTCATCTCCAATCATCATCTCCTGAGATGAGTTTCCTAGTGTTGAAATACACCTTTAAGGTTATGAGGCCTCCTTATAGGGAAAAAATATTCCTTTTTTTATTTCCTATAGTGGCTTAACATTCTTTAAACACAAAACTTTTGGATGACTCCAATAAAAAAATTGGATTCTTTTATGATACACAACCGAAATTATCCAAAATATGAAACCATTATTGTCAAATGTTAATACAGAACATACACTCTTACTACTCTATCCTTTAGAAAAAATGAACTCCCATTGAATTAAAAAATAATAAAGGGACTAGGACTATATTTTATAAGTCTTCAACACCCTCTCACTAATCTACAAACACCACTTTAATGATGGAACATGCCATCAAACACCCACTACTAGAAAATTTCCCCATGGACCTGAATATATAGCTACAGACAGCAGAAACCATGGTCTTAGGTTTCCCAATAACCACGAGTAATTTTTACTATGGTTATAGGGTTGGTTTTTATGGCCTAAAACCATGAGAGAGGTTTATAGTGATCATAGGTGATGTATAAGGCCATAAAAAGGGATAATATATGGACACAAGTCACACATAAGGCCATAGAAAGCCCGCTCGTGGCTATAGATCTTCCCGCCAAGGCATGAAATTTCTTTTATTGTTCCTAGGTAATTTCCCACCTTTGTATAAAAATCCTACAGCCATGGGAAGTGGTTCTTGTTGTGATAAACTATGACCTACTGACATGGGCAGACATTCCCATAGCTATAGTCCCATATGGAGCCACCTATCACCATGGTCAATTACACTCATGGTCATAATTCCACATGTGGATACTCATATGACCATGGGAAATTATTCCAATGTAATTACTAACTTATGATCAAGAGAAATTATTCCCAGGGTGGTAGATTTCTCCATGTGGAAAACAACCACCATGGTTGTAATTGTCTATGGTTGTAGACCCCTGTAGGCATACCCTACTACCATGGGCCACATTTACTATGGTAGTAGGGGTATCCATGGGGGGTGTGGTTCTTCATATAAAATATTTCAAATATGTAATAATTATAAATGTATAATTATTATAATATTTTTATATTTAATATATATATATATATAAATGTATTTATATTATCAAAATGTGTTGTTTTAAAGTGGTAATATGTGTAGCCAAATAAATAGCCAATCATGGAATGGAAACCCAATGATTTTTTTAACTTTTAATTACCCATCAACACAATAATTCTTCCCATGGATAGTGTTACTATAGAAATATCCTCTAGGGATATTTCCATGGGAATTCCTGTGGCCATATGCATTATGGTCATAGGCTGAGACAACAACCATAGGTACTACCCATGGCCATATGATCAAGTGACCATAATAATAACACATGGTCTATTACCACAACAACATTGGAAATGGTCTAAATTCTTGTGTCATTAAGCTACAGTCCTGAGCATCGAGCCTATGACCATGGTTTTCGCCTAAGAAAATAAAACTTCTTTCAACATGTGATCCTTCATATAGAAGACTATCAAATACATGAAAAAATATTGCATCTGAAACTATTTTACCTATTGAATGATTATGAGACTCTGTAAACCACTCACCAAAATTACCCGTAAGTTTTTTAATAGATCTCAACACTACTTGACCATAGTTCTTACAAAACTTGATAAACTTTTCACTAGTTTTCTACAACCAAGCTCTAATAAAACTTGTTGGGTTGAGGAAACACCACTTTTCCTATGAAACCCAATTTTAAAATAAATATTATAGGGTTTAGAACTAGTGATTCTGAATGAACCCATTCAAAAACTAAAATTCAAAACATGGGAAACTAGAAGGTCATGGAACCCATGTCGACTCAGTATCCAGAACAATGATCATTTCCCACTCTAATTTCTACTCTGGTTCTCACTTGTCTGATTTCTATGACTTCTATTATTTGATAAAATCTTCCATAAAAAATAAAAAAGAATGTATAAACACATGAAACATGCATGGAATAAGAGAAACACATGATTTTGTGGTTCATACAAAGTTCTTATCAATGGGGGAACACTGCAACCTTTTAATTTAAGGAAATAGAAAAAAGAGAGAACATGGGTTACAAGGGAAACTTCGATCCAAAAATTCAACCCAAATTTAGTTAAAAGGTACTACTTTAAATAACCATACATGATAAATAAAAGATGTTATCCAGAAATTCTTCCGATGAAAAACCCATTCTGCTAGAATTTCTACCAAGGAAGACCCCCCATCAAAAACCATCACCGCTCAACTACCTTAAAAAAGTCACCCAAAACCTTTATTTAGAAGATCTATATAGTATCTAGTTAGTCCTTATAGTTACAAAGCCTAATGATCTTCATAAAAATCCCTCTACTTGACTAAGGAAACCAACAAACACCACTACCTCAACCAATCCATTTGGAGAATAGTGAAAGCATCATATTCTCTACTGCTTTTTATGTATCATGGGAAAACTTCAAAAATTACATCCTCTAGCTTCCACAATTGTGAAAGAGTCCAAATTCATCCTCTACTTCCACACTCTATCATCTAAAATCAAGTGATATCCCAAATTCATGCATTTGAAACTAAGTTCCTTTCACATTCCATACTTTCCAGATATCGGGTAAGCCACATCCATCTTGTTCTTAAAGTATTCTATTGGATGTATGGTTTAAGAAATCCCAACACTTAACTAGAAAAAAATTATCACACCAAAACACAAAACTAACCATGTATCCAATAATATGTGATTTTTTCTCTTAGGTACATAGTGAGTTGTGAAACTATTTGAAAATATCTCATATGGTCAGTGAACTCTTGGCATAAGTATTCTTTACCTAGATCTTATTGAAGCATATTAATACTTTCATCATGTTTATTTGGTACTTCATTTTTGAATTTATTAATCTTTTCAAGTGTTTTAAACTTATATCTTCTTAAAGACACATAACTATACCAATTGAAATTATAAATAATGGTTATGAAGTATCTATACCCAACAATTACTTATATACACATTTATACTCATATAATATTATGTATAAGATCCAATAATTAACTAGTCCTATCAGATTTTATACTAAAAGTTCTTTGTCTTTTTTTTGAATAAAAAATATTCACATTTATTGAATGTGATTTTCAATTATATATCCAATGTGACAATTCCAAATATAAGTGGTGTTAAAATTAACAACCTTGACCTTATTATCTTGAATTCTATAGAATATATTGACCATGTATTAAATTTCTAAACCATTCACTATATTATTGTCACACCCATGATTTTGTTTTTAGGTACTTTTCATTTATTTTTTGTCTTTCTTTTATTCCATTTATTTCTCAATTTTTTTTCATAAAATGAGAATTTTGGAGGGACTAAGGGTGGTGCACGTTTGGCACACAACTAATAGAAAACGTGCACCAACCCTAACATATTGTGAAATCTCGGATAGTGGAACTAGAATACTACATGGTTAGCACACCGTTTATGACACCGTGCAACCCAAATAGTGTTGCCTCTACCCATTGGAATAGATATGCCTACATGGTTGGTGCATGATTTGGAAAACCATGTGGCTAAAACATATATCATTCCTAGATCATTAAAAATTGTGAATTTACAATTTCCCCATCCATGATTTTAACACTTTACTCCCCATTTCTTTCCCCATTCTACCTATACAACCCTAGGTGTGCCTCTCCTCTCCTACAATCTTATCTTAGCATCAAATATTTGTTGTTTTTGGCTTGATTCCTCCAAGAAACTCTATGTAAGTTCCTATTATTGTCTCATCTTGGTTTCTTCTCATTTTTTCTTGGGTTTTCTTCTATTTAGTGGTTTTGGTGACCTAGAGTGGGATCAATATTGTTTGTTTGGATTGTTTTTTGATGTTTGCAGTGTGTTCATGATTTATATAGATCTCCTCTTGTATGGATTGAAATTTACACCCAGGTTTTGGTGATTTCAAAGGTAAAGGTAGGTGGTTCCATGTTATACTATTATTTGATGATTTAAAAGTGATTTCCTTTATTTCTAAAAGTGTTATAACTTGTGTGTGTGCTTGAAAATCACAATTTTAATTTTGTTGGAATGTGTAAGGTTTTGAAAATGGTATATCCCCTATCAAAATGGTTGGAAATGGTATGTTTGTCTTGTGATGGTTTAATTTATGAAAAAGGGGATTTGGAATGGTTTAAAAATGTAACAAACCACTTAGTAACCCTAGGTACCTAGGTGGTCCGACTAGGACTAGTAGCTAATCAAGCCGACAGTGCCTCAACTAGGGTCTCTCTAGATGTATTACATTGTGACTCTAACTAAATGATGTGATATGGTTTATTACCATTGGAACTTGGGTGTGTCATATCCATTGGCTCATACATGGTAAAGGATATGTCAGATCACCGAGATAAAATGTACATAGTATCCCACTAACCTAGATACTTAGAGGTTTACCATGGTTATTATGATTTTTTTTCTCCTTTCAGTTATTCTTTCATTTTTAATTTTATTTCAAAGATAAATTATGTTTCGAACTAAATTTTTTAGTCTTCTTTAAAAACTAGCACTTCTATTTTTGATGTAATGACTATGTGTGGAGCACATGGTTGGTAGTAATGGGAAAGTGATCTCACACCCTACATATACCCATTGGGTATATGTAGACCTTGTTTTGCTTGATTTAGTTAAATGAAATGCCTCTTTTGGAGGCAGTGGATACTCATGATAGTTACTATACTTTTGGGACTCATGATGATAGTGTTATGGTAGAGGATGATCCCCATATCATGTGTGGTTAGATGTTTTATTTTGGTTCCCTCCCCCATTAGTTATTTTTGGTTTTGGTTACAAATGTAAAATGCGACTTGCGGATTGTCTACACCTCTTTTGTATAGACTTGTCATGGATTTTGGTTGTGATACTTATGTTCATATTGGAATGTCTTTTCTCATAAATATTGATTGTTGTTATTATGGTAAAATTATTCCCAAAGTATTTATTCAATTCCTATGCACTAGTTAGTAGTCTTTAGAGACCAATAATGCCCTTCAGGCCATGCCACTGGTTAGTTTGGGTGTTAGGTGGGATGGAATCCTGAAATGGTTCATGACATAGTGATATCAAATGATGGTTTTTCCTTATTTTGAGTCATGTTATTTGGGAAAATATTGGATAGATAGGTGCTAGGACTTTTGGGGATTGAGGTTCTAGTTATGAGTGGGGGTGTCTAGCCAACACACCTCATGATATTCCTTAGGTTACCATGGGATGTTTGGTATTTGGTTTGACCCCTCCTTCAGGTGTGATGCATAGGATGCAGATTGGGCATGGGCACTATGGTAGATTGGGTGGTGGGGTTTGATGTTTGAGGTTTTATGATTTTTTTTCATATTTATATAAGTGTTTTATTATGTTTCTAATTTGATTGTATGCGAGACAAGGTATTGATGGTTCATTCTCTTCAACTTTTGTATAATTATGCCTCCCTAAAGACCTCCCATAGAACAATAGAAAGAGGTCATAGAGTGTTCTCTTTAACCAGTTGATTAGAGATTAGTAGACGTAGTGGTTTGGGTTGTCCATTCTATGGATCAGAGAATGAGCTCTGGTCCTATTTGGGATAAGGAATCCAAACCAGGTATGGATAAGGATTTGGATTATGAGTTTATTAAGAAGAAACCTTCCTTACAGGGAAGCATGGAACCCCAGGAAGTGTAATATTGGGTGGATAAGGTTTATAGGATCTTTAGGTTTCTCAGGAATATTAATCCATCAAGGTTAAATGTGTAGCATTTTTGTTGGAAGGCCCCAATAATAGGTGGTGGGAGTCAATGGTCCAGATAGGGTAACATGAGTAGATGGGATGAAATGACTTTAAGGACATATTCATTAAGTAGTATTTTCTTGTGACTTTGGTTCTTTCCAAGTCTTGGGAATTTCTAGACCTTTATTAGGGGGATCATTCACTGTTGGAGTATGCCAAAAACTTCCCAAAGCTAGTCTAATATGCTCTAAAGGTAGTCTCCAATGAAAATTTGGAAGCCTAATGGTTTGAAATGGGGTTTTGGTTAGACATTTGATATTAGGTTTTATTGTTCAAGTTGATGATGAATGTTTTGGTTTTTGATCAAGATTTGATGGTGGAGGTTGACCTATCCAAGATGTCAGGATTGTTTGAGATGGTTCCAGTGTCAATAAAAAGTGGGGTTGGATCATCTAAGAATAAGAGGAAGCATGCTGAATAAGGGAAGAAGGGTGGTGGTAGATCTATGTATTCACTGTGACTGACTTTGTTAGAAGCTTCAAGTGGTGGATATATTCCATGTCATTAGTATGAGAAAGTTGGGCACATGCAATCCACATGTCTAACTCCACCTAAGATGTTATATTTTTGTGGATTAATGGGACATCTAAAAATGTTTTTGTATGGTTTTCCTTCCATATCAAAGTGGTGTAGGCTATATTGTTCCCAAGGTAAAAGTAGAATCATTTTATGCATTCAGATCTATGGGGTCTCCTTTTGGTGTACATGGTGGAAAGGATGGATATTATTTTCGGAACAGTCAACTTATGGAATACTCGTAGGTCAGTAGTTGACCATAGGCATAGACAGAGGCATGAAACCTTCATTATATAGACCAGAAACCAATGGAATATGATGCAATTCCGATGATAGTTTGAGGTACCATTCTTATTGCATCATCCATGGTAATTTCTTTGTTCGATTCTGGTGATTCTTACTCATTAATCTCTGCCCATCTTGTGGATCTGTTGAAACTTCCTACCAAGCTTATGCCTTATTCCATGGATTTGGTTACACCTCTCTACAAGAGGAAGGAGTGGGGTTTCCTATTCCCATATTGTGTTGTATACTTATCATAGTTTAAACTAAAATGGGATTTCATTGTCCCATAAATGGATCTTTTTGATGTGATCCCATGATTGTGTTAGATGAAATTCTTAAGGGCCCATATAAATTTCAATATTTGACGGGTGACTTACACTGTCCCTGATGGGAGCACCCATATTTTTCCGGGAGAATGAGATTCATGGTTAGGAAGAAATAGGACTACACTTCCAGAGATAGGAAATATTTCTTGTTAAATGTATTCCATTTTTCTAAAGGATGATGGGGAAATATTGGAGTGCGGGTTGCCTCTATTGGTGAGTGAGTTTTCTAAGGTATTACCAAAGGATTTTTCAGGTATAACTTTTGAATGGGATGTAGAGTTCACCATCGATTTGGCATCAAAGAAACAACTGATATATCTTCCCTCATATTGTATTTCTCCCACTAAGTTGATGGAGTTAAAGATATAACTAGATAATTTGGAATCCAAAGAGTTCATTCACCCGAGCGTATCTCCTTGAGATGCTCCAGTGATTTTTTATAAGAAGGCTGATGGATCTCTTCAGATATGTATCAACTATCAAAAACTAAATAAGGCCATAATCAAGAATAAATACTCATTTACCCACATAAATGATCTTTTTGATCAACTAAAAGGAGAAAGATAGTTCTCAAAGATCGACCTTTGTTTAGGGTACCACTAGATCACGGTGAGAAGCCAATAGACAGGTTGTGCTAATTCTATACTCAGTTTCTGAATAGCGGAGAGGTTCCTAGTGATTGGTTATTATCTCCTAAAAGGGTCCTCTATTTCAAGGGGCACTTTTTGTTCCATTTTCACTGAGGAAGGTGGTTTTGTAGGACTACCATAAGTCTCAGTGGGCTGTCGACCCTGGTTCCATCAAGATGTTTTATGATGTGCATCACTAATTATGGTGGCCAGGCATGAGATGTGATATAATTAAATTTATATCGCTAGGTTATACTTTTCAACAGGTTAAATATAAGCATCAGAAACCCTCTGGTTTTCTTTATCCCCTTCCCATTCTTACCCGGAAGTGGGACAAGTTAGCCATGGACTTCATTATTGGTTTACCCCATACACCCGGGGAAGGAATGTGATTTGGGTGGTTATCGAACGTTTGACAAAATATGCCTATTTTATCCAGATCAAGGATGAAACTAAAGTATAAGAGTTGAGGAGGTTTTATGTTCAGGAGATCACGAGGCTTCATGGTGTGACATTTTCTATCATTTCTTATAGGGACCCTCCTTTCACCTCTTTGTTTTGGGAATGCCTCTAAAAAGTAATGGGGTTGAAGTTCAACCTTATCACATCATACAATCCTCAAATGGATAGTCATACAAAGTAGGTGAACCATATTTTGGAAGACATGCTTCATGCCTGTGTGCTGAACTTTAGTGGCTCATAGCATCACCTTCTAGGTTTGGTAGAATTTAATTATAATAACAGTTACCAATCTTTCATAAATACGTGTCCTTTTGACGTGTTGTATGGTTGACCATGTAATCCTCTCCTATGTTGGATGGATGTGGGTGAGACTTCCTTAGTGGGTCCAAGCATTGTGCATGAGACAACCAGTAAAATCCAGATGATCTGGCAGTGTTTGGTGATAGCTCAGAGTCATTATAAGTCATATGTTGATCAATAATTCCAAGATTTAGATGTCTTAGTTGGTGGCCAAGTGTTTTCCAAAGGTGACACCTCACTTCAGTCATCATCATTATAGGAAGCAGTGAAAAATTACACCGTGGTATTTTAGATCCTTATATATTACCAAGAGGATCAGTAAGGTGGAATACCGCTTGGCGTTTTCCTCCTAGTTAAAATTTATTCATGACACTTTACACATCTATAATCTAAGAAATATAATCTGAATCCTTCCCATGTGTTGATATTGGAAGATCTTGAACTGTAACCTGATAAGTAACTGACTGAAAAACCAGTTCGAATTGTGGATTCCCAGGTGAACGTGCTTTGGGGGAAATGCATTCAATTAGTTTGGGTGTGGGGGTATCATGAAAATTAATATTATGAGAAATGGGAATAGAAGTCTTTGGTTTAGGAGTAGTACCATCACTTTTTCTCTGATCGGACCATGGGTTTAATTTATGATAATAGAAAATATTATGGTGGTGATAATTTTAACACCCAATGTATTGTTTTTAGGAACTTTTCATTTATTTTTTTCCTTGATTTTATTATATATATTTCCAAGGTTTTTTCAAAGAAAAATTAGTATTTTGGAGAGAATAAGGGTGGTGCACGATTGAAGAATGGTTAGGAACATAGTTTTTGAAATCGTGGATCTCAAATCATGTGGCCTCCACCCCTTGGTATAGATGTTCCCACATGGTTAGACCACAATTTAACAGATCATGCAGCTAAACCATGTGACATTCCCATATATTTAAAAATTATGACTCTTTTTCTATCCTCTATTTTAACCCTTTCCACCCCATTTCTTTCCCCATTTGACCTACACAACCCTAGGTGCACCTCCCCTCTCCTCCACTCCCATCTTTGTCATCAAATCTTGGATTTGTTTGGATATATTCCTCTAAGAAACTCTAAGTAAGTTCCTCCTATTATATACTCTTTATTTATTCTCCCCTTTTTCTTGGGGTTTCTTCTCTATGGTGGTTGTGGTGACCTAGAGTGGGTTCAATATTGTTTCTTTGTCTCGAGTTTTGATGTTTGTGGTGTGTTCTTAATTCCTTAGGATCTCCTCTTGTATGGATTGTGATTTGTGCCTAGTTAGTGGTGACTTGTAAGGTAAATGTATGTGGTTTTGTGTTGTGCTATTATTTTTTGATTTAAAAGTTCTTTCCTTGATTTTTAAAAGTGTTCTAAATTGTGTGTGTGTAAAAATTGTGATTTTAAGGGTGTTGGCATGTTTATGATTGTGGAAATGGTTTATCCCCTATAAAAATGGTTGGAAATGATATTCTTGGCTTGTGATGGGTTGACTAATGAAAACTATTATTTTTTATTGTTTGAAAATGGAAAAAGAACTTGGGAACCCTAAGTACCTATGTGGGTTGACTAGGACTAGTATCTAGGCGAGTCAGTAGAACCACGATCTGGGTCACTCTAGCAGGATTATGCTGCAACTATAACTAAATGATGTGATGTGGATTATTAACATTGGAACTTGGGTGTGTCCTCTTCAAATTCTTGAGCATGAGGAGGGATATAATCATTCACTAAGATATTATACACCTAGTATCCCACTAACCTAGATACTTAAAGGTTTCCCATGCTGATAGCACTATTTTTTTCTCCTACTTTCTATATTATTGCATCTTTACTTTTCTTTCAAAGCTAAATCATTTTTTAAACCAAATTGTTTACTCTTCTTTAAAAAATAGCAATTCTATTTATCTTGTAATGGATATGAATGGAACACCTGGTGGGATCATACCAGAAAATTGAGACCACACCCTATATATACCCCTTGCATATATGTAGACCTTGTTTTGTTTTATTTAGGTAAATGACATGCCTCGTTTGGAGGTAGTGGATACTCATGCTAGTTTTTATCCTTTTGGAGACTCATGATGGTGGTGGCCTGGTGGAGGGTCTTCATCATGTTATGAAATTTTGGTTCCCTCCCCTTATTTTTCTTTTTGGTTTTGGTTAAAAATGTAAAATGACACTTGAGATTTATACACACCCCTTTTGTATATCCTTGTCATAGATATTGGTTATAATTCTTATGTTCATGTTGAAATGTATTTTATCATGGATGTTGACTGTTTTTATTATGGGAAAATAATTCCCAAAGGAGTTCTATAATTCCCAAGCACTAGTTACCAACCTGTGGGGATCAAGAATGCCCTTCAGGCCATGCCATAGGTTGGGTCAAGTATCGGGTGGGATGGAAACCTAGATTGGTTTGTAATAATTAACAATTCTATAAACATGTCATTTGTGTATATATGAAAACTCTTTTTATTAACCATGAATAAAAAACTCTTCTTATCTAAACAAGTTATAGAAATTACATTTTTATTTATGACTAAAACCTAGTAACAATTTTATAATTCTAAAATTAATCCACCAGGAAGATGTAGATCATATATTCCTACCTCTATTAAAACAAAACTTTCCTCATTTTCAATATGTACATTTACATATACTTTCATAAATTTTCTCTTATTTGTGTATTTTTTTACATCAACACATTTATGTGATGCACACCCTTTATCTAATACCCTTGAGTTATAATTAGGGAAATTGATTTCTATAACATTCACATCCTGATGTTCATAATTCTTCTATTTAAGAGATATTCTCAAACATAGGTACCAATATATTAAACTATAGGTCCAATATACAATAGATCTTAAAATGATCTCCATAATTTATGTTGTAATCTTCAACAAGACATATTTTTAAGAGATTATCATGTTTTATGTCAATTCAATAATGAATTTTATTGAATGAATTTACATTAAAATGACGATCCCATACATCATATCTATTACTGGGCTGAGATCCATGTGATGTAATGGATGTCATGGTCCTTACATTAAAAATTTATTTAAAACCTAGAATGTAGCCTAATAGCTAACCATGGTCAACCCAAGAGGAAAAGAAATATAATTCATTTTATTCATATAAATACTACTCTATTACTATTTACAAAGTCTTATGTCTATTTCAACTTGAATGAAAAGATAGAAATGTTGAGACAATGTATGCATGAAAGGAAAAAGAGGAAAAGAAGAAAACAAGCATGTCTTAGACCTTGGATCATTCATATTCACATACCTATAAATCATTATTCTCATTAGTTCTTATTTTCTCTCCCTAAAACCATATGAAACCTCATCTGATCAATTTCACTTAACAATATCATCTTAAATAGAGAAATAAAATAACCATTGTATTCCTACCCTCACCTATCCTAATGACATGACATATCCAAATTATTTTGAGTCATCCCACCACTAACCATCATATGTAGTGGAGAATTCCCAGGTGGCATATTTGTGAAAACCAATGTGAAAGGAAATAAGAATTTAAATTCACATAAAAATGGACATTTTATTTTATCTAAAAACTCAAACACATAAAGAGTAATTTAAATAGAAGAGGTTATCATTGAAGATCAAAAAATTCATAGCAGTGGGATAGGGGAATTCTCCTCAGCCAAGCCATAAGGGAAAAAACTCCATCACTAGAGAGAACACTACATTAAAAGAGAAACAAAAATAAAATCCTATCCTAATTAGAGAAATAACTAAAGGATAAATTTAAAATTACTTCAAATAGGCTAGGGGAAATATATTTATAGGAATTGAAGTAGCACCTTATTCTCCTTTTTTTCATTTAGTTCTATGAGTAGTGTGATTTATCCTCCTTGGATTGGTTCTATGTGTATAACTTTGAGGGAGTGAATTCTATACTAAGATTCATATCAAATATTATAAATGTTTTGATACCTTCCCACAATCACTATCATTCTTCATCATATGGATTGGTTCTTCATGGATCTTGAGAGAATCTTCTTCCCAATTTGTGAAGGAAAATAATGAAGTGTATTTTTTATTTTAGGTTGAGATTGATATTTTTAGAAAATTCTATTTTGTTCTTCTATACTGTTAGAAATGACCTTGAAATAGCTCTAAGTACCTTAATGTGGCTAGATTCTACCTTGAAATGGTGATTCTGGAGATATTACCCTTACATATACTTCAATTATATGACCTGAAATTCACACTGGATGAAGGTATATTAACACACACATTACCACATGCCTTGAAAAAATGTCACCACCCTTATGAAAATGAGGTTTCACCTTTACACAACTTGGTTCCATGATGTAGTTGTGGCATTCTACCTTTACAGAGGTGGTCATGGTGTACATTTACACATCAATGAAGTTTGATCTTACCTCGATATAGGTTTACAAGAAATAGGTTTACCCTTTTATAGCATCGAGTCATTGAATTATACCCTTCCACATACTATCTTCTTCATGATGCAAATCAACGATCTTTTACTGAGCTAAAATAGTTTTAAATTCAATTATTCTATCATCAAAATTTAGATAGTGTGATCATAAATTGGTTATCATATCACTAGACACAATCTCTCCGTAAAATTCTTGTTCAATGCACAAATTTGAGCTCGGGTGGCCTCCTTCCTTTTGTAGTTTCTCATAGTCAAAAGATCGATCACTTGATGTATTTTCAAACTTATTATTATAGACGCATAGATCAGGAACATGAGGCATGTCCATATTCAACAATCAATACATCTCATAGAAAGAAAATCCAATGAACACCCCCTTTATTCTATACTTAAGGTCATCCTTGGTATTGTCCCCTTCATTCAGATCAGGCCCACCAAACTCTGATCTTCTCTACTCAATCACCTAGATTACACTAGACCATTGATATTTTCCTCTATTTATGAAAGTTACTTCATTTCTTCCATGATAGGTATCCTTGGTATGTAAAATGTAACATCCCAGATCCAGGTTCCAAACAACGGGTGCCTTGAACCCGGTTAGTCACATGACCTCAAGTGAATTTCCCCAAACGCCAGAGGTTGCTGACTATCAGTGAGGACCTGGGTCTGATAGTGGGGAAACTATTACCTCATTTGTTAAAGTGTAGAGCAGCGGGAAAATATAAACATACCCAAGCAGAATTAGTAAAGAATTAGCTGAAATGGACAATGATACCAAAGTAAAAGATAATAAACAGTCATACATATATGATGATGAAATATGTCCCTAATTCTAAGAAAGAAACCAAAATAGGATACACTGCAATCTAGAATAATACAGTACAAGGTACAAGTACAACAAAGCAAAACAAAATAGTGCAGCAGGAACTCAGCAGCATCGCAAGCCTAAGCTCGGTAACATGCTCTCCCACTCCTCTAAAACAAACAAGTACATGTATAGGGACTCTTGACCTTATCAACACCTGCAACAATATAATCTTTTTGGGCCCAAGACATGTCCCAAACAGGGTGTGAGAAATAAATCCCAGTAGGCAACCACTAAAGGCCCGTTCCCAACTGGCAGTGAAAATGTGCAACAACAGTGTGTAATAATAAAATGCAGTAAACTAGACAATACTCAAAAGTAACTATCTCTGCCAGTTACATTTCCATTTTAATTATTATTTAACAATTCAATATAATTGAATTATAAGTTCCCGAGACTCAGCCTCATCCGAAAATCTCTTATACAGTGCCTCAGTAAAAACCACAACAGGCTATCTAATAAGTAGAAGGTAAAACAATACCAAGCCTGTGATTTAGCTTGGCAGGTATAACACAAGAAAACACCATAGTGAATATTCAAGTGTACATTTCCCTCAGGCTAAACAGTACCTTGCCCTCAGGCTAATCAGAACCTTTCCCATAGGCTAATCAGAACCTTTCCCTCATGCTAAATTGTACCTTTCCCTCAGGATAATCAGTACCTTGCCCTTAGGCTAAACTGTACCTTTCCCTTAGGCTAATCAGTAACTTTCCCTTAGGCTAAACTGTACCTTTCCCTCAGGATAATCAGTACCTTGCCCTCAGGATAAACTTTACCTTTCCCTCAGGCTAATCAACACCTTTCCCTTAGGCTAAACTGTACCTTGTGCTCAGGTTATTCAGTACCTTGCCCTTAGGCTAAATAAGTAACCTTTCCCTTAGACTAGTCAAAACACTGCCCTTAGGCTAAGTAAAACACTGCCCTCAGGCTAAGCAAGTAACCGAGTCGAGCCCAACATATAAGAAAGAAATTTATATACATTTTCTCTCAAGAAAACTTAAAGAACGCTATTATCATGGAATACCCTCAGGTATCCTGGCCAAACAGCTAAACAAGGGAAATGCACCCTCGGGGTAGCCCTAGATCAAGGAAGCAATCCCAAAAAATAGTTTATACATAATCAAAAGATTACCTATGCGATTCTAGGTATTTAATCAGTCAAGGCCTCATCCATACGACACCCCAAACATGGGCGCGTAGCACAAGAGTACACAAAAACACTCAACAGTTGGAAATAAACACTAGACCACCTACCTCGATCTCCACTGATCTATATACATGAACGACGCCTCCCGAAACGTCCGAGAACGACATAGATCTGAGAAGAATGAAAACCCATTCAAACACAAATAACTTACCCTTAGAAAATAATTGGAAGTAAACACACTAGGAGAGGGAAGAGATTACCCACGCGGTCCAAATGTGATCGTCAATGAAGGAATCAGAGTCTCGGTGTTCGGTCGGGAGCGCTTCCAAGGTCCAGCCTTCTCTTCCGTGGCTTCCAGAGCATTCTAAGCTTCCTCTGTTGAAAGAGGAGGCTACTACCGGTTTATAAAAAACCACAACTACACGGTGTGTACTCTCAAGTACATGATGTGTAATTTCCATTTTTTAACTCTTCCTTTGGCGGCTACTTTTCACCGCCACACTGTTCATCTGTCGACTTGATTACACGACGTGTATTTCTGAGTACATGGCGTGTACTACCGTTCCGCTGGCGGCTACACCCACCGCCTTACTGTTCACCCTCCGAATGATGACACGGTGTGTATATACTAAGTACATGGTGTGTAGTCAGTTTTTACACCCTTCATCACCAACAGGTCTACACGCCTTGTATACTCATACTACATGGCCAAAGTACATGACGTGTGGAAAAGTACACGGCGTGTACCCACAAATTTTGGGATTTTCCCCCATTTTCCTTATTTTATCAAAAACAGTTAAGGAAAAAGGAAAATAATAAACCCATACCTCAAGAATAAGAACTGGGTTCTTACAAACCTCTCCCCTTAAAGCAATTTGTCCCTGAATTTCCCTTCTAAGGGTGGTGATGATAAAGCTGAGAACAACTCTGGCCACTGAGCGTGTATGTCGGTCTCCCTCTCCCAAGTTTTATCCTACACTCGACTATTCTACCATAGCACCCGTACGAGAGGAACTGACCAGCCTCAGAGAACCTTCATGCTTCTATCAACAATACGGATCAGATTCTCCTCAAAGGATGCATCGACCTGAAGTTCAACCTCTTATGGCTGAAAAGCGTGAGATGGGTCTGAGTGATAATGGCACAACTGAGATATGTGGAAGACATCATGCATGTCCCGGTACCTTTATAGTAAATTCAACCGATAGGCAACCGAACCGACTCTCTCCAGAATCTCAAACGGCCCCACATACCTCAATGAAAGTTTACCCTGTCTCTTGATCCGCCTGTTTCCCAACCTCGGTAAAACATGCAAGAAAAACTGAACCCCAACCACGAACTCCAAGGGTCGTCTACGATGATCAACATAAGATTTATGATGAGACTGTGTGGTAACCACCACTTCAGAATCAACTGGACCTGCTCTGAAGTCTCCTATATGAGATGTGGTCCCAGTAAAGTTGCCTCACATGCCTCCAACCAGCATAAAGGTGATAAGCATGGCCTACCATATAAATCCTCATAAGGTTCCATCTCAATAGTTTCCTATAAACTATTATTGTAGGAAAACTCGACTAGGGGTATGTGCTTCTCCCAAGAGCCCCCAAAGTCTAGGACACAAGCATGTAGCATGTCCTATAGCACCTTTATCGTACGCTCTGATTGGACATCGGTATGAGGGTGGTAAGCTATGCTCAGAAGCACTAGTGTACCCAGTTCCCTCTGAAAGCTCTTCCAGAAAAGAGACATAAAATGGGCATCCTTATCTAAAATGATAGAACGAGGGACCCCATGAAGACGTAATACCTCTCAGATATACAACCTTCCGAGATCGTCCACACTGAAGGTCTCCTTGATCGGAAAAAACTGAGCTACCTTCGTAAGTATGTCCATAACAACCCACACGACATCATTGCCTCGGGGTAACCGTGAAAACCCGGTCACGAAGTCCATCACGACATCATCCCATTTCCACTCCAGAATGGGTAACTGTAGTAATAGTTTGACTGGCCTCTGATACACCGCCTTCACCTGCTGACAGGTGGAACATCTCGTAATAAAACCAGCTACCTCTCTTTTCATACCCGGCCACCAATACTGACGTCTCAAGTCACGGTACATTTTGGTTACTCCGGGATGCACTGACCAAGTTGAAGCATGAAACTCCCGCATCAACTCCTCACGTATATCCCCTGGAACCCACACTTGTCCATGGATACGTAGTACCTCATCATCGCCTATCATCCAACGAAGAGGAGGGTCCTCATTTTCCACTGACTCCTGTAGAACTAGGCCTTATGAATCAGATAGTTGTCTCACCCTCACTCTATCCAGGAGGGTAGAAGTCACAGCTAAGGAAGAAAGATTGGTCTGCCCCTGACCGTCATGCACCTCCAAATGCATCTCAGAGAACAAAGCCATAAGCTTCCACTCACCATTGGCCTCCTTCACTGCCTGTATTTGATTCCTCCTGCTCAGTGCATTAGCCACTGTTTTACCCTTACCAGGTTTATAGGAAATCTCAAAGTCGAAGGACTGAAGGTATTCAACCCACCTTCACTATCTAAAATTCAATTCATGCTAGGTAAATATGTATTTAAGAATTTTGTGGTCCGTAAACACCACAAAATGTTCTCCCAAGAGATAATGTCTCCAATAGCATAACACATGAACAACTGCTACCAACTTGAGATCACATGTTAGGTAATTCCTCTCATGTGGCCTCAACTACCGATACCCGTACGCAACTACTCGATCACCTTACATCAACAATACTCCCAGCCCAATACCTGATGCATCACAGTAAACTGTATAGATCTTCCCTTTATCTAGAAGTATCATGACTGGTGCTGATGTCAACCTTCCCTTCATCTTCTGAAAGGTTATCTCAAAAGCTTCTAACCAAACAAACTTCACACCCTTCTTAGTAAAACCCGTCAACGGTGCTACCAAGAGGAATAAGTCCTGTATAAAGTGCCTGTAGTAACCACCCAGTCCCAATAATCTCCGTATTTCAAACATGTTCTTAGGCTACTCCCAGGAAACTACTGCTCTCACTGTCTCTGGGTCCACTAAAACTCCTGCCTCTGAGATAATATGACCCAGGAAGTGTATCTGGTCCATACAGAAGTGTCACTTTGAGAGATTAGCATATAACTGATGCTCTCTCAGTGTAATCAATACGATTTCAAGATGGGTGGCATGGTCGTGTTGAGTGTGAGAGTACACCAAGATATCGTCCATGAAGACTACCACAAAATAATCCAGATATGGAAGGAACACATGATTCATTAGAGCCATGAAAACTGCTAGCGTGTTTGCGAGTCCAAACGGCATGACTAAGTACTCATATAGACCATATCTACTCTGAAAATCTGTAAGCGGTATGTCCGATGGTCTAACGCACAACTGATGATATCCAAATCTCAAGTCAATCTTCGAGAACACTCATGATCCTTGAATTTGATAAAAAAGATCATCAATCCTTGAAAAGGTATATCGGTTCTTAACCGTCAATTGGTTCTGCTTCCGATAATCTAAACAGAGTTTGAGGGTATCGTCCGCCTTCTTCGCAAACAGGACAGGAAAACCCCAAGAAGAAGTTTTGGGTTGGATGAAACCCTTTTCTTGTAACTCCTCTAACTATTTCTTGAGCTCCTGTAGATCTGGTGTAGTCATACTATAAGGAGGAATGGACACTGGTGTCACTCCTGGCACAAGCCCAATAGAGAAATCCACCTCTCACTCTGGAGGTAGACCTGAAAAGTCTTCTGGGAAGACATCCCTGAAACGATAAACCTCTAAAGGGAAATCATTTTGACAAGTTCCCTGGTCATCCAGATATAAAATCGCAATCTGGGCTGTCACTCCACCTTTCCCACAATGCTATGGTCCAGATCATCTCGCCTGGACATCCCATTCTCCCTTGTATAGAAACTCTCCGCCCTTTGGTGATGTGAAAATCACCCTACAATGATAGTAATCTATAAAGGCTCGAAAGGGTACCAACCAGTCCATTATGAGAATGACATCATAGTTCGTCATCTCTAATACATAGAGGTCCCATAGAAAGTGACACCCACAAACCTCTAGCGGACACTCCCTTCACTGATGCACACCTGCCATTCTAATCCCCAACGGAGTGTCTAACATCATAATATTAGAAGAAGAAGAAACACGAAGACCAAATCTCTCCACAATGGGCATAGATATAAAGCTATGTGTAGCACCCATATCTAAAAGTATAGAAGATAAAACAGAAGCAACTAGAATAGTACCTATGACAATGGAAGGTCTGGGATCCTGCTCCTGTTTGGTCTGTTGCACTGCATATACCAGCCCAGTGCCATGGACCTACGACACAGCCTGACTACCCAGAGTTGACCCACCCTGTTGTCTCTGAGATCCTGGTGTTTGGCTACCATGGCCATGACAACCACCTCTGCCTGAACATCATGACGTATTCCAATTCCCTAACTGGTAAGAAGCCGATGGCCCTACTCCTACACACAGATTCTGCACAGAACCCCTCTCACTAGTCGCTGGTGGAAATGCCATGCAAAAACACTGCAGATGACCCATCTTGCCACAAGATCGACACTTCACTAGGTCACGTGGACACTGAGGTCTCTTGTGCCCCTCTTTACCACACTGGTGGCACATTACCAGCCCACCTGTAGAATTATTCTAGCTAGTACTACCATCGTGAGAGAAATCCATCTGTCTCTTCCTCTCACTGGTAGAAATAGTACCAGAAACTGGTGCCAAACCACCTTGGCCAGAACCACTAGCTTCCCGCAGGTTCCACTCAGTAATTAGTGCCTGGTTCACAATATCATGCACTGTAGGCAACCTGAAAACATTTACCAGTGCCCGAATGTCGTATAGAATACCATCCTCAAATCTTCTAGCCCTCAACATCGCATCACCCACCAGAACAGGTGAAAAACGTTGTAGCTCGGTGAAGCGGGCAGAATAATCCATCACTAACATGGAACCCTGCTACAGATTCATGAACTCTCGAGCTTGATCTGCCCTCAGCATCTCTGAAAAGAAAATGTCATAGAAGACTGCTTGAAAATCTTCCCATGCCATGTCTTGGTGATGCTCAGTCTGGGTGGTAACATCCCACCATCTCTTGGAGTAATCACGCTGCATATAAGTAGTGAGCTTGACCCTCCTTGTAGGAGGTCTCTCAAGATGCGAGATAGTCTGAAATGAATCCAGCCATGAATCCGCAGCCTATAGTCCACCATCCCCTGAAAACGTAGGAAGATGCTACTATTGGAATATACGTGTTAGATCTTCCATAGATGTGGCAGTCGGCGGTGCTCCTTGGAAGGTATGCATAAACCACATGAAGCCTTCACGGAACTGTGGATCCATGCCTATGTCTTGTATAACAGTTGGCGATGCATCTGGCTCTGCTAGAGGATCCATTGGTATCCCATGGCCTACCATCTCTGGAGTACAATCGTTCCCGATATCTTGGTGAACAACTCGTGGTCATCTCGATGGCATGACTCTACAAGGTTAAACACATGCCTTTGATTAAGATCATCAAGGACCAAGAACTAGAAATGTAAGAAGAGAATAAGGAACAGAAAACATTCATGTTTTACAAAACAGGACTACATGTCGTGTATAATAACTACACGACATATTCCCGTAAGTCTTTTACATGGGCGTGTACCTCTGCCAGAACTGGTCGTGTAACACCCCAAACACACAGTGTGTTGTCCACACACACGGTGTGTACTAGAATTTTCTTCCCCTGCCCGAGTCCTTCTACATGGCTAAGCCACACAGCTCTATTATGAATAGGACTACAAGGCGTGTATAAGGTCTATATGGCGTGTACCCTTAGGCCCTTACATGGTCATGTTCTGCTGCTGGCCTAGGCATGTCTCAACCCTAGGTACACGGCGTGTTACACCCACACACGGTGTGTACACCACTCCGTCTCCCCAGCCACACGACCAAGTCCACACAGTCTCTCACCGGTCAAGACTACACGACGTGTCCCATAGGTACACGATGTGTACTAGACGGGCTTTGCCGACCCGTGTTGTTTTTGAAATGGCCGAATACATGGATCAGACTACATGACGTGTTCCAAATAGACACGGTGTGTACAAGAAGAGGAAATACCAACCCGTGCTGTTAGTTACACGGTCGGATCCCCAAGTTAAACTACACGACGTGTTCTTCATTGACACGACCTGTATAAGCTCATATTTCTCCATCTGTGTTGTTTGTTACAGGTGGACACAAGGTCAATACAACACGGAGTGTACTATTGGTACACGACGTGTGCCCTTAAAGTTTCACTATCCCTTGTTTCTACCCACACGGCCTATGAAACGGGTAGAAACTACACGGCATGTACTGACAATACATGGTGTGTACTTAATTTTTTTTTTCATTTCTTCTTGAACAGAAGAGTACATGGCGTGTAGTCAAAACTATATGGCGTGTATTTTGGGTTTTTCTGGACAGTTAGCCTTAGAAACTACTCCGGAGCCCATAAAAACACCGAAGCTAACACCTAAGTTCCAAATTCCGATCTGTGAGGGCCCATACTCCCCGCAAATCAAAGCTTGGTATCTTATACATATTATAAAAAAGTAAACAAGTCAATGATCCAACAAATTTTGGTCAATGAGGGACCATACTCATCAAGAACCAAAGTTTGACATTCATTCTACAAAACCTCAAACAAAAATACCTTTTCAAATAAAAGTTATTTTTATCTAGGAAACTATCACAACAACATGCATTTACTAGCACAACATCTATCACAACAACATGAAATTTCTAATGCACCTGCATGGCATGGAAACTATGCATGACATGGGATTCTAACATGTTCCTAAATGATGCATGAGATGGAATACCCTCATCTCATCGGGTTGCAACTAAATAGAACCCAAGGATAAAAACATAACAGCACACCACAAGTGAATCACCCAACGGTGAAATCAAATCAACTGTAAAATTGCAAAGTCATAAAAATTTGCAACATGAGGTAAATTGGTTTTTCCCTGTACACAAGTTAGCTACTCCCAGGAATAGCTTATTACCAAGTAGCTATTCTTTCCTATCCCTGACTATAGGCTCCAAACATTAAGTCAAGAAGAAAAGAAATCCTCTGATACCACTTTGTAACGTCCAGGATCTGGGTGCCACACAATGGGTGCCCCGAACCCAGTTGGTCACATGAACTAAAGAGCATTTCCCCAAACACCAGAGGCTACTAACTAGCAGTGAGGGCCTAGGTATAATAGTGGGGAAACTATGCCCTCATTTGTCAAAGTGTAGCGTAGTGAAAAAATATAAACATACCCAAGCAGAAGTAGTAAAAAATCAGCTGAAATGGACAACAGTACCGAAGTAAAAGATAACCCACAGTCATACATATGTGATGATGCAATATATCCCTAAGTCTAAGAAAGCATCCAAAACAGGATACACTGTAATCTAGAATAATACAGTACAAGGTACAAGTATATAAAAGCTAAACAAAATAGTGTAGCAGGAACTCAGCAGCATCACAAGACTAAGCTCGGTCCCATGCTCTCCCACTCCTCCGCAACAATCAATTACCTATATAGGGAATTTTACCCTAATAAACACCTAAAATAATATAATCTTTTTGGGACCAAGATATGACCCAAACAGGGTGTGAGAAATAAATCCCAGTAGGCAACCATCAAATTCCCATTCCCAACTGGCAGTGAAAATGTGCAACAACAGTGTATAATAATAAAATACAGTAAACTAGGCAGTACTCAAAAGTAACTATCTCTACCAGTTACATTTCCATTTTAATTATTATTTAACAATTCAATATAATTTAATTATAAGTTTATGATACTCAGCCTCAGCCGACAATCTCTTATACAGTGCCTTAGAAAAAACCACAACAGGCTATCTAACAAGTAGAAGGTAAAACAATACTAAGCCTGTACTTTAGCTTGGAAGGTATAACACAAGAAAACACCATAATGAATATTCAAGTGTACATTTCCCTCAGGCTAAATAATACCTTTCCCTCAGGCTAATCATAACCTTTCCCTCAGGCTAATCATAACCTTGCCCTCAGGATAAACTGTACCTTTCCCTCAGGCTAATCAGTACCTTGCCCTGAGGCTAAACTGTACTTTGCCCTTAGGCTAATCAGTACCTTGCCCTCAGGCTAAACTGTACCTTTCCCTCAGGCTAATCAGTATCATTCCCTCAGGCTAAACTATACCTTTCCCCCAGGCTAATCAGTACCTTACCCTCAGGCTAAACTATACCTTGCCCTCAGGCTAATCAGTATCTTTCCCTCAGGCTAAACAAGTATCCTTTCCCTCAGGCAAATCAAAACACTTCCCTCAGGCTAAGTAAAACACTACCTTTAGGCTAAGAAAGTAACCAGGACGATCCCAACATATAAGCAAGAAATTTATATACATTTTCTCTCAAGGAAACTCAAATCATTCTATAATCACGGCATACCCTCAGGTATCCTGGTCAAATGGATAAACAATGAAAACGCACCCTCAGGGTGGCCCTGGATCAAGGTAGTGATCCCAAACAATAGTTTATACATAATCAAAAGATTACCTATGCAATTCTAGGTATTTAATCAGTCAAGGCCTCATCCATACGACACCCTAAACATGGGCGTGTTGCACAACAGTACATAAAAACACTCAAAAGTTGGAAATAAACCCCAGACCACCTACCACGATCTCCACTGATCGATATATGTGAACGAAGCCTCACAAAATATCCGAGAAAGACGTAGATTTGGGAAGAACAACAACCCATTCAAACCAAAATAACTTACCCTTAGAAAATAATTGGAAGGAAACACACAAGGAGAGGGAAGGGCTTACCCTCGCGGTCCAAACGTGATCTTCAGCGAAGGAATCAGAGTCCCGTTGTTCGGTCGAGAGCTCTTCCAAGGTTTATCATTCTCTCCCAAGGCTTCTCAGGCATTCTAAGCTTCCTCTATTGAAAGAGGTTTCTACTACCGGTTTATAACAAAAAAACACAACTACATGGCATGTACTCTCAAGTACACGGCGTGTACTTTTCATTTTTTAACTGTTCCTCTGGAGGCTACTTTTCACTGTCACACTATTCATCTGTCGACTTGATTACACGACATATATTTCTGAGTACACGACGTGTACTACCCTTCCACTAGCAGCTACACCCACTGCCTTACTATTCACTTACTGACTGATGACATGACATGTATTTACTAAGTACATGATGTGTAGTCAGTTTTTACACCCTTCATCACTGACAGGTCTACACACCTTGTATACTCATCCTACATGGCCAAAGTACACAGCATGTGGAAAAGTACATGGCGTGTACCCACAAATTTTGGGATTTTCCCCATTTTCCTTATTTTCTAAAAAACACTTAAGGAAAAAAGGAAAAGAAGAAACTCGTACCTCAAGAATAAGAATTAGGTTCTTACATAAAATATTTTTATTATGTTATCTTGAAATCTTCACTCATGGTTAGTTACTTATTGTGGATTGTTTCTATCATGGTCAATTAAAATGTAGTAAGGGATTACAGTTAGTTGGAGTCTCATGAAGTAAGTTGAGTTGATTCCTGGTCAGTTGATCTTTCTTTTTATGGTAGGTTGAATTAGAGATTTCCATCAATTAAAAATGATAGCTTAAATCTTGAAGTATCTATGGACTTATGGTGGATTGAAGTCAATTTGGTATCTTTCACCTTGACATAATACATGTGGAAGAACTTTATGTAGCGTGTTCTTTTTGGTGATGACCCATACATGGGCATGAAAAATGTGGTTTCACCTTTGCATGGTGGTGACAATGTGACCTCTACCCTTCCATACCATACACATGACATTTATGCATGGTCTTGAGATATAGGTTGTACCGTTATGTATCCTTTGGAGCATTCTATTTACCTTTATTACACATGATATTACCTATATATTTAATGAACTTTACCATCATGTAGAATTATCTCATTACATGAGAGTGACTAAAAATATAAAGCACATCAAAATATTAAAATTCCAAGGGATCCTTTTTCTAGTTAAACATCAAAATGAAAAAATCAATTAAAAAAATGAAAATTATCTTATTAAAAATTAAACCCAGATTCAATATCAATGCATGGATTGAAATTTAATTCCAAAAAATGAGTAAAATAATTAAAAACCATGATTTAATCTATTTATCAATTTAATTCCAAATTTCTAATAGTATACAAAATGTATTAATTACCCTTAATTTAAATTAATTATGGGGTTAATTTATAATTAAAAACATAAAAAAATTAGGAAATATTGTCGCTCATCACTCCCCCACACTTAGAATTATTCACTTCTAGGAAATATAATGAATTATTTTTTATTTGAATATATATGTTTTACCTAGAATTAAATACACAAACCAGAGAAGAAGAAAATAAAAAATTCATATATTATTTGAATCATAATTCCTACTCTATGAATTTGATTCACTTCATTACTTCAATTTAAGTACAATTTCTAGTTTCTTGTTATAAATAGAATATATCCTAATGCAATCAAAATTTTATCAAGTGACGCTTTTACTAAATCACTTTCCTCTATGATTCATTAACTAATGTTCCTTTTAATAGTTCCTTAATAAATCCTAAATGAAATTATGATATATCATCCATCCCTTGTTTATCCAAGTTAGAATTCCCCAAATATTTTCATCCCCTTTATCAATTATCACTTATTGAATGTTTCATAGCTATAATTTTGAAAGATTATTATTGAATGAGTGTAGCTAAAACTATAACTAATCCATACTATGATAATGGGTCTCTCTTGAGGATAATTTTAGAAGTCAAGGTATATAAGAAATTCTTTGTAAGCCAACTATCAAGTCACTCTAACTCTTATTTGATGGAGAACACGCACATATGCCTTTATTAACATAGATAAGCTTCTAGATCAATTTTCATCTTCTTGTTTTACTCAAGTTCATATGATCTATTCAATTATCTTATAGGGAGGTTCCCTAAGGTGATAATAAATCACTAAGGGTAGGTTACTTAAGTTTAAGTTCATTAGTTTCAGTTCCCTCATGATGTGATTTTTGTTCCACTAAGATTTTTTTTCATTCACAACTATTTTCCTAGTTCCAAATCAGGAAATATCCATGAAATAAAATTAAATTCACTCAAAAATAATATAATTCTAAAAAAAATCATAACCAATGAAATCCATCAACTTCTATCTTGGTATTTTTTTCTAGAAAGGACAACATTTATATCAAGTTTTCTTATTTAAATACATAATTAAATGAAAAAAGAAAAGAAAAACAACATGAATAATATGTAAAACCTTCAAGAAAAATTCTAAAAACATTAAAACTAATCCTAAATTGACTTTAAACCATACCAAACACTTATTCAATACTATTACTTCAAAACTAAGAAAATTTTCATAAAAATTACAATGAATTAACAAGTGTAAAAATAATAACACAACCTGGTGTATATTTGATAACTGGTTTTTCTTTTTTTAACCTCATAAATCTTTTGTAGATTGATTGAGCTATCCTCCTAGGTTAATATACACTATGGAAACCTATAATGAAAACATAATTAAACATTAATTTTTTTTCTTGAAAACAAAAGAAAAGACATAAAGAAAGAGAGCGAGAGAGAGAGATAGAGAAAATATTCTTAGATATTTCCCACCTAAAAGGGGTTATTGTATTGACTGTTCATAACTTGATATTCCAATGGTTATCCATAATCTTCCCAAGGATGTTTCTTTTGTAATTAAAACCACAAAATTCTCTTCCTTCCACAACCACTCATCTTCTATTCTTTTTGGGGGACACCTTTTATAGAGCTCTTCCTGTCCACACATTGATTAGTGTTGTGTAACTGGTAAAGTGGGGGTGAAAGGATAATGTATGAGGTTTATGCATCTACAAAAATTGTGGATTCTTCCTCTAATGGTTTATTAAATAATGATTCTTAGATAATTTCAAACTAGGGAGATTCATAAAGTAATTCAAATTGAAAATAATTATAATAGGTTGAGTTCAAATAAAAATTCTCCCCCTCGTAGGTAGCAGCTTGGGCTTATGGTTTCATCATGAGAATCCATTGGGAACTCCTCAAGATATTAATTCAATACAATATCAAAATAATTCTCCATAATATCCTCTTATTCTATTTAAATACTTGTGTAGTCCACTGTTTCTTTGTAAACATCACCTAGTAGTGGCGTGTTATCTAATTCATTTTGAACTTGTTTTTTTATCATGAAAGTACTATTCATACCATATCCCCCTTTAATCTAAGTGGGTAACTATAGTGGTTCATAATTTTACTCTTACATAGAACATTCCTCTTTAACTATTTTAAGGGTGAATAGAACTGGTACTGGTTCTATAATATGAAATCTACAAAGATTTAGTTGAAAAATATATTTTTTAAAATTAAATGAGCTTAAGGTTTGATTCAATCTCACATATAATCTAGTTTGAAACTCTTATTTATCATTCAACGCCCATATAAGTACACCAGTAATGCCTATGAATTTTTTATCCTCTATCTTGTCCTTAAAACAAAATATCTATTGCTTTTGTTCATCATCATCAAAGATGAGCATCAGTTGATCTAAATCTTTCAAAGTATAACTAAGGAGATTAGTGGATATTTCACCTTGTATAAATTTAGAATGAAATGAATCCATGTCAGTGTTATCCCTCTTTTTAGTTTTAAAATGTAGATCATCATTTAGGTTCAATTCCTCTTTGAAGTCTTCAAGTGTGGATAGGGTGGCAGTGGGCATTTCAACTTCTCTTCAAAGTAGAGCCCATCAACATCATCTTTATGTTCTAAATCTTGGGCTTGTATCCATCCTTATAATTTTGTATCTGCAATACATGGGAGATCAATAGAAAACTGTGTTTCAATAATATTAGAGAAAGAAAATTTCTAAGTAGAGTCACCTTCTATGATTTTAGCCTTTAATTCCTCTTCAAATTGTAGGGATACTAGGAAAATTAGTTTAGTTGTAAATAGTGGTACTTCATCCTCATCTTCATGATTTTTAAGTCCTCCCACCACCTTGGTTGTTGAGATAAGCGATACCTTTATTTCATGACCATCTTTTTATACCTCTAGATATTCTTCTTATCCTTGTTCCACATGCTACTGAAAAGTGGATTTGACTTCATCTACAAAGGCCTGGAATTCCTCCCAGCTGATCGATTGCACCTCATTATCCTCCTACATAGGGGAGGGTAGGACTTAGTTGATCTAAGATATTTCATCCATCATCTCTTGTATTTCACTCTTAATAATACCATAACTTGTTCTTTCACTTGGTTTCTGATGGTAAGAAGGTGAGGAGTTTTTATTGTCAAATTCATGGATTCCTCTCTAACCAGAGTTGTTGTTTTCTATTTTATATATTCATTTCCCCTATCATTAATATACGCTAGTATTAATTCCTTCCTCCTTCACTTTTGGACAGAATTCCTTTTCAATAGTATTATTATCAAGTAATTGTTTAACATAGGAAATATACTCATCAACCCTTTCTAACCGAATATCAGGATAGTAATCCATTATGAGATAAATGGACTACTCACTTTAACTTAACCTAGTATAGAAACCTCATCGAGGGAATGAAATAATTGAAAAAAATAAATCAAATGATTTTTTTTTGAAAAAAAAATTATAAGATGTGAAAAACACAAATACAGTTCCAATATTCATCAGAAATAGTGCCAATGATGAAAAGGTTATCATGGGAATTTCATACAAAATTTATTTACAACTTGGAATGTAGCCTTGTGGCTGACTATGGTTAATCCAATATGAAAGGAAAGATCATTCATACTATTCACATAAATACTACTCTATTTCTATTTAGAAAATCATTTGACTATTTGAATTTAAAAGAAATGAGAGATAGGATGAGAAAATTTATGTATAAAAAGAACAAGAGAAGAAAAAAGAAGAAAAAAAGCACGACCCAAACCTCAGATCCGTCCTATTAACTTACCTATAAATCATTGTTTTCATTAGTTCTACGGATATCTCCATCAAATCAGATGAAAACTTATCCAATCACCCTCACCTAATAATTTTGGATTGAACAACGAAATATAATAACCACTAAATTCCCTTCACTCACTAATTCTAGTTACTACACACCTATAATTACTCCAGATTCATCCCACTATTAAACATCATAAGTAGTGGAGAATTCCCAGGTGTCATGTGTATAAAAAATAGTGTAGAGGTAAAGAAGAATTTAAATACACAGAAAAATAGACATCTCCTTTTATATAAACACTCAAACACATCATGAAGAATTTAAATAAAATAGTTTAACATTAAAGATCATAATTCAATACAAAGGGGATGGGGAAATTATCTTTGACTATGCTACAATGGTAAAAAATGATATCATTAGGGAGAAAACCATAGTGAAGAAGAAAAAGAAATAAAATCCTATCCTAATCAAAGTTATGACTAAAGGAAAAATTATAAATTCCTTTAGGTGGAGAGGGTAAATATATTTAAAGGAATTAAATTAGCACCTTCTTCTCCCTTCTTTCATTTAGTTCCATGAGTATAGGACTTCTTCCTCCTTGGATCGATTCCACATGTACAACTTTGAGGGTTTATATTGATCACTAAGCTTTCTCTAGAATCTTCTAACCACTTTTATCCCTCCCCATGATCACTATCCTTCTTCATTAGCTTGATTGGTTCTATTTGGAGCTCAAGAGGATCATCTTCCCAAGTTGGGAAGGTAGATAATGAAGTGAGATTTCTCATTTTAGATCAATCTTGACCTTTTTGAGAAATTCCATTTTATTCCTCTATGCGGTCAACAATGACCTTAACACAGCTCTGAGTACCTTGACATGGCTGGATTCTACCTTGAAGTAATTATTCTAGATATCTTACCCTTATATAGACTTCAATTAGATGGCCTAAATTTCACAATGCGTGAAGGTATCTTGACACACACCTTACCACGATCCTTGAGAAAATGATTCCTCCCTTACAAAAATTTGGCTTCACATTTTTTCATCCTGGTTCCTTAACATAGTTGTGACCTTTTAGTTAAGGGAGGTGGCCACGATTTACCTTGACATAACACTAAAACACAAGCTTACCTTGATGTAGGTGGCCAAGGTGAAATTAAACCCTTTTATAGAATTAAGGCACTGTATGATACCCTTCCCCAACCTATCTTCTTCATAATGCAAATCAGTGATCTTTTTACAAGTATAAATAGTCTCAGATTCAATTATTCTTCTTATCAAATTCATATAATGTGATCATCCCTCAGTTATCATGTAATTGGACACAAACCTACCCTACAGTTCTTGTTTAATTCATAGATTTGAGGTTCATTTTTCTATTTCCCTTCATAGTTCCTCATATGAAAAAGGATCGAGTGCCTGGTGTTCATTAAAACATGTTATTGAAACCACATTGATTAGGAATACAAGGCCCCATCATCTTCAATAATAAATATTTCACATAGAGAAAAAACCTAGTGAAAATCCCGTTCAGTTGATCCTTGAGGTCATCCTTGATAATGTCCCCTTCATATAGACCAGGCCATGTCAGCTATGATCTTCTCTACTTAATCGCTCAAATTTCACTAGTCATTCGAGCCTCTCCTCCATTTTCACATGCATGGATTTGTTTCATCCAAGATATATCTCCATGATAGGTTTCCATGGTAGGTTGAAGCTTATGCTTGTAGAAGCTTCTGATATTTTCTCATGGTTGATCACTTGTGGTGGATTGTGTCTATCATAGTCAATTGAAATATGGAGAGGGCTTGCGGTCGATTGGAGTCTCATTTGGTAAGTTGAGTTAATGCACAGTTAGTCGAGCTTTATTCTTATGGTGGATTGAAGGTGATATGGTGGATTTTACCTTGGAAAAACTCATGTGTAGGTTCTTTATGCAACATGTTATCTTTGGGGATAACCCTTACATGGGTATAAATAATGTGGATTCAACTTTACATGGAAGCAAAAATGTAGCCTCTACCCTTCCATAGACTATAGGTGACCTTTACACAAGTTCTTGAGATGTCACCTGTACCCTTACACACCCTTTAGATAAATCAATTTAACTTTACATTGAATTATATTACCTATATTTAGTATGAACTTTACCTTCACACAGTATCCTCTCCTTGTGTGAGGGAAATTGAAAATCTCAAACGCATCAAAATATCAAAATTCAATGTGAAACTTTGTCTAGTTAAATATAAAAAGGGTAAAATCAATTATGAATAATGAAAATTATCCCATTAACATTTAAATGAAAATTCAACATCAATGTATGGATTTGAATTTAATTCCAAAAAATGAGTAAATTTTTTAAAAACAATGATTTAATTCATTTATCAATTTAATTCCTAATTTATAAAATTATCCAAAATAACCAATATTAAAATTATTTTAGGGGTTAATTTCTAATGAAAATTGAAAAATATTTTTTGAAATATTGTCCATCATCACCATATTTTATAAAACTTTAAGTCATTTTGTAATTTTTCTCAATATTTACCTAATTAGGTAGAAAATCATAGCAATCATGTCTCATATGATTCTTGAAGATTTTGGTGGACAACACTATACTCAATTCATCACATGAAATATTCCAACTCAATTTTTCTGGACACGTAATCCTAATAGGTTCATCAACCAAGTGTAACCCAAAGATTAAAATTGAATATGATCCCCTAATCCTATCATGGTCACCCATACTGAACATGTCTTGGATAAGATAATTCATCAATGAAAATATTATGTATATAAATTATTAATTTTAACTCTTAATTTGTTTACTTTTCACATTTATTAGTATAATTATTCTACATATACTACTAGTTTTAATAAAATTTAATATATATATATATGTATGTATGTATGTATGTATAGCCATTAATTTTCTTAACATCGTTATTTAGTAGTTTATATTTACAATAAATTATCTTTAATATTATTGAAACTAGGTGGTTGTGTGTTGGATTTTTTGACAATAGTTATTGTATTTATTAACAAGTATATAGAAGATGATATTAGAAGACATAGTGACTTATATGAAGAAGAGGATGATTATCATACACATGAGAACCACATTAGGGTTATTTAGGATGTATAAAAATGAAATACATGGAAATGGTGATGTTCAAAAAGTGTTTTTTGGAGGAGGAGTTGAAGACATTCCATTAGTAAATTAAAATATTGAAAGTTTTCCAAGAAGCGGAGCTTCAAAAGATGAGTAAAATATAGAAAATGTGTTACGTAAGATTCACTCTGCTGGATATATAGGATTAGCTTTAGAAGAAGAGTGAAATATTAAAAAGTGATGCATAAGAGTAATTTAGATTCTCTATGATTTATGTAATAACCACCTTGGTACTGAGCATCCTAAGAAGAAGAATGTAAACTTCCATATGAAAAGGTAAAAAGAACATGATACATAAAAGTAATTGATGTTAACCACACTAAATTTTTTAATTATGGAAAAGTGTTTAATATCCCAGTATATGTAAAAAATGATACATAAGGGTTATATTTTGGATATGTAAATGTTACCAAGGAATTGAGACAATTTTAGAAAAATGGTAAAGTCTCATACGTAAGGGTAATAAGAACATGATATGTAAAGGTACACAAGTTGATAAGTGAAGGTAACTAGTTTAAAGAATTTACAGAATTCCCTATATGTAAAAGTCACTAGGACAATACATAAAATTAATCAGGTCATACTAAGTGATACATATGGGTTTTCTAGAAAGAAAAATAGTAGTGTTGAACTACACTGAAATACATAAGATTAAATCTGAAGAAAACGTAAAAGTAACTGTCTAGAGAGGTTGATATGTAAGGCTTACTATTTAACATAAAATATTATTGATAATATAGACAACCATAGATTAAGATATACATTATCAATAATAAAATTAAATTGATAATCCAACAATTCATATATGTTTTCACACCATGACGGAGATGGTTGTGCTGTGATTAAAGATGGATCACACTATGATACTTTAACGATTTAAATACAATATTTGTGAAGATTTTGTGGATCTGATTATTGAAATCACATCATGATCTGAATAAAGATTCTATACTGTGACTAGGATATGGAAGTGGAAGATAACGTCATAGTGAGGAAGCACTAGTACAGAAAAGGGGTTTTCATGTCGGGTTTTTTTAAACTTTGGTTAATAAGTGAAATCTTTGTAAGAAAAATTGTAAATAAATATTTTACATTATTTATTTTAACTGATGTAAAAGGATAACTTCCATGTCAGTTATTATAATAATCAACATTAAAAACCCTCCAAAAATGAAAAAATAGCAGACTTTCCACACAGGTTATAAAATAACTGATGTGGTGGTTGGTTTATTATATTGGTTATTTTATAAAACCAATGTATATAATCAAACTCTCACGTATAATATTTTATAATCTACGTAGAACCATCCAAAATAGAAAAATTAGAGGAATTTCCATAACAATTATAAAATAACTGATATAAAATTTTGTTTTAACATCAATTTTATAAAATAATCAATGTAAATTGATGTGGAATTGATTTTTTACATCATTTATAAAAGACTGATGCAAAAAAATTATTAAAATACACACCACCCAAACCTGTAATAGAGGAAGAATGAAACAAATAATAGAAAAAATAAACAAACAAACAAATAAATAAATCTAGTACAATTTTATAAAAACTATTTATATCACATCTCTATTAAAATTACAAAAATTTTACAATTTAAAATTTAAAAATAAAAATCAGTATTAAAAATATAAAGAGATAAACTAAAACTGAATCAAACTTGTAAAATAATCAGCCTATGATCCGCATAAATGATTTAGCTCATTTCCATTATAAGGGAAAGAATCATCAAAATGCTACAAATTAAGAAGAAAACACTATACATTTATTCCCAATATAATGATAGGTTAAATAAATGTAAAAGTTATAATAAAATCTAACCTTATTAAAATTTGTAACTATACCAGTTGTAATTAATTCATAAACATTTCTCAGTACTTAATATCCAAATTCAAATACTATTTGATTTAAATTATTTTTCAAAAGAAATTATCAATTGAAAACAACATTTTATGTATCTTTTAAATTATACTACTTATAAAATAATTCACCACAAAAAATACACATTGGATCATTTTTTTCTATTTCATACTGACCAGTTATAGTGATTCCATTCCATATTTGAAAATGAAAAGTATAAAATAAAATAAAAAAGTTATGATAACATATAAGTATTAAAATATTCAAAATCACTCCTTTGATAGTTCTTTAAATATTTTTCACACGTCACCATGTATGAAGCGTAACCGTTAAGTGGTATTTCCTTGTGAAAAAAATACAACATCCAATAGAAACTATAATACAAGAATATAATATGTGTGGTTATTTAATTATGAAAAATAAAACTATATGAAATATATGTTTCATACCCTTAAACATAAGGAAGCATCCAAAACATAGTTGATTCATTATGAAATATTTGTGAAACATATTCAATTCATTCTTCATCCTATAATGTCCTTGATATTAGAGAAATAAATTATGGGTCCATGAATCCATACATGGATATCATATCATACTGAATTAAACTTGTATGAAGATGCCTAATAAGATACAAACATAGGTAGTAAGTTTGATAAAATTGATAAAATTGAAATAAATATGATAATAAACTTACATGGAAAATACATTCTTTACTACGAAGCCCAACATATCTATAGTTACATGCTTTAATATATCTCAATTACAAATCATCAGTATATAACCATGCCCAAAAATTTTAGCACTCATTGGAAACTCTTAAACATCCAATAACATAAATGAATATGATAATAATTGAGAAAGTCCTTCAGAAAAGTAGTATGTAAAGTCCAAGGGGGAACAATATGTTGTTTCTTTCTATACAGCATGTATTTACATTTAATGTATTCCTTATATATTAATATATTAAAATAAATTTAAAATCAATATTAAATAAAGGATATAATCTATGTGTACATCAGTAGTAAGTTATTAAACAAGTCTAGATGGAAAGAGTAAAAAAAATTCAACACCTTTTATAACTATAGAAACCTCATTAGTAGGGAATGATACTCTAGCTAATGTAACTATAATATCCTGCACAGTTAACCAAAGCTGGTCCATATCCATAAATTGATTATGTAAGGTATCCCCAATATAATGTATGATCCCATATGCCATAACATGATACAGGGAGTCCTCAACCTATAACTACAATAGATGGATAATTATGGAAGAGGAGGTGGAGGAGTGGGATATATTGGTGGAGGTAGAGGAGTGGGATATACAATATGAAACTATCTATACATGTCTATAAAAATCAAACATATCAATGATATAACCGTATCCTCTATTGTCTCACCCATCTCTTTAACTATAAATTTTAAAGTATATATTATTGTCCTTTATATACATCCTCCATCAAAGAAGTTCCAGATTAACTGAATAATTTTTTAATAGAAACACCTCCTTATATACAACAAGAGTGTTCTAGATTTCCTAATGTAGTTGTAAAAATATATTTCCTACCCATAGGCATGAAGGTCCCTTGTGTGATCTTCTCCTCAAGGGATTCCTATAAATAATATTTATAAAATTTATTAGTGAATTAAAAAATATAAGGAGTTTATAAATAACATAAATAACTTCATATAATCCTTTTATCTATATCCTTTAACTCTTTTGTAAGATATGTTCCCCTTTTCATCATATGAGCCATTTTCCATTTTTCATGTCTAGCTAAGGGGTAATGAGGGTTAGTCTTTTTGGATCATTAAGACTCAACTCTCAATTTTTTAAACTCTTTGTCCATCATTTGTTCTTTAGGTAACAAATACCCTCCAAGAGATAAATTATGAGGGTGTATGTTCTTTTTCTTATATCCATTGATGTGATCTCCTCAATTCATGTTTATTAAGGGAAAATCATTAATATAATATTTTTTAGTGATTATACAAGAAATCACTTCAAATAGTTGACATTGCACTTACCGACAATGATTATTTTCATTTACTTTCAACAAACATACTCCAAGTATATTCATTTAGAAAAAAATATATTTCACATATATTTTCATTTTGTCTTCCACCAAAAATGAAATCCAAAGTTAGTGTCAATTTAAAATACCTTCATCTCCTTTCAAAAAAAGATAAACATCACCTCCTAAGTTATTTAGTGACAAGTAAATCAAATTACATCTGATAAGAAGGAAAAAATAACCTATATTAGTAGAAAAATGTCATAATAAATAAAATAATAATAAATGATCTTACTAAAATGGCCTCCCATTTCTAATCTAGTTCCCTCTAATCAATACTTCTTCAATAAAAAATCAAAATGGTATTTTATTAAGCATTCATAGCCATAAAAATTCTAAACTACTTTAAATTTAGAAACATAGGATTATGATTACCATAAAACTCAATAAATTCCATCTGGTCCTTTCTATGATAAAGTGATAATTTAGATAAATGTATACTACCTTGTTTTCCAACCTTAAAAGAATTCTATTTCCCGGTAGAAGTATAAGTCTCTTGTGTAGAGTAATGAGGGGCTCCTCAGAAGAAGTATGTGGAGGGTCCTCCCTATAATATCAAGATGACTCAGTAGTTTTATCTAACATAATCTTGCAAATCAAGTTAACAAATAATTCATAATTCTTTTACAAATCTAACTGTTATATATAAAATAGAATAAAAATTGAAAAATTATACAATCAAAACTAAACTAAAATAAACACACTTTTTATTATATTCATTAGAATAGTTAAATAAAATTCTAAAAAATAATGAAAACATTTATGAGACATGAAATAATATAAAAAAATTAAAATAGAATTTAATTAAAAGATTATAAAAATCCAATTGTTACATATAAAATAGAATAACAATTGAAAAATAATAAAAACAAAACAGAACAAAACAAAACATGCTCTATCATATTTGTTAGAGTAGTTAAATACAATGCAAGAATATGATAAAAATATTTATGATACATGAAATGATATAGATATAAGAAAACCAAAATAAGTAAAAGTTTATATAAATCCAACTATAACATACAAAACTGAATAATTAGAAAACTATACAAAAATAAATAAATAAAACTAAACACGTTTTTTTATCATATTTATTATATTATTAAACAATTTTTTTTAAAAAATTTATGATATTATTTATAATAAATGAAATTATATGGATAGAAAAAAACTCAATTAATATTTAAAATGATAAAAATATGATAAAATTTTAATATTTATATATAATGAATTTTTGAGCACTAAATAAACAATTTAACGTTTTTGTTAAAATATATGAATTAAATAAAAAAATTAAAAATAATAGATATCATATTTTTAAAATTTTGAAAAGTTAAATAGGAAATAAATATATAGTACCTTTAATATTAGAAGAACACTAAAGGACTGTTTTCCCATATTCACCATTCATGATCATTCCATATAGAAAAAACCATGTCTATATTGTAATAATCAATATCCTTTGATAATATTTCAATAGAAGTAGGGATTTCACATAATCTGTCATCATCATCAAATTTTCCATTACCAAAAACTATTTTAACTTGAAAAATGATAAACCCCTTCCAATTTTATAGATCAAAAACACATAGTATTTTTTCATGTGTTTCCATGATAAAAGGGATGTCTGTTTATTCTAATCTATTTAGATCTACTCGTGTCATACTGGATTCATCATATTTAACACTATTATTAATGAAAATCCATTTATAGTTGAACACATGAACTCAAAATTTATTGTAATAAATATCCCATATTTCTTTAATAACATGGTAATTTTCACTTGCATGAAGATTGAGTTTTTGTATTTTACACTCAAAAAATAAATTGCTTCATTATACACCAATACACACCAATTATGAAGTGCATTTATATTGTCTGAGTCTTTAGTATAAAATGTATAGCTATTAATTTCATACCTAGACCGTGTTATTATATTTTAACTTGGGTTTCCCATTAACTGTATCAATGTTTTTGAAAAATAAAAACTACCACAAGTAGTCTCTTTAAAGCATGGAAAAAGTTTTGATGTTCTCATTCAATTTCCACATATCTTTATTCTTTATATAATGTTCTTTTAACACATTAATATGTGAGTATATATATTACTATGCATTATCTATGTTATTTAAGATATATAAATGTGAATTTATTATTTTGTCACCTGCCATTAGATTTATTTTCATGCCATGAATCCCCTCTCCCCCAAAACTAAACCATTCATGGTGAGATATGGGTGAACTGAATAGCTTCACTATAGACAAGTAGTCTGTACAAAACTATGCCACCTCCTCAGGAATATATTTATCAAGGATTGAGGCTTATGGTTGATATGAATTCTTAACACACCCCTTTAATATATTTATATAACTTATAAAAGTATACATATAACATAAATATATGAGACCATAACATTTTATTTCTCTTACTAAATGAACCATTAAATATACTATGATATCAAAAAAATATTTTGGAAGGTAAATTTTCATTTGAAAAATTATATAGACTATATAATTATCTGGATATTTTAAATAATTCATATCCATAACTTTATTACAAATGTAATTAAAATAATAACACACCTTTATGATGGTCAATATGTCATATATGAGTAGTATTACACATAATGAAATTGGTAGGAATTTTTGTATCATAACATGACAGTCATGAGATTTCATGACTATTAACTTCAAATCTTTTAGTGACATTTTTTTACACATGAATAATAACCCTGATGCACTTTGATACCATGGAGGCATTGATAAAAATTAATTTCCTCTCTCTTGCATAATGTATTAAGACTTAGAGGCAAGTATGTTCATTTTCCTTTAGGAGTGGGAGATTACTCCAAATGTATTCCCATTGATAGTAATTCCAATATTGCATTCAAAAAATACTTAGTCTTGCCTTTAATATTTTACAATGTTCCTATCAGAATATCTTAAATATTCTTCTCAACATGCTTTACATTAGTGACACAAGTTGAAAAATTTCATCCCCATAAGTGATTGTGAACTCAGGTGAAAAAAGGAGAAACCCTATCGAACCCCGCCCCCTCAAAAATTGGGAAAATAGAGGAGAAAACCTAAATAATATCCTCGATCCTTTGTAGATTTCATCATAGGAAGATATCCCTTGCCTCTGAGCAGCTTCTCCCTCCCCTCGCGATGCACTAGGGTTTCCCCCCTTCGGAACTCTCCTCCTCCCCTTCTCTGTGCTATTGCGGCATTTTGTTATCGGCCCCTCGGGATCTCGAAGTCGCTCTTCTCCTCCGCGGTGGTTGCTCCGGCGGACGAATCTCTTCATTGGGCCTGGTTGTGGTGAGGCTTACCTATGGCGGTTCTTCTGCACCGGCTTCAGATCTCAACGGGCCCGAGACCGGTGATGCTCGTCGTCAGCTCCAGTTTTTTCCCCCGTGGTTGCTCCAGCGGCGGCATTTCTTGGCGAGGCTTCCCAGTGGCGGTTCATCAGTTTCAGCTTCCGATCTCATCTGACCCGAGGTCAGCGAGGGTCAGCAGTGACTTTGGTGTTCCTAAGGTGGCATGGCGTCGGTCCGTTGTTGCACGAAGGGGGGAGGTTATGGATCTGATCTTTGGAAGGTTTGATCTGGTCTTGCAGGTTTGAAAGTCGTCTGATGCCAGTGGTGTAGTTAAATGGCTATGGTTGTCTTGGAGGAGGGTGCAGTGGTAGGACAACCTGATCTTCTTCGTTCAAGTTTTTTCAATGGACTTTTGTGGATGGGTTCTCCATGGAGGTCCATCTTACATCGCTTGAGGGTTGGGAGAACTCCTGTTTGCGGGTTGTGGATTTGGGCCGGTGTTTATGGTCGCACTGGTGGATGTTCAAAGAGGTCGGATCTGAGGTTTGGTCATCTGTTCTATTGTTTGTGTTCCTTGGTTCGTGGTTTCTCAGTGCAAGTTTTCATTTGAATTCTTGAATGGTTTGTTTTGGTGTGATAAATGTTTTTGTATTTCGTGAGTGGTGGAATGGTGAAGTGTGGAACTGATGAAATGATTCAGTGGTGACTTGTGGGGAATTAGCGTAGTGGCGAAGTCTTGTTTGGTTTCACACTTTTTCCTCGAAAGTTTTTGGATAATCAAAAAATTAATTTTCAGTCAGTTGTTAATTTGAAGAAATACTTGCATAGAGGTATTTCAATGATTTCCTTTTCAAATGAGGAGGTACAATTTCTCTCCTTGGACCTTTGTTTTGTGTTGTTTGGAAAATTTAGCAAATGAATACCCTCAATAGACTTCCTTCGAATGACACTAGAAAAATTTTGATTTATGAATTTTCACATCAGTTTTATGAATTTATCAAATGTTATTTTTTTTCATATGAAAACAATTACTATAGGCTTTGGATGAGAGGGTCATGGTCTTTTAGTGTCTTTTACATGAAGGTTTTGAAATGGTTACCATAATTTTTTGTTGAATCAGATCCACCTATTGTACCTATCTGGATGGGATTCCCTGGACTACCTTTTCATTTATTTAAGAAGAATGCCCTCTTTTCTATTGTTAGTCTTTTTGGTCATCCCCTTAAACTTGACTATGCGACCCTGAATCTTTCTCAGCCTTTAGTATCTATAATATGTATTGAAATTGATATTTCAAATGCTTTTACATCATGCTTTTGGATTCAAAATGTATACAATGGATTCATTCAGAAGGTTGTTTTAGAAAATGTTCCAGCCGATTACAAAAGATGTTCTAGAATTGGACACCCTACAGAAGAATGTGAGAATAAAAGGCTTTCTTCACGCCCATTGTCTCATTTAAAATCAATTTGGGTTGAAACGAAAGCTCCAAAAGGGTTGCATGTTTCTTATAAAGGAGACCATATTTATAGAAATACCAACACGAACTCTTTAGGTTCTACTAATAATCAACTTCCATCTACCAACCTCTCAGGTCTAGTAGAGGAAGTGAAAAATGCCCAGTTTACCAAGGAAGATAAAGAATTGATTCTTAAACATGAGCCCTATGATATAGAGATAAATAAATTTTATCATGAAGAGGAAGTTAAAGAAAAATATGATTCTGGAGAAAATCTTCAAGATGATTTTAACAATTCTTGGCTTCTCAAGGAGGATTATTTGAAGTCAAGGGCTAAAAAGGGAAAAAATAAATGTTTGATTCAGATGGTTACATCACTCAGAGTGCCAGGAAAACCTAAAAATTTAGAGATCATTCTAACATTGAGAGAACCATTTTCATGTGATCCATAGTTGTTGCTCAGAATGAAAAAAATATTATACCCCCATAGCTCATTCCTACTGAACATTTGTCTGCATCCTTTGATTCAACTGACTCAGAGGACTCTACCAGTGAGGATGAAAATGAAAATGATCCTTATTTTAGGGATGCTTACCAAATTGAAGAGAATATAGATTTTTTAGAGGATCTTAACTCTTGGATGGAAGAGAATGATATAGTTTATTTCTATCAATACAAAAATGGTGATATGTATGCTGATACCTACCTTGATATCAAAAAAAGGATGTTTATCAAAGTGGTGGAAGAGTTTAATAAAGATCCAAACTTCAATTTCAAATATATTCCTTGGAAATGAATTATCTTTGTGATAACATTGGTTCCTGTTTGACTTGAGTATTTTTTCTAATCTTCTCAGAAATTCAGTGTTGGATTTGGGGATCCTGTATTTTTTTTCCGCTTCATAATCCTACTTCATGGGTTTCTCTTCATCCTTAATCCAATGATGTTAAGGATTCTCCTGCCTGATTCTCTACATTTAGGAGTTTTTTTTCTAATTTGTTTTCTTTTGGATCACACTTTGTGTTATTATTGACTTTGGATGAATTGGTCTCATGATTGATTGGATGAAATAATAGTTGTCTTCCAAGATGTTTTCCAAAGACCTGTCACATTCCTACAATGTCTGGTTATTTTTCCATTGGTGATTCTTGCTTACGGTTCCCTAAATGGATGGTGTCTATCCTTTCTGGAGAATTTAGGTTAATGACATTTTGTCTCAGACTTGTTTTATGCAACTCATGCATTTGGTTTGTTTCTCTTGTAATTTTCATCCAATACCCCCCTCAATTCCTTATTGGCGTAAGCTCTTTACATCTTATGCTATTAATGTAACTTTTACTTTTAATAAACTTTGTTGGGTAATAAATTGGGTGAACAGTTCATGTCATAGATTTTATTTTAAAAAAATCAGTGTTATGTTTGACCTCATAATATACCCAATATATAATCACAAAAAATATTGAATATTTCTTTTATATAATTCTATCATTAACAGATTTTTGTGACTTCCCAAATGTGACATCAATGTTTTTCACCCTTTAAAAATATTGATTGGTTGAAAAAAGATTTAGTGAAATATCAAATTCCCATGAGCCATTAAATACCTTTTTTAATCATTGATAAGAGTTATCCATAGAAAAAAACATTCAATGACCCATGTAAACTATTTTTCTACCATATTGTAAGTGATAACATGAAGTCCCTTCTTCACAAATTGTTAAAGATTTATGCATCTTAACACTAGATCTATAAAAATTCCCATATTCTAAGAAGTCATTTATAGTGAACATAATAATTTCATGCAATTAAAAATATTAATTTTTATAATAATAATACACTCTGACACGTTCCACCCATAAGAATTTAAAATCATCAATTAATAGTGATAAGTAAACATCAATATCGTTTCTAGGATGTTTTGTTCTAACAATCATTAAACTCAACATGATATATTTTCACTTTACACGAAATACAAGATCTAAATTGTAAATTACCAAAAAAATAGGCTAGGAACTATGTTTAATACTAAGGCTCTAATATAGATTCATTCAATCTATTCATAGTCCAAGTTTGAGATTTCTAACTTCATTTTCAAATATAGAATATTGTTGATCAATTTTCTTCCATTGTGGATAATAAATTGGATGATGTAATTTTCAATCAGATATTATCTCATATACATTCCATATCAAACCTTTTCTCCACAATTTGAATTTGAAAATATACACTATAGATAAGAAATTATAGGGAGATACCAAGTTTCCTTAGTATGAGTCTTGGTACTTGGAACAATATATAAATCAATTTTGTGATTTTTATTTCAACTTATCCTTTGATTTCTCATATTTAGGTAACTTTGATAAACCTTTATATTCCTTCCTATATAATAATGAATCATTTGAATAGGATTATATATTCTTGTACCCTAATTACTTTGGGTATAATTTTTTTCATTATAATGTGAATCTGGAAGATTGTTACCTTCACAAAGTATGTCTTACAACAAATGTAACAACTTTGTAAAACTGTTTTCACTCCACCCATTATTTAATTACAAGTTAACGAATCTTAACATTATTGATAAAACCATAAATTTCATAAAACATGGATATAGGGGGGTTTTAACATCACTATTTGATCACTCAATTGTCAGTACTTTCTCAATTGCTTCCACTTTAATATCATGAATCATTTCTTCAATTTGATTAGAATTATCGTATTGGGAATCTCCATCATTATTTGATCATGAATTTTTCCCAATTTTACCATGAAAGATCCCAGTAGTTTAATATGGATTAAAACCATTGAAAATAAAATGATCTTTGATTTATTGATTTTGAAAAATTCTCATATTTAAACATTTTATGCATAGATGAAAAAATAATTTGTTTTTTGGGACTTTTCTTTTGGAAAATTCCAAAAAAGCATCAAACACTTCCTCATATTCATCACATGTTCACCATGCAGTAATCCAACTATGATTCATTATCACTTATAAAAATTTTAAGTATTGAATATACGTTATTTTACTTTGAAATTTAAATATAATTTTATTTTTATAATTAAATATACAAAATTTTAATTTTTTAAAAAAATAAATAACAATGATGATAAAAAAATTACAAAAAATAATATAAGTAATAAATATATTTTAATTTTAAAAAATAGAAAAACCTTTATATATTATTGGTCACACTATGCTTTATCAGTAACAAAATGTTATGTGAATCAAATTTATTGTTATTTAATAAAAATATAAAAAATTAAATTATTATTAAGAAAAAAACTTAATTTCCATTCTAGATAGAACACATGTTCTTGATTAAATATTATTCATTTTAGAAAATATAAAACATTTAACAAAAAAATGTTTTATTCTTCAAAAATAAACTTTTTAAAATACAACAAACAAATATACATTATTATATAAATAAATTTCATATATTAAAAACCAAATAAAGGTAAAATGTAATATGGGTAAAATACATGTCACAATTAGTGCATGAAAACTTTAAAATAGGTTGCCAATAATGTAAGTAAAATAAATTTAAAAACATAGAAAATTCCCAAATGAAAAAATATTAAAGCAGAAAATCCCTAAAACTATCTATTATATCAAAATTCTACAACTATCTTGAAGAAAATAGATCATTGAAAAATTCCTAGCAACCACATAATTTATCTGCATAAATTGGTGAAAAATCAACTGAGTAAAAAAACAAAAATAATTGAAAATAAATAACCTAAGATAAAGTGTATGATAAAAGACACTACAAAAAAGGCATTTCCTAGTGGTTTTTTAGCATTTAGTGGTGGTTTAAACCATTGATAAATGATATGTGAGGCTTTCTAAAAGTGTCGCATATTGACGTGTCGGGAATAATTTTGTGGCGGTTTTTGGGCGGCGTTTTTTTATGTAATTAATTAAATTATTATTATTATGTATTTATTATTATTATTATTTATTAATATTACTTATTATTTATCCTACCATGCATGCATATTCCATGCATTCCACTAACAAATCTACAAATATATGTGTTGGAAGAGATTTGAACCTCTTACCTCTTGGATATACTACTATGACTTTACCACTCTAGCAAGCTCCTTATTTCGTGAGTAAATAGTATGTAATATACTTATACATATACAAATAAAAAACAAATAGTGATATTAAATAATTATAAATAATGAATATATAATAAAGAAGTAATAAATAAATAATCAATTAATAAATAATAGATAAGAGATAAATAATAAATACGTAATAAATAAATAATAATTAAATACTATGTAAATGATAGATAAATAAATAATAAATAATAAATAATAATAATAATTAATAATAATAACTAATAATAAATGATAATAAATAATAAATAATAAATAATAAATAATAAATAATAAATAATAATAAATAACTCAATAAATAACTCCATAAATAACTAATAAATAAATAATATATAAATAATAAATAATAAATAATAAATAATAAATAATAAATAATAAATAATAAATAATAAATAATAAATAATAAATAATAAATAATAAATAATAAATAATAAATAATAAATAATAAATAATAAATAATAAATAATAAATAATAAATAATTATTTAATGAATAATGAATAATAAATAATAAATAAAATTTAAATAAATAATAAATATCAAATAAATAAATAATGATTAAATATTAAATAACTAAATAATAAATAAATAATAATAAATAAATAATAAATAAATAATAATAAAAGATAAATAAATAATAAATAATAAATAAATAATAATTAAATATTAAATACATAAATAATAAATAAATAAATAATAAATAAATAAATAATAAATAATAAATAAATAATAAATGAACAATAAATGATAATAAATAATAAATAATAAATAATATTAAATATTAAGTAGTGGTTTAACAATAAATTAATAATAAAATAAATCAATAAATTAAAAATAAATATTAAAATAATAAATAATAAATAATAAAATAATAAAATAATAAAATAATAGATGGATATAAATATCTATAAATATACATATAAACACAATTAAATATATATATCTCCATATATATATCTACCCATATATGATATAAAAATATGTAAACATAAATATGTATAAATATTTACAAATGTATATAAAATTGATAATTATTAATTTTAAATGAAATGAATAAAAAATATATATTTCTATTTAGTTTATATTCTTAAAAATACATTTCTATATAAATATGTAATTATAAAATTTATTTATTATAAGTAAATATAAGACAATATGCATATATTTAATTATAATTAAAACTTCATTGTGAAAAAATGATAAAATTTAAAAACCATAATATCAATATGAATGTAATCCCTGAGAATAAATTGATTCCCAATTGAAAAAAGGCAATAAGACCCCCTTAAACGAGGCTGAAAATCCATTGAATATTAAAAAATCAGGATACCCCGACTAAAAAACTCAGTTTTGGAGGCCTTCTAGGCCTTTCTCGGGGTGAAAAAATTTGACCAAAGATCTATGCGCTCATAACTAGACCCCAAAATATAGTTCTTATCATAGGCTTTGATTTGATATGTGTTAGAGCCCAAATGGACACCCAGATCAAAAGTTATGGTCGTTTGAATTTCAAGTTCGATTTCCTACTTTTGTTGAAACAATAATATTTTTTATTCTTTTAATTATTACAAAATTTAAATATAATTTGGTTTTAGTTAATTTTATAAGCTTCGATTTGACTGGCTGTGGAGCTAAAACAAACCCCCAGATCAAAAGTTATGGTCAATTGTTGTCAATTTTCAACTTATTAAATATTTATTTTAAGTTTCAAATTATTATTAACTAATAATTATAAATATTTATTAATTAAAAAATTATAATTAATTAAAATTATAAATAATAAACTCTGTATGAGATTAAATAATAAATAATAAATAATAAATCATAAATAAATATGTTTTTTAAATTTTTTACCTTTAATTTATTGGCGGGTTTTTAAAAATGATTCTATTTCCCAACGGTTTTTTAATAAACCAACACTAAAAAAATTTAGAAAATTTTTAGAAAAAAATCCCAAAATAAAAATGAGAAAATATTTAAAAATCATTTAGTGGTTGTTTGAACAACCGCTGCTAATTTTTTTTGGGAATACATTTAGCGGCAGTTTTCGAAACTACTATAGAAAAACCACATGGAAACACCATTTTTTGTAGTGATATAGTGGAGGAGAAAGCATAAGAATGACATAAATAGGCCGGGGTGGTGAAAAATAGTAGATTAAATAGATTAGCTACCAGAAGGGTAATTGAATGAAGAGTTAGGGTCTAATTCTATAGAAAAATTCAATAGTAGTCATGTGATTAAAAGGAATTAAAATGTTAGGCTTGACATTTTACTATTTTTTAATGATTTTAAACATTTTTTATAGTAATAAAAAACATTGAAAATAGGTTTTTTACATTAGTTATTATATAAATGATGTTAAAAAATATTTTTTTACATTAGTTATTAAATAATCGATGTAAAAAACATCTATAAGTGGTTTTTACATCAGTTATTTAATAATATGTGTCAAAAAAATATCATGTTAGTTATAAATTACCAACATTATAAATTTATCATTTTGAGTAGTTTTTTTATATTGAATTCACACCATGAAAAGATTATTTTTTGAATATCTAAAATATTCCATTAGATTTTGAAATGAAGAGATGACATGATATTTTAAAGAGTTGACTTAGTTTGATTGGCACATTATGACCATATTGAAATATATGGTACACTTGGTTTGATCATGGAGGATTGGGATAATAATGATTGTTCCCAACCATTAAATAAATATTTGGGTACATGGAAGTCATTATAAAAACTACTTATAGAAATTTATTAATTTAAAGAGGAGTGAAATATTGAATATCTGAAAATAAAAGGGGAATGAACATATTTAGAGATTTGGTTTAGAGAAAAAGAGGAGAGGAGATCCATAAACTAAGCACCATTGATCATATCTGGTTTTTAAAGTAATAAATCCTAAAAAATATATGAGTTACGTTGCTATACACAACTATTGAAAAAGGAGAGAAAAAAGATAATTCCAATATGAAATTATCTTTATATGGAGGAAGAGGTTTCATGGTTGTGTTAATGAAGAAGAAATCTGATTATTACTCACATTGAATAGTCATTATCATCAGGCCTTAAAGGATATAAATTTTAGTGAACATATACTTTAAAGAAGCATCACATCTAGAGTTCTAATATAATTAGGCTCACATATTGAATATGAATAGATCCTCATGTCTATAAAATGATTGTTTCCTTCGCTAAAGAAGTTTGACTAGGAGAAGAAGAAGGAGTATCCCTTGGAAAATAATGAGTATTTTTTAGAACCATATAAGGGAAGTGCCCCTTATCATGAAGTGACCATGTGATAAAAAAAATCCATCGATGCACCATGGATTATCCCATAGTGGTGAACAAGGAAAATTATTGTATGTTCCTGTGCCTTAAATTTCTTCATTCATGCTTGAGATTTAGTGAGAGTGTTTGAGAAAGTAATTGATCAATAGGTTGAACACTAGTTCCTGCTAAAACGAGATAAATATCCAAGAACGAGACAATCAAGTGAAGGAAAACTTGAGTTGGGAAATACCCTTATTCACCACCACCTCTCAGGGTGTCTATTAGGTTACAAGAAGTGGTCTTAGATATAATATATTCTACTTAGATTTAACCTTAAATATTTAGATTGTGAAGATTTTAATATTATGAAGGATATGGATTCTATAATGAAAAATTATTTTTTAATAAAATACATTTTTATAATTGTAATGGTTTTATGTCATATTTAGAAGTACATGTTAGAATACCTCATGATATCTTATTAATTGGAATGTTTTTTCTAAGTTGTCATGTAATTGTGTTTGAAATGGATAAAAGAAATTTAGAGATTAATTATTGTTCCTAGAAAGAATTAAAGGATTCTTTGGAAGAGGGTGAATCCAAGAATATTACTCATTTAAAATATCCTAAGGATATTTGGATAATGATAGAAGTGTTGTATAATAAAGAATATGTGTTGAAAGAAGAGAGATGGTGACATGGCCCAACCCACTAGGGCCCCACCTGAGATGAAATTAAGCCAATTGTTCCACCCTAAGTCTTCCTTCAATAGGATAGGGGATGGAGACTAGTACTGAGTAGGAATATCTCACAATATAGGAGGATTTACCCTATGTCAACCTACAATAGTTATATATCTCTAATGCATAAAAAACTAGGAGCACCAATGGAGTATTTATAACATACTAAACCATATACAACACATTCATGAGATAACAAGATACAAGTAAAACATCTCATATGAAAATACCAATGGAATTTTATATCTGATAAGCCTTTGAATATGATGAACACAAGTATCTAGAAAGACCATCCTCTCTTTATGTACTCCTGGATCAACCTCCAGCTACAATGGTCACCACCACCATTATAAACTACCTTTCTCCAACATGTGTCACCAAACATCACCAAACGTCACCAAACGTCTGCTTTAAATAATACACACCAGCTCCAAAACCACTAAGACCATATCCAACCTATGAGCCTTCTATAATGACACAAAATGCGTGTGTACAAAGCCTCCATAAGGGTGAGTATAAACATACTGAGTTGGGCACCTTGAAATCGCAATGGAAAAAACAGATAAAACAGTCAACTTAGAACCCCCAGTATGAGTGAGTAACCATAAAGAAGACAATAAAGGTAACCCAAATTTGTTATATGAAGCGGTTGTTTTCATTCACTTTTCCACATATTTTTTTGATGTTTTAATTGTCAATTTTTTTTAAAATAGTATATTTTTTTGAATAACCGACCATTGTTTTCTTGTATTAAATTGTTAAAATATTTTTTTGTTAAAGTATGTATTTATTGATTATTTTAGTCATTTTTTATAATTTAAAATTAAATAATTTTTTTTTTAAATTTCTAATTTTATTCTTTTTTTTGTTTAAATATTAATTTTTCATTTTCATTCTTTCAATTCTTTCATTATTTCATTTTGTGCTTTTTTAAAATACCAATTTCATTTTTTCTTTTATTTGATTATTTATTTTGGTAATTTTTTTTCAATTTAACAAATCTTAAGTTGATTAATTAATATTTTTATTTAACTAATTTATTTAATTTCTCATATTATTTATTTTATTTTTTTTCTTAATTTTTTTATGATTTAAATTTAATTCATTATATTAATTAATTCATTAATTCATTAAATCATTCTTTTATTTTCAAAATAATTAACTGTTCTTTTTAATTTTACTTTGTTGTTGTTTTTATTATTTCATAAATTAATTTATTTATATTTTTCATTTTTTATTCATTTAGTTTATTTTTTGGTCACGCGGATGGGTGGACGCTAGGTTCTGCTACAACTAGGTCCAGCCACCGCCAGTATGAGTTGCATCCAGGTGAGGCACCGCCATCACCAACTCCTGCCAGGTGAGTCACCACCAGCATCCACTCCTAAGACACAATCAATGTTGTTGTTGCATGGGTCACCACTAGAAATAGAGAAACAACAGTACCCTATTCATCTGCAGCCAGGTCCTTCTGTCTCCAACCATTCTGCCACCAACCTCATTCACCTCCATTTCACTCACCTCTAGATGGGTTTTCCCCACCCTAACTCACCATTTCACTCAGGGGAGTCACTGCCAGCAACACCTTCAACCCACCACCATCCCTCCAACCCACTACCATAAATTGACTCACCGCTAGTGGGAGTCACTGCCACCCCACTCACCATTGGCCTTAAACCAACCCATCATTACCTTGATCCACCACTACTATCCCTGAATCACTGCCAAATCTCTCCCACATCTAATGTAAGTAGAATATAAATTTCAACGACAACACACAATAATCATCAAAGAAAAAAAATCGAATTGAAGACTCGAAATACCAAAATTCAACACAAACCAGATTCCTCTAGATCTGAACCATGAACCAACCCTCACAGATGAAGCTGACGCCATCCCAGCTACCATTGAGAACCACTAAAGCATGAACCAACACCACCAAGGCCACCACTAGTAACCACTAAGCCTTCGGTTAAGAACCCCCTTTCATTACATGAAGTGGTTGAGACCTATGTTGTTGTCCAATTGAAGAATAAACTGCCACCATGTTGAAGAAATATTGAGCCAAGCCTCCTAGACTACTATGAAAAGCTGAGCTGCTAATGACCACTAGTGACACCCTACACCTCTTCTATGAAGCCATAATTCTCTATAGAAGGAGACCGCCCTACCTCGCCTCTCGAAGCTACACAAACCTGCTCCCCTTCTGTCCAAATCCTACCCCACCCCCTTTCCTCTTTTTTATTTTTTTCATATATAATATATAATAATAATAATAATAAATTTTAATTAATATAATTAATATAATAATAATAATAAAATAATTTAAATAGATTAATTATATTAAGTATATATATATTATTACATGTATTTATATATATAATAATTTAATTAAATTAAGTTATATATATATATATATATATATACAATAGTAAATATAAATAAATAGATATTATATTAATTATATATCTATATATATTTTTAATAGTTTTGGTAGTATTAATAATAGATTTTTTATTTATTAATCAATATTTTTGTTTTCTAAATAGTTTTATATGTTTTATAATAAATATTTTAATTATAAAAGTACGTAAATATGAAACACTTTTACATATATTTATATTTTATATAAAAATAATAATATTTATAATTAAGTAATATTTTTATATAATAGAATTAGGTGAAATTTATATTTTGGAACTGCTTGTTTCTTATTTTATTTTCATTGAATCGGGTTGGAGGGGCTCAATCTGATGAGATCATGTTTCATGACACAAGTTGCTGGAAGGGAGTTTGGTCTCAGTCACCAATATAGAAGAAGGAGAATGTTGAATGTGCTACACATGGGTGAGGGAAGTAATTATGGAGTGGTGAAAAGATCTGGAAAAGAGAATTAGAAGACTTCATGAGGCACAATGATACAAGAGGAATTCGAGAATGTGTAGGGGGAGAATATCAGATCCAACCATTCTTGACCCATACTATAATGATCCACTCCACATCTACCCACAATCCAATCATCCATTCTACCATCACCATTCACTAAGGGGGACACAAAGAAAGGAGCACAAGATTGACTAGAGAGCACACTCGAAGTATGAGGGATTATTTTTTTCATTGCTCGGTTTTACCATGTTTTGATAATTATAATGAATTATATATTTGATTCTACTTTAATTATGAATTTATAAGTAGTTTAGGGGGATTGGATCATATGGATTGAACTTCTATCAATTCATCCATTCTTACAATCATATTAATCACTAGAGGGCTAAGGTGTTCCATCTAGTGATTTCTTTTTCTCTTCCTCATGATAATTCTTTCACTCTACCCTGAGTACAGAGAGGTTAAGGGTAGAGTATCCTTTTTCCTCAGTACCCACTACCAAAATACTAAACTGGAAAAGGTTATGGTAATCTATTTTCCATGAGGAAGCATAATTTTCTTGGGTTCCATTAGAAATAATTGTTCCTAAGATAGATCACTAACAAGGGCGATTTATCTAATGATAGTTATAGATTTCATTCCTCTACACACAACCTCAATACCTTTGTGATTGGTTCTATTCAAGTGGGGTGACATTTTAATCAATCTATCCCAGTCTAGTTCCCCCAAATCAACTTATGATTGTCTTTTTCTCTTAACCTATTTCCCTTGAACCATTCCATTTCACCTACCACATTCCATTTTTATTGTTTATTTCTATTTTTTTATTTTTTTTTATTTTCCTTGGTTGTTTTTGGTCCACGCAATCACTAATCTTTATCTATGGTTCGCCCCCTCTTACCACTACACTAGTAGTAATCAGGTTTTATAAATTTTAAATTTGTATCAGTTCAACATCCTCAAAGTCATTATACTACTAGGTATCTCAATGATGTACATAATCCCCCAATAATATCAACTCAAACCCTTGGGATTCATACTATATGATAATGGGGGGGGATCAAAATACCAAAGAGTTTATAAATCCAAAAATTGATAGTGCACCTATATGTTACTTCTCACAGGAAACCATGGGGGTGACTGAGGAGTCAAAAGTACCCAATAATCCTTCATATTAGCCTCTACAACATCCACATAACTACTATAAAAATATAAATGAGGACCCACTCCTTGTTGATAAATGAATGTCATCCCAGTGGAGTACTGTACCATATTGTCGACAACCATGGATAATGTTATACTATTCCAGAAACCATAGGGGAACCCATGACTTACCCAAGGATATATCCTAATCAAGGGTATACTGATCCCCTAATATCCTAACCTACTGGGTATTCTGTAAAGAGGATAACCCATAACATAGGAAAATGTCCCTGTTTTTGTGGCCCAACTGCATGAAAAGAAATAATACACAACTCTAAGAATCTGAACTATAAAAATCCAGAAACCCATGCAACCTCTCTATAACTATAGTGGATGAATCAAAACTCACCAAAAAATAAAAAATAGTTTGAGGTCGTATCAACCCCATGAATAGATAACTTTTTCCTTGAGTATGAGGGGAGTACCGAACCCTATCTGTATTATGTCTGGGACCTGCACCTCATTGGCTCTAAGGGAATATTGGAACCATTTTGATCTAGAGTACCAATTCCACAAGTATATGGGGGAGTACCAAAATCTAGGGTAAAAAATATTGGGGACCTATACCATTTCCCATCATCGTCCCTACAATGTTAAATAAAAAATCCCCCCATATCACCTAATAAGTAACATTAGATGTAAAAAAAGACCACATCATTTCAATATATGTGAACAAATACTTGGTATAGACTAATTAATTACCTAAAATGGAAATGAAATGAGTATGTTGTGAAAAAAATTCCATGAAGGAGCAAGCAGGCCATGTGGGGACCTCCAAGCATTCCACAAAACACATTTAGAAAGAGAAGACACTCGTATTTTCACATGTTGTTCCCTAAACATGTCTCAGTGATCCCCTCCTAGGTTAGGTTGGTGAAGCATGAACCGAATCGACCTCCCACCCGATTGTGTGGACCGAAAGCATGGGCTAGCTCATACTGGAATGCACACACATTAGGCCCCACAATGTCCTAGACCATTATAACTACCCAAAATTTTCATACATAAATATAAGTTATTAATATATAAATATTCAATACATTTAAAAAAACTCACCCAAGGACCATAACGGTTTAGTTCCTTTGGAGAATAAATAAGCAATCTGATTATTTCATGAAATATCTTCAACTTATCCCCCAAAGATCTCCTCATTTAGTACTCTTTAGAGATATACCCTACATAAACCTTTCTTCATAACTGGGGTGAAAAGAGGCATAAAAAGGGTTAGATCAGATGCTGAGTAAGGGTAAGCATGAGAGATATTAATTGATGATAATATGAAAGAATAATATAAGAATAAGGGTATAAGATTATGCATATAACTTAAAAAGTTCATACCCAATATATCATTGATCGTAAACATGATTCATTTCATAAAACATTATCATTTCAAAAGATATAAACCATAAGAGTGAGAATTCATCCTAAATCAATCATAAACAATAAGTTCATGTCATAGAAGTGTGGAAACATCATAAGTATAGAAACTATTTCATATGTCAAGTTTAACAACCGAGACCATCAAATATTAAAAGATAAGGCAACAACACCTATATCCCATTTTATAATGGATCAAGCATCATCCCTTGTTTCCCATTTCATAATGGATTAGGCATCACCACCTCTTTCCCATAATGGATCAAGCCCATTTAATTATTTACCATAGTGGATCAAGCACATCAGCCTATTTACTATAGTTGTCTCATGATATATAATACTTTACCCATTTCATTGGAGGGATATATAGGTCCCACATGTCCTTGGTTATAATGTGACCATAGTCCTTGGTTATAACTTAACCACAATATTTGGTTATAAAATAACCATGGTCATGTTATAAGAACCATACATAATTTTTCTATAAGATCTTAAAACATTCATCTTGTCATGAACCATGAAAATAAAAGGGTCTCGTAAACATTCCATCACAATATAAACCATAGAAAGGAAATGGATCTCATAATCATCTCATCAATTCATCATAACATAACCCATGGAAAAGGAATGAGTTTCCTAAACATCTAATCATCATAATAATAAAACATTCTGAGAAATAATAAGAATGGTATAATCGGATCATATCCCTAGTAAAACATAATTAACATCAAAGGATTCCATCTTAAATGGAAAATACTTTTGAAAGATCACTTGGAACATTTCTTGATGAAAATATCCCTCCACTTTTAAAATCACTTTTTAAAACTAAAATTTCATAAATAATTTTCAAAATCATTTTATTTCAAAATAAACTTGTAAACCTATAAATTATGATTTAATTCATTTATCGATCATGATGGAAGAAAATTTTATTAATGTCATATATGTTAAAAAAAATATCCCTTTCACATTTCAGTAAAATCCAAAAGGGTTTTTTTGGAAACAACTTGAAGATTCATTTTCAAACATTTTTTGAAAAAACATAGTAAAAAATTTATTTAAAAAATAATTTTATAATATTAAAAATCTTATTAAAAACATTTTTAGAAAACATAGATATAGAAGAAAAAGGTTTTTCAATCAAAGAGAGAAATAATGATGTTTTTTCTTAAAAATATCCTTTTAGTATCTTTAGTAATTTAAGAGTTGAAAATGAAATGAAAACATGTATTTTATATAAATAAATCGATTATAATAAAATACATGAGTTTATTGAGTGTTATATCATAATATCTCATCATTGGAAGAAAATTATAAACAATCTCATTAAACAAAGAGATTGTAACATTAAACCTTTACCACTTTGGTATCATTTTAATCATAAGCCCAATGAAAGAAATAATATTATATAGATATTTATATCCCATAATTATCATGATAATTATCATAATAATTATCAAAAAATACATTCATGGGAATCATATGCACCACACAAAAGAAATAAGTGGTGTATAAGGCATTTGTCCCATAGAAATAAAAGTGAGATGAAAATCCCTTACCACTTTGGTAATTTTTGAATCGTAAACCCCATGGGAAAATAACTTTAAATAAAACATAAAATATCTTTATAATAAATAAATTAATGATATAACATGTCAAAGTGGTAGTATATTCACCACATAAAAGAAATGAGTGGTGAATATGGAATGTGTCTCCCGGAAATAAAAGAGACTAGAAATCCCTTACCTTAGGTATCGACTTCCTTAATACACATTTTAACCTACTATATAATAAATATAAGTTTATTATACATATATTATTGAACTATAATCATATTTATGATAAAATATATGATTTACTTATGACCATTTATTACCCATTTATTAATAATTGATAAAATCATGTTTCAAATAATAACTGCTTCATTTTTCTTGTATGTTTTGGTTTGGTATTTTCAGTCCTTTTACATTGATCATGGTTCCATGATCTTCATGATGTTAAAAATGATATAAATATAATATATATTCAATACATATGTATTTATAGTAATCCATTAAAGTTAAATATAGAAAATTAATTACAGTATTCATGGAGACAGTAGGTTGTTTGTATGCATGAATGGTGTTTCCATATTCTCAATAGATGAAAAAATTAAATAATATATTAAAATTAAAGAATAATTTTTATGACATATATATAACTTATTTTCATTAAACCTATCCTTATTACCTTCCATGTAAATCATAAGTGAAGACCGAATCACATCACTTCGTGAGGTGGTAGTCCTTTGTACACACAAGAGACGTTATTGTATTCCCATAGAATGAAAACTAAGAAGTTATTTGTGATATTATAATTAAAGATGTATAATTATTTCATAAATATTATATAAATATTTTAAATCCATCATTATATCCAGTCGTGATAGGCGGTTATGGAAAACAAACTACATCAGTTCGCAAGGTAGCAGTTCTCCATACACACAATCGACAGTTTCATTTTCCATTTGATGGAAGAGGAGGTGGATATAGGTTATGAAATAAATATAATAACATATTAGTATATTTTAGATACTAGTTTTATAATATTTTAATTATTAATACATTAATGAAGGTGGTAAGAGGAGGAGTAAACTGAAAGAGCTTAGTGAATTCAATTACTTTTGCTTAGAACAACCTCCTTTGGATATCTTATTAAGAAACCAAGGGTTAGTATTTTGGGAAAGAAATTATCTCTATAACATGTATATGGATGTTTGGTATAGATTTTTAAGGGGTTTTTAAATAAAAATGTCTTGATATGTGTGAATAATTAAGGGTAAGAGGTCGTATTTTATAATTGTGGAGGAGTAACATTTTTATAAATACACAAAACTATTCAATAATGGGGAGCCACTCTCAACACAAATTCCTCAAAAATTGATAAATAATAGATTTTAGGGATGATATGGTCGATAAAAACTTCCAAAACAAACAAAAACACGTGTTTTAGGCATGTTTTTTCTCAACTTCTAAATTTTCTTACTTTTACCATTTTACTTTTCTCTATAGTAACTAGACTTTTTATCTAGGTAAATTATCATTTAAGTCTAGAAATAAATTGATCCTTATTTGATAATTGGTAATAAATAGTTCTAAATATGATATATATATATATATATATATATATTTGTGTGTGTGTGTGTGTGGATAATTAATTTTAACACAAGTGCATGAGACACACAAAATCCCATTTTACCCTTTAATATAGTAACAATATTTTTACTATAAAGGGGTCAATATAATTATTATAAAAGGACTATTGGTATATGAATTCAACATGATATATATTATTAAAAAAATATGAATAACTTTTCAGAAGAAAGGTTTTATAGGAAATCTAAATCATTTAATAAAAAAATTATTTATTATAAATAATATTTAAGTTAATTTGGACACTATTCATTTAATTTGACTTTAGAAAACATCAAGAAAAAAGGTGTAATTAAAATATAATATTTCAAAACCTATATATAATGTTATATTTGTCTAAAAAATTCATGGAATACAATAGTTAATTAAATTTATACCACTTTTAAAATTTTTAGTATCATTTATTTTATTTTACTTTTAATTAAATAATTACTACTTTAGTGTTGCTTAAGAATTTAAAGTAATTATATAATTAATAAAAATTAAAATTGAATTAACCTTATGAAATTAATTTCATTATGATCAATATTACCATAAAAATTCATCACCTTATTTCTTTTTTCACTAAGTGAACACATAATAGAAATTTAAAAGCAAGAGGGTATCTTTTTTTAAAGGTTGGGGCCGAAGCCTCAATTTATTATTTAAATCAAAGACATCTTTAGAATGGGTAGAGGGGGACCCATTACATAGGCCAAAGGCCCAAGGCCAAGTGGCATGAATACAAGGCTTGAAAGCCCATTTTTTTGGCCCAAAGGACCCCTCGGTGAACAGTACTACTACAGTACCACACTGCTACAGTACCTGCTATAGTTCCTCCGCCGCTGCAGTACCGCCATTGCTACAGTGACCTACTACAGTACCCGGAAATTTGCCCCTACCCAGATTTGATCCTGGGTCTTTTTGATGCCAAGCAGGAGCTTGTACCACTAGGGTATAGGCTCGTTAAAAAGCAAGAGGGTATCATTTTGTCTTTTTCTTTACTTAAATTATTATATCGGTCACTTTCATGGAAAAGTTTCTCAAAGGAATATAAAAAAGTTGATAATAAGGTAATAAGGGACAAAATTTTCCCATAAAATAGAAATTGGACAAGTTTTTAGGTTATTTTAACAATTATCTTTTTAGTTCAACCCCTAATAAATCCGTTTTAACCTTAATTACAGTAATTAATTTTTACTATTTTTTCTATTCATTTTAACTAAAAATAAAGTTAACCTTATTATATAATATTAATTATTATGATTTTAAATATTTAATCCTTTTTAAAAATTCTATTCCTAGAATTAGAAAATTTTAATTTAAAATTAAACCCACAGACACAATGAAAAAATGGTTTTCTAAAGAGAACATTTTATAAGAATAGAAAGTATTAATACCAAAATACAAAATGAAATTGATGAAATTGATATAAATTGGAATAATTATATATAATTGTACTAATTTTAATTTTAAAATATTTTTAAACCATATGTAACTTTTTAAATTCTTTAAATAATAGGGCCGTTTTTAATAAAAAATAGTGTTTTTCAATATTCACCAAAAAAATAATCTTTTTAAAAAATTCTCAAAAATTCACCTGAAGATAATTTTGATATTTTTATTCCAAAAATGTAGTTAATTTTTTCAAAATTAATTTTATAAAAGTTTTAAAAATTAAATTTATTATTTTTTCACAAAAATAATTAAAATCATTTTTTGAGAAAAATATATTTTTAAAGCATGTAAAGACTTTACAAAATATTTAGTACTTTCTTATAAATATATTTTAATTATATATAACATTTATATTTATTTTAAGAAATTTGGTTATTCCTATTCATTCCACAAAATTTAACAGCTATGTTATAATAGTGAGGTTTAAATAATAATATTAATAGTATATCACGATTCATTAAAACTCGGTGTTGCATGCAATGCAATATATTAAAGATATTAAATTAATTTTAAAAATAATAATTCCTAAAATCTTGGGGTGTAACATTCTACCCCCTCTTAAAATGAATTTATCCCTCTAAATTCCATCACTTTGGTACAAACAACTAAGGATACTTATGCCTCGTTATATCTTCAGGTTCCCATATAACTTCCTCAAGTTAGTGGTTTCACCACAAAAATTTAACCAAGTAAGTGGTCTTGTTTCATAGAAATTTATCTGTATGATCCATAGTCTCTACCAGTTATTTTCTATAAGAAGGATCATGATTCAATGTTATGACCTCTGAGTTCATTATAAGTGAAATATTAGGTATGTACTTCCTAAGGAGAGATACATAGAACACATCATGGACCTGAGAGAGTTTTGGTGGAAGAGCCAATTGATAGGCTACCATCTCAATACGATCAATAATTTCAAATGGATTTACATACCTAGGGATTTCCCCCCTTATTTCCAAGTATCATTACCTTCTTTCATGGATAAATTTTTAGAAACACCTTTTCACCAACTTTAAATTATAGATCACGTTGGTGATTGTCAGCATAAATTTTCTTCCGACTTTGTGCTACCCTTATCTATTTATGAATGAATCTAACCTTTTATATTATTTCTCTATCTATCTTATGACCCAATAGATTTATTTCTCCAACTTAATCCTAGTACGTTTGATTTCTACACTTCTTTACATAGAGGGATTCTTAAGGATCCATATGAATGCTCAAGTGAAAGATATTGTTGTATGAAAACTCAACCAGAGGAAGGTTTTGATCCCAACTACCTTTTAAATTTATAGAAAAAGTTCCCAATATATACTTTAGGGTTTTAATTGTTCTCTCAAACTGACTGTATATATGAAAATGATGCGCAGTGCTGAAACTCAACTCCATATCAAGATCCTTCTAAAGACTTCAAAAAAAATCAAGGTAAAACTTGGATCCTGATCAGATACAACAGAATTTGGCACTGCATGAAACCTTATCACTTCCTTAATGTATATCCTAGAAGTATGATCTAAAGAGAAATATTATCTAATAGTGATGTAGTGTGCTTACTTTGTAAGGTGATAAATTATAACCCATATATCATTATTCTCTTTTGATATTTTGGGGAGTCTAACAACAAAATCCATTGTGATATTTTTATATTTCTATTCTGGTATTGGTAATGGTTATAACAACCCCTTAGACTTTTTTCTCTTATCCTTAACTTTCTAACATACCAAGAACCAAAATACATACTAAAAAATATCCCTTTTCATAGTGTCACACCATAAATACTCTTTCATGTATTCTAGTGGTAGGTGATATACCATTATATCCCTTCGATTGTGGTTTCAATCCCCATGTCCTTGCCAAATACAATAGGTTGTCGCTCGACATGAATTCTATCATTTTTTCAAAAAATATTAATATAATTCATATAAAACCCCCAAAAATATTTGGAACATCATTATAAATAACCTTAATAATCTAAGATCATATAAACCCTGAAGTTTATCAATACCTTTAAACTTACGAAAAGATCATTATTTATCAAATAATACTTCATGTTGAACATGAGAGTTACATATACCTTATTCCAAATAAAATATCTCTCAAAGTTTCATTAATCACTTTAAAATCCCATCATTTTGAACCTAAAAAAGGGTGTCTATGACTTTGAAATTATGATAAAACTTAAACTCATAAACCCATTATGGTATCTATAGATCTTAAGTTAATCATACATGAAGACATATATGATTCCAAAATTAACACAGTCCTTATATGTTTCATAATTATTATAACCAAAATAACATTAGTAGAAATAATTACATAGTATATTTCTTGAATCCCAATACATAAATACTTAAACCCTTTTACTTCAATGATTTTTTATAAAATATGACCTTCCTTGGTCTAGGGGTTAACCCTAAGTTTAGGGCATAGACTCAGATAATTCCTACGTTCCTCACATATAATACATTGAATTCATTAGAAATTCATTTATCTATAACCTTCATTTCCACATAAAAAATCCGCCCATTTGAGATATTATTACAGGTGCTTCTTCCCACATTTTTTACATATGGAAATATGAATCTTATTTCCATTATGTTCATTACCATTGAAACTTTCATAAAAGTACATCTTACTCTTATTTGATGTGTTGATAATCTCACCAAGTTCATGTTGTTAAACATATATCAGGATAACTAATTAGGAATTATCACAATATCATTCTCTCTAGTCATCATCCAATTTGGTTTCTCATAATCACAGAATTATCAGGGGCCATCCATTGAATAAAATCAAAAAGCATAGTGTGAGCAACAATAACTAGAGTGGGGAAACCAAATTATCAAGAAAAATCATTTATAGGATGTCTAAATCAGGACATATTTTTTTAATTTATGAAACCATAGGCTTAACCTAGGTTGTTCATGGTCATCGTCCTTTCAAATTATTCATGATGGTTTGTAAATATTTTTTTAATTTCTAAAGAAAATCCCCTAGGAGTCTCAAACTAGGATTTCATTAACTCCCATTGTCATGCATCAGGTGACAATCAAGACTATATCAATGTTCCCTTTTCAGAGTTATCACCCCTAGGTATAAATGTTCTAGAGAAAAATTGAATTTTATTATCTATACATGGATGTAATTTATTATAAACCACTCATTCTACCCTTCTCCAAAATTCCAAGAGATTTTACTATGCTTTTACTAATCCTTAGACTTATCCTTTGATTTATCCATATATATGTCCTTAGACATATCCTTAGATATATCCCTAGGGATCTCACTAAATTTTTCTCATCCTAGTTTCCAAAGGATAACTAAACCATTTCTCTGATACCAACTATAACAAACCATGATTTTTATACATAGATATTACATCTTAATAGATGAATATTCAATACATTTAACAAAAATTCAAATGAAGACTATAATGGTTTAGATTATTTGGAGACAAGATACACAATATTCTTAATTTATGAATGATCTTTAATATCTCCCACAAAGATCTTATGATTTAGTACTCTTTATAGACATACCCTACTTAAAACTTTCTTCATAACCCAAGGGAAAGAAAATAAAAGAAAGGGTGAGATCAGATGCTTAGTAAGGGTAAACATGGGAGATATCAATAAATGATCAAATGAAATAATAAGATAAGAATAACAATATGAGATTTTGAATATATCATAATTTTTTTATACACAATCTATCATCGAACATTAACATGATCTATGGAATAAAACATTATCATTTCAAAATACATGAACCATAAGAGTGAAAAATCATCATAAATCAATCATGAACCATAATTTCATGTCATATAAGTGTGTAACCATCATAAGTATTGAAACAATTTCATATTTCAAGGTTAACATCCAAGAATATCAAATCTTAATGGATCAGGCATCAACACCTATTTCCCATTTCATAATGGATCAGGATTCCTCACCTATTTCCCATTTCATAACAGATCAGGCATCATCATCAGTTTCACATAGTGGATCAAGATAATTGACTTATTTCCTGTAGAGGATCATGTGAATTGTCCTATTCCCATAGTTATATCATGAGATATAATACTTTACCCAATTCATTTTAGGGTGATATAGGTCCCATTGGTTATAACGTGACCACCGTCCTTGGTTATAATGTTACCAACATCCCTGGTTATAATGTAACCATTGTCATGTAATGAAATCCATACATAATTGTGACACAAGATCATAAAAAATTCATCATATCATGAACCATGAAAATAAAATGATCTTATAAACATTCCATCATAGAATAACACATAGAAAGGCAATAAGTCTCCTAATTATCTCCTCAATTTATCATAACATAAACCATGGAAGAGGAATGAGTTTCATAAAAATTTCATCATAATAATAATAAACCATCCAATGAAATAATAATGATGGTAAAATTGGATCATATACCCATTAAAGTATAAGTAACACCAAAAGATGTCATATTAGATGGAAAATGATTTTGAAAGAATACTTGTAACATTACTTGAGGAAAATAGAATTTCCACTTTGAAAATCACTTTTTAAAACTAAAATTTCAAAAACAAATCATAGTAATTTTCATTGAAAATAAAATTAGAAAATTATAAAGTATGTTTTAAATAATTTATCATTCATGATTTTGGAAAATTATATTCATGCCATACACATTAAAATAAATACTCATTTCACATTTTTGGTAAAATCTAAAAGGAAATTGTTTGAAAAATGACTTGAATATTCCTTTTAAATTTTTTTTTAAATGTGAAAAATAACTTTAAAAATCATTGGAAATTAGTAAAAAAAATCTTTTAATTTTTTTTAGAAATCATGGAAATTGAATAAAAAAATGTTTCCAGCCAAAGAGAGAAATGAAGATGATTTTTCTTAAAAGCAGTATTTCAAAATACTTTAAGAGAGGAAAATGAAATAAAAAAATTTATTTTATAGATATGACCAGATGATAAGAAAATAAATGATTGTCTTGATAGTTAGACTATAATATCTCATCATTGGAATCATATCACAAACAATCCCATTAAATAATGAGATTCATACATTAAACCTTTACCATTTTGGTATATTTTGAATCATAAGCCCTATGAAAGAAAGAAAATTAGATGGATATATACACACACACCATATATATCATGATAAGGATAATAAAATACATTCATGGTCAGTATATACACCACACAAAAGAAACATGTGGTGTATAAGGCATGTGCCCCCACATAAATAAAAGTGAAACGAAAATCCCTTACCACTTTGTTAATTTTTTAATCAAAATATCAATGGAAGAAAACTTTAAATGAAACTTTAAATATTATGAAAATTAATAAATTCATGATATTACATGTTAAAGGGATAGTATATTCACCACAAAAAATGAATGAGTGGTGAATATGACATGTGTCTCATAGAATTAAAAGAGATAATAGAAATCCCTTACCTTAAGTATCAACTTCTTTCATACACACTCGAACCTATGAAATAATAAATATAAGTTTATTATAAATAAATTATATAACCATACTCATATTTATCGTACTTATATGATTCAATTATTACCATTTATCACTTTTTTATTAACAATTCCTTGTTAAAATCATGTATCAGGTAATAACTGCTTCATTTTTCATGTATGTTTTGGTTTGGTATTTTAGGTCCTTTTACTTTGATCATGGTTCCATCAACTCCAGAATATTAAGAATGATATAAATATCATATATATTAAATATATATTTACTTAGAGTAATCCATTAAAGTTAAATGTAGAAAATGAATTACTCTATTTATGGAGATGATAGGTCGTATATATACATGAATGTTGTTTCCATTTTCTCGATAGATGAAATGAAAAAGGGTAAATAATATATTAACTTTATTAAAGAATTTTTAATTCATATTTAAAACATATTTTCATTAAATTTATATTATTACTTTCATGTAAAGAGTAAGTGAAAAAGAATCACATCGCTCTGTGAGGTGGTAGTGTGTCGTACACATGCGCGACATTATCGTATTCCCATGGAATGAAAAGTAAGAATATTTATGAGATATTATAATTCTAGAAGTATAATTATTTCATAAATAATATATATATATATAATAAATCAATTATTATAACTATTTATGAGAGATGGTGATGGAAAATGAACTACATCGGGTCCTGAGGCGGTAGTCCGTCGTATATACGATCGATGGTTTTGTTGCTTATTTGATGGAATAGGAGATGGATATATGTTATTAAATAAACTAAATAAAATATAATTATATAGTATATACTAGTGTTTTAATATTGTAATTTTTAATACATGAATTAAGGTGGTAAGAGGATTAAAAAGAAATATCTTAGGGAAGACAATTACCTTTGCTTAAAACAACCCCTTTTAGATATCTTATTAAGGACCCTAGGGTTGGTATTTTGGGAAGGAAAGAATCTATAGAAAATGTATAAGGATTTTTGGGGGATATTTTAGAATGGATTTATTGATCTAAATATACTTATAGGTGTGAATAAGTGAGGGGAATAGGTGGCCATTTATAATCAAGGATGAGTGACTTTTTTGTCGATACACAACACTATTCAATAACGGGTAATCACTATCAACCCAAATGCCTAAAAAATTTAAAAATAATTTAGTATATGGAAGATATATTCTATCGACACCTCCAGAACACAAAAAAAAATTCTTAAACTTGTTTTCCTTAACTTCTATGTTTCCTTATTTTTCTATTTTAGTTTTCACTATGGTAACTAGCCTTTTTATCTAGGTACCTTATACTTTAATAATAGAAATAAAAAGATCATTATTAGATAATTTTTACACACTATATTAAAATATTAAATATAATTAATAAAATAAAAATTTTATGTGTGGAAAATTAATTTTAACACAAGCACATGAAACATGCAAAACCCTATTTTAACCTTCACCATGGTAACAATGTTTTTACTATATAGGGGTAAATATAATTACTATAAAAGGAACATTGGTCCATTATGGATAAAAAAGTAGTCTTAGATTTATCATCTAAGTCTTCATTTTGAAGGAAAATCATAATTTTTAAGAACACACATGCAAGATAAAAATAATATATTATACTTAATATATTATTATTAAGGCCCCTTAGTGCTCGCAACTCTAAACTGGCTCAACCAGAGGGTAAATATCATATATCAGTTTTAATGAATCCAAAAAAAATTCTTGAGATTTACTATTAAGGTAAATTTAAAATTGTACCCCTAGGGAGGTTTTAGGTCTTTGAAAATCAAAATGGAATTATGTCTCGATTGATAAAAATCTAGATCACTACATCTTCTCCACCTTATGTCCTTTTTATCCTAAAAAAGTAAAAAATGGGGTTACTTAAAAATGAAGCTCATAAAATACCCCCAAATCACATAAAATTCCGTTATAATAGAGGTATGGGATCTAAAAAACTCATTACAAAACCATCTAGGATGGAAATAGTATCTTTTATACAAAATATATTGGCTCTATCCCATCTCAAAACATTTCCTCAATAGAAGCACGCCTTTTCTCTAAGTGATTCTTTCTAAGACTCTACACCCAAGACTTATTTCCAGAAAAAATTCATTCCACCACATGGGATGAAGAAAAACCATAAACGATCGACACCCATATGACAATTCTCTGTCATCATGGTTATCAATGGTGGGAGTACCCAAATCCAAACATTTGAAATAGAATTATTGGTGGTTTTATGAGATCTACTCATCAACGCCACACTCCCCCACTGAGAACCTCACAAGATTTTAAAAGAAAAGTTTCTAACTAGAAAGATCCCTACAACCCACACTAGTTTTCTCTCTACTCACCCAACCGCAAGGAACATGCCCCAATTTCTCAATCTAAATGCACAAAGGTGACATAGGACTTCTTTACAAACCTATTCACAATAATTTGTGAGAATCATCCATCATCATCCCAATATCCATTGGGTTCACACTCATAGTCGAAGACAAACTAGTTGTGTTTTCATATCCCTTTCATCAAAGCTACCAATGAGAACATCTAAAATAACACCAACATTGTAAAATTGCTCATCATCACAACATTATGCATCTGGTGGACCAATCTATCACAATCCAAAGAAGATGGTATTAAATATTTATATGAACCTTCTATGTTAGTTCCAAACCCAAAGATAACACCTTCTTGAGTGATTAAAATCCACAACCTCATTAGAAAACCTCCCACTAAACTACATAGAGTTACCATGTGATTTTTATACCCACAATGACCCACAAAAAATACCTCACCAAGGGCTATTCTCTTCAAGGGAGGTATCCGATTAGGATGTACACAATGAAATTTAATTCGAATATTTATGGAAAACCACTATCCACTAGGGGATATGGTTGACATGTTCCCCAACTTCAGGAAAACCCTCATGGCCTATCACCTAGGAATGTTTGGACACATAGGACCACTAAGTGGACACCACCACCAGTGGTCTTTCTTACACGATGAAAGAGTATATGGCCACCATCACAGATAAAATGGGAGAAAAATATCACTATCCATGATCTAATCAACTACTATAAAGCTAACTACTCTAGTCCCACCACCATTACCTAGACATAGAGTCCTCTTACCACAGGAAAAATAGATTTTGCATCAGTTTTTTGCATCATGTTGTAAAAACACTGCTAAATGAGTGTATATTTTATTTTATTTTATTTTTATTACTTTTAAATTTATTTTTAGTGAAAGTTTTTTAAAAACTGCCATGAAATAAAGGTGGTTTTTAAAAAATCACTGCAAAATTAAAGGGTAAAAATCTAAAATCTAAAATATATAATTATCATTTAATTTTTAATATTTAATATTTATTATTTACTATCAAATATTGTTTACTAAGTGAATTTTGATTTGTTAAATTTTTTTAATTAATAAATATTTATAATTATTTGTTAATAATAATTTGAAACTTAAAATAATTCTTCAATAAGTTGAAAATCAGACTTCAACATTAAATAACCAAATTTTTTTATTCGGGAGTCTGTTTTAGCTCCATAAATAGTCAAATCGAAGCTTATGAAATGAAATAAATCCATATTGGATAATAATTTCAAAATAAATAAATAATAATTTTTTTATAGTTTTAAGAAAAGTTAGAAATCAAACTTCAACTTCAAATGACCATAAATTTTGATTCGGGTGTCCGTTTGGGGTCAACTATATATCAAATTGAAGCCTACGATGAGATATACACCAAAGTGATTGGGGAAACCCCATTCATTATGTTTTTGAGTCTAAAAGACTCAGAAGGCCTCTAGAAATGTGTTTTTAGTTGGGATACACAATTTTTTTAATATTCGATAGTATTTCAGCTTCATTTAAGAGAGTCTTCATATGATTTTTATGTTGTTTATGATTTTATTCCATTGATATTCATTACTATTGATTTTATGGTGTTGAAATTATTGTGGTTTCCCCTATTTTGGTTATTTTTTTATCTATTATATATATATATGTATGTATTTATGAATATTTATGTATATTTATTTACATTTCTAAATGTTTTATATATTTATGTTTATGTATTTTTATATATTATATGTGTAAATATATATAGATATATTTATATTAACTTGTGGTTATATATATATATATATTAATATACAATTATATATTTGGGTTTGTTTATATATATTTATGTAACATAAATGTCTGTTTATATATATTTATTTAAATATTATTATATGTATATATTTTTATAGATATTTATATACATTTATTATTTATTATTTATTCAATTAATATTTAATATTTAATATTTTAATATATATATATTACTGATTTATTATTTATTGATTTATTATTTATTATTAAATTATTATTAAATTAATATTTATTTATTATTTATTATTTATATAAGACAGATTTATTATTTATTGAGTTATTATTTATTGTTAAATTATTGTTAAGTTGATATTTAATATTTATTTATCATTTAGTATATATTATATGTTATATATTATTTATTTACAAGCGGTTTATTAGTTTTTTTATTTATTTAATATATATGAATTATTTATTTATTATTTATTACTTATTTATTATTTATTACTTATTCTTTATTTTTTATTATTTATTTGTTTATAATTTATAATTTATTTATTTTTCATCATTATTTTATAATTTATTTATAATTTATTTTTTTATTTGTTTATTATTTATTTATTTTTTTATACATTAATTATTAATTTATTATTAATTTATTATTAACGTCTTATTTATTATTATTTTTTATTATTTTATTATATATTTCTTATTTATTTGTTTATTATTATTTTTATTGTTTTTACGTTAATTATTAATTTATTTTAAATTTATTATTAATTTATTATAAATTTATTATTAACATACTATTTATTACTTATTTATTTTATATTTATTTTATATTTATTATTTATGTATTCATAATTCCTAACTTATTAGTTATTATTTATTAATTTATTATATATTCATTATATATTAATTTATTTTTTGAATTAATTTATTATTTATTCATTACTTATATATTATTTATTTATTACTTTGTAATTAGTAATGATTATTTATTATTTATTAATTATTATTTACTATTTATTACCGTATTGTTTATTTATTTATTTATTATTCATTTATGTTTTATTTATTAATCCTTAATTATTAATCATTAATAATTAATTTTTAATTATTAATTATTAATTATTTAGTTCGTATCTATTTTTTTTGTATTATTTATTTTTTCTATCAATAATATATATATATATATAAGTATATATATATAAGTATATTAAATTCTATTTACTCACCACATAAAGGGACTACTAGAGTAGTAAAGTCTTTGCAAAATAACCAAGAGGTTAGGGGCTCAAATCTCACCCAACGTAGAAACTCTACCTGGTATATATGACATATGCATGCATGACATGTGCATGTGTATGGTAAATAATGGATAAATAATAGATAAAAAATAATATATAAAAAAAATAAAAAAAATAATTTTGAAAATAAATTAATAAAAAATAAAATAAACAAAATAAACAAAATAAACAAAATTAATTACGCAAATTAAAATAATAATAATAAAATGATAAAATAATTAATTACAATAATTAAAAAAATATATAAAAAATAAACAATAAAAAAATAAACTGTCGTAAAATGATTTACCGACAGTTTAAATGATTCTCTCGATTATGAAAAACTGTCGCTAAATCGTTCTGTAATAATTTTTAAAAACCTCAGCTAAATGATTTACAATACATGATTTAGTGAAAGTTTTTTAAAACCTGTAAGAAACGATTTAGCAGTGGTTTAAATTGCTCCAACATGCTTACTTTGGCGTATTATCTACCTGAAGCGTCAACCAAAAAACCACTACAATATCACCAAGGTCTCATAAACTAACATGGCCTTGACTTCACGAAGACCTACTACTACTCCATGAATATATACCAAACATCATGAAAGTTATTAATTAGTTGTAATTCATGTTGTAAAACTAAAGAATTTTCTTGAAGGCCCAATAGGCTCCTCCACAAATTGATTTAAGGGAAGGTTTGGTCCATAAACATTATAAATTTCATAAGTGGTTCATCATTCCACTCAACAATACTTGAAACCTTATTCTGAATGCAATTAATTTCATACACCAATCTCTCATCGAGGTACAACCATGAGTCACCCTTAAAAATCATTTGTGCATTATACTACATTCATAGGAAGTGAATCTTCATCCATGTACATAGCTCATAAATCCATACTTCCCATATGATGGGTTGTTAACTATGCCTGATTGAGGGTGGGATCTACTCTCTATACCTGAAGGAATCCCACTCACTATAGGGGTGGATCTTGTCTCATTAACTCAATTGTGAATCACCATGAAATACTAGCATCGGTAGACAAACCATACTGAGGCAGGTACCACAAGATCCCATCTTTTCCATGAAATAATATTTTGAAAATATTGTTTCTTTACTAATTATAACCACAATTTATCATAATTTGAGTAAAATACAGTCTCAATAAGTAGAAAATCTCTAGCTAATAGGGGTCTGTAAAGGGGTCCCACTAAAATTCCCAACTCTTGAACATCTGATTCGAAAAGAATAACTCACGCTTGTGCTATCCATTACAGATACCTATAAAGAGAGAACATGAATCATATTTCAAACTACATCTATCAATGCCTAACCATTATCATCCATCACATGAATCTTTCCATAGATCTGACTATTAATACTCCTTTCCTGATAAAAACTAACCAAAGGTGGTGTTTGTGAGAGTAGATCGATGCATTTTCCATTTATGTTTACTCATACACTACTATATCTTCCCCCAAAAATATTTCTAATAGTAAATTAAGACTATAACAAAGGGTTACTTGATCTCAACTCTATCTCCCACATAGAGGTCTATCCATGGAACCACTCTAGCTATAATCATGAAAAATACTATCATACCCCCAAAGATAGGGTGAATTCCTCCAAGAATCATCAATCTTATAATGCTTTCTCAAGGGAATCCACTATAATTAGTGTTTCATGAAAATAAAAACACATCTCGACCCTCTTCTAAATTCTATACATGAACCACTAAACTCAAACAATTGCATTAAAAAACATGTACAAGGAACACTTCATGAGGACCCTGGTCCTCAAATTGTATTCAGACATGGTCAAGCTTCCTTGTGGATTGTCCAACATCCATAGATAACTATTCATACTAAACAAGGGCTCAAACTCCAACCATTGTAGTTTAGTCCTTTTGTGAGTTTGAGAAAAACATCATCTATTAATGAATCATTATTCCATTTAGAGATCTTGATACAAGAATCAACCTATGTTCTGTAAAATCTTGAGTCAAATGGAAACATAATTCTAAAAAACTACCCAATCCTATATCACATGCGGACCAAGATACCCTTGTAAACCCATGAGGTCACTATCATCGTAACACACACATCATATCCGACCTATGGGTAGTCTTATCCAACTCACTAGAAACTACCATCCACTCTATATAAAGATCTACATCAAGCACATAGAGGCTATAAACTAATTTAGATCATGGGGCATGGATATCCTTTAATTGAGTCTCAAAACAACACCTCATCACTTTCCAACTAGTAGAGATAGGTTTAACTACATACATGGGCTCATTACGACCTTGCCTCCGTAAAAAAGCTTTCAACGAGAAGGCAACACCCTACATTCTATAGAATGAACCCACAAAGGTTATAGAAAATATAGATGATATAACATGATAAAGACATGAAAGATTATAACTAAACACTATATGATGCATGGATCAACTTAGTTATAACCAGTAATGATGTTTTGTGGATCTAAGTTGATTAATAGGTTATCAAAGTCCTATTGAAAGGATACATCGACTAACAAACCTACGTTGGTCTCCCTCATCTGATAACTGAACTCAATATCCCATAACATAATTGCCTTAAATTCCAAAACTAACCCTCACATGACTACTAAATCCAAACTCTATCCCTAATAAAAAAACATCTTTGATACTACTATGACATGATCCGAATCACTGGGGCCCCTCGTGGGCTAGAAATTTGACAAGTGCACCACTCTAAGATTGAATTAAATATGATACATGCTGGTTATTAACATTGAGTAGGAATATCTCACAATATGGTAGGCCATATCCTATATCAATCTCCAATAATTACATTTATCTAATTCATAAAATAACTAGAAACATTAGTAAAATATATATAAATAATTGAACTGTATACAACAATGCATGAAAAAAGAAGATACAAGTACAATGCCATGACAGAAAATACCAAGGGAATTGTAAATATGAAAAGACTTTGAATCTAACAAACAAAAGATTCCCGAATTCTCCTCTTCACTATGTGAACTCCTAGATTGAAATCCTTTTTCAATGATCACCACTAATATCACAAACCACTATACACCACCATGCATCACCAAGAATCACCATGAATTAACTCAAAATAAGAAATGCCAACTTTATGTCCACAAAGACCATCTCTGAACCATGTACCATCTACATAGACACCACATGTGTGATTATAAACATACTTAGTGGGGAACCCCAAAAAAACCTAAAAGAAAGTAAATGGTCAAATCATAATCCTCAAGAAGGTTGAGTAACAAGGAGGAAGATTAGAAATTATAAACCATATATGGTCTACTATAAGGAATCTCAAGGATAGATTAAGGTTCCAATCATAATAGCTCTAATCCTTGAATGTCACACTATATGAAAAAAATGGGGATTGGAACACCAAATAGTCCACAAATCCTGAATTCAATAGCTTAACTATATTTCACATCTCACAGGGAATAAATATGGTTCTTGAGGAGTCACAAGTTTCAAAGCATTGCTCTTCTCAACCTCTCTAACTTTCACACAACTACTGACAAATGATAAAGGAGGAGCATTTCTTTTTAGAAGTATTCACATCATCTAAATAAGGTACCACACCCTATCATTCGCAACAACTGATATCTTGTCACCATTATAGAAACCCATAGGGTAACTCATGCATTTCCTAAGGATATATCCTAGTCAAGGGGGTATTGATCCACTGCTATCACAACCTCCTAGGTATGTTGTGAAGAAAAGAACTTAGAACATTTGAAATTATGATGCTATGTGAGGCCCAACTTCAGGAGAATAACCCACACAAAACTCCAATAATCCAAGCTTCCAAAATTCAGCACCCCATACAACCTCTCTAAATCTTTCATGGGGGTCCTACACCTCAACAAAGAATAAAACATTAGTTAAGGGAGTACTGACCCCATGAATGGAGGACCCATTCTTTGAGCATGTGGGTGAATACCAAACCCTATCTGTAGTGTGTGGGGGACCCTCACCTCATTGGTTTTGATGGAGTACCAACCTCATGCCAATCTAGAGGAACCACACCCCAAATATATGGGGGGTGATGAACTCTATGTTAAATGAAAATAGAGGACCCATGCCATATCAGAACATGCCTCCATGGGAGTATCAACCATGATAATTCCCGGATAATCATGTTTATTCCATGTTATTAGTTAAATATATTTAAATCCAAAATATATATATCTCACATAAAAAATAGTCTCGGATATATAAACAGAAAACACCATTGTAATATATCTAGAAAAAATACTCAGTATAGTCTGTTTATTTTCTCAAAATAGTGAGAGAGTTATAAAAAATATGCCATGAAAGACCCGATAGGACACATGGAGGCCTCTGAGTGCACCATGTAGCATGAAGGGAGGAGGGTGTTCCTAAATGGGTGAATAGTTCCCTTTTTCACCATGCACGAGGTGCACCACCTCCCCCCTTCACGATTTGGGTTGGGCAGGACCCAACCTTGTCTAACCACCTATTGACCACTTGGGTCATATACTTCTTGCTTCTCATGCTATGTCGGCCCAACTGGTTATCCTGCACCACCTGTCCCACAAGGGGGGTGGGCTTGAGGAACCTTGTGATACCCACATGTCACTATAGTGTTTACTTTGAGTTATTCTATCTTATCTTGATTCACCTAGTTTCTTAGTAATTTTTGGGCTGGAAATTTTGAGTTTTAAAGGTTTTATGTGTGTTTCATGGTTTATCCACATGGTTATGGGTAATCATTCAACACCCATACAGAGGGTATTATCATGGATACAGTGAGGTTCTACATGGTATTTTCATGGTTTTTTAAACCATGTGAATATTACCAGGAACCGTGTATCTTGTTTTGTGTGTAGGGTTACCCCCACATGACTGGTGTACAATTTGGAAAACCATGTGACCAAACCATGTGTCCTTCCCAACAGAACTTAAGGAGTGATTTTTACAAAAATTCAATTTCAATTTTAAGAGGTTTTATGCCCATTTATTCTCCCATATGAATCAGTTGATCCTTAGGAACCTAATGAGAACTCTAAACTTCTTCCTCCTTTGATTCATTTCTCATATTTAGTGTTTTCTAATTGATTCCATGAAAAATACCTCCTGCTTTCCTTTTTATTCTTATTCTTTTGTTATTTCCTAAATTTCCTCTTCCTTTTGAAACCCTAATTCACTATGTAAGATAGGGATTGGGTTTGAGATGGTTCTAACCTAGGTATTTGGTCTCTATTGTCTTTAGAGAAGGTCTTCTTACTCATTCTGATGGTCACCATCGAAGGAGACACATTTAATCATGGTTTTCATTTCTTCCAAGTAGGTGTTTTTATGACATTATTTAATTTTAAAATTCAAATTATTCTAGATATTTTTAAATATATTTTTATTGAAATTGTGAAAATATTTTATATCAATGTGATGTTTATAAATTGTTTCTATGAAGTTTGATCTTATAATAAAGGGGTTATCTTTTGAATTCAATGTTTTTATTTTTGAAAAAGAATATTTTTATGTTCCAAGAATTTGTGAAATTTCTATGAGGCTTTTGAAATGGGTTTGATGATGTATGTTGGATTTTGATTTGATTTTAGTTTTTAAAGAGTGAAAACAATTTTTTGAAGAGAGAATTATTTTATATTGATGTTTTGACCTCAAAATGATTTTAAAGGGGGGGGGGGTCTTTTATGGAATTAAAGTGTTTATTGAAATTAGTTTTTTGTTATAACCCTTATGAAAATGCCTTAATGGATCTTTAAAAATATGTTTGATTGAAATCGAATGCCTTTGGAATTTTTTGAATTCTAATTGGAAAATGAATATTTTAAAATGTTCTTTTGAAATGAAAATAGTGTATATGGTTCCAATGGATTTCCAAAGGCTGTTTGAAGTGGTGTTTTATAAAATATTATGTTATTGGCATTCCAAAACATGTTTTATGGTTTAGGCCTAATTAGAACTTTATACGGGGTATTTTTTAAATCTTGGGAGACCCTCTTGACCCCCTTTGGTGTTTGTTTCCCATTGTGTGAGTTGTTTATAAGTCAGGGATGTTTTTTTCTCCCTTTTTAAAGAATATTGTTTTTTATTTCATTAATATATGATGTAAAAAGGGGGTGATCTATGTGAGGGTGATGGGGGTGAGGGAGATTTATTTCTTATACCTTGTGTGTTGATCTTGGGTTGCATGTTCACTCACCTCAATTTCCTAGTGGTCATGGGAAACTAGGTACTAAGTTGTAGGTCTATTTTTATGTTTCAGTAGTTGGTTCACATTCTCCTAGTGTCCCTCTCGTTGCACTAGAAACTAAGGCTCGGAGGTGGTGTCATTGCAATGAGGTTTGTGTGGATTTTTTGGATGGATTGTGGTTTGAACTCAACATATATCTGTAGATTTTCCATGCAAAATTGATAAATTTAGATACATATCATATTATCTTCCAAGGGTTAATCCCATGACATATTCTTTACTTGATTGGTGGTGTATATATGGAATGATTATCTTGTGCTTGATTGTTTCATTCCCTTACTTATATAATAGTGAAACCCTTATCTTGTATATCTTCCTTGTAAATATTTGTACTTGTGGTGATCAATTTGTGTATTCTTGACTTGTTAGGTTTAGGTTGTTTACTTTTAAATGATTTCATAGATGTCTGGAAAACCAATTTTTAATTTTAAAGACAATTGTGTGGGTACTTAAAGTGGATTTCAAAATGAGTGTTTGGGATTAAAATAGATTAGGATAGCGGAATATTTTCAAAGTGCATGTTTTAATTTTAAGATAGTAAAATAAAAGTTTTTCAAAGAGATCATGGACTTAATTTTGGGTTTTTGTCTGTTTATATTTGAAATTCATACTTTCAAGTTGTATTTTCAAACTATAATTTATGAATTTCCATATGAAACGAATTTCATAGTCTTGATGGGTGGAAACCTACTTGGTTGTTTAGATCATGCCTATATATTATAGGTTCTAAGTTTCAACTAGACTATGTTTTTTTGCTTTTGGCTGGTGATGGGTGATTTGGGAGGTGGTGAGAAACTGTAGGTTGTATGGAGTGGGATTCGATTTTGGATTTAGTTTGTTTTATTTTTTTTTATTGTTGTATTGAACAAGATGGCTATCTTTGTAGTTGTTTTAAGTTTTTTTTTGTATTTGGATATTATGTACTGTATAATTTTGTTAATTGATGATGTTTTTTTTATACAAAGGGCATGAATTAGTGTTTTTTGGTTATGGCCTTCTTGACATGTTCATTCTATTTTGGTTACATTTATTTGATTTTTCATGGATGAACAATTTAAGGATAGCCCATGATGGACTTAAAAAATGTTTTTCTATCATTTAACTCTAATTTAGTGGATAAATAATTCTCAAATGTGTTTCTTATGATGCACATACACTAGTTACCATCTCGTGGTGATTAAGAATCACCTTTGGGTAATGTGGAAAACTAGGTCAGGTGATGTATTAGGTAAGCTTCGTTTGGTCTGTTAAAAAATGGTAGTAATGGGTGGATTCTTTGGTGATAACCAAATTTTCTTGAGTATTCATCTTGTTATTTGGTTATGTCATGGTAGAAATGAGATTAAGGTTTTTGGGGCTTGAGAGGTAAGAGAGGGGAGAGTATAGATAACTCTTTCTTATCCCAAACCCCAAGCTACTAGGGGAAGTTGGGTTTCAAATTGTGAATATGTTTTTTAGTTGTTTCTAATTTATTTTGATAATAATTGATATTATTTTGATCCCATTTGAGCATGTAAGTGATTTTGGGGGCTGTTATTTAGTTACAGGGTTAAAATAGAGGAGAAATTTAGAAACACAATTTTCTTGTATCACCTGAACAACCATGCAGTGCACATAAAGTTTGGGTCTATCACCTTCACAGAGTATGTTGCACGATTGATGCATAATTCTTCAAATGGTGTGACTAAATTATTCACATCCTTGTATCTCTATTTGTGGTATTGTTTTGAATCCTCATGATTATAGATTGCTCTTGAAGTAACACTCACTTATTTGAGATAGATTAAAAAAGGCTTTGGTTATATTTAGATGTAATTCCAATGGAATTTGTTTAATGGTTTGGGTTGATATTTAATTACACTTTATTTTAAATCTTTTATTTTAGAAATTGAGAGATATTTTAAATGCTTAATTTTAATTTTAGTTTTCATGGGTTGTTTAAAAAGAGAGAAAATTACATTGGCTTCCATAGAATGTTTTATAAAATGGTTGTTTCTAATTTGGTAATTTGTGAAAGTGTTTAAAAAGGGACAAGTGAGATGTTTTAAATTTTTTCTTTAGGGTATTACAAAAGGTTATTGATTTCAAAGTGTAATTTTGAAATTGATTTGGTTTTAAAAGGGGTTTTCATTGAGAGGTTTGAATATTATAAAATATTAGTTTTATGATATGAGTTATTTCATTGATTTGTGTTCCTCCAAGGTTACATTGTTTTCAAAAATTGGTTTGGATTTTTTAAAAATTTATTCCATAGTGGAGTGTGTTTTTAAATTACCTTTGTGTAAGTTGGTAGTTTTGAAAGAGAAATTTATTTTCATGGTGTGAAATTCCTGTGTTATATTGTGGTGACATGTTGTTTTTGGTTTTGATCCCTAGATTATAATGGGATTGTTATTTTAATTTTCAAGTCATGAATTTGTGTTATTCATGTCTTGTGTTGTTTATATTATACCTCCCATAATGGTTAAAAGAGAAAGTAGAAGGTTTGTCTTTGAGGATGATCCTCTTGGTGAATCCTTCCATAATCAACCCTGAATTTGAATAGAGTGATGGACTTGGAACATTCTTTGTTCTTGAACATTGTCACATAATTATTTAATTAGCATCCAAAATATTTTTGTGTGGTGATTGAGGGTTGATAGAAGTGATTGGGTCATTGGAAAGGATTTAGGGAATCTTTAATTCTCTCTCGTAACCTGAAGATTTAAGGGTGAGAGATGCAGTGAGATAACTTGTTAGACCTAGTTTATGTCTTGTAAGATTATACGGTACCTTCTTAGTTTAAAAAAGATATGTCTTGTGAGTTTTTAAAGTTGATGTTTATCTAGTGGTTTTATCCTGAGGTTAGGAGAGCAGAGAGAGATATCAAGCTTTTAATCCTTTATCAGGGTGAGTGATCAATAAAAGAGCATGCTGATCACTTTCTAGAGTTTGTCATCTTCTCTGGAGATTTTTATAAATGATTATAATAAATTTAATTTCTACAAAGGTGTTATTAACCTAGATTTTGTTTCAACTATACTTGTATCTATCCTAACATCCTTTCAAGAGGTTATCAGGAAAGGCATTCAGGTTGAAACTGGCCAGTCTAGGAAACTAGTGCTGGGTGAGGCCTTAGTTCCATGGGATGGAAATGAGTGTATATTGGTAGGTGTAGAGTATAAGTGAGATAATCTAATTTTGGAAATAAAAATAGATAAGGGTTGGAATTCCTAGAACTTAGGTACTTCCTAATGGAATAATATGTCTCTTTTGTGCTTCCAGTGTGGAGCTCCGAGAAACTCTAAGTATTTCATCATTAAAACTACAATTTTTTTCTTCTATTACAGTAATTTAGGTCATCATTATAAATTTTATAAGTTGGGTTTTTACATGAGTTATAAGGTTTGGTTTTTTTATGTTTATGGGTTTTTTGGGACCTTTTATTTTATGGTTGTAATTTGGGTTGAGTTTTTGGAGATTCGACTATAATTATAGTGATTTTGGAATATTATAGAAGGTTCTTTTGTGGAATGTTTCTTATGGATGGATTTGAATTTATTTTTTTGGCATGACTTCTTATTTTATGGATGGTTGTGAGAGGGTTGGTTTTGGTGTGCCTCGACATTTTAGTGATTATCTCCTTTGAGGCTTGTTGTCTGTACCTGTTGGTTGTGTGGATCTCATAAGATACTCATGGGTTGGACCTCAGGTGGGCCTTGGGTACATAATTGGATAATCGGGGTGGGTTATTTTCTAGTTGAGATTATGCATTGGCTGGTGTCTAGTTTTATATACTATGGATTCATCATGTGAGGGTGATTCATCTTTTGACCTTAGGTTATCCATGTGTGTTTTGGATCAAGGTTAGGGATTATGTCATTTATTTGAGGTTTCATCTGGTTTTTTCTTCCATATTATGGTTTGGAAGTGATTATAGTTTGAGAGTGAATATATATCATGGTTTTTAAATAGTTTTGATAATTATGCTCTCACTATTTTTATTTGGTTCCACCATGTTAGAGGAGTTATAAATGGTGGGGAGACCATGTTAGCTCTCCCTTTATTCATAGGACTTCTGGTTTGAGGTTTGAGTTTTAGTTGTGTTTGGAGATGCTTGGAAATATTTATGAATAGTTAGTTTTACCATTTAGAGGATCTTGGTCACTTGGTATTGGTGTTTCATTGGGTTGATTGGTTCTCTTGAGTTTGATTCACTATGTATTTTTCAAATCAGTTGCCTTAAATTTTTTGATCATGAACTTTCTGGGGGAAGAAATTGGAATAGTGGGGAGAATTGTGACACCCACATGTCCATCTAGTTTTAAAATTGAGTTAATTTATCTTATATTTAGTCACCATGTGTCCTGGTATTTTTTATGCTGGAAATTTTATGTTTGTATGGTTTTATGGGTGTTTCACGGTTTACCCACATGGTTAGGGGTAAGTGTGCAATTCCCATGTTGATGGTATTGTCATAGAGAAAATGATATTTTTCAAGGCCTCTTAATGGTTTATTAAACTATGAGGGGAATCCCAGAAATTGTGAATATTTTTTTTATGTACAGGGTAACTCCTTCATATCTTGCACATAATTTTGGAAAACCATACGGCCAAACCATGTAGCCTGCCTAATAACTTAAAGAGTGATTTTTTCTAAAATTCCCTTTCAATTTTTGAGGGTTTTCACCCATTTATTATCTAATATTACTCAAATAGTCCCTAGTAACCCAAGGATAGATCCAAACTTATTCCTCCTTAGATTTATGGATTACCTCTAGTGTTTTCTATGTTATTATAAGTTAAATACCTATTCCTTTATCATATATTATTTTTTCCATCAATCTTTCCAAGGTTTCCTCTTTCTCCAGGAACACTAATATGTTTTATATGCTAGGAACTGGGTTCGCAATTGTTATAAACTAGTGTTTTTATCTCTTTTGACTTGTAGAGGATTTGTTCTTACTTATTCATGTGGTCTCCATCAAAGGCGACACATTTCATCTTGGTTTTTGTTCTTTTAAGTAGGTGTTTTTATGAAATTGTTTTATTTTGGAATTCATAGTGTGATTGATCTTTTTAAATATATTTTTATTGAAATTATGAATATATGAGAAATTCATGTTATGAATATAAGTAATTTATAGGAAGTTTGATCTTGGTATAAATGTTTTTTTTAATTTCATGTTGTTATGCTTGAAATGGAATGTTTTCATCAGTGAGTCATTTTTGAAATTCCTATGAGGATTTTGAAATAGTTTTAATGGTGTGTGTTGGATTTTGATCCGGTTTTGGTTTTCAAGGAGTGAAAATGAATTTTTAGAAAGTTAATTATTTTATAATGATGTGTTGAAGTTGAAATTATTTTATAAAGGGGGTTATTTGATTGATTTCAAATTTTTATTGAAAGGATTTTGTTATTATATCCCTTGTGAAAACACCTTAATGGTTTTTTAAAAATTTATTTGATGGAAATGGAAGCCCTTTGGCCTTATTTTTAATTTCAAAGGGGAAACCCATGTTTTAAAGGTTGTATTTGAAATGTAAATAGTCTATGTGGTTTCAATGGATTTTCAAGGGGTTTTTGAAGTGGTGTTTTATGAAATGGAAAGGGATTTGAATTCCAAGTCATGTTTTATAGTATATTCCCAATTTACACTTTATAAAGGAAATTTTTTAAAGATTTTGAGACCCTCTTGATTTACACATGTTATTTTTCCCTTTGTGTGTGTTTTTTATCACTCTGTGATGACTACTACTCCATTTTTAGGAAATTTTCTTTGTTTATTCTCGGGATGTATGATTTAAAATGGGTTGATCTATGTGAGGGTGATGAGGGTGTGGGTTTGAAAACCCTACTCTTTATTACACGTTAATTAATGATTTATTACATATGATTTCACATAATACAACATGGAATATTGATAAGTATAGTGTATTTGGGAATTAGGTATACAGAATAACATCTTGAAAACAGGATAGAATAAAATTCTTCAAAACTTTCTTAACATGCTTCTAAAATTATATATCTTTTAAAAATTCACGGGATAACCTGAGGACATACATAAGAAAATAGTGAGCTATAAAGCCCAGTAATTTAATAAAAATGGAATAACATGAATAAATTAATACATGTTATACAATAGGTATATAAATCGGGATTAAAATGAGTTAGAATCATAAAATTGAACAATGAGTCATGATATGACATGATAATCATAAAGGAAACATGGGAAATATGGAAACAACTTAAAACACTACATCATAAACATAGGTCAAGGATAAATACCAAGATATCATGATGGAAAAAGTCTTGTGATATATTAGGTTCACTCCCTAATCCTTTGTATTATTTCTCATGAGAATAAAAAATTACTCAATGCAATGGATCACTATATAATTATAGGCACACTCATCACTTTCATTTCATTCTCATGCTTAAGTGTGCCACATAGATCATAAGAAATAGAATCATTTATCATCACACTTTATTATATGATCAAGGAGTGTGGAATAAATACATGTAAGTACCTAATAAAATAATTACTTGTGTTTAAAGGTAAACACCCTTTATAGGAAATGGGTATGAGTATTCACTACACATTTGTTTGGCATGGAAAACCACGGTGAAATTTTGACAGCATAAATGTGTTACTTAAAGATTAATAAAATGTATTGATGAGATAAAAAGGGATATATACTCATTTTTACATCAAATGGATAGTAATAGGGACATTAAAAATCATATACCAACATTAGGAATTAGAAATAGAGGGCATAATATAATGAATAAACTTGAATAAATGGGAGAAGGAATGGATTCATTATCTTGAGAGGGTGATTCAAAATGCTTGGGAAGAGATTCTTGAGAGATTGGGAGAAACTTATAAGGAATATAGAGAGTAGAGGGAAGATTAAGGATGCACTATATGGTTTTTTAGTTGAGATAAATGGGAGCTTGGATGGGTTTATATATGAAATGAGTGTAAAATTCTTTATTATTTCTCAAACTTAGGTCTTGGAATCTATATAATAAAATAACCAAAAACAAAAAACAACCCATGGGTTTTCCAATGGTTTCTAAAAAATAGGGGTGGTTTTAATTATTTTATATGTATAAGGTCATAACTTATTAAAATATTACCCTTGGTTATGTGGAGGTGAGTCATAATCTTAAAGAAATGGTTTTAAAACCATAAAATATATTATAGGATTTAGAGGATTCATAGATCTCTATAAAATTAATAATATAAAATTTAAATAAAATTATTTAAAATGATTACATATATTTGGTCTTGGATACCCTTTACAGTATTTATTTCATCATTTTTGGGTCATTATGATGTGATAATACACATCGTATATTTAACCCGTATTTAATTTTTACACAAAAATTCAAATGACTCATAAAATTATGAAAAATTCACCATTAGATAATTTTTATATTATGATTCAAAAAATATTATTTATTTTATCAAAATAATTTTATAAATAAGTGAATATTTACTTTTAAAATAAGAATTGACATTTATTGAGAAATGATGGGTTTTTTGACAATAAAAGTTTTCGAACCGTTATAAAAACTATATTTGAATTCATAATAAACTATATGATAATTTATATTTAAAAAAATATTTAATAATAATTTTTTCTTAAAATATATTCTATTTCAAAAAACCATTAATTCATCAAAATAAACTTATTGATTGAAATTGAATGTTAATTTAAAATAAAATTTGTGTTTTATTGTATCAAAATAAAAAATAATTTATAAAGTAACAATAATAAAATTAAAATGTATTAATTATTATATAAAATATACATATTCATATTATTATTTTCCGGATATATATCCCTTTAATACACTATTAAATTCCCGAAGAGTAAGGTGTGAGACATTGAGACTTTCATGGGGTGGTTCGGCGTACATGGTTTGTGTCGTGATCTCAATGAGCTTGAACTTCTCTTGTAAACAGTTTTTCTCATGCTTAAGTTGTTAGATATCAGCTTGTAATTGCTTAAGGTAAAATCCTAGTGATTCTATCTCTTTTTTAAGGTTTAATAAATGGTATTTATAGGGTACGATCCTACTACTAGAGGCCATCACTTCCTTTGTCTATGTAAATTAGATTTGTTAATGAATTATATTTATACAAATCATGTGATCACTGTTCAACAATTATATTATCAATAATAACGATCCTTAAAATTTATTTTAAATTTGATAGGATATAATCAATATGTTCATGTTTTTTCTATATCCACAGTACATAATAATACATTTAATTAAATCACAATGGGAATTTTATTTATAAAAGTTTAGGTCCTTACAATCTTCCCCCATTTAGAAATTTCACCCTAAAAATTGTCATTTCCCACACTAAAGTAGATGAGGGTATTTTTTTTTGATCACCTCCTATGGTTCCCACATATCTTCTTAAAACTTTTGGTTTATCTATAGCACTTTGACCAAGTGCATTTTCATATTTCAAAGAACTTTGTCTCTATGATCTAAGATCTTCACCGGATGCTCCTCATATGAGTGATAATTCCCCAATAGTACCACCTCTAGATTGAGTACATGTGAGGGGTTTGGTATTTACTTAATTAATAAGTATACATGGAATTCATTAGGTACTTGAGATAGGTTAGGTGGGAGTTCTAGTTGATAGGCCATTACTCCTATGAAATCAAGGATCTCGAAGAGAATAATGTATCTTGGAATAATCTTTCCATTCTTCCCAAAAATAATAAATTTATTCCATAGAGATATATGGAGTAATACCATGTATCTAACATTAAAATCTATATTTCATCGATGATTATCATCATAGCTCATTTGTCTAATATGAGTATCCTTGATCTACTACAAAATGGTCATGACATTTTCCACCATTTCCTTGATTATTCCAGGGCCTATTAGTTTTCATTCCCCAACTTCATCATAGAATACAAGTGTTCGACATATCTTCCCATATAAGGTTTCATAGGGATTCATTTGGATGCTCGAGTGTAAACTTTTATTATATGAGAACTTGACCAGAGGAAGATGTTGATCGTATCCTCCTTTAAAGTCAATTGATCATGCTCTCAACATATCCTCAAGTGTTTGGATAGTCCACTTATATTGGAAATTATTTTGAGGGTGAAAATCCATGATAAATTTATACTTAGTATTTATATCATGTTGAATACTCTTCCAAAACGTAGAGGAAAATATTGGTTCTCGATCTTATACAATCGATAGTGGTTTTCCATGCATCCCCACCACTTCTCTAATGTATATCCTTGAAAATTTATTGAGTTATATGTCCTCTCAAATCACAATGAAGTGAGAAGTAATTGTAATATGATCCACCAAAGTCTATATAGAATTATTATCTCTTGATATCTTTAGAAACTAGTGACAAAGTCCATGGTTATGTTTTCCAATTACCATGTAGGTATGGGTAATGGTTTCATCATTCCCTTTAATTTTTTCCTTTATTCCTTCCCATTCTGACATACAATACACCTTGATGTATATTCGATGATATAATTCTTTATATTGTTCCACTAAGAGTTATATTGTAGATATAGATACATATTTTTGCTTCCTGGATGGATGGAGAAAGTCAAACTATGTGCATCATCCAACAACTCCCTCTTTAACTCAGGATTTTATGGTACACATAGTTGTGACCCAAATCTTACAACTCCTTCTTAATTAACATTGATCTCCAAGGTTTTAACTTTTCTTATAACTTCCACTTTCTTTTTAATTCCCACATAGTCTCTTTGAACATCTTTTATCCTCTCTAGAAGATATGGTTGAGCAATACTTTGTGGAATGATTAATGATTTTTCTTCTTTTATGATTCCCATGTTTATCCATTTCAAGTTTAAGAATATTGATTCCTTCTCAATTCCAATCAATGATAAAAATTTTATATTCTTTCTACATAGAGAATCTTCTACATTATCCGCTTTCCTAGGATGGAAGTAGATTGATCAGTCATAGTCCTTGATCAGATCTTACCATTGTTGATGGTGCATATTCATCTCTTTCTATGTCAATATATAATTGAGGCTCTTATGATCCATATATATTTCACACTACTCCTTAATTAGATGGTGCCACTAGATTTTCAATGTGAATATCACTATATCCAACTCTAGATCATGTGTTGGGGTAGTTCTGATCATGAACTTTAAATTGACTTGACGTATAGTCTATCACTTTGTCATTTTTCATTAGTACATAGCCCAATCCCTTCTTCTAATCACTGTTGAGTACCATGAAAGGTTCTCCATTAATTGGTAGTGTGAGTACAAGTTCAGTGATAAGACTCTTTTTTAACACTTTGAATCTCTCCTCACATTCATTATTCAAAAAAAAAATTGACTCCCTTCCAAGTTAGCTTGGTTAGAGTGTTTGAAAATCATGAGAAGTTATCAAAAATCAACGATAATACCAGTCTAATCCAAGAAAACTACAAATATCTATCACATATGTTTGCCTTGGTTATCCTTAAATTTCGTTTATCTTTGAAGGGTCAATAGATATCCCATTACTTGTGATAATATTCCCAAAGAATGATACTTCCTTTAACCAGAACTCAAAATTGTTGTTCTTTGCATAAATACTCTATTTTTGTAAGGTCTTTAGAATAGTTCTTAGATTCTCCTCATACTCCTCCTTTATTTTAGAGTATATTTTAATATCATCTATAAATACTACCAATATTTTTTCGAGATAATATTTAAAGAATCTATTTATTAAATCCAAGAATATTTATGGAGCATTAGTGAGTCCAAATGGAATTATTATGAACTCATAATGCATGTACCTTTTTTGAAAAGTAGTCTTGGGGAAATCCTCCTTATTAACCCTTAATTTATAATATCCTGACCGAATATCCACTTTGGAGAAGTATTGTGCTCCATATACCTGATCAAACAAGTCATAAATTCAAGGAAAGGGATACTTTTTCTTTATTGTGATCTTTTTTAGCTCATGATAATCAATAAAAAGGCACATTTACTCATCCTTCTTCTTGATAAAGAGGATCAGTAGCTCCAATGGTGAATCACTTGGGCATATTAACCCTTTATCAAGATTCTACTATAGTTGTTTCTTATGCTCCTCAAGTTACACAATCACTATTCTATATAGATTTTTGGATAGTGGTAATGCCCTTGGTATAAGGTTGATAAAAATTTCAACCTCTCAGCTAGGAGGAAGACTAGGAAATTCTTCAAGAAACACATCAGCGTATTACCTCACAATTTTCATGTATCCAAGGATGATATTTTTCTTATACTCAATCATTTGAGATAGATATGATTTCTCATATGGCAATAATATCTCTGCTTGAGATGTTGGTGCTAAAGAAGATTCATCCTCCTCTTTTCACATGTATAGAATCAAAGGGTGATTCACGATACAGAGAGTGATTTACTTCTCATGGAAATTTATGCTAGATCTATATAGGGAAATCCAATCCATGCCCAAAATTGCATCAAGTTCCATTAAAGTGATTATCACAAGGTTCGTTGGGAAGTTCAGCCCAAAAATTTTGATAGGGGAGGATTTATATACTTGGGATGTAATAATATCTCTATTTTCCATTTTCACCAACAACTCTACTTCCATGATTTTTGGTGGAATTTTAATATTTCTACTAAAATTTCATGATATGAAGGAATTAGTGTAACCATAATAAAAAGTTCTGTTCCCTATTCGTGAAAGAATAACTAGTGTATCTGTCACCACTTCATTGTTGGGATCCACCTTTGTAAATGTGATGACATAAGATATCCCTTACTACCTTGTAGGTTGTTGGTTGTCTCAAAAAACTCTTGGCTTAGTCCATTGGGTTTAAAAGTGTCTTAGTTCCTTATAGTTGAAACAATAAACAATGCATTGAGGGTTAACTATAGTATTCCTTTCCTTAATTTCATTAGAGGGATTATTCCATCAGCAATTGATAGCTAGGTGTGTTTCCTTTTTTAACCTAAATAATTTCCTCATTCCCCTTAGTAAATTTTGGGGGTGCTTATTTCCACCCCTTCGATAAGTGGGATGTTGAAATTTCCCAGCACAATTAGGTTTCTCCATCAGATTACTAGAATTAAACTCTATTTTCTACTTCTTATCTCTATGATACCCTTGATATTCATTGATCTTCATTTTGAATTTGAGGGAAAACCATTCAATTTCTTCATAGCCACCAAAGTCTCATATCTCTAAGGATTTTCATAGACTAGGTTTTAGTCCACTAAATAATAGGTCAACTTTGCATTTGGGGGTAATGACAAAGATGAAGCCATATCGTTCAATCCTTGTGAATTTTTCCTCGTACACCCTGATAGATTTTTCATCTTTTTTCTTGAGGGAAATGAAATTTATATCTATTTTAAGTCTTTGAGTGTGAGGAAAATATTGATTGAGAAACAATTTCTAGAATTCCTTCCACCCCATAAATTTGATCTCTTCCCTAAGATTCATATTCTTGATCAATGTCCACCACTAATCATCTTTTCCTCCATAAAATAAACTTCTAGTATAACCTTATCTTTCTTATAACATTGAAGGATAAAGAAGATCTTATCAATGAATTTGATCCATTGTTCCATGATTAAGGGATCAGATTATTCATTGGATGTTAGAGGCCTTTGTCACATAAGGATCTCAATTTTAGCTTGTTCTTTCTTAATAAGATTTGGGTGCTCCTCTTGATCCATGTTTCTATTCAAAACCTGAGTCAGCTGAGAGAGTATCATCATAAATTTCACTATTACTTCTCCCATCGGGTCAGAAATCTCATTTGGGGAGTCATCTCATTGCCATTCACATTGGTTGTTAACCCAATTCCTCATATTTAGGGAAATTAGCTAGAATAAAGGTAAAATTAGTGATGAGTATTTTTAAAATCTTAAACACATAAATAGGAATCCAATAAAATTAAATTGATAAATTATAAATTACATTTATTTTTTTATATTATGAATATCTTGGATTCAATCTATGTTATCCAGGATCTATTTCCTAACATATACTCTTATGGGAATTTTTTGTTCCCTTAACAATGGCTGATAATAAGATTTTTAATTTAACAAATAATATCCCTTATTAGTGTCAAACCAGGTGTGTATTAGGGTTCTTTGTTATGGACCAATTCCTGGTCGAGGAAACACAGTGTTTTCTGGTTTTACTCCTATGTACATCTATGCGAGAGCCACATCCACTTATAGTATCTAGAGAAGGATATAGTTGGTTGATAATACACTTACTCTATACTTTAAAAAAATTTGGTATGTTTTATTATATTTATTTTTATCCTTGTGAATTTCTCTATAGTTTTCCAATCCTAATCCCAAAAATAACTAAACTTTCCTTTGATACAAACTATGACAACCCTAATCTTTATCACACAATAATTCATGATTTATCACATAAGATTTAACATAATAAAATCCATATAATCAATAAGTCCAGTTTCTTTGGGAATTAGGTACATAACATAACATCTTGAATATGGGATATAATAACATTATTGAAAATTTTCTTAACATGCTTCTAAAATTCCATAGATTTTAAAACTGCATGGGAAAACTTATGGACGTACATAAGAAAGGTATGAGATATAAAGAAAATTAAGAAAATAAAAATTTAATAACATGAAGGGATTAACAAATGTTATATAATATGCATATAAATGGGTCATTAAAGGAGTGATAATCATAAACATGAACAATGAGGCATGATATAACATGATAATCATAATGGAAACATGAGAAATGTATAAACAACTTAAAACAATTCATCATAAATATAGGTCAAGGATAACTAAAAAAATCATTATGGAAAATTTCCCATTATGTATTAGGTTCACTCCTAAATCCACTGCATTACATCTCTTAAGACTAAAACATTACCCAATTCATTGGAGCGCTATATAATGGTAGGTACACCCTTCACTTTCATTTTATTCTCATGCTTAATTATTCTACATAAATCATAAAACTTTGAAAATTTATCATCAAATTTTATTACAAATAAAGGAATGTGTAATACATATATTTAAGTCCCTAATACTATAAGTACAAGTGTATAAAGGCAAATTACCTTGATAGGAAATGGGTATGGGTATTCACTACACATTTGTTTGGCAGGAAAATCACAGGGAAATATCGACATCATAATAGAATTACATAAAGATTCATAAAATGTTTTGATGAGATATAAAGGGGTCTATAATCATTTAGAAATAAAATTGATAGTAATAGGGACATGGAAAAACATACCCTAACATTAGAAATTGTAAATAGAGGGCATAATATAATGAAGAAACTTGAATAAAGAGGATAAGAAAATGATCCCTTACCATGAGATGGTGATTCCAAATGCTTGGGAGGAGATTCTTGAGAGATTATGGACATATTGAGAGGACTATATAGAGGATATGGTAGAGTAAGTATGTGATCTAATGGTTTTTAGTTGAGATAAATTGGATATTTTGTGGGTTTATATAGGAAATGAGTGGGGAATTCTTTTTTATTTATCAAACTTAGGTTGTGGACTCTATATAATAAAATAAGAAAGACCAAAAACCTTAACAAGTTTTTTGATCATGGTTTCTGCCAAATAGTGGTGGTTTTTATTATTTTATAAGTACAAGGTCCGAATTTATTAAAATATTACCCTTGGTGACGTGGAGTTGGGTCATAGTATTAAAGAAATGATTTTAAACCCTTAAAATATATTATAGGATTTGGAGGATTCATAAAGGATTTATAAAATTAATCAAATAAAATTAAAATCACATTATTTTAAATTAGAAACATAGATTTGGTTTTTTATACCCTTTTTAGAATTTATTACATCATTTTTTTCATTATGATCTTATAATATACATCATATATTTATATCGTATTTAATTTTTACCTGAAAATTTGACTCTTAGAAAATTATGAAGAATTAATTATTGGATAATTTTGAAGTTCTAATTCCAAAAATAATATTTATTTTATCTAAATAATTTTATAAATATGTGAATTTTTACTTTTAAAATAAGAATCAATATTTATTGAGAAATGATGGGTTTTTTTGACAATAACTGTTTTTGATCCCTTATAAAAATTACATTTGACTTCATAGAAATTATATGATCATTTATATTTATAAAAAATTATCTAATAATTATATTTTATTAAAATATAATTTATTTCAATAATCCATAAATTCATCAAAATAAACGTCTTAATTGAAATTTAGTATTAATTAAAAATACAATTTGTGTTTTATTATATAAAAAATAAAAAATCATCTATAAAGTAACAATAATAAAATGAAAATATATTCATTATTCTATAAAATATAAATATTCATATTATTAGGGTCTTAATACATATCCCTTTAATACACCTAAAAACTCACTAAGAATAAGGTGCACGACAGTGATACTTTCATGTGGTGGTTCTACATACCTGGTTTGGGTTGTGATCTTGATGAGCTTGAACTTCTCCCATAAATGGTTTCAATCGTGTTTAAGTTTTGGGATATAAGCTTAGGCTTGGTAAAGGGAAAATCCTATTGATGTTATATCCCTTGAAAGCTCTAAAAAATGGTCTTCATAGGGTATGATCCTATCGGTTGATGTAATAACTTCCTTTTTTTGTGTTAATTGGATTTGTTAAAACCCTATATTTATATTAATCATGTGATCACTTTTCAATGATTATATTATCAATGGTAATGATTATTAAAGTTCTTTTAAATTTTATATGTAAAAATAAAATAATTTTATGTGTTTTCTATATCCATAATACATAATAATAAATTTAATTAAATCACAAGGGAAATTTTATTTATAAAAGTGCGGGTCGTTATAGTGGGAGAGTTATTGATTATACATTGTGTGTTGATCCTGTATTTAATGTTCATTAACCTCACTTATTATTGGTCATGGGAACCCAGGTACTAAGTTGGAGGCCTATTCCTATTTTTCACTAGTTGGTTCACATGATGCTAGTGTCCCTCTAGTTGTTCTAGGAATTAGGTCTCAGAGGGGGTTCTATTACAATAAGGATTTTGTGGGATATTTGAATGACTTATGGTTTGGACTTAGTATATGTCAATGGTTGGTCCACTAAAAATTGATAAAGTTATATGTTCCTCACATTAGCTTCCTATGTTAGATCCCATGACATGTTAATTTTTTGATTAGTGGTGTATATAGGGGATACCTACCTTATACTTGATTGTATCATTCTCCTACATATATTGTAGTAGTACCCTTATCTTATATTTCATCCTTTTCTATATTTGGACTTTTGGATCCCAATTTTTGTATGATTGACCCATTTTTTTGGGTGGTTTCCTTTTAAATTATTTTCAAATATGTTTGGAAAACCCATTTTTCATTTTAATTACTCTTGTGTGGGTTCTTAAAGTAGATTTCAAAATGGGTGTTTTTCTCTGAAATGGATTAGGATAATGGAACATTTTCAAAGTATGTGTTTACATTTTAAGAAAAAATGAATGTTTTTTAAACATTTCATGGACTTGATTTTGGGTTTTCACATGATTATATTTGAAATTCCTACTTTCTAGTTTTATTTTCAAACTATCATTTACGAATTTTATTGTAAAATACATTGCATAGTATTGGTGAGTGGAAACCTACTGGGTTGTTTAGATCACATCTATATATTATAGGCTCCATGTTTCAGTTGGACTCAAGTTATATTATTTTGGTTGATTTTTGGTGAGTTGGGAGGTGGTAAGAAACCAAAGGTTTCATAGAGTGGGATTTGGTCTTGGCTTGAGTTTATTTTATTTTTATTTATTGTTGTATTAGCCAAGACGATCATCTTTATAGATGTTTTTAGTTATTTTTTTGTATCTATATATGATATACTATATCATTTTTTTGGGTGATGTTTTGTATTTATTAAAATAGTATGAATCAATATCATTGGTTATGACCTTCTTGACATGTCAATTATTTTTTGGTCAACTTTATTTGATGTTTCATGGATGACCAATGTAAGGATGGTAAATAATGGACTTAGAAAATCTTCTAATATCATTTGACTTCTATTTATGGGTGAAATCATTCCAAAATTCGTTTCCTATTATATGAACGCACTATTATACATATTATGGGGATTGATAATTCCCTTTAGTCCATGTTTCAAGCCGAGTCAGGTGACATGTCAGGTCAACCCAGGTTGGTTTATTACATACCCCCACTCACCATATGGTGGATAGGTTTCCATCCAATCATGTGGTATTATATGACAGGGGGATAATCCTAGAACCCATACATTTTTTCTCTCACTTAAATGTCCTCACAAGCCACTACCACTAGCTACTACTGGTAAATTAAGTGGTTGACCCTTAGGTGCCACATCCAACCTTCATGTGTGTTCGGTCCCCTTTTTGTCAGTCCCACTTTCGCCAAACACCCCATATGGTCCATTTTTATCGAGATGCCACATAAGGTCTACCATCTACTTACAACCTTTACCAATGCCACACAAAGCATTATAGCCCCACAACTCCACCTTCTTCATCGTCACTTTGACCCGTCATGACCATCATCACACTATCATTTTTTCATGCTATTGAAAACCACCCAAAGATAAAACCGTGCTCAAAATCACCATGAAATATCGATAAGAATTAGTGGATAATAATTATACCATAATTTTAATTCCATTATGATAGAAATCACCGGAACATAGATAAAAATATTAATCTAGAACAATAACTACCCAATAGAGGATCCAAAACGAAATAATGATCCCTACCATGGATTTAAACCATTCATTGGGGAAGACTGAATTCACATTGAGTGCCATTAGTGATTCACCCTCATCAATCATGCTCCTGACTCCCAAATATCCTAAATCCCTCTCCCCTAATCTCTCTAATTAGGGTTTAAGTCCAACCATAATTAGAGAACATAAGGAGGCTTAAATATGATGGGGGAATTTGGGTTTTATTAATTATCTAATTAATCAATCAATTTAACTGATCAATCCACCCATGATGATTGATCCTGAAGATCCTATTGTGAATGAAGTTTATATCCCCTAATGTAAAAACCCCATTCTAGACATAACCACAGTCTTAGATTTCCCATACTAGGATTCATTTTAAAGAAAAATAATAATTATTTAGAACACACACATGTGGCTAAAAATTATATATTACACTTGATATATTATTATAGAGGAACCACTATGATTGCAACTCCATGTCATATCAACCTGATGGTAAAAACCATGCCCCAGTTTTAGAGGATCCATCTAAAAACTTTTATAAGGTAACATTTTAGTATAAATTTACCATTTTTACCAAAGTGGTCTAAAGACTCTAAAACTCAAAACCAATCTATGTATCAATTAGGAAAAATCTAGGTTACTACAACTGGGTTTCTTCTACTTGTGTAAAATATGCATCAATTGAAGATATGAATATGAATTATACTGAAAAATGATTTCATATGTCCAAAATTAAGAATAAGAATAAAATAATAAGTTACTAAAAAATATGATATAGATTATACATCACCCTAATGGTTGGAGGATGATGGTATAAAGGAGGTAACCACATCATGTGATAAATATAGAGATTTTTTATGTAATATGAAATATAATATTTAATCCTTAAGGAGTGAAGTAAAATTCATTAAGGGTGAAGGTGAAAATAACTATTCTTATAAAGAAAATATAGAGGAATAAAATAGAAATTTTATGAATGAAGAGATGATTTTTGAGGGATTCTATTACAACAATGAACAAGAAAATGAAGGAATAAAGTGATATACTTGAATAACTTCTTCATGAATTAAATTTAATCATGGAAAAAATAGAAAATTTATAAAACATCAATATCTACTCTAAGAGAGTTATTAAAAGAGAAATTAAAGATCATATATAATGAAAAGAATTCTCATTTTGAGAATTTAGAAGGCTAACTACAGAAAACAATAGAATCAAGAAGCTTGAGGGAGAGCTTAATGTTGAGATGAATAATTTAAACATTGAAGATTATCACCTGGATAATTTATTTATTAGCATGAATAATACAAAAATGGAATTACTAGAGAAGAATAATTTAAATGAAATATTTGGAAATAAAAACTCTCAAAAGATAATGTTAAATAAATCCTATTTTTATGGAATTATTTGACACACAAATATATGCAAGGAGTAATCGGAGATGTGTAAGCAAAGAAGACATAATGATACATTTCATCCATGAAAATCAATAAAAATTATGGATGTTACAAGATGATATCCCCTACTCCTATAAGAAGAAGGAGACATGGATTAAATAATGATAAATCTATTCCACTTGAAAATAGATTCATGGTGTTGGATGATTACAGAGTTATAAAGAAAAAGAGTATTACTCAAGTATCACTGATGGATTATTCCCAGTATCCATCATGAAGATTAAAGAATATATGCATTTATTATGGAAGTATTGGACACACTATGGATGTGTGTATAAAGGCTATGAATTCTTTAGTGATTTAAATATGATATTTTTGTAGATTTTATGGCTTTTATTTTTGATAGAGAATAATGTTTTGTAGAAGGATTCCATTTCATGATCAAGAAGAGGAAGTTTAATATCATTTTATAGTGTGGAATTCATTTCATGAACATGTTTTTTCAAAAATATCTGATAAATTCATTTAAATATTGAAATGGGGAGATTGTAAGAGATTTCAAAGAGTTAGTTCAATTTGATTTGAAAATTATGACCACATTAAAATGTGTGATATACTTAGAATGATTATGGAGGATTAGTAAAAGAAGGATTGATCATAACTATTTAATTAAGATTTGGATGAGTGTAAGTATCTATAAAAACTACTTATAGTAGTTCTAGAAAGTAGATAGGAGTGAAATACTAAATATATATAAATAAAAGAAGACTAAACATATTTAGATATTCGATTTAGAGAAGAAGAGGAGAGGAGATCCATAGATGGTGCACCATTGATCATATCTAGTTTTTTAAGTAATAAGGCTTGAAGAGTATATCAGTTACACTACTACAATCAGCTATTTATTAAGGAGATAAACAAGATAATTTCATCATCAAATTATATTCATCTGGAGAAAGAGGTGATTTCATTGTGTTCATGTAACACCCTAAGATTTTTAAAATGGGAACATCATGTTTGATAGCATGTATGGCACATAATACTAATACTATAAGATAATATAACATCCTAAGACTTTAGTATACGTTTTTTTAAATAAATTCAATCTCTTTGACAGATTGCGATGCACACAACACTGGTTTTAAATAAAACACAATACTCTATTAAAATATTATTATTTAAACATAATAATTATAACCTATCCATAATGTTAGCTGGTATGAATATTACTAACTAAATAATGAAAATTTTATCGTTTAAAAATGTATAAATTAAATTAAATGGATATTTATTGATTCTAAAAAATAAGAATCACTTGAAAGTAAAAGAAATATTTTCTGAAAAAACTATATTTTTCAAAGAAAAAGGTTTCAATACTTCTTCGATACTTATGATAAAAATAATTTTTGAAACTTTTATAAAACATATTTGATAAAATTAACTTAATTATTTAGATATACCTTTCAAAATTATCTTTTGGTGAATTTTTTATATTTTTTTGATAAGATAAATTTTTTGATGAATAGTGTAAAATACCGATTTTTACTGAAAACTACCTTTTCATTTAAATTATTTAAAAAGTTAAATTATATTATAAATTGGTTTTAAAGTAAAATTAGTTCAATTATATTAAATGTTTTCTAATTTAGGTAATTTTAATCAATTTTGATTATAATTTTGATATTAAAACCTTCTTTACTTATGATAATTTTCTCTTTGAAAACCCTCTTTCTCATTGCGTATACGAGTATAGTTTTAAATTTAATTATACCACCTATGTGAATTGAATTTGAAAAAATGGATTCCATATTTCTAATCATAATAATTTATATTATATAATTAGGTTAAATTAATTTTTGACCAAATTAATAGTGAAAACAGTAAAAAATAATTATCACGGTTATGGTAAAAATGAGTTTACTGTGGGGTTAAACTAAGAAGATAATAGTTAAAATGACCTAAAATTTATCAAAATATTATTTTTATGGACATATTTACACCTTGTATTATCCAAAATATTAACTAAAGGTTGTTTTTAAGCTTTTATTATTTTGGACTCTTTTTGGAAATTTCGAAGTAATTTCCAAGAGGGCTCCATTTCCCTACTTATAAAAGGGAACTCCATCCCCTCACTTATTCACACCCCTAAATCCATTTGGATCAAAAAAAATATTCCAAGAATCTATAAAAAAATACATATACATATTATATATCTAATGGTACTTTCAAAATATCAACCTTAGGGTCCTTGAGAGGAGATCCCAGGGAGGTCTCAGTTAAAGAAGGTAATTATCTTAACAAAGATCTTTCATTTTATTTCTTATTTTTAGACATTAAATTATGTCTTAAAAATTACAATATAATAACACCATTATAAAAAATATACTGTTATTTTTTATTTTTGTGGAATAATATTTATCTATCTCCACTTCCACCAAAAGGGAAACAAAATCATCAATCATGTGTGCAACAGACTACTGCCTCACAAACTGATGTAGTTTATTTTCCATCATCACATTTCAATGATAGATATAATTATGGATTTAATAAATTTATATGATATTTATTATATTATTATAATCCTATAATTTTATTATCACATATACCTTTTTACGTTCTATTTCATTTCAAATACGATAACACTGCTTGTGTGTACGGCATATTACTGCCTCGCGAAGCAATGTGATTCGTTTTTCACTTACAATTTACATGGAATGTAATAAAAGAAAAAATGATGAATTTATGTGATATATATGATATTATATTTATTTTATAAAATTAATATATCACCCACTTTTTTACCCTTTCACTCGTTAAGGGAATGATATAATTACTCATGCGTACGTATGACTTACCATCTTCACAGAGCGATCTGATTCATTTTCCATGTAAAACTTTAATAAATGGTTATGAAAATGTATCTAATGAGTAAATATGATATTTAAAACATTATTATAATTATTTATATGATATATATAACATATTCACAGTAACTGAAACTTTCATGATAAAACATGCATGAGAAAATAAGGCAATTAACACCCAAAAAAAGATAATATTGAAATTTTATTAACAAACAGGTGGTCAAATGTTATAAGAGGATAATATATGATATTATAAATATTATTATTATTATGATATAAATTAATAACATGATTAAAACCATTATATATGAGTTACAAACACGTACAAAGGAAATCAGACCTGAGGTAAGGGTTTCTCAACTCACTTTTACTTCCGTGAGACATATGCCATATTTACCAATTATTTCCTTTTTGTGGTGTATATAATCCCACTTTGATATGTTATATCATAAATATATTTATATTCATGTTATTTAATGTTCCATTTGATTTCATTTATTTTATGGAGCTTATGATTCATAAGTTACCAAAGTGGTAAGGGTTTATTTCACAATATCATCATTATTCAGGATTATTTATGTTTACATGTTCCATGAAGTAATTATTTAATATTTATGCCTTAAAATAAATATATTTTGTTAAAATATATTTATTAATAAATTGTTTCATGTAATATTACCATTTTCCCACTCTTTGGTACTTTAAATTAATGAGAAAATATTTTTAAGAAGATCTGAATTTATTTCTCTCTTCAATCAAAAATCCTTTTTCATAAAAACATATATTAAAAAAATAAAAATTGTTTTAAACTTTCCAAAATGATTTATTAAAAAAAATTACCCATTTTTACCAAAAAAAATTAAAGTAATATTCACATCATTTTCAAAATAATGGTCGTTTGGATTTTACCAAAAATATGAAATGAATATTCGTTTTAACATGTATGACATGAATAGAATTCTCCACCATCATGGCCAAATAAATTTTTAATGATTCTTTTAAAATTTTTAAAAGGTTATTTTCAATGAAATTTATTTTAAAAATGTATTTTAAACTTTTTTAAAATAATTTATTTTCAAAATGCAAAGGTCATTTTCTCAAAAATGTTTTTAAGGATATTTTTATTGTATTTATTTTCATCAATGACATAAAAACTCAATTTTAATTATGAAAAAATGAGTATATATTTTAATAATATTAACATAATTATTTATATGGATGTTTTGTGATTAGTTTGACTGGGGATGTACAATTTTATTACCATTCACCATTTTACTCTGGATGGTTTATGATTATGTTTATTGATTGGGATAGGTATTAAAATTTTGTATATTAGTTTTTCAATATGAATTTTTATGTTGATTATGTTTCACACATTTCATATGAGTAATTCATTGGACTTAGTATGTAATGTTTGAGGACTACTATATCCCCTTGATGCATCGGTATGTCTCATGAGAAAAATAAGATTGAGTTTTGGCTGAGGCCTTACCCATTTATTTAGATGTCTTGGAACAATGACTCGAAGATATGTTTTAGATGTCTTACATTATGTGTTCTATCATTACGAATTCAGTTATTGATATTCCAACTGATTATTAGATTAGTTATATTATACATGGTTATGTTTTTAAGCTCATGTGATTATCTATATGGAATTATTTTATTAATAATTTATTCCTTACATATTATACTCAAGTTATTGATTAAATGGAACATGTTTTAGTTATTTACCTTTCCATATTGATTATTCCTTATTTATTCATAGATTCTACAATACTCTTACCCTTATTGAGCATCTGAACTTACTCATCACTTATGTTTTAGTTATAGAGATACACTATGAGGAATAATGTAATTCTCAAAGAAAATACATTGTGTATTCTTGGTTTTCAATTTCAATTAGAATATAAAGTATGTATCTAGACTACTAAAATATTTGTTCATTTGGGATGTAATTCCTTGTTTCTTATTCCCATGTAATAAAGTATACACTGGCTATGGGATACTGGGGTCGAGGTCTCTATAATTGGTATTAAAAAAAATTTAGTTGAAACCTTAGGAACTAGATTTAGAAAAAGATATATTAGGGAACATAACCTTGTGATAAAATTTGATGATACATATTGAATAATAACCTAATGTTTCAGTAAGGGATATATTATGAGGATTTTCATAGAAAATATATCCATATATAGATACTATAATTATATGTGGTTCTGAAAAATATGTATCTAGGGGTAATGAGTCTGAAAAGGAGGCACTGGGTTTGACCTAATCATTATCTAGTGCACAAAAATTGGCCTTACCATGTACCTGGTTTCATACTCCTGGTGGATATTATTAGGATAAATAAAATTTTCTTTACAAACCATTATTAAGGAGTTGAAAATAAATATATTCCCAAAGAAACCATGTTTTTGATTATGAGATTATCGAAGCATAATTTTTAAAATTTATATTAATTGTTTCACTACTTTTGGGATTATATATTATGTTTCATAATGTTATGGTCTAATATAGTGTATTCCATTATTTAGAAATGACACCTGACATAAGGATTGGGAATAGTATCAATACACATACCCCATGTAGGGATTTCCCCCCTATGCAAGATAATGAAACTGGATCTGGAGATGGAATTGGAACTGATCAAATTATAACTGTATTGGGGCATATAAACCAGGTTATGTGTAACATCCTGACTTGGGTTCCACATACTGGTGCCCTGAGATAGTTGGTCACATAACCTTATGTGCACCTCCCTATATTCAATAGGATGGTGACTAGTAGTGGAGGTCTAATATTTATATCATGGGGTGACTCTACACTCTCTGTCAAAGGAGAACAACAACGGAAATAAATAAACAACAACCTAATGGTAATAAAAATTAACAAGATTAATACTATAACCAAATAAGGCCAACATCAAATGATAATACAATAACATGGGTAAAGACCATAAACCAGAGCAGTAGATATGTCATTCCATATATGTGTAAAGTTTCAAATGAAAAAACCAAAAATAGATAAACACTGACACTCCCAAGTGATTCTTGACGTCACATATGGTTCCCTCATCCATGATCCATCCTAAATTATACATCTAACATAGGATTCCTTCCCTTATCCTATCATAAAAACATGAATCCTATTTAGGTATCGATCAAGAATCCCTAGTAGGGTGTGATTAAAACTCAATAGTCCACCACTAACAGGTCTAAAACAATGTGTAATATATAATAGTGTTTGCAGTTGTATAAAGAATAAAGTATAATAAATAAAGTAAATAGTTTTCACATTAAAATATCCATTAATTAACCACATACATTTTCAGGTTCATGATGACACCCAAACCATAAATACTTGCTTTGTCCCATTCCACGGTCTAAACTCTCCCCAAAGGGATATCACATTTCACTCCATCATGGGTTTATATTATTCATTTAATTCCAATTTCACATTTAAACAACGGGTTCCTAAAGAAGCATTCATGCACATCATGGGTATTTGGAGCAGTAGTCCATATCCCATAACTTAATGATCACATGTAATATATAAATATATTGGGGCCCTAGAGCGGAAATATGGAACCCCATGGATATTTGGAGTAGCAGTCCCTATCCCAAAACTCAGTCACAAATATCGCATCTCATGGTTCCATGTTCCCAACCATTTATCAATCAAGAACCACAATTCATTATTCAACCCATTTCATAATTTCATTTATCAAGAAAGTATAAATTATAAATTTCTATTTTAATCATATAATCATACCCCATATATCACTATCAATTTCATAACCTTGTAATCAATCAATTTCATAATCCCATTATTCACCAATTTCATTATTACATAATCAACCAATTTCATTATCACATGAGAAAACCAATAAATTAATTAATTCAATTTAGAATGATATTTTCCAACATGGAAATTGAAATTTCATAATAAAAACATGAATTTATAATAAATAATATGGGAATTGAAAATCAAACCACCTACCTCATAGTCGTTGATGGATTCTTTCCAAACTAAAATCCCCAAATTGATATAGAACAATCAAAATCATGACGGTGCCAAATATCTATGTCCAAAATCTAGTATCGAGATCCAATGAAACAAGATCCATTAAAATATAGATCTAAAACCAATGTCAATAGAGTAAATCATACTTCAGATATATGAGAGAAATATGGTAGAGAGAAAGGAAACCAAATGAGAAAGAAAAATAACTTACCAATGAAGATCCAATTCTTCTATCGGATCTTTGATTCTTCAATAAAAGGGTTCGAGGAGACTTGGAATCCACCTGGGATCCTCAAAAAATGAAGGAAAAAGGGTTAGTCCAAGCGAGAGTGAATCAGGATAAAAACTATGGGGTTTGGGAAATTTTTTAAAATTTTTGGGGGAATTAAATCCCACATGTATGGTATCCTGGGTAGAGGCACACATTTTTCTAAACTGTGCACCTTAACCATGTGCCTCACTTTAGGGGGTTCATGATTTCTCCCAAGTGGTACATGGTTTGAAAAACCATGAACTAACCATGAAAACCCTCACTAAATTGGGGTGTGTGGTTTGGGGAGGGTGGCCTCATGGTTTTTCCAAACCATGCATCAACCATGTACCGCCTCTTGTCTCACTGAAATAGGGCACACAGTTTCCTGAGGAAATTCCCATGGTTTTCCTTAATCATGTACCAACCGTGCACTTCCCTATGGGATTCAAATTTCTCTAACTTCACCCAAAACAACCCCATATAAAAACCCAACCAATGTATAATTGAAAAATACAAAAGAGTACTTGAAAATGTGTATGAGGCATCACTAGAAAGGTTGGTCTCTTAAAATATCCCCACATTATAATAGATCATTCTTGATCTGTACTCCCAAGAATATATAAGATTATGATTTTAAAAGGTTAGGCCACTTCGCCTTCATATCTTCTTCCCTCTCCCATGTTTCATTCGAAACATGGTCATGTTTACACAATACTCAAATTATCAACATAGTCTTTCCCCACAACACTTTCTAACTAGTATCTATAACACAAATCAGATTCTCCTTAAAGGACACATCAGTCTCAAGATAAACATCATCAACATCGATCACATGATAAGGGTCAGGGTGATACCATCGAAGTTGTGACACATTAAAAACATCATTCATGGAACAAGATCTCTATGGAAGAGGCAATCAGTATACCACCAGCCTGATTCTCTCCACAATATCAAAAGTTCAGACAAAACTAGGAACCAACATTCCCTATCTTTGAATCCTATAGTGGCCCAATCTAGGCGACACCCAAAGGAACACATGATCACCCACTGTAAACTCAAGGGGTCATCGATATCGATCAACATAAGACTTATGCCTACTTTGAGCCATATCCATATGTTTCTTAATTAGTTGAACCTTTTTTGATGTATCTTTTACGAGGCTCAGTCCCAACAACTATGACTTACTTTCTTCCTTCCATCATAGAGGTTATCTACATGTCCCACTATAAATCACCTCATATGGTGCCATCTAAATATTCTCCTAATAACTATTGTTATAAGATAACTTAATAATCACTAAGTGCTTCACCCAAGAACCACCAAAATAAAGAACACCCACCCATAGCATATCCTCCAATACCTATATAGTACATTCTAACCACCCATATATCTGTAAGTGAAAATTCAAACTCATAAATACCTGCATACAAAGTACCATTTATAAGACTTTCCATAAGAATGAAGTGAATTGTGAGTCATGGTATGAAACTATTCTATATGTAACCCCATAAAAATGGAATATATTCTAAATGTACAAGTCCCCCAACTGATCCATTGAGAAAGTCTCCTAGATCGGCATGAAATGGGCTAGTTTCATTTGTCGGTCAACAATTACCCATATAACATCATTGTTCCATAGAACCCTAGGAAGAACTATAACTAAGTACATTGTAATGTCATCCCACTTCTATTCCAGAATTGGAAATGGATGTAGTAAACCACTAGGTCATTGATTCTCATCCTTAACTTTCTGACAGGTTTAACATATTGTCATGAACCCTGAAATCTTCTTTTTCATGACTAACCTCCAATACTATTGATGTAGGTCATGGTACATTTTAGTAAAACCAGAATTCACCACCCACATCAAGGCATTAAATTCATTCATTATCTCTTCATGCATACTCATATGCATAACAACATGGTTTTGAACAGATATGATCTCATCATCATCTATAGTCCAATCAGAAGTTGACGCTTTACCTTCAAGGATTTCTCTTAAGTCCAAACACTCTAGATCCACATACTACCTATCCTTAATCTGGATCAAAAGTGTGGACTCAACTAATACTGATATGAGGTTCATATACTCCCCCCCCCGAACCGAAATATGCATCTCAACCAACAAGTTTATCATCTCCCACTCAAAAATAGACTCTTGAACTTCCTAAGTATATGTATTCTAGATTAAATTGTTAGCAATACTGTTTCCCTTACCGGTTGTATATTATATCTCAAAATCAAAATATTTCATATAACCAACCCATATTAAGAAAAGATATAATTTAAAATCATGTGGTCTGTATACATAGTAAACTTTTCATCAAATAGATAATGTATCCAAAAATTCAAGGCATAAACCAATGAATCCAACTGAAGATCATGTGTAGGGTAATTACATTCATGTGGTCTCAAATTCCATGACCCATACACCAAAACTCGATCGTCCTACATCAACACAACTCCAATTCTAATTCTGAATGCATTAAAAACAACGTATACTCCTCCCACAGATCATGTAGGATAAAGATCGATGTGGTAGTCAACCACTTATTTAACTCCTAGAAAGCATTATCACATGCTTAATCCCATTAAAACTTGACCCCCTTCTTGGTCAAGCCTAAAAGAGGTGCTTCCAAGCGGGACAAGTAATAGATGATCCTATGATAATAACCTACTAAGCCCAGAAAACTTTAGATATCAAACATATTTTTGGGATCCTCCCAAGAATCCACTACCTGAAATTTATTTGGGTCCACTAACACACCTTCCCCAAAGATTATGTGACCTTAATAAATGTACCTTGTTGACCCATAATTAACACGCAGATAGCTTGGTGTATATATGATTCTCTCTCAATGTACTCAAGTCGATCATAAGATGATGGGAATGATCGTCATGAGTCTTGAAGTGCACCAAGGTTTAATCCAAAAAACAACAACAAAATAATGTATATACAGGTGAAATATTCAATTCATAAAGGCCATAAACATAGTCAGTGTGTTTTTATCCCAAAAAACATCACAACAAACTCATATAGGCTCTACATTCTTCTAAAATAAGTCTGTGGTATATCAGAAATCCTAACACTCAACTGATAATACCCCGATCTCAATTCTATCTTGTAGAAAACACAAGATCCTCTCAACTGATCAATGAGATCATTGATACATGGAAGATGATACCAATTCTTCCCTGTCATTCAATTCAACTTATGGTAATAAACACATAAACATAAGTTCCCATCATTATTATTAACTAACAAGACTGGAGAACCCCAAAGAGACATAGTCAAATGGATAAATCCATTATCCATCAACTATTCCAACTGAGTCTTAATCTCTTAAATATTTTTTAGTTCCATTCTATATGGAGGAATAAAAACCAGCTCAGCTCTAGGCATGAGCTCAATTTTGAACTCAACATCTTTTTTAGGTGGAATCTTTGAGAATTATTCAGGAAAACAACCCAAAAATAGTCCAATATGGGTGGAAATACATAATGATTCACACCATCATCATCCAAACAAATAATTACAACTTGGGTAGTGAGATCCCCTAGTTGCTGATGAAATGGACCTACATGGCCTACCTGAATATCCCACTCTCCACAATGAAAATATTTGTTACCCTCAGGAGATGCAAAGGTCACTCTCCTACAGTAACAATAGATATTGTCTTAGTATGATACCAACCAGTCCATACCCAAAATAATGTCAAAACCTAACATATAAAATATTTATAGATCCCAAAGAAAATGATACTCCCCAACCTCGAGAGATCACCCCTGCATAAAGAGATGTAACTCGACCGCACTCCTAACGACAAATTGATGATTATAACCCCACTCAAATACTGAATTTCTAGACTCAAAACATTCATAATTTTCTCATATATAAAATAAAGAGAGTATCATGTTTCAAATAAGGCACTAGGAAGTGTAGACGCTATATGAATAGTACCTTTGACTGTCGATGGTCTAGCCTCTCTTTCAACAAGTGTAGGCTGAACTGCATGCAACTGTCTTGTCCCTCTTACCTGTACTAAATTTGGAGTCCCCTGAGCCATACTAATCTACTGATATGGGTGCTCTTTCCCTAACATACCATGTATACTACCTCGACCACAATGACTAGAAGATCTCCAACCACCTGACTGATATGGGGTAGAAGACCCCCTTCCAGTACTCTGACTCATCCTGGCTCCTTCATCATTTCTTATAGGTCAAGGATTTTTTCAATAGCTTTTCAAGTCACCCATCCCACCACAGGATCAACACAAAACTAATGTTTAGGGACACTAACTATGGAAGTGACTCTACCCACCACACTGGTGGTAGTATATTTGGTTACTTCTAGGAGTAATTGATCCTTCTCCCTAGACACTCAGTCTTCCACTACTCTGGGTGAATTTCTCATAGAAATGATTTATAATATAGGAAGATATAACTTCTGGTAATCTAGTATAAGCCACCTATATTTCACTAGAAGCCTTATTCAGGTTCCCATTATAAATGCGAGCCTGATTCACCACCACAAAAAACATTTTCAATTGAAATATATTAACCTGGGACTTAATATCATATTTAAGCTCATCCTAAAAACATTTAACCACAGTTTCCTAATCTCTTATCAACACTGGAACAAAAAATTTCAAATTAGTGAACTGACTATCATATTCCACCATGAACATAATCCCCTAGTTCATCCTCATAAGCTTTTCTTCAATCTACTGCCTAAGTGTCTTGAGGTAAAAGTGCTCCAAGAACTTCTCTAGAAATTCCTTCCACTCTATATTCTAAATATTGTCATCCTGAGTCTGAATGTCCCATAAAATCATAGATTGACCACATAACATATAATCCACCATCTTGAATCTCTTCTCGGAAGGAGTCTCTAAATAGTAGTGGATTGTTTGAAAAAACTCAATCCAGAACTCAACTATCTCAAGTCCATCCTCTATGGTGAAGGTTAGAGGGTTATACAACTGGAACTCCCATGTAATGTTCAGAATAATCTGTACAACCAGGCCTAGTTATCTTTCTATAAATTGCATAAAGTGATCATAGTTCTCATGAAACTACTCTCCAGATCCTTTATCCATAACTAAGGAAGCCTCTGGTTCCACTGCTAGAGGCACATTTCCAGTCATTTCCTCATGTCATCCTATCAAAAATATTTGTCATGGAGGCACATCACTATAAATTTTAAAAACACATAATACATCATTAACATATTTTAACAAGAGGTATTCCCATAAATCCATAACTATCCATCTCCCATCCCTTTCCATATATTCAAAACTGAGGCACTATTACTACCATCAACCATCCCTCACATGGGTCATGTCTAAAAAAGGGTAAAACACTTCCATATTTAAAAGTTTCCCAATAGGCACCCATTTATCCACATTAATTTACCAAATTTAGCATCTTTTATAATTTTCAATTTCTTTTTAGGAAATTTTTATCTTAAATTACTCAAATAAAGAAAATAATTTTATTTTAACAACTCACCCAAAACATGTTGTTCCGTGTGTGTCTAAAATTATGAATGTCAAATAAACTCCAGAGTGACTAAAATGATTCATGAATACTCAAATATTATGCCTTACCAGGCCATAAGTGAACTCCTATAAAAATAACATCACACAAAATGCGCATCACCCAAGGTGAAATAACATTCAATTATAACAACAAACATCAATTACATCAATCCCACCCTGGGTACTTGGGTTTTCCCCTATACATGGGTTAGCTACTCCCATGCCCAAGAACATGACCAAGGACTAACTCATCCAATACTTCTATTTACAATTATAGTATAGTAAGACAACTGAAAATAAAAAAACACGTTAAGAATAATTTGTAATGTATTAACCCTGGTGCGACATGTTGGTGTCCTGATCTAGTTCACCATGTGACCTCAGACACACCTCCCTGTATTCCAGAGGATGCTGACTAGTAGCTAGGGTGTAATATTTATATCTTGGAGAGACTATACCCTCTTTATTAAAGAAACACAACATCATAAATAAATAAATAATATCCAAACGGTAATAAATAATAACCATAATAATACCATAACCAAATAAGACCAACATCACATGATAATACCATAACATGGGTAAAGACAATAAACCATAGTTGTAGATATGTCATTCCATATATGTGTAAAGTTTCAAATGAAAAACCCAAAAATAAAGACACAATGACACTCTCAAGTGGGTCTCAAAGTCATTTATGGTTCCCTCATCCATTCTCCATCCAAAATTAGATATATAACATAGGGATCTTGCCTTTATCTTGTCCTATAAACATGAAGTCTATCTGAGTACTAATCAGACAACCTAAGTAGGGGGTCAGTAAAACTAAGTAAAAACACCACCAATGACGTCTAAAACAATATCCAGTCTATAATAGAGTATGCAGTGTATAAATAATAAATAAAAATAAATAAATTAAATAGTTTTCACATCAAATTATTCTTTAATTAACCAAATAATTTCATGGATTTATAATGATACCCAGACCATCAATACCCGTTTCAGCCTGTGTTGGAGTCTGAATCGACCCTAAAGGGATATTACATTTCACTCCATCATGGGTTTCCATTATTCATTTAATTAATATTTTAAATTCAAAAAATAGGGGCCTAGATTAGTAGTCTGGCACCCTGTGGGTATTTAGAGCAGCAATCCCTATCCCACAACTCAGTGATCACATGTAATACATAAATATATTGGGGTCCTAGAGTGATAGTTTGGCACACTATGGGTATTTTGAGCAGTAGTCCTTGTCCCAAAACTTAATCACAAATATAAAATCTCTTGGTTCCATGTTTACAAACATTTGTCAACCAAGAAGCACAATTTATTATTCAAACCATTTCAAAATTCCATTTATCAAACAAGAATAAATTATAAATAGTTATTTTAATCATATCGACACAACCCATGGGCTGCTATCACTTTCATAAACCATTAATCAATAAATTTCACAATAACATACATGAATTTATAAACAAGATCCATAAAAACATATATATAACCACAATTCCAATAGAGGAAGTCATACTTCAAAAAGATCAGAGAAATATGGGATATAGAAAGGAAACCAAATAAGAAAGAAAATTCACTAACCAACGTGGATTTGATACTTCAATCAGATCTTTGATTTTACAAGAAAAGGGTTTTAGGAGCCTTGGAATCCACCCAGGAGCCTCATAAAATGAAATAACTAGGGTTAGGTTGATCGAGGGTGAATGGGGATAAAAACCAAGGGTTATTTTTTTATAATTTTTGGAGGAATTAAATACCACATGTATAGTTTTCTAGGAAGAGGCACACATTTTTTCAAAATACTCACCTTAATTGTGCACCTCACTTTTGGGTATTCATGTTTTCTCCTATGTGGTGCATAGTTTAACAAACCATGTGCCAACCATGCAAATCCTTACTTTATTGGTGTGCACGGTTTGAAGAGTGTGGCCACACAGTTTGTCCAAAATTGGGAACCAACCGTGTTCCACCTCCTGTCTCACCAAAATAGGGCACACAGTTTCTTGGGGAAAGATTTATTGTTCTATATAACCATTTTACAACCATTCCCAACCCCACGGGCTTCCAAAATTCTCTGAATTCACCTGAAACAACCCTATATAAACACCCAACCATGGTATAACAAAAAAAAGGAAAAAGAGTACTAGAAAATGTGCATGAGGCATCTCAAAAAAGGTCAGGATATTAAATTATGAGTAGTAACCTTTCCTATATGTAGTATCTAGATAATCCACCACATGGTGTAATAATTTTAAACTAATTCATGAATCATAAATCTCCATCATTCAATGGGACTATAATTCCATTTTTAGATGAGCAATGAATAATTTCCTTAGAGAATATATATATCAGTCTGGGAAGTAGTGAAAGGAAGAAAGTTGTCATGGAATTTTATTGACTCTTACAAGATGTGGATAAATGGTGTTCATTAATTAAAAACATTAAGGATGAGTAGGAAATAACAATTATGGTGTGGAATGATTTCAAGGTACTCTTATTGGAAAAGTATTCACCATGTGGGAATGAGTGGATATAGAAAGAAAATTATTGATTCTAAGATATAAAGATGGGGAAAATGTTGATAAGTATGAATCCAACTTTATAAGGTTAGTAAGGAATGTTGTAGACTTCATACATAATCCAAAGAGCAATATTGAAAATTTTATTGATGGGATTAAGATAATCCTATAAAGGGAATTAGTCCCCAAATATTTCTCCTCATACAAGGATATAATATAATGGGTTATCAAGAAAGAGAAATAATTATACAAGTCTTATAACTTTGAAGGGAAGTAAGATAATAATATAACTAATGAGAAAATGAAAAACAAATGGAAAAAGTGAAAGAATGATTTTCCAACATGTGATACTTGTAGAAGGAAACACCTTGGTACACACTTAAAAGGAAACAGAGTTTTCTTTATGTGTAGAGAAAAAGGTCACCATGATCATGATTAAAAGGAAAATAACGAATTATATAATGTGAAACGATTTCAATATAAGGACATGAGACACTATGTAAATTAATTCCCCAAGCATCAAGGTAGTATACATCAAAATAATCTAAGGGATCAAGTTTAAGTTTATTCTATTATCGCAGATGAAGTAGAATGATTAATGTTCTTATGTTTGGATTTAGGAATTAAATTATAATATTATTTTATCAATGATATTATATTTATACTAATCATGAATTTTATAAAGATTCTACTATAGTACTATTTCTTAAAGAATTTGAGAGCATATGTTAAATGACCATGATGAGCAAGAAAACTGATTTAGTGAAAAACTGAACCTCTTGGAATAAACATGATTGAGGGAGTATAAAACTTAATATGTTACCATTGTTGAGATAACAATGAGATATTTATGGGATGTTATTGGTGACCATGAAATTGGTTAGAGAATTGATGGTTTATGTTATCTTTTCTAGAGTTTACTGTGAGTATTAATTTATGGAATATATTCAACAACCTGAGATTTTATATTTGGAAGCATGTATGTTTTCATTAAGGTTTTATAGTGATAAAAGTATTAACATATTTTTAATGTGACATTAAGATACAATTTATATTTTATAGGGAATATAATTTTGATTTAGTGACCTTATTTCAAAAAAAATTGGACTACGAATTCGGAGAGAAAGTTTTGGATGAAACTTCAGGTTAATTATTTTTGGAATGGATTAAGTTGAACTTTGGGTGTTATTTGATAACTTTTTATAACAATTTTTTCTCAAAAAATATATATAGATGTGAGGAATTAAATTCCATTATTTTAATTGATCTAATGATACATTATATGTTAATTTTAGTTCTGAAAACATAAAAATTCCTATGCGATATTCATTTATTGGAGTAAGATATGAAGTATAAATTGATCAAACCACATTAAAAGGATGAAATTGTTCCTATAGAAAGATATACAGTTACTATATTTTCTTATTTTATCATTCTATATAGTAAAGTAATCCCTCAACTCTAGGGAATGGATCTTGAAACAAAAATGTTATCCTAGTAACTTGATTTCTGATGAATCAAATGTTATCTTAACTCATCAAAGATATATGGTTTTAGTTATTAACCTTCTATGTATCACCCATTTCTTGTGTTCAATTATCTATTTCACTCTCTATTAATCCTTGGGAATTAGTATTCTCTTCTATTTCCATGTTTTCATTTACCACCAATTCTTTCCTACATGGAAACCAAGTTATGTGTTATTATCCATGACCTTCATACTTACCATTATATCTTATTAAAATGATGTTTTATTAACCTTTTTTACTATATGGGTTTTCAAAGAAGTTATTTTCAAATTTCAAACCCTTGATTATTGAGATAACTATTAAATTGTGATGATGCAATTTATTTAAGGGGAGATATTGTAACATCTAGAGATTTTTAAAATAGGAACATCATGTTCAATAGCATGTATAACACACAAAAAATTTATAGGAGAATATAAAATTCTGATGCATTATGATACATTTATTTTTAAATAAATTTAATCACTTTTATATCATGTGAGGCATGAAACACTGGTTTTAAACGAAACATGATACTCTATTAAAATATTATTATTTAAGCATGACCATTATAAACTAGCCATTAAGTTGGAGAGTATGAATAGTAATAAATAAATTGTGAAAATTTTAAGGTTTAAACACATATAAATTATATTAAATTTATATATATTGATTATAAATAAAATGATAATCATTTTAAAATAAATAATTTTTTTTAAAAAAAATATATTTTTTAAAGAAAATGGTTTCGTCTCTTCTTGCGTACTTAATATAAAATTAATTTTTGACACATTGGAATTTTTCTTTGATTAAAATAAATTCATTTTTATATATTCATGTAAAAATTATCATTGGGTGGTTTTTTTTTAATTTTCTAAAAAGATAATTTTTTTTGATGAATAGTAAAAAATACAGATTTTTACTAAAAACAACCTTTTCATTTAAATTATTTACATAGTAAAATTATATTTTAAATTTTTTTAAATTAAAATTATTTCAATTATATTTCAATTTATCTAATTTAGATAATTTTAATCAATTTTATATTTAATTTTGATATTAAAACCTTATATACTAATGAGATTTTTTCTCTTTGAAAACCCTCTTTTTATCGCGTATCTGGGTATAATTTAAAATCTAATTATGCCAATTATTTTAATTGAATTTGGATAAATTGATTAAATATTTATAATTGGAATAAATTATATTATATAATAATTTCAACTTAATGTATGGCCAAAATTAATTTGTGAAAACAAAAAAAATAATCACATTGATAAATGTAAAAATGGGTTTATTGTGGTGTTAAATTAAGAAGATAATGGTTAAAATGACCTACAAACTTGTCAAAATATTATCGGAATGAAATATTTCCACCTTATACTATAAAAAATTATAACCTAAGGTTATTTAGAATATTTTTTAATTTTATTGAATTTATCATTCTGGATTCTTTTGGGAAATTTCCAAGAAATTTTCAAGATGGTATCCTATCCCCACTTATAAAAGGGGACCCCCTCCTCTCACTTATTCACACCCATAAATCCCTTTTAATTGAAAAAAAACTACCTAAATATCTCAAAAATATCGTTATAAATATTATATATCTTCTTTTACTCCCAAAATACCAACCCTAGGGTCTTTAAGAAGAGATATAAAGAAGGTTTCTCTTAGATAAGGTAATTATCTTAACAAAGATCTTTCATTTTATTTATTATTTTTCCACATTAAATTGTGTATTAACACTTAAAATAAAATAAAAAAACTATCACATATATAATTATATGTTATTGTATTAGTTAAATAATATTTATCCATCTCCACTTCCATCAAATGGGAAATGAAATCATCGATTGCATGTACGGTAGACTACCGCCTCGGGAATCGATGTAGTTCGTTTTCCATCACCACCTTTTAAGTATAGATATAATTTTGGATTTAAAATATTTATATTGTATTTATGATATTATTATACTTATTTATTTTAATATAACATATTCATTTTTACATTTCATTCTGTTTCAAATACTATAACGTCACTCGTGTGTACGGTGGACTATAGCCTCGCGAAGCTATGTGATTCATTTTTCACTTACACTTTACATGGAATGTAATGATAATAAAATTTATAAATATATGTGATATATATGAGATGATATTTATTATTTAAAATTAATATATCACCCAATTATTCACCCTTTCACTTGTTAAGGTAATTATATCACTGCTCATGCGTAGGTATGACCTACCATCTCCACGAAGCGACACGATTCATTTTCCATATCCAAATTTCACAATTGGTTATAAAAATGTATATACTGATTAAATATGATATTTTTAAAATTATTATAATTCTACATATGATATATATATATATATATATATATATCATATTCACAAGAACTGGAAATTTCATGAAAAAACGTGCATGAGAAAACAAGGCAAATAACACCCAAAATAATGAAAATAATGAAATATTATTAACAAGAAGGCGATAAAGTGTTATAAGAGGATCATATATGATACTATAAATATTATTATATTTATATTATAAATTAATAACATGATTAAAACCATTATAAAATAGGTATATACACATACGAAGGAAATCAGACCTGAGGTAAGGGTTTCTCGTCTTACTTTTACTTCTGTGTGAAATATTCCACATTCACCACTTATTTAATTTGTGGGGTGAACAGAATACCCCTTTTATATGTAATATCATGAATATATTTATCTTTATGGTATTTAATTTTTCAATTCATGTCATTTATTTTTTGGGGCTTTCATTTTAGAAGTTACCAAAATGGAAAGGGTTTATTTCACAGTCTAACAATTATTCAGAATTGTTTATGTTTATATCTCCCTTGGGGGAATTATTTAAAATTTATATCTTAAAAAGAATATATTTTATTCACCAATTTTTATTCATGAACTTTTTCATGTAATAGTATCATTTTCCACTCTTTGGTACTTAAAATGATTTGGGAAATGTTTTTATGAAAATCCCAATTCATTTATCTCATTGATCAGAAATCTGTTTTCATAAAAAACCCATGTTTTATAAAAATGTTTTCAAAATATTATTACCCTTTTAAAAATTATTTATTAAAGATATTTTTACCCATTTTCACTTTTTAAAAAATGTTTTGAAATGAATCTTCATGTCATTTTCAAAGTAATGCTCATTTATATTTTACCAAAAATGTGAAATGAATCTTTATTTTAATGTATATGGTATGGATTTAATTATCCACCATCATGAAAAATAAAGGTTTTAATTATTATTTTACACTTTTTAAAAGTTTATTTTTAGTGAAAATTATTTTTAAAATGTTTTGTGAGTTTTTTTTAAAAGGAGATTTTCAGAATACCGAGTTTATTTTCTCAAAAATGTTTTTAATGATCTTTTCATGGTATTTATATTAATAAATGACATCAAACCTCTATTTTACTTATTATACACTTAGTATATGTCATATGGATACCATCATTATTATTTATCTAGATTTTCTGTAATCATTTTAACTGGGGATGTACAATTTTATTACCGTTCACTATTTTACTTAGGATAATTTATGATTATTTTTATTGATTGGGGTAAATATTAACATTTCATATGATAGTTTTTCAATAAAGACATTTATGTTGTTTATATTTCAACCCTTTCATATGATGAATTAATTTTACTTAGTATGTGATGGGTGTGGCCCTCTATATCCCCTTGATGCATCACTAGGTCTCATGAGACAAACTAGATTGGGCTTTGGCTGAGGCCTTATCCATTTATTTATATTTCTTGTAACAATGCCTTGATGGTATTTTTTAAATGTCCTCCATTATGAATTACATAATTATAAATTTAGTTATTGATATTCCATGTGATTATTCGATTAGTTAGAATATACATGGTTAAGCTTTCAAGATCATGTGATTATTTATATGGCATTATTTGATCATCATTTATTCCTGATAGACTATGCTCAAGTTATTGATTAAATGGAACATGTTTTAGTTATTTACCTTTTAATATTTATTGTGAATTATTTATTCATAGGTTTCATTGCACTTTTACCCTTACTGAGCATCTGATCTCACCCCTTTCTTATGTCTTATTTTCATAGGATACCAGGAAGTGTTTTGTGACTGATATGCAGATATATTATACGAGGAATAATGGAACTATCAAGGATAATACTTTGTGTATTTTAGGTTTTAAATTACAATAATAATTTCAATTATGTATCTTTTTTATCAAGACTACAAAACTATTTTCCCTCTAGATTCTATTTCTTGTATCTTATGCTAATTTAATAAAGTAGACACTAGCTCTGGGCTAGAGAGGTCAGGGTTGCTAGAGTTCATGTGGAAGAAATCTGATTGACACTCACATTGATTAGACATTATCATAAAACTTTTGAAGATAATAATACAAATGAATGTGTAATTCAAATAAGAATCATATCTAGAGTTAGGATAAGAGAAGACTCACATATTGAACATTGAAAAACCCTCACATCTATAAACTACATGTTTCCTTCACCAATGTAGTGTGTAGAGGAGAAGAAGAGAGAGTAACCCTTGGATGTAAAGAGAGTATTTATAGAACCATGTAATGGTATTACTCTTTAGCATAGAGTGAACATGACTTAAAAACATGCATCTATCAAAAGTGACTTTAGTGGATTCTTATATGGACCTGAACTTAAACATTACATAATCTAGTAAATACTTTTAGAATTCACTTTATTACATTCCCAAAGATCCTTTCAGTTTAGAGTTTTAGATAATTAGGTCATAAATCATACATAAAAACCCATGAGAATACAAAGTGGATACTACTTAAATATAATTCATTTCTTCCATAATAGAATAGTTTTTAATAAAACATGAAATCTTTTCATGAAAAATATTCACAATATTTAGCTTGGCTTCTTATTTTCTCTTACCCATCCTTAACCCCTATGAAAATCATTTTAAAACTTTGTATGAGCACCAAAATATCATTAAGGGACAAAAAAAAGAAACATTTTGTCTATGAATACTTATAAACATATGAAATCATTTTCACAAAGACATACTTCTCACCCATAAAGTATCATATACTTATATCATGAAAATAAAAGATTTAAATAAAACATAAAAAACATAAATAAGACCATAAAGGTAACTTGTGTAATTACTTACTTAATATTGTAACCCTTGTGACTACCATATTATTTTTAACCCTCAAATATACCTTATTATATAACCCTCATGACTACCTTATGGTGTAACTATTACAGTTATACTTCAAATAACCATTACAGTCAAATTCCAACAAAAAAATACCCAATGCATTGGAGGGAGATATTGGTCCCACTCTTCATCGTGAAAAATTCCTAAGTACTAGAACATAATCATAAATCATGAATACATTAATCATAAAAATATTCCTTTTGAATCTTGTAAAAATAGAAATTTAAAAGTGTTTTAAAATAAAAGTCCCATACCTAAATTCCGTATTAATTAAAACATGTTCAAACATTATGTATAATGGTTTAAAGAGAGTTATTAATATCTCTGAGAACTAAATTAATATATTCAATACCTCATATGATTCTTTTATAACATATTTCCACCCATTTATAAATAATATTTTGTAATTTTCATTATTTTGGGTGCTTTTATTTCTTGGTTTCCATGGTTGGTTCATTATGAATTTTCTTGTCAAATGGAAGAAAAAATCCAGAAGTGGAAAAATGGTATTAATATTTTTACATAATTTTAAATGATACCATATATTATTATGTTTTCTGATATGAGTATGATTCATTAAATAAAACATTAACAAAAATGATTTATTTTATTTTGGTGGTTTTTACGATCATTATGAACTTGTATCATATTATATAATATCATGTTTATATATTGGTTCCAAAACATTAAAAAGGTTATAATATAAATATAAAAATATTTTTTTACCATAATAATGGTTTTATAACCAACCTTGAAAGTGGTAAAAGAAAATGAAAATTTGATGTCCACGAAGGTAGTGAATCGACATGTCCCAGACGATGCCTTTATTTTCTAGAATAAGAGGAGAAGGGGAGAGGTTTTATGGTGGCTATTTCATTAAAATAACAAAATTATAGTATATGTAAGATAGTGGATTTATCATTACACTTGTATGAGGGGAGGTGAGGATAGAATAAGAAAATAAAATAAATTCAAAAGAAGATAAAAGAAAATGAAAGAGTGTTTTACCTCTTGAATTCTCCTCCTTGAGAACCACCTTAGGGAAATTTAATTTGGTCTTTTTTTGAGACCAAAGGATCATGGACATGGGGTAGAGGATTGGGAAGAGTATTCGGTCGAATTTATACAAGAATCAAGGATTTTGTGGTGTGAGGGGAATAGGTGGAGAGGGGTGGTATTTATAGTGGAGGAGGGTATGGTTTTTGAATATTTTATTCATTATTTAATTATTTTAGATCAATAATATGAATAGTTTTATAATTATCACTAAATATGTTAAAATAATGAAGGAGAGTTTGAGATTATGTTTATTACATCAGAAATTACTCAAGTAATAGTGTATTTAACTTATAATGAATATATACTGTAAATTACTGTATTTTACTATTCACCAAAAAATCAAGTATTTTAGAAAAATACCAAGAATTCATCCTATTTTTTTCAATTAATAGAATTCAAAAATGAACTAAATTTTATGAATTTTTTTTTCTAAATATGATAAATTTAATTTTTAATTAAAATCATCATTTATTAAAAAAATAACAATTTTGAAATTATAACTGATCTTATGACACTTTGAGAAATTACTTATGGTCTCATAAAATTATATTATAATCATAATAAAACAAAATATTAATTTATAAATCTATTTTATGAAGTTAAATTTTCTTTTAATTCATTATTTTAATTAAAAAATTGTAAATTAAAATTTATGTTTCACAAAAATACCAACACTAATTTTATCATTTTCAAAACATTTATTTACTTATTCAATTATATATATATTTCATATTTTTACTTATAAGATACATAAATCTTATTTATACTATCATATGTGAGGTTACTATTCTATTAGTATAAATTCCTTAATTTCTACAAATACCACTTATTTCATTATAAATTTATAAAGAATTTATCTATTTAATTCCAAAATGAAAACAAATTATTTTATAAGTACCTATGTTTTTAAATTTACCCCACCTTAGGGAAATTGTGTCCTCACAATTTTTATTTACTTATTAAACAAGTGAGTATTCCATTCAATCATAGCATTTTTTAGATTCCCTTGTTGCTTTTTCAACCATGTGGTTTCTCCTAAAAAGCGTAACCTAGTGAATTACTTTATTCTATAATACTTTCTCTCTATGATCAAAAATATGAACATGTTTCTATTCACAAGAAAGGTTCTCTTATAGCTGAACTAGTTTTGAGCTCAAAACATGATATGAATCTGGCACATACTTTATTAACATCGAAACATAAAAAAAATTGTGTAAGTGAGATAAACTCAGAGGAAAAGGTACTCGGTAGGAAACTTATCCAACTTTCTCCCAGATTTTATAGGCTCTGATGAACCATGAACATAGCTTTCCTTTCTTACTAAAATGTATAATACTTTTCCAAGGAGTGATTTTAAGGAAAACATGATCATCTACCTCGAAAGAAAAGTATTACCTCATGTTATCTTTATAATTTTTGTACCTACTCTGAGCTATCCTAATTTGTTGCTAGATTGTCTTCACTTTCACAACCGCATCCTCTACTAATTCTAGTCCCATAAATATCGTTCCATTGAATTTATCCCAAAATGATAGAGTTCAACACCACTTTCCATATAATGCCTCAAAAGGTTCTATCTATATATTGGAATGAAAAATGTTATTATAAGAAAAATCAACTAAAGAAATATGATGTAACGCCCCGACCCCAGTTACCTAGAGTCGGTGCATTATTACATAACATTGGCATGATCACAAGAAAGATCAAATCTCGAAAGACCGATTGGTTTAGTAGCCTTTGAAACACTAGATATATTCATAAAGTTTTACATTACATCATAAAGTGAAAAACTACTACAACATCATAGTCTCCATATTCCACACTCCTATCCCCAGATACTATCCCTGCAGGTCATTCATAACTTACTTCTTCACATCCTGGGAAAAATAAAACATAGAAAATGGGTGAGCTCAAATGCCCAGTAAGGATAACAATATAGCAGAAACTTTCAAAAATAAGCATAAACATTTAAGGCAATGTATAACTAAAACAAAAGCCTTTTAAACTTTAAATTCAACATAGTATGGAAAAAGTAAAATGAAATAATTCCATTTACTTATTCACATGGATATTCTACTAATCGAATAATCACATGCAATATCAATAACCACTTTCATAATGATAGAATGCATAATGCCAGACTATCATAACCGCATAGCCAAGGCCTCATGCCAAGACTACAAATAAGATTTTGTCAAGGCCTTATGCCAAGACACTAGTTTGTCTCATGAGACCTACCGATGCATCGAGGAGCTATAGCGGGCTCCACCCGTCACATATTAAGTCCAATGCATTCCCATATGAAAAGGTTTAAACATAACATAAACATTTGTATTAAAACTAGCATACAAAATGTCAATACTTTCACCATAAACCATGAATGGTATAAAAATAGCACATCCACAGTCAAACATATCACAAAACCTTCAATACAATATAGAAGTTTTCTATCATAATAAATCAACTTCAAATAAGCGTAAAATCCATCAAAGGATGTTGACAAGGATGAAATCAAAACTCTTTTTAGAGAAATATCTCTTTCTATTTTGAAATAATTTAAGAGTAATATATTTATAAAATAAAACATTTTATTTGAAAATATTCTTATAATCTTGTAAGGGAAGCTTTGACGATTTTATAACGGCGGAAAATAGCCACACCCGCCGTATAAGTTAAAAAAACATTCTTACCTTAATTTTGTCGAAAAGGCTAAAAAAGCACCTTATTTGGAAAACGACGGAACGATTCCTTTATAAACCTCTTATAAAAAGTCAAACAAGGGTATAAATTACTTTAACCCATATTATTGTAAATAGTAAAAATGTTTTGAAATACATTTTTAAGAAACATGGATGTGGATGATAAAGAGATCCCAGTAGATTATTACGTATAAACAACCTCAGATAATGAAGAGATTGTGAAATAACCCTTAACTTGTAATTTTCATTGGTTGGGGTAGGTTAACCTCCTGTATAATGGTGAAATAATTGTTATTAAATTATACAAGAATCATATATATTAATATGATATCATATATGATCTTTTAACATTGATTTGTTAATAATATCTTAGAATTATCATCGTTTCGGGTGTTAACTTACTCATTTTCTTTTATATGTTTTGTTACATAAGCCGTGTTTGTTATGGATAGGTTGTATCTTATTCATATCCATAATGATATAAAGTCCTTAAACATCATTTTTAAATCATCAAATGATAATTATACTTTAATGGATACGATGGAGAATGAATCTTATCGCGTTCGTGGAGACGGTAGTCCGTACGTACGCACGAGCGACAATATCATTCTTTTGATATTAAAATAATATATAAATGGATGGTATATCATATATACAGAATCATTAACATGTTATATTTATTATTTACATGAGTTACACATCATTATTATACCCATCCAAATAATAATATATTGAATAACAATTACACCACGACGTGGAGACGGTAAGCTGTACGTACGCACGTATGGTGACATATTATTCAAAGGGTGGATAGAATACTGAATATGGTTGTAACATATTTATAATAACATCAAAATATATATAAGATACTGGAGTTACTATTTTAGAATGGTAATAACAAAGAAAGAATAAGTGGAAGAAGAAAGGAACTTGAAAAGGGGTGGTGAAAACATTACCTCTTCTTCGGGTTCTTCCTTTTGATTTGATCAAAAGGGATCCTTAGGTTGGTTTTATGATCAAAATAATGCCTCTAGGTTATAGTCAGGGAAGTTGGGAGAGTAGTTGGACAGAGTTTGGCCGAACCAAAAGGCTTTTAAGGTGTGAAGAAATGAGAAGGAGGAGTGCCCTTTTATAAGAGGGGTGAGGGGTACCTTTGGAAAAGCTAGAAATATTAATTAATAATAAATTCATATTCGGTTTCTAATGCCTCCAAAGTTGATTATTAAAAGGTTAAGTTAGGGATAGGTCGAAAACCACTCAACCAATATAATTTAGACAGGTTTGGGTACTTATATTAACCTTATCTTTAAGTATTAACTCTAAGTTAATTAGTTTCACTTTTACAATGTCTCTTTGTATTTCTATATTATATGGTTAATAAACATACTATATACATCCAAGCGACCCCCAAGTGGTCCATTAATGATGAATCTATCATGATATAAGTCTCTTGGCCGAACCTTAGATTTTTAGGAATTTAATATCAATTAATAATATAATATTTGTTTTAAAAAAACTCTTTTATGTCAATTTTAACACTATTCAATAATTGATTTTTGTGAAACTCATAACAGAATGATTACTTCGACCAAAGTTAATTAAATCAATCCTAACATGTCATATTATCCTAGATAATTATTTTAATTCATTAAAAGTCTCAAATTAAATTTATTTTGGAATTTATAATATCAATTATTTTAATTTGTCACAATTATGGTAATTACTGCATCATCATTGTGTCATAAATAAATTAAATTATTTAAAGTCTAAAAATTATAAATAAAATATCATTATGTAGGAAATCATATTAGATTTCTAATGAATATTTACAATCGAATTTATCTTATGTATAACCCTATATTAAAAATGTTTTAGTAAATAAACTTTGATTTTAACTCTTTTAACTCTTCTTTGAATTAAATAATAATAAATGTCCTAATCTAATCCAAGTGGACCTAAATGATAATATTTTATTCCTAAGGTTTTTTTGGTCAAGATACACTTTTCCAATAGAATTAGGACATGTGTTAGGGTAATATTAATATCATTTTTACCTTTAATTACCCTATTTACTTTTAACCGTGGTAAATAAAAGTAAAAAGTTACTATTCACCAAAAATTATTTTCATCTCATTGAACCACATTTTACTTCTTGATATTAACTGTGTCTCTCGGATTTTCGAAATTCCATTCACAGAAGTGGTAAAATTAAGTTTTATGAAAAATTTAGTTTTTTTAACTACCACTTAGTAGTTTCACTATTCATCAAAAATTGAAGTTTTTCAGAACAATGCCAAAATTTCACCCTAAGCTATAATTGATATTCCAAATTCAAAAATGATATCTATTTTACAAAATTCCAAACATATAAGTTGCATTAATTAATTTTATAATTAATTCCCGTTGTCACAACAAATAGCGTGTTTTTAAGAAACAATATATATCAAAAGATTGACAATTGTTTAGGTCCAATTTCAAAGTGAAATTAATTATAATGAACACCATTGGATAAAATGGTAAAAATATATTCTAATTATACTTTAAAACCACTGAAATTCATAATTTATCACCATTAATTATTTTTGATTAAAAAAGTTGTTTTTAATTAAAATTTAGTAATTTTCACTATTCATCAAAATATTAAAGTTATCCGAAAAGTACCAAAATTTCACCTTAGGCTAAATTCAATACTCCGAATCCAAAAATGAAGTTCATTTTGAAATATAAAATATATATAATTTAAAAAAGTTGGTATTACTATTCATAACGACTAGTTTGATTGGTTGTGGTGTTTGTTAGAACTCGAAGTTGCGTACAACACACGCTACTGTATTATTCAAAGGAAAGCGTACCGTGGAAGCTTGGGATGTTTCATTTTAAATTTTTTGATGTCCCCATTTAGTCAAAAAGTTTAAAATATTGTATTTAAAAAGGGTTCACTATTAAAAGTTGGTAAAAGTGCAATACTGAAAATGAATTTGTTCTTACATTATGTCTAAGAAACTCATAATATGGATTCTAAAATTATAAGGATTATATAAAGTTTAAAATTTAGTTAATACTATTCATAAACTCTTTTGAACGGCTTGTTTGGTAAGTCATGGTGTGCTTGAACTCGGTGTTGCGTGTAGTGCAAGTTATTGTATTATTTTGAAGAAATAACACACTATGAAATCTTGGGGTGTTACATTCTCCCCTCCTTCAATAAATTGCGTCCTCGCAATTTGAAATTGTTCTTCGAAAATAAAAGGTTTAAAATAAAAAATATATTTGTGGGAAAACCCACATCGGAAATTGGGTTTCTAAAATTTAGTCTTAATATGAGGAAAAGAGAAATGAAAGGGTCACCACCAAATTATGATCTCGATTAGGAGAACATTGGTGGCAATTAGAGATATATAATTGGAGGAAAAACGTAAATATTTATAGGTAGTGATTGAGGTCATCAATCAAAAACAAGTTAAAAATTGAGGTCCTTAAATTCATCAATCTACGATGATTTTAAATACCATCGATTCAACAAAACATAAGGTATTAGGGTAACACATTTTTGACGTTTCAAAATATCTTAGTTGAAATCCCACATCGAAAAATGAATTAATGAGGCATCTATTTAAAATAAAGAGTGGAAAGTATGAAGATTACCGAAAATAACACATACTAGGGTTCAATGTAGGAAAATATGGATATGGAAGAGAAATATAACCATCAATTATCTGATGGAGAGTGGTAGAGAACATGGCTATGAAAAGGCCAACAATCACAAAGTCATAAATTAGTGATGATTTAAGGTACCATCTAGGACAACATTTTTGTTCTAAGTTCCTTTTCTTAATGTTGAGGAATTTATTTATGAGATTGGCTAAGATCATAAGGAGATATACTTACTTTATAATTAGAGTTTTATCCATTAATAAATTTCTACCACAAAATCATCTTTCGCTCGTAAAAAAAATTCTATTTATACAATTCGTACAGGGTTCCAAAATAAATGAATTTATAATTCATCTACCAGATCTTTTTTAAAAAAACTACATTATTTAATCCAGGACATCTCGTGGGCCAGTGGTAGGTGATACACCCTTGTTTCCCTTCGGTTGCAGGTTCAAGTCTCACGGCCTTGCCGGTCGCGATGGGTTGCCGCCCGACCTCTGGGTTGTCCTTTTATGGTAATCAAAAATTAATCTCAAACTAGAATTTATCCAAAATACTTATGTCCAAACTCACAGTCCAATATTTATAGGGAAGGGAAACATAATGTAGATCCTTTTTACCCCGTAATAGCATATGAATACCTTCATCATGTATTCTTTTAAAACACTGAAACATCCTGAATTACCATAATACTTATTTATTACATTCATGCTCCCTTATTCCATATAGAATGCTGTATATACTTCATCAATCCAAAAATGTTTTAAACCCCAATAATGATGGAATACAAAAATCATTAATCAGCTTCAAGGTAGTCAAGAATATACAATATAATTTATCAAAATCAATCATGTATTATTCTAAAATCACTACCTCGGTATCAGAACCATATTATGGTTTATCTTTCTCTCAACCATCTATTTTCCAAAAATTTAACCTGCTATTGAGTCACTTTTCTTTGTTCCACACAATCTCAAGTCCTTAATGAAATAGTACTACAGTACAATCCTTATATACTCCATAATTATTATAACAAGTACATTGTTGATACAACACTCAAATGACATAATCAACATAAGAACTCTAATCATTCCTCTTCATCTGTGGTAGTATCATAACTTGATTATTATCCAATAGAATCATTTGCGGCATAGTCTGATGACTGGGACATAGGTTCGCGTAGTGTCCAAACTCCTTGCAAATGAAGAATTGTACATTTGAAACCATTTTCTTACCCTTGCAGTCACATACTTTGTGCCCTTTTCCTCCACACTTATAACAAACTCCCACTCCTTTCAGACAAGTTCTAGGGTGTTTCTTCCCACAGTTATCACATATGGGAAAATTCTTATTTTCCCTCTTCCCTTTATCCATCGTTCTCTCTTCAATTCTTTTCTTCTCTTGCTTCCCTTCAAAGCCATAGGACTCAGTAAAATCTTTACTTATCTTATCAACACATGATATTATTTCTTCATATGATGATAATACATGGGAGACTATTTCTCTTATAAATTCTGGCTTAAGACCATGAAAGATATGATCCTTCTTTCTCTTTGGATCATGTGCATTGCTGGAGTTCTCATTCCTTCTACTGGGCACCATTTCTAAACAATGGCATACACTAGATTAGTTTATGAATAACAATACCTAATCCCAAACTTGTAAGACACATAACATAAATTAAATTGTTTTTGGATATAATCCATAATCATAAAAATTTCTCCTTTGAGGTAGTAAATCCACATAAACCCTTCATAATGGTTTGTAAAGAAAATGAGAATTATCCTAAGCATATCCCCCGGGAGTGTCGTAACCAAGAGTGCAGCAAGGCCCGTTGAGTCTAGCTCAAAGTGGTGTTTTCAGGTTTTACCCCTAGGTACATCTGTGCCAGAGCCGCCTCTACCTGCTCGTATCCAGACAGGGATGTATTGCTCGGAAAACTCACCAAATCTCTACAATACCAAAATTCTAGGAAGTTATTCTATACTAATCCTCAAAGTTCATCTTAGGTCTACGTGCTCTAATCAAAGTTTATCTAAATCTAGCTTCCAAGGTTTGTCCTAAACTTCCTCTGATACCAACTGTAACGCCCCGACCCCAGTTACCTAGAGTCGGTGCATTATTACATAACATTGGCATGATCACAAGAAAGATCAAATCTTGAAAGACTGATTGGTTTAGTAGCCTTGGAAACACTAGATATATTCATAATGTTTTACATTACATCATAAAGTGAAAAACTACTACAACAACATAGTCTCCATATTCCACACTCCTATCCCCAAATACTATCCCTGCAGGTCATTCATAACTTACTTCTTCACATCCTGGGAAAAATAAAACATAGAAAAGGGGTGAGCTCAAATGCCCAGTAAGGATAACAATATAGCGGAAACTTTCAAAAATAAGCATAAACATTTAAGGCAATGTATAACTAAAACAAAAGCCTTTTAAACTTGAACATCAACATAGTATGGAAAAAGTAAAATGAAATAATTCCATTTACTTATTCACATGGATATTCTACTAATCGAATAATCACATGCAATATCAATAACCACTTTCATAATGATGGAATGCATAATGCCAGACTATCATAACCACATAGCCAAGGCCTCGTGCCAAGACTACAAATAAGATTTTGTCAAGGCCTTGTGCCAAGACACTAGTTTGTCTCATGAGACCTACCGATGCATCGAGGAGCTATAGCGGGCTCCACCCGTCACATATTAAGTCCAATGCATTCCCATATGAAAAGGTTTAAACATAACATAAACATTTGTATTAAAACTAGCATAAAAAATGTCAATACTTTCACCATAAACATGAATGGTATAAAAATAGCACATCCACAGTCAAACATATCACAAAACCTTCAACACAATATAGAAGTTTTGTATCATAATAAATCAACTTCAAATAAGCGTAAAATCCATCAAAGGATGTTGACATAGATGAAATCAAAACTCTTTTTAGAGAAATATCTCTTTCTATTTTGAAATCATTTAAGAGTCATATATTTATAAAATAAAACATTTTCTTTGAAAATATTCTTATAATCTTGTAAGGGAAGCTTCGACGATTTTATAACGGCGGAAAATAGCCGCACCCGCCGTATAAGTTAAAAAAACATTCTTACCTTAATTATGTCGAAATGGTTAAAAAAGCACCTTGTTTGGAAAACGATGGAAAGATTCCTTTATAAACCTCTTATAAAAAGTCAAACAAGGGTATAAATGACTTTAACCCATATTCTTGTAAATAGTAAAAATGTTTTGAAATACATTTTTAAGAAATATGGATGTGGATGATAAAGAGATCCCAGTAGATTATTACGTATAAACAACCTTAGATAATGAAGAGATTGTGAAATAACCCTTACCTTGTACTTTTCCTTGGTTGGGGTAAGTTAAACTCCTGTATAATGGTGAAATAATTGTTATTAAATTATACAAGAATCATATATATTAATATGATATCATATATGATCTTTTAACATTGATTTGTTAATAATATCTTAAAATTATCGTCATTTCGGGTGTTAACTTACTCATTTTCTTTTATATGTTTTGTTACATAAGCCGTGTTTGTTATGGATAGGTTGTATATTATTCATATCCAGAATGATATCAAGTCCTTAAAAATCATTTTTAAATCATCAAATGATAATTATACTTTAATAGATACGATGAAGAATGAATCTTATCGCATTCGTGGAGACGGTAGTTCGTACGTACGCACGAGCGACAATATCATTCTTTTGATATTAAAATAATATATAAATGGATGGTATATCATATATACAGAATCATTAACATGTTATATTTATTATTTACATGAGTTACACATCATTATTATACCCATCCAAATAATAATATATTGAATAACAATTACACCACGACGTGGAGACGGTAAGCCGTACGTACGCACGTATGGTGACATATTATTCAAAGGGTGGATAGAATACTGAATATGGTTGTACCATATTTATAATAACATCACAGTATATATAAGATACTGGAGTTATTATTTTAGAATGGTAATAACAAAGAAAGAAGAAGTGGAAGAAGAAAGGAACTTGAAATGGGGTGGTGAAAACATTACCTCTACTTCGGGTTCTTCCTTTTTATTTGATCAAAATGGATCCTTAGGTTGGATTTCTGATCAAAATAAGGCCTCTAGTTTGTAGTGAGGGAAGTTGGTAGAGTATTTGGGCAGATTTTGGCTGAACCAAAAGGATTTGAAGGTGTGAAGAAATGAGAAGGAGGAGTGCCCTTTTATAAGAGGGGTGAGGGGTACCTTTGGAAAAGCTAGAAATATTAATTTATAATAAATTCATATTCGGTTTCTAATGGCTCCAAAGTTGATTATTCAAAGTTTAAGGTGGGTATAGGTCTAAAACCACTCAACCAATAGAATTTAGACAGGTTTGGGTACTTATATTAACCTTATCTTTAAGTATTAACTCTAAGTTAATTAGTTTTACTTTTACAATGTCTCTTTGTATTTTTATATTATATGGTTAATAAACTTTCTATATACATCCAAGAGACCCCCAAGTGGTCCATTAATGATGAAACTTTCATGATATAAGTCTCTTGGCCGAACCTTAGATTTTTAGGAATTTAATATCAATTAATAATATAATATTTGTTTTAAAAAAACTCTTTTATGTCAATTTTGACACTATTCAATAATTGATTTTTGTGAAACTCATAACAGAATGATTACTTCGACCAAAGTTAATTAAATCAATCCCAACATTTCATATTTTCCTAGAAAATTATTTTAATTCATTAAAAGTCTCAAATTATATTTATTTGGGAATTTATAATATCAATTATTTTAATTTGTCACAATTATGGTAATTACTGCATCATCATTGTGTCATTAATAAATTAAATTATTTAAAGTCTAAAAATTATAAATAAAATATAATTAAGTATGAAATCGTATTATCTTTCTAATGAATATTTAAAATAGAATTTATCTTATGTATAACCCTATATTAAAAATGTTTTAGTAAATAAACTTTGATTTTAACTCTTTTAACTCTTCTTTGAATTAAATAATAATAAATGTCCTAATCTAATCCAAGTGGACCTAAATGATAATATTTTATTCCTAAGGTTGTTTTTGGTCGATATACACTTGTCCAATAGAATTAGGACATGCGTTAGGGTAATATTAATATCATTTTTACCCTTAATTACCCTATTTACTTTTAACCGTGGTAAATAAAAGTAAAAAGTTACTATTCACCAAAAATTATTTTCATCTCATTGAACCAAATTTTACTTCTTGATATTAACCGTGTCTCTTGGATTTTCGAAATTCCATTCACAGAAGTGGTAAAATTAAGTTTTATGAAAAATTCAGTTTTTTTAACTACCACTTAGTAGTTTCACTATTCATCAAAAATTGAAGTTTTTCAGAACAATGCCAAAATTTCACCCTAAGATATAATTGATATTCCAAATTCAAAAATGATATCTATTTTACAAAATTCTAAACATAAAAGTTGCATTAATTAATTTTATAATTAATTCCCGTTGTCACAACAAATACCGTGTTTTTATGAAACAATATATATCAAAAGATTGACAATTGTTTAGGTCCAATTTCGAAGTGAAATTAATTATAATGAACACCATTGGATAAAATGGTAAAAATATATTCTAATTATACTTTAAAACCACTAAAAATCATAATCTATCACCATTAATTATTTTGATTAAAAAAGTTGTTTTTAATTAAAATTTAGTAATTTTCATTATTCATCAAAATATTAAAGTTATCCGAAAAGTACCAAAATTTCACCTTAGGCTAAATTCAATACTCCGAATCCAAAAATGAAGTCCATTTTGAAATATAAAATATATATAATTTCAAAAGTAGGTATTACTATTCATAACAACTAGTTTGATTGGTTGTGGTGTGTGTTAGAACTCGAAGTTGCGTACAACACACGCTACTGTATTATTCAAAGGAAAGCGTACCGTGGAAGCTTGGGATGTTTCATTTTAAATTTTTTGATGTCCCCATTTAGTCAAAAAGTTTAAAATATTGTATTTAAAAAGGTTTCACTATTAAAAGTTGGTAAAAGTGCAATACTGAAAATGAATTTGTTCTTACATTATGTCTAAGAAACTCATAATATGGATTCTAAAATTATAAGGATTATATAAAGTTTAAAATTTAGTTAATACTATTCATAACCTCTTTTGAACGGCTTGTTTGGTAAGTCATGGTGTGCTTGAACTCGGTGTTTCATGTAGTGCAAGTTATTATATTATTTTGAAGAAAAAACACACTATGAAATCTTGGGGTGTTACATATGATGATCCCAACTTCCATGGTAATCCATTAAACAAGAACGTATCATGTTTTCTAATGTCTGAATTTTTTGCTCGATCTGTCCATAATATTGAGGATGAAAGGTTATGATGAAATTTAATTTTGTTCCCAATGACTTCTAAAGGCCCTTACAAAAGTTATAAGTTAACCTTGGATCACGGTTAGATATAATAGAGAGCTGAAATACATGCAACATGAAAATATCTTTGAGTTACAACTAAGAAAGTTGATCTAAAGACAGAGTATCTCGAATATAAAGAAAATGTGCAGATTTAGTCAGCCAATCCAAAATGGGACAAATCGAATTGTTACCTCAAGAAGTCTTTGGTATTCCTGCCACAAAGTCTATAGATATATTTACCCATTTCTAATTTGGATATAGAAATGGTTGAATCGTCCTCTTTTGTAGTTGTTGCTCTGCTTTAACCTTTTACAATTCAAACATTTCATGGTAAATTCAGAAATATCTCTTTTCATTCCATCCCACTAGTAATACTCATGAATGTGTCTTTATATCTTAGTTTTGTCAGGATGAACTTAAAATGGGGAAATATGAGCTTCAATTAATAATTATTTGTTCATATATGAATCACATGGTACACATAATCTATTTACAAATCCCAAGACACAATCTTTATCAACATTAAATTTTGTAAACTTACCTTCCTTAACCAATTATACATTTTCTATAAATCATGGTCTTCCTTTTGTGCTTACTTAATTATTTCTAATAGTGATGACTAAACTGACACCTGAAACAAAATAGAGGAATTTACTACACCAACAACTTCCAAGACAAAATTCATCAAATCATAAACCAAGGGGTCATGTTCTAAATGTAACATGGTTAATGATGTATGATGTTTTCGACTCAAGGAATAAGACACTTTATTTTCTTTTCTAAGATGGTAATTGATCGTACAATCATAATCCTTTATCATTTCTATCCATCTTCTCTACCTCATTTTCAATTCCTTTTGAGTAAATATATACATAAAACTTTTATGGTTAGTATATATATTTAAATTTGGATCCATATAAATGATTTATACAAATTTTTACAGAAAAAACACATCTTCTAATTCTATATCAGATGTGGGAAAATTTAATTCATGAGGTTTCAGTTGTCTTGAAGCATAATCAATTACATGATCATTCTGCATCAGAACACAACCGAGTCCCTTTAATGAAACATCACTATCGATGACAAACTCACCATTTCTGGAAGACAAGGAAAAAAGTGGAGCATTCACTAATATCATCTTTAGTTCCTCAAAAAAACATCACATTCTTCTACCCAAATAAACTTAACCCTTTGGTATCACCCAAATTTACCCAAGTTTCTAGGGTTAAGTGGTCTCTTATAGTGTAGCTTGGGTTGTTGAATCCTTAGATACCTAATAAGAAACCTACAGACACGTAAATTAGATTGATTGTTTTTGGATATGAAGTGGTCAACTTTGGGTAGATTTTATAATTGTTTAAATTTAAAATAATATACTTAATTTAATTCAATTTAATTGAATGAGTTTATCCAAGGTTATTACCTAGGGTGGATTGGATGAATTCCTTTTCGAATATTTCAATTTCTTAAATTTGAGATGGGTTCATTCAATAAAATAAAACTACCATCATCACTAACTAGTTTAATACCTACACACCCTAATACTAATTACTTATACCCTTGGAGGATCATATTTATGAGTACTCCAAGGTAATGGTTCGTATTAGCACTTGAAGTATATGACCTTAAATTCAACAAGGACGAAGGTGTTTAAAGATCATCAAAAAAATTCTCAATTAAAAGAAGTGATTAGAAATTAATGGAGTGAGAAATAACATCTAATCCAACCCCTTTCTACTCCATTGGATCAAAACATAAGAGTATTTTCCCTCCATGGATTTTATGATCTCAATAGAAGTGGTATTTAGACTCACGAGGGAGGAATTGAAGAAGTAAAAACACTAAAATAAAGAACACTCTACTATTGTTTAAAGGATTTATCTTTTCACTTAATGAATAAATTCACACCTTAATAAAATGTTATCAACATGTTAACAAAAATATAAAAAAATATTAAGAAGAAGTTTTATTAAGAATCTAATGGGATTCAAGCACCTTACATTTTGAAGAAATGCGATTACAACATCAAATTTTTAGAATAACACTAAAATGAAAACAACACACAAAGATGATTAACTACATCACCACTAATACCTTAAATAGGAATTCTAAGAATCCTGGGTCGAGCTTAATATATTCCAAGTCTCCTCAATTAATGGTAGTAGGCCTAGGTGGGTGGAAAATTAAGGGAGTGGACTTTTCCACCCTGGACAAAAAATTCAAGAAAACTTGGATGTCTCCGACAGATGTGTCCAGAAAAAATATGTGGACAAATTTCGATGGGACATATGAGAAATGTAACGACCAGAAATTTTGAATAAATCTTGTTTCCTAATTTTGTGTGTTATTTTATTTTTATACTCAACAAAACTGTTTCATTGGATAACATGAGTATAATTAAAATGCGACTATTGGGTTTTGACTGTTATATGCCCATTGGTCGATATGACCGCTGGAAACTAAACGTTTCATTTTCTTTTGTCTCTAAATACAAGTGATCTTGGTTAATTAATATAGAAAGAAGATTTGATGGCCTCAACCAGTAGTCTTGGACCGATCGAAGCCCATATAACATAACTTGGGAATGAGGTAGCCCCACTAGGCTTTGCTCTGGACCAAACCCAATCCGAACTTCATCGTGTGAAGCGAGAACGGAATCACCTTCGCGAGAAATTCAAACTGATAGAAATTACTAAATGTGCGATGTTGGCTGAGCCTCCCTTGGATTCTCTCTCCTTAGAACACCTTACACTTAGGTCCTATTCTGGTGTGATAAGGGGCTATGTAAGGAGACCATAACTACCTTGTGTAATCCTTTGTTTTAAATAAAAATTTTGATTTCTTCTTATGATGAAGTTTATGAATTTTAAAATGTCCGAATAAATATAGTATGCATATTTTTGGTGAATTTTAGAGAAACGATATTTTAAAAAATGTTTATGTAAACCTTAAATAATTAAAAATGTGTAATGATTTTTAAAAAATGGTCCTCTACAATTATATTTAGTACGAAATTAGAGTCTAATAAGATCAACTTAATTTTTGATGAATAGTAAATTATGAATAGTGATTTTATGCTTAGGATTAGTAATGTGACCAAATTTATTATTAATCTCACTTAAATAAAGCATTAATATAATCTAGGCACCTTGATTAAGTAATGTGATTCAATAAAATGGTTAAATAACGGTTTCATAAATTATTAGTCAAGTATTAGTTTTTTCGGGTGAATAGTGTTTTTTAATTAAAAATTTAATTAAAAAAAATTAGAAAATTATTTTTATAAAATGGATTTCATTTTTGAACTTAGAGAATCGATATTATGTTAAGGTAATTTTTGTGCATTTTTCTGAAAGAGTTGAATTTTCAATGAATAGTGAAAATACAGTTTTTAAGTTACGGGTGTTTAATGACATCATTAAATGATGTATTAAGTGTGTAATAAATATGGTCGACTTATGAATAGTAAGATAAGGTATGATGTGTCCCAAGTGGCCAATACCATGGGAAAATACCATGGGCAAGCCCATGGTTTTTCCAAAACCACTAATGAGGTGTCCCTTGGCCATTAATGCCTTGTCCCCTCACTTTCCCTATAAATACCAAGCCATCCTCTCATCCATTCGACTCCCAACTCTCCCCCAACTAAGATCTGGTCTCATTACCTTCCAAGGAGTCCTCCCAAGGTTCCCCCAAGCCCTCAAGGTCCCAACCTTTTAGTTTTAAGAGTTACGTTTTAAGGTAAGGGATCCTACCTCCCTCTTTCTTTTCAAGTAATCTCTTTTATGTCATTTCTTTTATGCTCCATGATCTTATTTTGGAGGATGTTTTTTTATATTAATACTACTATATTTTTCATGTTCATATGATGAGAGACCCCCTCTTTCTCTCATCATTTCAATTTAAGAATGTTAAAGTGGCGCCGTTAGGCTGCCGAATTTTTAAGGGATTTGTTCACCTTTGTCATTTTTCAAAGTTCTACTTTCATGTCAAGTATTTAAAGTTACTTTTTATTTTGTTGGGGTATGATATCTATATCTATAATACTTATATTTTATGTTAAAATTATTATAGACCCTATTTGATCTCTTTAATTCAATATTTTGAAGTTTTAAGTGGCGCCGTTACGCTGCTGAATTTTTAAGGGATTCGTTCACTTTTCTCATTTTTCAAAGTTCTACTTTCATGTCAAGTCTTTCAAGTTCCTTTTTATTTTGTTGGGGTATGATATATATATCTATAATACTGATATTTTATGTTCATATTATGAGAGACCCTATTTTATCTGTTCAATTCATTATTTTGAAGTTGTAAGTGGTGCCGTTAGGCTGCAGAATTTTTAAGGGATTCGTTCACTTTCTCATTTTTCCAAAGTTCTACTTTCATGTAAAGTCGTTAAAGTTCCTTTTTATTATGTTGGGGTATGATATCTATATCTATAATACTGATATTTTATGTTAATATGATGAGAGACCCTATTTGATCTCATCAATTCATTTTTTGAAGTTTAAGTGACGTTGTTAGGCTGCCGAATTTTCATAAGAGAAATCTTATTTTTTTTCTTCCTTTCATATTCTTCATTTAATATGGTATATATTTTAAATTTCATTACCATTTTTATATATCCTTAATATTCTATCCCTATACTATTTTATGGTTCATTTATGAACGTTTGGCCCATGTCCCATCTCTTTTCAATGTTTTCTAAAACCCCGAAACATAGTCGTTATGCTGCAGAATTTCCGTCTCAAAATGTCTCTCTCTCTTGTTCTAAAATTCATTTATTTTATTAAGTGAATACTCAAAGCTCTTTCTTCTAAATGGGTATTCAAATATATACCAAAATGTTATATTTTAAATTCTGGGATTTACATTCATGAGACCCACTTTCCCTTTCCGTGGGTTTAAAGTGACATAAAGATCATGTCTTTAAAGTAGTTTTTAAAACGTTATGATTATGAAATGAAACCCATTCCTTTTATGCTATATGGGTTGTTTATGAAATGATTGATGATGATATATGTGGATCACATGATAATAAATACATTTCAAGGGTGCGCCCTGATAGCACTCCAATGCATTGGGTAAAGACTTAATCTCTAGAGATGACTATTTTTAACGACGCCTTGGTGAATAACCTTGGTAATTTTTAATGACACCTTGGGGATGAACCTTGTTGAAACAGAAATTATTGTCAATATTAAATGTTGTAGCCACATCTTCAATTTATGAAAAAAGTTATTTTTATTATGATATGCCTCATGATTTCTTTCTCATGCCTTAAAGTTCTTTTTCATGACATTGTTGATGTATCTCAAGTTCACATGTTAAATGTTTCCCCTTGTTTCCCTTATTGGGCCTTCTACTCACCCTTTCTTTTGATGTATGTCCCCAGGTTATGAGATGCTGTAATGAACCTAGGATGAACATAAGGAGAGTCCTTTAAAGTGTTTAAGAATAATGTTTTATGTTTTCATGTTTTAAGTTCATGGTTTCCAAGACACCAAACCTTAAAGATTCTCGGTTTTGTAAAATGTAATGAAAGTTTATGTGATAAAAAGGTGGGATTCTATAAGAAAAATATGAAGTTAAAACTTTCCCCTAATATATTGTAAAATTTCATCCCAAATTGAATTTTGGTTGTCAAGATATGATTAAATTAGGGGGTTGTTTTTCTGGGCCATAGAATCTAGCCTAGAATTGCATCTTCAAATTGGGTTTCTTGGAACTCCATTAAAAAATCTGAATTATCTTGGAAAATTGTTTAATTAAATTTCCCCCATGATGTCTTATATCTCTATTTAATTTTTTAGAATCATTGGACTTTGATATTGTCTTATATAGTACTTTTATTGGGTTATTGTCCAGTGCTCCTTGCCCAGAATTTATTGGTTTGAATGTCCAAAATGGTGGTCTTTCAATGTGAACCATCAAGTGATCCAAAAGTATTAATTATTCCCAATGTAATTATAAACCTTAAAATTAAGTATTAAAACAAAATAAATACCATTGGGTGTTTTATATGTTGTTCAAAAATGTACCATGTAATAGTGCATTTTAAGAAAGAATTGCAATCGTGATATGAAATTATGTTCAAAGTGTAAAATGAACTAAAATGGTGTTTATGAATAATGAAGCACATGAATATTATAATATAAATAATTAATATTTTCCTATTTTAGTGTCTAATCAAACCTCACAACTTTATTTTTTATTATCCCGACCAAAATGTTTCTAAAAAATATAAAATTAGAATTCCCTTTTCTAAAAAAATTTTAATATACAATGCTCACCAAAACACCTAATATCAAACACTTATGAACCCCATGAAAATCATTTAATAAAATTTAGGCTCTCAAGAATATACCAATCCCAAGACCATTCCTTTATTCAAATTCATCTCCACATTTCATCCAATTTCAATTAAGCATGATGACTTGTTGTGTGTCCCAATAAACATGGGGTTTATCTTTATTCAAGGGGGAAAAGATGGAAGTGATAGATGGAATCACATTTTAATATTAAAATGTGTATTCATTTTTTTTTGTTTTTTTTCAATTTTTATATAGTATTATAAATTTCACTCAATCAATTCAACCCATGTAGTGAGACTTTGCTGATGACTCACAGGCTCAAAGACTGCAGGTACCAAGTGAAGCCCATATACTTAGGCATCATCTCAAGTTAAATCAATAAAAAACATCAAATTATCATAAATAGATAAAAAATTCACAACTTTGGGCTAGAAAACTATGGATTCACGATCCAAAAGTGCCGAAATCTACACATTAGGTCAATCCATTACTCTACGCACAACTATATTATTAATATTTTTATTATTATTTTGATTTTTTTGAATACTCTTGTTAGAATTAAAACAATAAAAAAAACTATTCCATTTATTATGGGACCCCAAGAACTCAAATTAATACCCTACAATCCAATGGATGTGTTCTGTGAATTTTTTTTATTAATTAGATGAAAATGTAAACAGTGAAAATCCCATCGGACAACTGCACTTTCCAAAATCAATACTCAAGAACATAAAATTGTATTGAAATTAGAATCAAGGTATGAAAAAAATACTTCAATATTCAATTTTAAAGTGTGCAATGTTTATTATTGTGTTCATGGTTAAAGGAATTTTTCCTTCCATAAACACAATTTTTTTTATTTTCAATTTTTTTTTATTATTTTATGCACACAAAAACATTTTTTTTTATTTTATCTCCCCAACATATAATAAAATTTTCCCAGTGTTTAAATAAAATAAAATTTATATGGGGGGATAAGGTAGAGAAGAGGAGTTCCAAAAGAAAATGGAAAATGAAAATCATGGAATGAATCCAATTGGTGGTTGAAGTTGATGTTCATGATACTCCAATTTAATGCCTTGATCACCATGTCAATCAGAGAAGCCTCATCAATGATGGTAGTTTGTGTTTGTAGACCTTTAATTTGACTAAAAATTCATGAATATTTTCATACCCTAAATCTTACACACCAACACAATTAGAACACAATGGGAACCCCAAGGTGTTCCCTTAATTAAAAACAAACAAAGACAAAATGCAAGGGAAAAAAGTACCTATTTATTTTAGCATACCAAAGACCTATACTCGGAATATGTAAAAATCAAAATTAAAATAATATATATATGTATATATGTATATATATATATATATATAAATTTCAAAATATAAGTATATATATAATGAAAATAGAAGAAGAATGTAGTATAATACATAGGTTAGTGGTAGACACACTCCCCTATCTCCCTTTGGTCCCAGGTTCAAGTCTCGTGGCTTCGCCGGTTGAAACGAGGTTGTCCCCATGAACTATGGTGTGGCCATTTTCATAATATATATTCTCTCTTTTTAAAAAAAATCTCACTTTTTTTATTTTCCCATTTTTTAAATATATATATATATATACAAACACATAAAATAAAATATTTATTACATAGAATAAAACCAGATTAAAATTAAAGAAAATAAAGAAGATATAAAAAAGGTAAAATAATAGAAAGAGTTGAAAAGATATTTTTTTAAATTTATTTTTTTAACACAAAAATGTATAAAAAAATAAAGAAAATAAAATAAAATCCATGATGATGCTAGGTTTCCTCCCAGAAAGCGCTTAGTTTAAAGTCGTTTCCTCAACTTCGACCCCTTATATTATCCAAAGCCAACTTTTAACATTTTTTGGATAATTGTTTTCACCAAGTTATTTAGATTATGATTGATTCTCCAACTGGGTTGATAGGAAGGTTTTGGAATTGGATGAATAAAAACCATATAGGTCCCAATGTATTTCCTAAACCCATGAATATTGAAAAGGGTCCATCTAATTGGTTTCCTAATATTTTTTAAGACAACAAGGGGAATTATATCTTTATTAGCATCAATAAAGAATAAAATAATTATAGATTTTTTTATCCCCTATAAAAGAAGACTGGGAAGAGGATATATGGACCTTGAATTTGATCCTGGGTTGGATAATAGATTCGAATATAGGTTGGGAATTTAAATCAAACTCTATTTAATTTTCAAAATTTCTCAATAAGAATTTTTTTTTTGAACAAAATATTCAACCACCAAATTGGAAATATAAGTTTCATGAATGGATATGGACTTGATTTTTTTCATTTCTCCCAATGTTTTAGTGATTTTTGGTTCTGAAAAATCATCAATGGAGTAATATTCAGGACACTCAATCCATTATGTAAAATTTCCCTCTTGTGAATACAAAAAATGATTTTCCTCTTGATTTAAACACCCATCAACAATTACTTAATGTTCTTCAGGTCTCTTAGATTCAAAGGATGCTTCATTAACATTTTCATGAGAAGTTTGTTTGTAACAATATTCTTCTATCAATGATAAGGAATGGACAACCTGAGTGGGAATGGGTTCCATAACTGTTTCAATGCTTTGTAGTTCTACTCTTAAGTATGGAACCTCAGAAGTAATTATCTATAATTGTTGACATAATTTCTCAAGTAATGGGTGTGGACCAGGATGGGAAAGTGGTTAATATATATGGTTTATTCTAGGAGGATAATTAATTTGTTGGAATTCCATAGTAGGATGTTCATATTGGACTTTTTGGGTTTAAAACTCATTATAGGTTTTAATTTTTTACATAAAATTGTATTTAAAACATTATGGATAAATTGGTTATTGATTTTCCCACTAATATAAACTAGAATGGTCATTGTACATCCCAATTTTTGTGGGGTAGTAAATGTAGGGAGAGGTTCTCCATGTTTGGGTTTGTTCAAAATGGCCTTCTCAGATAATGATATTGGGGGTGAGAGTAGAGAAGTGGGGTGAGAATAAAAAGTTAGTATCTAAGTTAACATACTTAGGTCCATGAAAATGGTTCCAAAATTTGGTATCTCCCAAATTTACCCATGTTTTTAGGGTTAAACGGTCTCTTGTAGTCTAGCTGGAGTTTTCAAATCCTTAGATACCTAAGAAGAAACCTATAGACACATATATTCTATGGATTGTTTTGGCTATTAATTATCCAAATTTGGGTTTATTTTAGATATATTTAAATTAAAACTAATAGATGTAAGTGAATTTAATTTAATTTAATGAGTTCATCCTAGGTTTTCACTTGGGGTGGATTGGATGAATTCTTTTTTGACTATTTCAATTTATTAAATTTGAGATGGATTCATTCAAAAAAATAAAACTAAAATCATCACATATTGGTTTAATAACAGCATACCCTAATACTAGTCACCAATAAACTTTGAGGATCATATTTATGAGCACTCCAAGGTTAAGGTTTGTTTTATCACTTGAAGTGTGTGACCTTAAATTCAACAAAGACGACGGAGTTTAAATTATTTAAATAAAATTCTCAACTAAAATAAGTGATTAGAAATTAATGGAGTGATAAATAACATCCAATATGTCCCCTTGATACTCCATTGGATCAAACCATAAAATTATGATCCCTCCATTGATTTTATGATCTCAATGGAAGTGGTACATAGAATCATGAGGGAGGAATTGAAGAATTAAATACAACAAAATAACGAACACTCCACCATTGTTTAAAGGATTTATATCATTGATGTTTGAATAAAATCATTCCTTAATAAAATGGTATCATTGTGTTAACTAAAATAGAAGAAAAACATAATAAGAAGAAGTTTTATTAAGAGGCTAAGGTGATTTGAGCAACTTAGAATTTGAATAAATGAAATTACAACATCAATTTGGTTGCATAACATTAAAATGAAAACAACACACTAAGATACTTAAATACTTAACAAAAACTGCATTAAATAGTCATTTCAGGAGGATTGGGTGAAGCCTAAAACAGTACAATTATCCTCAATTTATAGTGGTAGGCCTAGGTGTGTGGAGAGTTAAGGGAGAGTGGACTTTTCCACCCTTGAAAAAACTTCCAAGCCAACTTGCATGCCTATGAAAGATATGACCAAATGATAATATATATGGCCACCTTTTAGTGGGACATATAAGAAAAATATGAATATATATGTTTCCCATGATATTATATAAAATTTCATCCCAAATTGAATTTTTTTTGAGATATAATTACATTAGTGGGATGTTTTTCTGGGCCACAGAATCGGGCCCATAATTGCATCTTCAAATTGGGCCACCTAGAACTCCATTCAAAAATCAAAATTATCTTGGTACAATATTTAATGAAATTTTACCCATGATATATTATATCTCTAATTAAATTTTTAGAATCATTAGGCTTGTATCTTGGTTGATATATCACTTTTATTGGGCTTTTTTCCAGTTCACTTCGTCCATAATTTCCTGGGTTGAATGTCCCAAATAGCGGTCTTTAAATGTGAATAATCAAGTGCTATAAAATGATGAATTGTTCCCAATATAATGATAAACCTAAAAATTAAATATGTAACTAAAATTAAAACCATTGGTTTTTGTATATTTTGTTCAAAAATGTTCCATGTAATAGTGTATTTTAAGAAAGAATTGCAATCATGATGTGAAATTATGTTCAAAGTTTAAAATGAACTAAAATTGTGTTTATAAATAATGAAGAACATTAATATTATAATTTAAATAATAAATAATATAATATAAATAATGAATTTTATCCTCTTTTAGTGGCTAATCATCCCCTTTTGTGTTAACTTAGTTAGAGAGCTAGATAACCGTTCAAAGTTTTTATCAAACCGTCGGTAATAACTTACTAATTAAAGAAAAATATGAATCTATGTAACATTAATAGGTCTTGAAAATTCATAAAACATTATTTTTTTGTGGGATCAACTGTTATTCCATCCTAATTTACAATGTTCCCAAGAAAATATATTTATTGTAAACAAAAATTACATTTTCTAAATTTATCATATAACTTATTTTCTGTAAGTGTTTACAGAACAATCATTATAATTTTTCATCATACTCATAAATTTTTGAATAAACCAAAATATAATCAATAAAAACAATATAAAAATTGTCCAAATATTCATGGAAGATTCCATTAATGAGATCCATATATACAATAGGGGCATTTTTCAAGCCAAAGGGCATAACAAAAAACTCACAATGTCTATATCTAGTTCGTAATGCTATTTTAGGAATGTCATGCTCCTTTTCCTTCAACTGATGGTACATGGATCTCAAGTGAATCATGGAAAAATACTGAGCTTCCTAGAGCTGATAAAAAAGCCATTGATATGAGACAGTGGATACTTATTCTTAATCATAATGTTATTGAAAGCTCTATAATCAATCAAAAGCCTCATGGAACCATATTTATTTTTAACAAAAAAATAGGATCACCCTATGGTGAAGTTATAGGATGAATGAATACTTTATCAAGCATCTCTTATAACTACGTTTTCAATTCAAGAAGTTACACTTGAGCCATTTGATAAGGGGGTTTGAAATTGGCTTAGCATCAAGATCTAAATCAATGGTAAATTCAACATCCTGATTAGGTATAACATTAGGAAACAAATCAGTAAAAAAATCTAAGTATTCATTTACTATTGGCACATCCTTAATCTTAACAGTTCCCTTGTTTTCAAAAATATGTGAAAGATAACATTCATTTCTATATTTTATCAGTTTCTCACCTTCAATATATGTTATCAATGGTATGGGTTCATTCTTGTACACAAACTAAAACTCTTTCAAAAAAACGTATTTATCTCTACGATCAATATTAGTATGGTAAACAAAAAGTCAATCCATACCCAAAAGAATGGTTCCTCTTCAACCCTTAAATGGGGTATTATCTATAACAAAATAAAAAATAAGGCCTTCACTCTATTCAGGTAATAAAGAAAAACAACAAGGTTTGTAGGTAATTTATTTCCATAGAAAATAATAGGAATGTTCTTATAATTACTTTTTGATATAATATTCCCCCTGGTGTTTTAACTATAAGATCTAGTTTCATTTCTTGAGGTGGAATTTCCAATTTACCAAAAAAATTATCAGAAATAAAGGAATGTATAGACCCCATATCAAACAAGACATTAGAAAAATATGAGTAAAAAAATGCACCTGATACAACTTCAATGAATTTCCCAACATCTACTGATTTAGTTGCAAAATATTTCCCAACACCTTTCTACTTATAATCTGGATGCTTTCCATCATTCAAATATTTCTTTGGGAAGGAATTTACATAATTCCCCATGTCACCACATTTAAACCAATTTACATTTTTATTATTATAATTTAACTTAAGATCATTTTAATTTCAATATCGGGACATATTTTCAAACTTACCACATCAAAAACACTTCTCATATTTGTTAAGGCATTTCCCTAGGGTGTTTTTTTACCACACTTCCCACAAATTGGAAACTAGATTTTATTACCTTCTGATTTATTTGATTCATTATTACCCATTTCCTACTATCTGAAACTTTTCCTATACTCATTGTCAAAGTACACATGACCATCAAAAAAACATCATTTCTATCCTCTTAGAACATTGAAAAAGATTATCATAACTTTTGAGTTCACGAGAATCCAATTCCCTTAGATATCATGGCTTCAATCCTGAGTAAAAACAATTAATTTTACTATTAATATCTCAAATAAGATTTTGAGTGTACCATTCCAATCAAGTGAATTTTTCTTCATAAACAACCAATAAATATTAATTTTTTTTCAATTTCCAGAATTGCTTCTCCATCATAAGACGAACCACCTTAGGAAAATATTTTTCAAGGATCAGATTCTTAAATTTATCTCATTCCACAGAATCTATCTCATTGCTATCCTTGATATTCTTGACCATTGACCACCACTGATCGAATTCACTTTCAAAAAGATAAATATAAAGGATGTCCTTTTGATTATCTAAACACCCCATGCTATTTAATATCTTTACATGGGATTTAATCCACCCTTCAACCACCATTGGGTCAAAATATCCACTGAAATTAGGAGGGTGTTGCCTCATATAATGTTCCACTATCATCATGTTCCATTGTGGTAGCACTGATTGTTCTCTTGAATGGATGTCACCAACATTTATTTCCTATATAAACTGATCCACTACTATCACAAACTGATTAGTTCTAATTCCCTCTATTCCAGGTTGTGGATTCAAAAAGATATCATCCTCTCTATGCCTTTACACATCACCATCCCTATTGCTTCTGTGGAAAACCATTCTAAACAAACATATCTTATATGAAGCATCATGGTAATCTTAAAATTTTATATTATTTCAACACAAACATGAGTAAAAAATCATTTATTATATTATATTAATATAATTTTATTCCCTAATGTTATCTAAACCATGTTATGATACAAAATATAAGGACCCAACCTTAAACATTACACAATCTAGTAAATTATTTTAGAATTCACTTTCTTACATTCCCATATATATTTTTAGTTTAGAGTTTTAGAGAATTAGGTCATAAATCATACATAACAACACATAATTTTAATAAGTGGATACTACTAAAATAGTATACATTTAATCCATAATACAAATGTTTTTAATAAAACATGAAATCTTTTCATGAAAAAATAATCACAATATTCAGCTTGGATTCTTCTTTTCTCTTACCCACCCATAAACCCTATAAAAAACATTTTTAAAACTTAGGATAAGAACAAAAAGATTATTAAGGAACATAATAAGAAGAAAATATTAGTCCATGAATACTTATAGACATATGAAATCATTTTCACAAAGACATACTTCTCACCTATAAAATATCTTAGTCTTTGTGAAAAAGAGAGATTTACATAAAACATAACATGAATAGACTAAAGGACTTGTTTTTATTTATTTATTTAGGATAATACCCATTTTTTAATTTGGTTGAGAGGTAAAGCTTACATGACATGTAGGCCAAGTGGAACAAGTCCCATCACATGACCTGATTGCCCAAAGTCATAATTCCCAATACATGAACTGAAGGCCCAACCAAATTGCACTAGAACTACCCCTCCTCAGCATCTGTATCATTGAAGGTGACTATCTCCCAACCTCTCATTTATGATTGGATATAATTTCCCCAGGAAACTCTTTATGGTTCCTAGTACCAAAGGTGATTTCCATACCCTCTTGTTCTTCCACTCTGGTTAGCTTTATTCTGGTGGATGCTACTTGATCAAAATCCTCTTTTGGGGCCTGCTCTGTGCGGTCTTCCTAGGTTTCTCCATGGTCTTTGTGGCCCAAATACCCTATGTCACGAAGGCCTTGGGTGGAACTAATTCCATATGGCCCATAGGCCTAAACCGATGGCCTGAAGGCCCAAAATGGATGAATAGTTCCAGCTGCTACATCAATGCTACAATACCTGCTAGAGTAACCTGGAAATATGTATCCACCAGGATTTAATCCTAGGTTTCATGCAAGCTTATGGGGTGTGTTAATTAATATTGTAACCCTCATGTATAACATATGATTTCTAACCCTCATGAATACCATACAATATAACTCTCACGACTACCTTATGATGTAATCCTCACAGCTACCTTACGGTGTAACCATCATAGTTACAATTGGAATAACCTTTATAGTAATCTTCCAAAATAAACATACCCAATGAATTATAGAGAGATATAGGTATCACCCTTTATTATAAAAAATTACCAAGAACCAAAATGTAATCATAAAACATGAATACTTGCATCATAAAAACCTTCCTTTTGAATCTTGTAAAACTTGAAATTTAAAAGTGGTATTTTAAAGAAAAGTCTCATACCTCAGGTTCATATTACTTAAAATGTGTTCAAACCTCCTATATAATGGTTTAAAGAGATTTATTAATATATTAAATAACTATATTCATATATATAATACCATATATTATCCTTTTATAACATTTTTCCACCCATTTATTAATAATATTTTGATATTTTGATTATTTCAAATGTGTTTATTTCATGGGAGGTTCATTATGTATTTTCTTTTCAAATGGAATAAATAATAAAAAAGTGGAAAGAAATAGTATTAATATGTTTCCATAATTTTAAATTATAAAATAATTTTTTTTGATATGAGAATGTTTCATTAGATAAAAGATTAATGAATATTTTTTATTTTGGTGGTTTTTACGACCATCATGAACTTATATCATCTTATTTAACATCATGTTTATATATTGGTTATAGAATATTAAAAAGTTATAATATACATATTAAAATATTTTTTGACTATAATAATGTTTTTATGACCATCCTTTAAGGTGGTAAATGAAAATTAAAATTCGACATCCATGAAGGCGGTGAATCGACACGTCATGAACTATTCTTTCATTTTCTAGAATAAGAGGATAAGAGGAGAGGTTTGATGGTGGATATTAAATTAACCCAATAAAATTAAATTATAAATAAAATAATGGAGTTATCATGTCACTTGTATGAGGGGAGGTGAGGTTATAATAAGAAAAGAAAATAAATTGAAAAGAATTAAAAGAAAATGAGAGAGGATTTTACCTCTTGAATTCTCCTGCTTATGAAACCCCTTAGGGAAATTGGATTTGGATTTTATTGAGACCAAAATATATAAGATGTGTGGGAGAGGCCTGGGAGGAGTATTGAATAGAATTTGGAAAAAATTTAAGGATTTGGTGGTGTGAGGAGAAGAGGTGGTGAGGGGTGGTATATGTAGTGGAGGAGAGGGGTGTTTTTTGAATATTTTATTCATTATTTTATTATTTTGTATCAAGACTATGAATAGTTTGATAATTATCACTAAATATATTAAAATAATTAATAAGAGTTAGATATTATGGTTATTATATTGGAAATTACTCAATTAATAGTGTATTTTACTCATAATGTATATATACCGTAAATTACCATATTTTACTATTCACTAAAAAAAGAAAATATTTTTGAAAAATACAAAAAAACACCCTAACCATTTTTTATGTGTAGAATTAAAAAATGAACTCCATTTTATGAAATTAATTTTCTAAATATGAGAGATTTATTTTTTAATTAAAATTATCATTTATTCAAAAAATACCGATTTTAAAATTATAACTGATTTTATAAAACATTGAAAAATTACATAAGTTCTCATAATATTATATTATAATCATAAGACAACAAAATATTAATTTATGAATATATTTTATGAAGATAAATTTTCTTTTAATTTATTATATAAATTATAAAATTGTAAGTAAACATTTATGTTTCACAAAAATATCAACACTTAATTTATCATTTTGAAAACATTTATTTACTTATTCCATGTTATAAATATATCATATTTTTAATTATAAGATTCATAAATTTTATTTGTACTCTCATAGGTGAGGTTTCAATTCTTTTAGTACAGATTCTTAAATTTCTATAAATACCACTTATTTCATTATACATTTATAAAGAATTTAACTATTTAATTCCAAAAGGAAAAAATTATTTTATAAGTACTTGGGTTGATATATTCACCCCACCTTATAGAAATTACATACTCACAATTTTTATTTAATTATTAAACAATTGAGGACACCTTTCGCTCATAGTATTTTTAGATTCCTATGTTGCTTCTTCATCCATATTGTTTCTCCAAAAAACCTTAACATAGTGAATTACCTTATTCTACAATAAATTCTCTCTACAATCAGGAATCTAAACAGGTTTCTTTTCATATGAAAGGTCCTCTTCCTACTAAAATAATTCTAGGTTCAAAACATGAGATGAATATGGAACATACTTTCTTAATATCAAAACATGAAAAACATTGTGTACCTAAGATAAACTTTGAAGCAAAGCTACTCGGTAGGCAACTGATCCAACTTTATACAGGATTTCATAGGGTCTAATGAACTATGGACTTAGCTTTCCTTTCTTACCAAAACACATAGCACTTTTCCAATGAGAGATTTTATGGAAAACATGATCACCTACCTTGAAAGAAAAGTCCCTCCTACTGTTATCTTCATAATTTTTATGCCTGCTTTGATCTGTCGTCATGTATTTCTGGATCATCTTCACTTTCTCAGCCACTTCCTCTACTAATTCCAATCCCATTAACTTCCTTTCCTAGAATTCATCCCAAAATACTAGAGTTCGACACTTCTTTCTATATAATTCCTCAAAAGGTTCCATCTATGCACTATAATGATAACTTTTATTATAAGAAAACTCAACTAAAGAAAGATATTAACCCCAAATTCCCTGATAATCCATTAAACAAGAACATAACATGTCTTCTTAGGTCTAAATTTTTCACTTGGTCTATCAATAAAATTGAGGATGAAATATTGTTCTGAAATTTAATTTAGTTTCCAATAATTTCTTAAGGCCTTACCAAAAGTTAGAAGTGAACCTAGGATCACGATCAGACATAATAGAGAGATAAACTCTATGCAACCTGAAAATATCTTTGAGGTATAACTGATAAAGTTGATCGAAAGACAGAGGATCTATAATATTAAAGAAATGTGTATATTTAGTCATCTAATCAACAATAAACCAAATCACATTGTTACCTTGAGAAGTGTTTGGTAGTCCCATAATGAAGTCCATGGATATATTTTCCCATTTCCACACTGGAAAGGGATAAGGCTGAATCATCCCGTTTGGTATTTTTTATTATGATTTAATGTATTTATAAGTATAACATTTCATGGTAAAATCAACAATATAACTTTTAATTCCATCACACCTGTAATACCAATGAGGGTATCTATACATCTGAGTTCTTCCAAGAAGAACTGAAAATGGGGAACTATGAACTTCACTTAACAATTATTTCTTCAGATGGGAATAAAAAGGCACACATAATCTATTTCAAAATGTCAAGACAAAATATTTATCAATATTAAATTCAGGAAACATACCTTCCTTAAAAAATTCTCCCTTTTTCTGTAACTCATGATCTTCCTTATATGCTTTCTTAATTATTTCTGATAGAGATGACTGCACTGACACCTAAAAAAACAGAGGAATTTCCTGCACCAATAACTTCCATGTCAAAATTCATCAAATCATAAACCAAGGTATCATGTTAAAAATTTAACATGGTTAATGGTACATGTTTTTTTAACTCAAATCATTTATTATTTGTTTTATTTTCTAGGATGGTAATTGATCATGCAATAATAATCCTTTATCAGTTCCAACCATCTTCTCTACCACATGTTTGATTCCTTTTAAGTAAATATATACTTAAAAATTTTATGGTAAGTATATATTTTACATTTTGATCCATATAAATTATTTATTCAAATTTTTAAATAAAAAACCGCAATTTCTAATTCTATATCATGTGTGGGGTAATTTACCTCATGAGGTTTCAGATTTCTTAAAGCATAACCAATTATCGGATCATTCTGCATCAAAACACAACCAAGTATCTTCAACAAATCATAATTATAGATGAAAAACTCACCATTTATGGAAGTTTGGTCCCAAACTATATTTTTTACTAATCTCCTCTTCAGTTAAAAAAAGTAAACATCACATTCTTCTGTCCAAATAAATTTAACCCCGTTTCATGTTAACTTAGTTATTGGGAAATATAACCATGGAATGTTTTTAAAAAACCATTGGTAATAACCTACTAATCCAAGAAAACTATTAATCTATATAACATTTTTATGTCTTTTTTATTCATCAACTACTTTTTTTGGTGGGATCAATTATTATTCCATCCTTATTTACAATGTGCCCAAGAAAAGAAATTTGTCCCAACCAAAAATAAGATTCTCTAAATTTCCCGTACAACTTATTTTCTTTAAGTGTTTTTAGAACAATCCTTAGATTTTTTTCATGATCCTCATAAATTTTTGAATAAACTAAAATATCATTAATAAAAAAAAACAAAAAACTTATCCAAATATTCATGGAATATTCTATTCATAAGATCTATAAATATAGTAGGGAATTTTTCAAGCCAAAAGGAAGAAAAAAACTCATAATGACCATATCTAGTTCAGAACACTATTTTCGGAATTTCATCCTCCTTATCCTTTAGCTGATGGTACCCAGATCTCAAGTCAATCTTGGAAAAATATTGATATTCCTAGAGCTGATCAAACATGTCATAGATATGAGGTAGTGGATACTTATTCTTAATAGTAATCTTATTCAAAGCACTATAATCAATACAAAGCCTCATAAAACCATCTTTCTTTTAAAAAATAAAATATTACCATCCCATGGTGAAGTGATAGGATGAATGAATCCTTTATCAATAAACATTTACAACTGCCTTTTCAATTCAATAAGTAACACTTGAGAAATTTGATAAGGGGGTTTTGAAATTTTCTTAGCATCATGAAATAATTCAATGGTAAATTTAACTTCACGATCGGGTATAATACTAATAAACTCATCAAAAAAATCTCTAGTTATTCATTTACCACTGACACATCATTAATCTGATAAATTCCCTTATTTTCAACAATATGTTCAAGATAACTTTCATTTATGTCTTTTAATAGTTTCTTATCTTCTTGATATGTTATCAATGGTATGAATTCATTATTTTATACAAAATGAAAATATTTCTAAAAAACAACTTATTTATCTCTATAATCAATATTAGAATGATAAATAGAAAGCCAATTCATACCGATAATAACATCAAATTATACTAAGGAAAAAATAATAATGGTTGTAAGTAATTTATTTCTACAGACAACAAAAGGAAGATTCTTATAATTCTTTTTTGATGTAATATTTACCCCTGGTGTTTTAACTATAAGATCTGGTTTCATTTCATGTGGTGGAATTTCCAATTTACCATAAAATTTCTTAGAAATAAAGGAATGTGTAGAACCCGTATCAAACAATACATTAGAAAAATCCTTGTAAAAAAATCTACCTGATACCACTTCATTATATGACCCAACATAAGATAATGTAGCCACAAATGATTTCACTAAACCTTTCTGCTTATAATATGGTTTATTTCCATCATTCAGATCCTTATTTGGACATTTATTTGCATAATTCCCCATCTCACCACATTTAAATAACTTTACAGTTTTCTTATGAGAATTAAAATTAAGATCATTTTCATTTCAATCTTAGGCCTTATGTCAAAACTTACCACATAAAAAACACTTCCAATATTTGTTAAGGTATTCCCCATGGTGCTTTTTACTACACTTCCCATAAACTGGGAACTGTATTTTCTTACCTTCAAATTTTTTTGATTTATTCTTACCCATTTCTTGCCATATGTAACTTTTCCTCTATTGGTTTTCAAAGTAAATTTGACCATCAAAAAATCCATTTATACCCTCTTAGCACATCAACCAAGTTTCTCATAACTTTTGAATTCATAGGAATCCAATGCCCTTCGATATCTTGGCTTCAATACTATGTAAAAATGATTGATTTTACTATCAATATTTTGAATAAGAATTGGAGTGTACCTTTCTAATCGAGTGAATTTTTCTTCATACAACTATCACTGAATCTTCCTATTTTTTTTCAATTCTAGGAATTTATTTTCCACCCTAAGTCAAACTACCTTAGGAAAACATTTTTCAAGGAAAATATTCTTAAATTTATCCCATTCCAATGCATCAATCTCCTCGCTATGCCTAATATTCTTCACCATTGACCACTAATGGTTAGCTCCACCTTAAAAAAGATAAATAGAGAGACTAAAATTTTGATTATCTGAAAACCCCATCACATTGAATATCTTTTCAAGGTCTTTAATCAACCCCTCAAGAACCACTAGGTTAGAAGATCCACTAAAATCATGAGGGTGTTGCCTCATAAAATGTTCCACTATCATTATGTTCCTTTGTGGTAGATCTGGTTGTTCTCTTTAATGGACATTGCCTCTATTTATATCCTGCATCAACTGATTCATTAATGTCACAAACTACTCAATTCCAATTTGCACCATTCTAGTTTGCAGATTCAGAAAGATATCATCATCTATATGCCTTTCTAAATTAACATCCATATTTCTTCTGTAAAAACCATTCTGAAAAAACATATCTTAGATGAATCAACATGGTAATCTTCAAATTCTATATCATTTCAAAAAAACAACATGGTAAAAATAATTTATGGAATTCTATTAATATCATCATATCCCCTAAAATTATCTTATATTTGATTTGATACAAACTCTAAGGACCCAACCTTAAAAATTACATACTCTAGAAAATTCTTTTAGAATTCACTTTTTTATATTTCCAAAGATATTTTCAGTTTAGAGTTTTAGAGAATTAGATCATAACTCATACATAAAAACCCATAATCATAAAAAGTTGATACAACTAAAATAGTATCTATTTCATCCATAATACACAAGTTTTTAATAAAACATGAAATATTTTCATGAAATATTTTCAGAATATTCATCTTGGATTCTTCTTTTCTCTTACCCATCCTTAAAACCTGTGAAAAACATTTTAAAAATTACGATGAACATAAAGAGTTCAGTCAGGTACATAAAAAGAAGAAACCATTACTCTGTGAATAATTATAAACATATGAAATCATTTTCACAAATACATACTTCTCACTCATAAAGTATTATATTGTTACTTTGTGAAAATAAGAAATTTCCATAAAATATAGAAAATATAAATAAAAACATAAAGGTAACTTGGGGAATTAATTACTTAATATTGTAACCCTCACGAATACCATGTGATTTGTAACCCTCATGGATAACTTAAAATTTAACCCTAATATCTAACTTATGATGTAACCCTCATGGATATCTTATGATGTAACCCTCACGGCTACCTTATGGTGTAACCATCACAGTTATACTTGGAATAACCATTACGGTCAAATTCTTAAATAAATATACCCAATGCATTTGAAGGAGAAATATATCCCACAATTCAACATAAACAATTCCCAAGAACTATAAAATAATCATAAAACATGAATACTTTCATCATAAAAACATTTCTTTTGAATCTTGTAAATATAGAAACTTAAAAGAGGGTTTTTAAAGAAAAGTCCCTTACCTCAGGTTCAACTTACTTTAAACATGTTTAAAACTCCTGTATATCAGTTTAAAGAGAGTTATTAATATATTTTAGGACTATATTAATGTATATAATGCCTTATATGATCCTTTTATAATATCTTTCCACCCATTTATTAATAATACTTTGTTATTCTCATTTTTTTGGGTGCGTTTATTTCATGGTTTCTATGGTTAGTTCATTATGGATTTTCCAGTCAAATAGAAGAAAAACTAAAAAAGAGGAAAGAAATGATATTAATAATTTTATATAATTTTAAATAATACCATGTATAATTTTATTTCTGATATTAGGATGATTAATTATATAAAACATTAATGAAAATGATTTATTTTATTTTGTTGCTTTTTACGACCATCGTGAACTTATATCATATTATTTAATATCATGTTTATATATTGGTTCTAGAACATTTAAAAAGTTATAATATACATGCTAAAATATTTTTTAACAATAATAATTGTTTCATGACCATCCTTGTTGGTGGTAAAGTAAAATTAACATTCGACAGCCATGGAGGTGGTGAATCGACACGTCACGGATGATGCATTCATTTTCTAGAATAAGAGGAGAAGAGGAGAGGTTTGATGGTATATATTCTATTAACACAATAAAATTATAGTATTTGTAAGGCATTGGAGTTACATTTCACTTGGATAAGGGTAGGTGGGGAGAGAATAATAAAATAAAATAAATAGAAAATAAAAGAAAAGAAAATGAAAGAGGATTTTACCTCTTGAATTCTCCTCCTTGAGAACCTCCTTAGGAAAATTGGGTTCTGTTTGTTAAGAAAAAAGGCTCTTGGACATGGGGGAGAGTCTTGTGAAGAGTATTGGGAATAATTTAGTCAAGATTTAAGGATTTGGAGTTGTTATGGGAAGATGTGGTGAGGAGTGGTGTTTATAGTGGAGGAGAGGGGTGTTTCTGGAATATTTTAGTTATTATTTTATTATTTTTTTCTCAAGACTATTAGTAGTTTGAGAATTATATCTAAATTTATTAAAATAATGAAGGATAGTTAGAGATTATGGTTACTATATCATCAATGGATCAATGGATTATGTATTTAACTTATAATGCATATATACCATAAATTACTGCATTTTACTATTCCCCTAAAAAATCACGTATTTTAGAAAAATACCAAAAATTCACCCTAACTATTTTTCAATGCGTAGAATTAAAAAATGAACTACATTTTATAAAAATAATTTTCTAAATATGATAAATTTAATTTTTAATTAAAATAATCATTTATTCAAAAAATACCGATTTGAAAATTATAACTGATTTTATGACACTTTGAAAAATTACTTATGGTCTCATAAATTTATCTTATATTAATAAGACAAAAAAAATATTAATTTAAAAATTTATTTTTTGAAGATAAATTTTATTTTAATTTATTATATAATTATAAAATTTTAAATAATCATTTATGTTTCAAAAAAATATAGGCACTTAATTTATCATTTTGAAAACATTTATTTACTTATTCTATCATATAAATATATCATATTTTTAGTTATATGATACATAAATTTTATTTACACTACCATATTTGATGTTAATATTCTATTAGTATAGATTCTTTAATTTATTTAAATAACTATTTTTCATTATACATTTATAAATAATTTTACTATTTAATTTCAGAATGAAAATTAATTATTTTATAAGTACCTGGGTTGTTACAATTTTTGGTACACCAACACATCACATTGTGTATTCTCCTTTGATTATCCATTAGTGGTGGTGAACCAAGTAAAATCCTCAGGTGTGATTTTTCCTTGTATTTCTACATTAATTCTTAAGATTCTATTAGACATTGTGAAAAAAGTAATTGATCAATAGGGTAAACACTTGTTCCTGCTAACATGAGAACAAAATCCAAGAAATAGAGGATTGAGTGAAGGCCAAATTTAGTTTGGAAACACCCTAATTCACCCCCTCTCAAGGTGTCTCTTAGGTTTCAAAAAATTTATAGGATTATAAATTAGAATGGTTTTAATATATATTAGTACAATAATTATAAGTCTTAATATAATTATTAATATATATATATATAATTAGTATACTAACCAACCAACCATATATATATATATATAACATTAGTACCTAATTATTATTATTATTATATTTTTAGTCTTAATTTTTTTATTTATATTTAATATTTGAATTACCTCCAAAATGATTTTTTTTATATTTTCAGAATAAACCACTTTTAAAGGGGTAAGTGGGAACTTGAACAAAAACCCAAAAAAGAAATACACAACATCAACCCAGATTCAAAATTCAAAAATTCCATATTTAAATTCATAATATAACACTATCATAGGCATTGGATGCATTGAGCACATTGCCACCACTGATGTCGATGCCTCAACCCATTTGCCTATAGAAACCAAACATCATTCTAACACCATCATTACAACACATAATTATCATTTTAAACACATAATAAAAGTGTTAACGGGTGCGAGCCAAACTCTAGCAAGACTGAATCAGAGCATCCCTCTGCTACCTATCAATAATAAAAATCCAAAGAAATTATTGAATCAGATCCAAAGCAGAACAACTTGAAGATTAATCACTCCAACTTTACCAATACCAGTGATGAACCACACTGAACAAAATTTCCCCTAAAAACACCTTAAGAGAGAGAATAAAAATCCAAAACTACCACATCACCTAAATTGAATCTAGTGTAGCCACTTTCGTTGCACGAAGATTCTCCTGGAACCCCATTGGCCGCTCGACCAGCAAATCCCAAAACTCCCTTGAGAACCATCGCACCAGACCGACCTTGGGAGGAGCAATGGAAGAGGAAGCTAGAATTGAGATTGAGTAAACCAAGGCCACAATTGTAGGTATGAACTATGCCAGGATCATCAACCCCTCTAGAAATCCTTATCTCTAGACCTTCACTGGATAAACAAAAACCACACCACCGCCAGAACAACCACCATCTGTGTCCCTCAAGGATGCCTCAACTAACACACCCCAAACCACACACCATGGATGTGATACATATTATAAGAACCACTATGACCTAACCATAGAATCCAGCACCAAGAAAAAAGAACACCTATAACTCGACCCGCACATCCCAAACCTCCCTGAGAATACCAACACACTAACGAGAATGGGGTTAGAAACGTGGTAACTAGAAGGAAAGGGCAAAGGAAGAGCTGACGAAAACCTCATCAAGGAGCCATAACTGAAGGAATAGAATGTGAGTGACTAAGAGGGTGAAAATAAGAACAAAAAGAAAACAACCAAGAGAGGGTGGGTGGGGAAAAGAAAGAAGATATGGAAGGGGGGATGAGATGTCAAAACACAGTCCCCCCTCCGAATCTCCACCATATTTAATATTTGAATTATTTTACTTTAAAAAATTTTTCTTTTGTTTTTATTTTATGTTAGTATTCAACTAAAGTATTGGATGAGATAGGTTATTGGTCACAATGGTGTGTTGAAGACACACCCATTTAGCTAGTAAAATAAATATAGACCATGTCATGATTTTTACATCAGTTATTTAATAAATTATGTCAAAAAAAAATTCCACATCAGTTATTTAATATCTGATGTTAAAAAAAATATGTGATTTTTTTTAATGTTGTTTATTGAATAATCAACATAAAAAACTTGTTTTTAACATCAGTTTTATTAGCAACCAATGTTATATGTCATTTCAAAAAATTAAAACACATATCCTTCCCCATCACGAGAAATGCTCTCCTTGAAACTCTAAATCCCAAATCACTTTATTTTTCTCCCTTATTTGATTTTCATTCCAGCTACCACCACTCTCTCCATTACGGCTATTCTATTATTGCTTTTTTTGGTTCAATTCTATTCCTTCCCTATCCTAATAATTATAAGGAATCCATTAATATGTTCAATATTTTGATTATTTTTAATGTGATCATAGTTTCAATTTTTAATTAACGACACACTCAAACAAACACACGCATGCACACAATCACACACACACACATATAAAAACAAACACACAACACAAGCACACACACACACACAAATCCATAGACACACAAAAACACATAACACACATAGATACATTGAGAGAGAGAGAGAGATACACTGAGAGAGATAAATTGATAGAGATAGAGATAGAAAAAACACTCACACACACAATGCACTTGCACAAACACACAAATGCACAAAAAAATATAAGAACATAGACACACACACAAAACACACACAGACAAATAGAGACACATAAATAAACACAACACATACACACAAAATACAAACACACACATACACACGCAAAATAAACACATAGAGGCACACACATAAAAATAGATAAACACACACACACACACAAAGAAAACAAACACACACAAAAAATTATACACATAGACACATAGAAACACACAACACACAAACACACACACAACACACATGTGTGAGCTACATATAATCATGAAGTGAAATGATAATTGACCTCTATAGGTATGAATTTGAGTTATCCCTAACTAATTTTTATCATAAAGTATTATAGGTTATGATGAATTTTTAAGGTTATCATGGGTAATATTCTTGTATTGAGATACAAAATATGACCATGAGGTAGAAAATAGGTTTTTTCATTGAATGACCAATGAAATATACTACAAGGAGTGTCATACACTATGTCTTTGGTATACTAGTGGTGCATGGTTTATATTAGTATTTATATAAACTGAATCTTAGTGATATATCTAGAATGATATTATTCATGATTTAATAACTTTCTTACACAAGTCTTGAGGCTTAAAAAATCATGGGGTGGTTGGGTATATTACTAATCATGTCATCAGATGGAGCTTAACCAAGATTGAATTTTTCCTCTCGTATGAATAGTATTACATCTTGGTCCTAGATTAATATTTACTAAAGAATTGTATAAACATACCTATATAATATATATGATGTGATTATGTATTCAAGTGAGGGGCATGTGATGTGTTCATCCTTAAAGGTCAATTACATGTGATATATTCATCGACCTAGTTTGTCTGTACTCAAAGAATCAAGAATATATGAGGAGGCTATATAGTATTGAAATAATATTTGTCCCATGGTAACTTTATGTCATGGAAAATGGGTCATATTAATATTAATTCTTACATATGTTTTAGTTGGTAGAAAAAAGTATAAATAGACAAGTGTTTAATAGATATCATGTAAGATCTTTTTGTAGCTTGCGTAACACTTATATTTTTCAAGAGGATTATCTTTAATTAAATTTATGAATTTATAAATTAATATTTTTTTCAATAGTAAAAAGAACCATGGGGTCACACTTTCTAGTTGACTGAACATGGATTGAATTTTACTCAGTGATATTATCTAAAATCATTTTAAAGTTTATCCCAAAAGAGTTTAGGATGGGTATTCAAAAGGTATTAAAAATGATGTGATGCAAGGTGAAAATGATTATATATTTACAAAAGTGTTTTGGAATATATCCAAAATAGTTTTAGATATGTTTTCATAAGTTATTTTATATGATACAATACAAGGTGGAATGGGACAAAGTCTATTAGTCTTTAATGAAAGTGGGAGATTGAAGGAGGTATTCACTAAAACAAATATAAACCATATGATGGATTTTTCTATATAGTAATTTATGATATAATAATTTCATAATTTACTACATGCATACAACCTAGGGAATATCATTTTATATGATATATGGATATCGTATTAGTACTATTTGAGTTAGTTTTACTATATAACATCATTCCACTCTATAATTTACCAGTCAGCTAAATGGTAAACATTATTATTCAAGAGATATTCCATATAGTCTATCAATTACTATTAATATTTCATAATATGAAATGTTGGGAGGTTGAACAATTCATTTATGTGATGAATACATGAATGGGTAAATCTTTACTCCTGAATTTTGTAACACATGAGTAAATGATGTAGTGACTGAGGAATTTATTGGGGGGGTATATAAGAAATATTATGTCATATATATGGTTTCTTAAACTAATTTCAAGACTATGAATGGATTAACCTCTCCCTAAAGATCCTTTTATCATTTTCCCTTTACCACCTAGGATAATATCATATCATGGGAAGTAGGAGAATCACACTGAATAATTGGGTGTTCACATTATCATATAGATACACAATGATGGAAGGATTCCTTTATTAGGAATTAGACATCCGAACAAGTAACCTCTCTAATTACACTTGGGATGAGGGCACAAATTCTGATCACCAGAAGTTCAGCATTTTGATTCTCCAATTCAATATAAATTTAGTCACTAAAAGCAATTCCCACATTCAATTGAACATTCCCCATGACTTTAGTATATATAACTAAGAAGTCTAATAACCCCATCCACTGCATTTCTTCATCCTTTACCACTAGTTTTGGTCACCTCATGGTCTTTCTTCTGATAAATTCATAAGAAAACAAGCACATGATGAAAACTCATATGCCTGAAAAAAATGTAAAAACACAATGTACAAAAGGATTATTTGGTTCATACATTATATCCTATATCCATGGGAGAATAAAAACATATCTTTTATTTCACTAAAATGGATTATATGTAAGTTAAAAGGGATATCAAATTATGAAAACCTAATCATACTACTTGAATAATTCCCAAAAACACCATATTATAATCATTTTATCATTTGTTGACCCCCATTTTAGTATTCCAACTTCAGTATTATAGCATTTTAAAACTATATGCTCATAGGTAAACTCTTTTCAAAGCCACCTCCACCTCTACCAGTCTTTGTTAGCTCATCCCGGTACAATTTCAATAAAATTCAGTTCACTTTGACCATGCATACTAATATAATTGTTTATAGTGGTCCCATCCAATCTTCGAGTCATTACTGCCATCCAACATTTGAAAACAACGTCCCATTGAGTTGGGAAGCTACCAATTTATTATATCATTCATAAGTCTAAACATCAAATTCTAGTGATTAGTGCACATCACTCTCCACAATGATAACATTGAAGAACCCACTATTTATCTAATAGAAAATACTTCCACACCCCTTTATCAGGGAATTCACATAAGTTATGAACATCCACACAACCTTAACTGCCTTTGAAAATCTATTTGAATATAGGATGATTGACCTTTTGTCTACCTCACTTCTTTTTCCAAAAACATGACTGAATCATCGAGTAAATACATTAGATGATCCTCCTCAAAATTACCACACTTAAATGTAAACTATGATACATCTAATGGATTGAACCTATTCAGATTATTTTTCTAGACCCACTCACTGACTTCTATTGAGCTATATCATATGAACTCACACCATCCAACATACTTCTGCTAATCTGAAATTTGAGGCTCCAGTCGAACTTCTATTCAACTGAAACTACTAATTTTTGTGAAATGAATTTATCTAAATTAATATAGACATCCCATAGTGATGGTGTATTGTCTCCATATAGGCTCTCCCACGTGTTACTTCTAGTGGATGAAATTCTAGAGCGTTGACACTTGACCTAGAAAATAGTTCTCACACCAAACCAAATAACCTCCCACTTGAGAACTATTTTTTTCAAATTGAGTCCAAAAATATTCCACTCAAAGAATATTCTCATCATCACAACAAATTATCACTATCCAATTTTCATTCACCCTCCTTATGTAGTAACCACATGGTTCTCCACCACATACTCTTCACTCTCATCTTTCACACCAACTTTCATTCCACATATATCATCGTACTTCATGATTCATCGATGAATTTACGATAATGTAAAATGGTTTTTTGTAAGAGAAACCACCAAAACCTAAAAACCAACTATTATTATCAAATATTTCACTCTCTACCATTTTGTTCCAACAAATATTCACATGAATCAAAATTATTATACTTCTTCATCTATCTCACATGTTTTCTCATGAAAACCATGAAAATGACTCCATATTTTAGTCATATAATTCCAGAAATAAAAACAATAACATTATATATCTTTTTTTAGAGCTGGAAACCAATCTACACATGTCATAACCATGAATCCACCCATTATGAATTCATATACCCTTATAAAATTACTCCTGCTTCTAGGTGACCATCTTTTGATGAAATAAGACTGTGCTTCCCTCCTTATAATCCTTGTATGGATGATTTGATACCACTTGTTGGGGATTAGACATCAGAATGAGAACCCACCCTAAGAAAACATAGTATGATGGGATAGATTTAGATAGCTGTAATTTTACCCTTCTAGTTATCCAATATAATAGAACTTTAGTCATCGGAAGAAACTCCTACTTCCAATTGGACATACCTTGTGATTTAGACCTCAAGAAATAATAAGTCAAAGTACCCCATCCACCACATAGATCCTTCCTCCACCAGTGGTTTTGGTCACCTCATTATATTCCTTTCAATAAATGAACATTAAAATAGGCACATGATCAACACATACATGAAAGGAAAAAGTACAAACACAATGCAGACAAGGATAATTTGGTTCATATATTGTGTCTTATATCTATGGGAGAATGTTGAAATATCTTTAATTTATATATAATAAAGTACATTTGAGTTATTATGGATATAAAATTATAAAAAACCTATTTATAATACCATAATAATTATCACCAATTCAATATTATGGTCATTGAATCATCTCATGCTCTTCCCTTCAGTATTTCACATTTGAAATTATAGACTCTAACACTTTGATGCGGCTAGGAATGCTTCTTCCACAACCACCTATACCTATTTCAGTCCTCATTGGATCCTCAAAGTACAATTTCAACACACTTTAGTTCAATTTTTACCTTTTTTCCAATTCAAATATTTAGAGTGGTCCTAGTTGGTCATCCGATCATAATCACCATCCTATATTTATAGATGACCCTCTATTGTGTTGAGTAACTATTAATTTCTTATATTATTTTCCACTCCGACCACAAACTCCCAGTGAGTAGTTCACATCCCCCTTATGATGAAAATTTAAGACTTTGTAAAATATCCCTTTACTGAGTCCTCTAGGAAATACTTCCACATCTCACCATCAGTGACTTCATGAAATTCATTAACTTTCACACAACCTTCTCTTCCTCTGAATATATATTCAACTACAAGAAGTTACCCCTTTCATCTGCCTCACTTATTCCTCTAGAAACATGCCTTAATCCCTGACTACATGAATCATATGATCCTCTTCAACATTACCACTCTATTACTTCCACTATCACACATCTTCTATATTGAACTCATCTAGTCGATTCTTCTATACTCACCCATCAGCTAATACTGAGGTTTATCCAATGAACTCACATCATGTAATATTATTCAGCTGACCTAACACCCAAGGATTCCATATAAATTCAAATCAATAAACATTACTTATTCTGATGAACTGAATTTAACTAGTAGAATATAGACATCCCATGATACCAGTGTGCTATCTCCATCCAAGCTATCCCAAGTGTTACTTACAGAGATTGAACTTTGAGAACTCAAACACTTGACCAAGTAAATAGTTCTCCTTAAAATCCCAAAAAACATCCAATTGATAATTATTTTCATTGGTTTAGTCTAATATCATTAATTTTCATCAAAGAAATACTCACCAATAACTTGGATGATATAAAAAAGTAGTGTCGATTAATAGTGTAAGGTACACAACGTGTTCTTCATTTTTGTTTTACACGATTTCAGTTTTAATCATGGTAATATTTAGATAATGGTTTTTTATTGTTTCTAATATATTTATTATGTGTTAATAAATCCTTATAAACCCATCATAGAAGAAATTATAAACCAAAAAATCAATATCATTGTGCTCTACAAAACCAAAACCATATAAAGATAAATAAAGAATATATAACTTTCACCATTAATAGCTATTGGTATTATTATTTAATCTTAGTTATTGATGAATATCACACAATAATATAAATAATTCTCTTCCCTTAAATGTGTATGCATAGATTTACTAAATCCCAAAATGATTATAAGGGACCCTCCTCGCAACCATGATATGCTAGTATCTCTTGGAAACTAAGTAAGGAGAAAGAAGAGAACGTTAAGAGAAGAATTCAGAAGAGTAAGTTTATATAGGATTGAAACAACACTATCTAAATGGATTGACCTATTTATAAATCACTCAAGGAAAATCCTTTAGTATATATATATTTACTTATATTTTTATAACATATGGGTAAATGTAATATCAAATATAACTCTTTGTAACCTTTTGTCCATGCCAACTATCTCATGCATTTTATCATATGAAAGATAAATGATATATTACCTAGTAGAGATTTGTATGTCAACTATTAATGTTCAATTTTCTTCATCAAATATAGTAATAATATGATTCATAATATATAAATCACAATGACTTGAGATATTCTCTTATCGTACATTATGACAGGCTGAGGCAGTAGCATGATATAATGCCTTATGATATACCTTTCGCCAAGACATATAATTTACCTTGAATTCTAATATATTTTTGAGAATGAAATATATTTATATCATCCAATACGTATATATTCTAAATACATATTATTCATAAGGCTTTAGGGAATATTTTCATCAATTTCTTACACGTACAAAAGTCTCATAGACATTGTTCCATTTTAGATTTATTTTTAATTTTATACAATAACTTATGAAACCATATCCAAAAATAATTTTGGATATTTACAAAAAAAAATCAAACCTATCATTAATTTCACCGTGTATCACATCATATATAATATCTTGTAAATATCTATCCAAAACTACTTTTGAATAAACTCTGAAACACTTTTATAATAGCTCTATAAGTTTCATAAAACTCAATCCCCGTTTAGTCAACCACAAATTTTAATTTCATGGTACTTTGCAGTGTTAAAAAATAAATTCATAAATTCATAAATTTAGAAAAGATTCAACTCAATCAAAGAATTATTGTTACTCAAGATATAATGTTATCTTACATGATCTACATCAACCAAATGTATCTCTATACCCGTGTCCACTAGCTATATCATATACAAGTATACATTTTTATATGATTCCATTTTTTAAGATATCAATTAAACATGGGACATGAAGTATGTCAATCCCTTATAGCTACTCATATTTTATCAATTCTTTGAGTATAAATTGACCAGGTCGATGAATAAATTATATGTCATTCATATGATTGATAAAAACTCACATTCCCCTCACCCAATTGATATGTACATAAAATTTGTTATCTAGGTATGGTTTTACACTCCTTTAGTATATCTTAATCATGGATCAAAATTTATTACTCATCATATTAGGGGATAAATCCCATATTGGTTGAGCTTTAACAAATGACATGATCAACAACTTACCCAACTACCCCTGGTTATCTAAGCCTCATGTATTGTATAAGAAAGGTATCAATGCATAAAGATTCTCATTCTATGTATCTTATCAAATATAGGTATGGGTAAATCCTAAAATAAAATATGCACCCATATTATACCAAATACATAGTGTATGACACTCCTCGAATGGCCCGAAGGCCTTTAATTTTTTATTGATTTTTGATAACCCCCCTTTCAAGGGATGAGGGGGAACCCTTACAGGGCCCGTAGGCTCAAAGATTACATGGACCATAGGATTAGGAGATTACATGACCCGAAAGTCTTAGGGAATTAAACCAAATTATCTACAAGGAACTACCCTTCCCCAGAATCTGCATCATGATAGTGGATCTCCACCTTTGCATGGTGATCTGGCTAGGCTTTTTGTGCAAGCATAGGCTGGTCCTGATGGCATAGCCTTACCCTCTCATTATGAAAAATCCATTTGTACCTACTATGGTGAGTACACATGATCTGAATCCTCTTCTGGGGCTGCTCCTTTTTTGTAGAGTCTGTCTGGGGAAACTGCATGTGGGCCAAAGGCCTTGAGGTGGCCTAAAGGCCTTAAAGGTGGCCTGAAAGTCCTACTGACCCGAAGGCCTAGATGGCCCAAAAGCCTTAAGGAATCTAAGGCTAAAATGGTGGCCCAAGGTGAATAATTCCAGCTACTACACTACCTAACATGACCTGCTACAGTACCTGCTACAATATTTACCTAGTGTAAAGTTCTGCTACAGTACCCACGTAGTGTATAGTTATGCTACAGTGCCTGCTATAGTACTGCTGCAGTACCAAAAATATGCCTCTACCTAGTTTTGAACCTTGGTATCATGGATGCACTTAAGGATACCTCACCAACTGGGCCGAGGATCATGTTCCATAGTGTATAACACTCCATGTGGTATTGTTAGCGGGTTATCCAGTACACAAAACTCCTTTTGTGCATCATTAAAATATTTTTGTACCTATATATAGAATCAAACTCATGCTAACCATAATATTGTATCACAACCTATGATAAATCATGATGAAATTTGGTTATGGGTAACTCAAAGTCATACTTTGAGAGGTTAATTATCATTTCACATCATGTAAAATATACCACCAACATGAAATAATGATAAAGTGAAGACTACCTTTTTTATAACATGATATATTTTATATTCTTAAAATCATTTAATAATACTAATAAAACTATACATAATCACCAGTCTAATAATAAACCATATGATAAAATATTTTAGTATACTTATTTTTATTAACTTTTAGAGTTTTCTTAAAACTCATTTTATCTCTAAGTAGTTACTACCACATCTCTATGTAACCACCTAATAACCCCCCTCACAAAAATATTTAATGGGTAACATATATGATGATTTGATGAATAATATTGATACTTGGGAATCATATTCCTAATGTTTAAGTTTTTTAAAATATTATTCAAACACATCTCCTTCACAACACCGTATGTTATAATGTTAACAACTTTTGTTTTCATCTTAAAACTCTATCTAATTTCATCATCTTCATTAATATTATAACATTTCCATAATTTTTTCCCTTGATAAAATTTAGGTAACTATGTTTAAATATTTACATCACACACATGCTAAACTCATTTAGGATATAAAGCAACTTTTACTTCATTGTGATAACTAAATTTAACTCTTTACATTTATCTTTACCGAAATAACCAAAAACCATTTAAGATAATAAGTAATATTAAATTTTATATTATAACTGGAATAATCATATTTATATTAAATTTTAACTTATTTAAGACTAAATATCCCCCAACTAGCCTCTTAGAGACTATATTTTAGTTAAAATATTACGTTAATATACACAAACATGTTCATCTTAGGAAATAACTCTTATTTCCTTTTAGTGAGAATATTTAAAAAATAAATTATTAAAAATCATATCTAATATAGTATTCTTTGTGTTTGGAGTATTATGATAAAAATAAGATTTTATTCTTTTAAATATTCCAATTTAGGGTGGTGAATTCAAATCCCAATTATTTTAACAAGAATTTTGTATAAACACTTTTATCCCAAATAAAACACCATTTATCCTTATCATTTTTTAAAGAATGTTACAAAGTCTAATGAATCATAAACCATGTGTTTATAAAACATAATATCATATTTTTCATAATAGATATTTATTTTAAAAAAGTTCTCTTATCGTATAATGGAAATATGATGAAAGAACACACCCACTATTAAGATTCATCTAATATTGATATATTCTTTTACATTCAAAACCATGATTCCAAAACCCTTTTAAATGAGGACCCAGTTCGAACATTTTAAAATGAGTTTTATTAATTATTGTAATACCCTATTTATGATCCCTTTTTTATTATGTATTATATATAATTTTTTCCTTTATGTGATATGAAATGAATTTTTATGTGATGATTGTGAAATTGTTAAAGGGGATATTTTTTTATTTGGTGTTGGATGAGAGATAAAGTTTATTTATTATGTTTTATTATTGATTTATTTGGTGATTATGTGATTTTTTGTTGTTGAACACCACTTTGAATATGTTATGGGAACCCTAGGTTTCTAATTTGATTACTTTGACGAATGGTATACTGGTTTATACTATTCTCTAACTAGTGTCTAGTTTAGATTACACACTATCTAGGGTATGTCACTTGATGAGGCCAAGAGGGATAGTTGGGGTTGGTTTTATCATGTTCACTATAGGTTGCCTAATTTTTAGGTGTTCCATGAGTGATGTTTAGGGATATCATTTGTTATAACCTAGTGAGTTTCTCATGAAGAATCTTTCATTTTTATGATATTATATTGGGGTATTCCCACTGTATACTTTATTTGTATCCAAATTTGATCATTTAGATTTTATTTAAACTTTTAATTATTATTGATTAGTTATATTATATTTCATTTACATGAAAGTTATTATTGATTATACATTTTTACTTAATAGTTAGTTTACTTCTCAACTAGATTTGAAAATGGAGTTTTAAGAAAAGTTTTAAAATAAGGAAATTGGTTTGGTTTATCATAAGCTTGAAAGTATTCCATTTTAAGGTTTAAAAGTGTTTCCATTTTAAAAAAGGTGTCTCCACACCATAGTTGATAAAAAATGGGTTTTAATGAAATATTTCTAAGGAATGTTGAATTTATTAACTAGGGTTTAAAATACTTATTTTCAAGCATGGATGTTCATTTCTTTTCTAAAAAGGTTTTGCCTTCTGATTTAGAAAAAGGATAATTTATGATACCTTTTTACTCTATAATTTTCATTTTGAAAAATTATTTTATAAATAAATTTGAAACTATAATAATTTAAATTTTTTATTTAAGAAATTGTATAGAGTATTTAGTGAAATCCTGTTAGGCATGTTTACCTCATTCCCTACTTACTCACCTGTGTGTGTGTCTATCTCTCATGTTTTTATATAGGTTCTCAATATTTGATATCATTTTATACTTTTTTTCATGTGGTATGTTGATAGATTTTAAAGATTTGGTGAGAGAAATTGGGTTACTTTGAGATGTTTGAGCTATGACTTAGGTTGTTGGTTGATTTTTTGGATGTTCATGTATAATAAAATTCAATTGATTTGGTTGGTTTGCATTGTGTACGCCCTGTTTGGTAGGTATTATTATTTGGATCATTTATTTTATAAGAATTGAGGTCCAATGTATATACACACTATGTCAGATTCTAAATTGGATTTTGATACTTATTTATTGTTATTTTAGGGTGAAATAATTTCCACTTGGTTATATTTTTATTCCCTAGTGCTTATCCCAAGAACGTGGTGACCGAGAACATGCTTCAGACCTTATGGAAAGCTAAAATGGGTAACATGGTAGATTTAATTAGAGACGTTTTTACAAAATGGTATCAAATAACCCTCTTTTTATTTGTATGAGTCATGGTGGTATAAAGATTAGATCTTCAGAACTTAGGATGTCGGACATGAGTAGGTTCATGATCACCACCTCTCATGAAAAAACTTGATTTTCCATGGGTAGTCGGAATTTGATTTTGTTTTTAATTATTTTGATGTATTTTGATTATAAATTATGATATTAAATCCCCATTAATCTGTATTAGATACTTTAGGGGATTCTATTGAGTTTTGAGGTGAAAGTAGAAAAGAAACATAGTTTCATGGTTAGCTCGCGTGGTTTAGAAAACCATGTGAAGCCTATGTGTGTGGTTTAAAAAAAATTATAGAGGCTACCACATGTCGTACTAAAGAGTTTGACCAAACCATAAACTATTTTTATCCCTATAAAAAAATTATAGTAATTATGATCTCTAATTTCACCTAAATAGGTTTCTATTTATTGAAGGTGTATCAAAGAGGGTTTTTGAGGTATTTATGTTGTTTAGATATGTGCTTGAATCTTGGTTTTGTGTTAAATAGGATTTTATAAAATGTTTTGATTTTAAAATTAGTTTTAATGGTTTATTTATAAAAATGATCTTTATTTCAGGAATTTTTTTTAATAGTGGATGATCCTATAGTTAAAATCAAGAAGAGTTTTAAAATTGAAGTGGATTTTTCATTTTTTTTGGAATTATTTAGAACAGAAATTAATATTTCAACTTTTGGTTGAGTTGTGAAATGGTATTTTCTATAATTTTCCAAATTAAGTGAAGTGTTTTCAAATTTTATGTGATATTGGAAAATGAGTTTTAAAAATCATCATCAAACATTTCTTAGTTTAAAGGAAATGTTTTATAGTGTTCCATGATTTAGTTAATGTGTGTTGTTTGGGTTTGATCCATTGGTTATTATGGTATTTTTTTATTTGAATTATTAAGTATGAATTAATTATTTATATGTTTCATGTTATTATAATATTATTCCCTGAAAGGTTTTGATGGAACATGGAAAGTCTATTTTTGGGGATGATCCTAAGGGTGATTCCTCTCATCATCTGAGTGCGACCATTTGTTTTGTCAACTCTGACAAGACTCTGAGTATAGTCCTAGAACCAAAATATTCTTAGACCCCATCCAAGAATTATTGATTATTAATCCAGATGTTTTCCAAAGTGATCAAAGTCTACTTGAGGCAATGGAGTGGGTTAAGAGGATTAAAGGAGTCCTCAAATCTTTGTAAAATCATGGAGTTCTGAAGGTAAAAGCTATTGTAGGCTTGTTTGAAAGACAGATCCTAGTGTGATGGTAGACAATTTTCTTTTATTAGTTTTATTATTATATATCTTGGTAATTATTCAAGATCATTTTTATTCAATTTAATTATCTTGAGAATGTGAATTTGGATAAATTCATTGAATTGATGAGCCTTCGTCTGGGTGAGTGAATGTTGAAGGAGTATGCTGATCATTTTTTAGAGTTTGTATTATTTTATCATAAGATATTTTCTAATGAATTTATTAAAGGTAGTTTCATTTTTATAAGTATTTTTATATACCTCATATTATTTGGATATAAATTTTTATTAACATATTATAAGGAATTGGTTTAAAAGTCTATTTTAGAGGAAACTAATTTGATAGGACAACCTATATTGGGTGATGCCTTGATTCCACTTGGATAAGGTAATGATAGATATTATTTTATAAACCTATTTATTACTCATGATAATAAAATATCTCTTGTGTGTTTCCATGGTGTGACACTGAGGAATTGTAATCACTCTTACTTGAAAGCTGCAAGGAATTATTATTTATGTGGTTATCTAGTTTATCTTTAAAATTATATAAATTGAATTATCAATGAAATACGAATAATTCTCAAGTAAACCCCATATCCAGATGATTATATATATTAGGATTTATGCTTTATGATTTTTTATAGTTTTATATTTTTAGGTAATTATTATTTGGTTTATTTCTTCAGGGTCTCCTTATTTTACCATTTCTAAAGACTTTCCTAGTTATATGATTATTAGAGGTTAATATTGGTTTTTTTATGTTCATGCCTTATTGATTTATTATGCTCCATGAGTTTATATATGATGTCATCCATGTTGTGAAATTTATATTTTTGTGAATTAATCATGGGAATCCTTGAGTACATGATTGGGTAATTGAGATAATTTCGTAAAAATTTTAGAATATACATTTGATGGTTCCCAATTTGAGATTCTATTAGGATCACCATGGAATGTTATTACACAAGAGAGGTCCCTAGTTATTTTCCATTTAGATTCATGACTTAAGGTTAAATATCATAGTTTCGTGTTAAGGAATACCTTAGATTTATTTACCACTTATATTCTTATATTTGGTGATTTTGATAGGGTGTTTGACCGTTATTATGGTCTTTTTGGTATCCTTTGGGGTTTGTACTTATTTTTGAGATTCTGAACCAATTTCTTCAAAGGATGTTTATGGTGGGTGGAGAACTATCATTTCCATTGGTTATATGAGGAAAAATGGAAACATTAGTGATTCTATAAGGCCCCGGCCTTAAACCTTACTTAATATTGAATTAAATGAATAATTCACATTGAGGATCTTTTCAGGTTTAGAGTTTTAGAGAATTAGATCATAAAACTTGCATTACATTCCACATGTAAACAAAGTGGTTACATAAAGATAGTATTCTTCTTTCCCATCAATGGAAACATATTTAAAATAAAACATGGATTCTTTCTTGACACTTCCTTGACACTATCATCATATCATGTACCTTTCCCTTGACCTGTGAAAAACATTTCAAAAAAACTTGGGATGAGCATAAAAAGCTCAGTAAGGGATATAAAAATATGGAAAGGAAACATGGGTACATATATACATAAGAATGAAATCATACTTTACCCATAAAACATAAGCACTTTAACATACCTCATCAAATCATTAATAAATCATAGAAATCATAAGACATAAAGGTAACTTGAGGCATTCATAACATTCTTACGTAGGGAGTAACCCTCTTGGTTATGTTTGGAATACCCATCACAGTATATTCCCTAAATCTCTTCAGAGAAACCTTAATGTTTCACTCCTTCGCATTACCCAATGCATTGGAGAGATATATCGGGCTCACCCGCCCTTAGTTTATCACGGAACCACCCGTCTTCATAATAATGCCCAAGAACCTCAACATAATAGTATCACATAAAACATGCATAAAGGAAACATAACATTTCCACCTTTCAATCACAAGATATCAATACAACACATTGATATAAAAACATTATGAAAACAATTTTCAATACCAAAATAAAAAAAAATTAAAAAATGGTATTTATTTTTCTTTTAAAAAAAGGTATGGCTTGTAGAGGAAGCCGAAACTCAAATAACGGTCACGGCGGCGGAGAAGTCGTTGTCGCCGCATACGTACGACAAAAACATTACTTGAGTCAAAAATAAACCCTTTATAATTACATGTTGTTCATGTATCCATTATATCCAGAATTATAATCATTATGTATATATCATATATATCCAGTATATACATTCATTTATAATATTACATAATCATTTAGAGGTAAGAAATGAAATGCACCGTTCATGGAGACGGTAAGTCGTACGTACGCATGAACACTACTTTCATTTCTATTTCGTATTTTATAGAATGGAATCATAATGATATAAAGGTATATTATAATTCCAGTATAATATCATATATAATATCATATTTCCATCCTTTATATGTCCCACATATGGTATTTAACGAATCAAATCACTTTGAGGGGGCGGTAGTCCGCACTTCCTTAAATGAAGATATCGCGTTCACCCATAATGGAAACCATAAAGGTACGACCAAAAAGGAAAATACAGAAGCTTAAGGAAACCATAAACATATTATATATCATATATAAATATAGTGACATCTTAATGGCCACCTTTGAAGGTGTTAAAAGAATGTTGAACAATCATCATTTCGGGAGGCATAAATTCACCATCCACGGAAACAGTATGTTCATTAACCATTAGATGTTGGTGTGTGTAAGTGTAGATAGAATACTTATTATAAAAACATCCTAGTATATTGAGTATACTGTAGTTGTGACAAAAGAAAAGAATAAAAAGATTTTAGGGGGTTGGAGAAGCAAAATAAAACAAAAGGACTCAAAAGAAGACATTACCTTAAAATCGGGTAACTCCCTTTGGTTTGAGCTCAAATGCTTCCTTGGGAAGACTTCTGCCCAAAGTGAGGCTTCAAGGAGTAAGAGAGGGAAGTGGAGAGACAAAATGGGTAGGGGTTGGCCGAGCCAAAGGCTTTTTAAGTGTGGGTAAGGAGGTAGAGGTGGGGGCCTTTTATAAGAGGAGAGGAGGGGCACTCTTGGAAAGTAAAGATAAGTTACTTTATTTTAAAATGCGTTTCGGATTCAAAAGGTCCCACATTGATATTATTCGAGGATAAGGTGATAAGGGTTCGAAATACACTCATCCAATTGGTTTTTTCCATGTGTAGGTTTTATATTTTACATTATCTTTCCATTTTATTTAAATCGTTAAATAATGAGGTCATCGCTACATCATCATGATGTCATAAATAATTTAATTTATTTAATGTCTAAAAATTATAAAACAAATACTATGATGTATTAAATATTTTTAGCTTTCTAATGAATATTTATAGTCAAAAATCTGACTTGTATAACCCCATATAAAAATTGTTTTAGTAACATAACTCATGTTTGTGTCATTTTTACTTTAACATTAAATAAAAAGTTATTTATGTCATTTACCAACCAAAGTGGCTCCATGGGGTCCCCAAGTTGACCCATGGCTTGTCTTGGTCGGCCATGACACATCCAATGAGGGTATGAAATGTTTCAAGCTCATCCCATTTCATTAAAACATTATTCTTACCTTAAACTACACTAATTACCTCTAATCGCGATTAAGAACATAATAAGTTACTATTCACCAAAAAATTATTTTAATCCTATTGAACCACATTTTACTTCTTAATGACAACCATTTATGTCAGATTTTTGAAATTCAAAACACAATTATGGAAAAATTTCATTTAAACGGAAAAATCAGTTTTTATAAGTACCACTTAGTGGTTTCACTATTCATCAAAAATTGAAGTTTTTCAGAAAATTACCAAAAATTCACCATATGCTATATTTGATATTCCGAATTCAAAAATGAAGTATATTTTAAAAAATTCAAAACATATAATTCACATTAATTAATTTAATAATTAATTCCCGTTGTCTTGACAAATAGCGTGTTTTTATGAAACAATAAGTATCAAAAGATTGACACCAGTTTAAGTCCAATTTCAAAGTGAAATTGATTCCAATGACCACCATTGGATTAAATGGTAAAAATATATTCTAATTTCACTTCAAAACCAATTCAAAAGATAATCTGATCATATAAATAAATTAGATTAAAAAGCAGTTTTGATGTAAAATGCAGTATTTTTCACTATTCATTAAAAAATTAACATTGTCAGAAAAATACCAAAAATTTATCCAATGTAAAATTCAATGTCCCAATCATAATTAATATGTTTATTTGGACAAATATATATTATAAAATTGTCAAAAGATTGATTTAAAAAGGGTTTGCCATCAAAAGGCAGTAAAACAATCTTTTAAGAATATTAGTGTATTCCATGCTTAAGATTGGATTTATTTTCATTTTAAGTCTCTAAAACACTATATAATTCATTAATATACATAGATAAAAATATCTATTATTCATTACTTACTTGGGATGTTACAGATTCTATCTCATAGGAGTATTCTCTTTTATATCACTATTCTAGGTGAATTCAAAATTGGGGGGAGACCTATTAAATGTCTCTATAGTATGTAGGATTTTTGTTTCATGATTGTGATTTGGGTTGTGATTTATGTTATCAAGTGATGTCTTAGGATTAGTCTTATTGATCAAGAGGAGTTATGTGTTTATTTTGTGCTCCTTTCTCACCGAACCTCTGAGTTTTTTTAAACCTACCGCCTCTTGCATCTGGATAGAAGGGGGTGGTAATGTGTTATTGCTATTTATATTTATTGGTATGTATGAAAAATAGAGATTATTATTTCATAATATAGAAAATCTATATCAACTTTCTTGGATGATTTTATTTTTATTTTTGTACACTAGGTTGGGTGAAGAGGTTTTGTTACTTGTTTCTTTATACCCTTTTCCAACTAATTTATAGGGGTAGAAAGTGGCATGGTGGAAATAATTGTGACACCCTAATGTCACTATTGTATTAAATATTATATAATTATGGGTAATTATAAATTTTTAAGTGTTTTGACGAGATGTAGGTTTTATGGTTTGAAAAATGGGGAAAAATAGACTAGTGAAATAATTATTACTTTATTAGTGATAATCATGTGGCTATACCATATAGGAATGGAAGGAGATTCCAGTATCACATGCATAGTTGGAGTATGGTTATTTAAACTATGTTTCCAATCTATGAAGAGATCCCTTGTGTATGGGATGACCCTATACATTTGGTGTACAATCTGGGAAACCATGTGGCCAAACCATGTAATATAACCTTACATATCGGTGGGGGCGTTCTTTCAATGATAACCACATGTTCACTATTAGGCTTCCTAAACCATGTTTCCTGACTAGAATTTTAAAAATTAAAATTACTATCTCACCCTTTCTTTATTAAAACACATTTCTCCTTCTTCCTTCCCATTTTATCAACCTTGGCAGTTACCAACTATGTGATTTACCTCCTTAAAGATCCCTTGGTGGTTTCCTTACAGTTTTAGTTGAATTTATTTATGGAAACACCTCCTTTATTAAATATTCTTCTTTTATTTCTTCTTAATCTCTTTCCTATATATGTTCAGGGGTTCAAGTATATGACTTTGGAAAGTTTTTAAAATATATTTTATGGATTATAGAAATTATGAGTATCCCTTTCTCTATTATCAACTAATATTGGATGAAGGAAATGAGGCTTTGATAATTTTTAGATACATGTATTTATGTAATTTATTTATTTTACATGTCATGAAATTATTTATCATTCTAAATTTATTATATCTAATGTTATACCTTTATGTGATACACATGATGGGTTTTTCAAATGTTTTAAATATTTTATTTACTTAGTCTAGAGGGTTTTCAAAAGATTTATTATATTCATTTTGACTTAGAATTTTATGTATGCCGAATGTTTTTGAAAATTCTTGAGAGGCTATTTTCAAATGATTTTGAAGATAAAATAAGGGGTTTTCCCATGTTTTTATTTCCATAGGATTTAACTGATGTTTATAGGGTTTGTTTTCAATTAAATAGGTGTTTAGGTTTTTAATATAATACTTAGGGATAAGGTCTTATTTTCAAAGTGATGATCCTTTTTAGTTTCAAACAGAAATTTATAACTTGGTTCTCCATGTTGGTTTTAAAGGCTTGGTTAACACCTTAAAAAATTATTTTATTGATGATTGTAACACCCTACTTATGATCCCCATTATCTTATGTATTTTATATATTTTTCCATTTATAGGATGTGAAATGAATTTTTATATGATACATGAATTTTTGAAAGGGTATGTTTATTGAGAGGGTTTTGGAGGTGATATGAGGTTTATTACTTATGTTTTATTATTAATTTATGTGTTGATCATACAATATATTTTTGTACACCTCCACTCTTAATATGTCATGGGAACCTTAGGAAACTAAGTATAATAGCTCAATGAATTCTATATTAGTTTAGATTGGTCTATAACTAGTTCTTAGTTTAAATTTTTCTATGGATAGGGGATGTCACTTGGTTAAGATAAAAGGGAAAGTTGGGGTTTGTTCTATCAAGTTCACTATATGTTGAATGATTTTTAGGTGTTCCACGAGTGCGGTATAGAAATATATCACATTATAAATAAGTGATTTTACCATGATGAATTTTTTATTATTGATGATGTTATATTGGGGGATTCCTACTACATATTTTATTTGTATCCCCTTGGGATCACCTTGGTTTTGGGAACATTTTTCATTATCATTTATTTCTTATACTATGTTTATTTGAAATTATGATGCCTATTTATTATCCATTATTTCTGTTATGGTTTAGTTTAATTTTAAAATTAATTTTAAAATGGAGTTTTAAGAAAAGTTTTCAAATAAGGAAAACGGTTTGATTTTGTTTTTCATAAGATTATAGGTCCGCATTATCAATATTTTAAGTTGTTTTCATTTTTAAATTAGGGGTTCTACCCCTTAGTTTATAAAAAAAGGGTTTTGAAATAAAAATTTAAAAATAAAGCTTGATTTATTTATTTTTGTTTAAATCAAGTTTTTAAGCATGTATGTGATTTAAAAAAAAGGTTTTACCTTTGGATTTTGAAAAAGGATAATTCAGGATACTTTTTTTCCTTTATAATTCTTATTTGGAAAACATATTTTCTAAATGAATTTCAAAATTGAATTTATTAATTTTTTTAATAAAGGAATATCATAAACTATTTGATGAAATCTTACTTGGTCAGTTTAGCTCACACCCTATATACACACCCACATGTGAATATAAATCTAAAATTTTTATATAGGTTCCCAAGTTTTTATCACCTTTTTATGTAATTTTTGTGGTTTTTTAATGGATGTTTTAGGTGTGGTGAGTGCACATGGGTCACATGGAGTTTTTCAAGCTGTGGATTAGGTTGTTGGTTTATTTTTGCGATGTTTATGTGCCAATAAATTTGGCCAGATATTTACTTGAATGTTGGGTTTCCTTTATGTTAGAACTTTTTATGTATTATAATTGATATTGTGTATTTATTTTAAAAGTTAGTCCGTTGATTTTTATTACTTATTCCCTATTTGGTTGGTGTTATTATTTGGGACTGCTTTTTTATATGCATGTAAGTCTAATGTATGGATGTAAAATTCAGATTCTCAGCTGGATTCTACTGCTTATTTATTGTTATATGATAATGAAATCATTTCCACCTAGTTATATTTTAATTCCCTGGGGATTTTATCCATATCATGGTGATTTGGAACGCACTTTAAACCTTGTGGTAGGCTAACTCAAGTGGTGTGGAAAGTTGACGCAGGATGGTTTTTTACAAAATTTTATTAAACAACTCTATTATTATTTGGGTGAATCATGATAGTATAGATGTTTTATCATAAAAAATTGGGAGGTAGGTCATTTTTAGGTGCCTAATCAACACTTCTTGTGATGAAACTTGAATTTTCATGGGTATATGGGATTTGATTTTTCTTTTGATTATATTGATGTATTTTGATATATAAAATTATGGTATTTTGATCCCCATTAAGTTATATCAGATAAATTGGGGGTTACATTGAGTTTGGGAGTGAAATTTTAAAATAACCATAGTTTTATGGTAAGCTCACATGGTTTGGAAAACTATGTGAAGCCCATGCACATGGTTCAAGAAACCTTACATAGCCTCCCACACATTTGGTGTATGGTTGACCAAACTGTGTGGCCAAACCATGCATAGTTCTTCATCTGTTGTAATTTTTTATGACTCTTTTAATATCTAATTTATAATTTTTCATTTATTAAAGATGGATTATAGTGGTTTTTAGAGTTTTTTATGCTTTTTATATTTGTGTTTGAAGCTTGGTTTTCTGTGAAAAAAATATTTCATGAAATATTATGTTTTTAAAACAATTTTGAGTGGTTTATTTGTTAAAAGGATCTTAAATTTCATGTTTTCTTTTCAAAAGTGGATATATTTATGTTGAAAATTAGGAATATTTTTTAAATGAAAGTGGATTTTTTATAAATTTTTTGAATTTCAGAGTAGGGATGTTGTGATTTTAGCTTTTGGTAGTATTGTAAAATCGTATTTTCTCTAGTTTTTCAAATGAAGTGAAGTGTATTCAAAGTGTGATTTATTTTTTAAAATTATTTTTTAGACTCTTCATTAAACTTTGTTGATCTTATTGGATATATTTTTTAGCATGCCTTACATTTGTAAATTTTTATCTTTTGGGTTTGGTCACTTGGATATTATGGGATTTATTGATATGAATTTTGAAGCATTAATTGATTTGTTACATGTTCCACTTTATTTAGAATATTCCTCCCATAATGGTTTTAATGGTACATGGAAATTATTTATATGGGTGTTATTCTTAAGGTGATTCCTCTCATCATATGATTGTGACCATTTCAGCTGTAAAATCTACCCACACTCTAAATAGAGTGGTGTAACATTAATCTTATTTTATCTTGGATCCCATCCATGACTTTTTGAATCATTTTTACTCTGATTTCCATAGTTATCAATATTTTTTTGAGGTGATGGAGTAGTTGGAGAGGATTCAATGTGTAACATATAAACACTAACCATTTTATTGGAAATAGATAAGGTACCACCAAAATTTGGTGTCTTGGGGATGTCACCTATGGTTAAATAATTGGGAATTTAAATTTTAAAAAATCAACTTCATTTTTGAATTTAGAAATGGTGTGATTTACATGTTATTTAATTGATATTATAATATTATAATTTTACATGTATATTTTATGAAAATCCAAGTGGGTCATCATTTTGTACTTATGGTTTTTTCAAAGTACTTTGATAAGGTGAGTTTTCTTATTACATGGAACATTTTTCCTTCGCATGTGATTATCATCCTCTTTTAAATATACAAATAGTGTTTTAATTTATCACATATCATTAAACTTAAAACTATTTAAATTTTTTATTTTTTGATTAAATCCTATAGCTTTGTGCACTCTATTCATAAGACCAGGTATGTTTCAATGGGATACTCAAATTCTTTTCTTAAATAAGGTATATGGTTCATTATAACAATGTATTGATTATTATAAACCAAATTAGGTTATGATAAATAATAGATACCCTCTTCCATGAATTGATGATCATTTTGATCAATTTAAAGGAGACCAATGGTTCTCTAAAATTGATCTACAGTTCGTTCACCACCAATTTTGGGTTAGGAAAGAGGATATTCAAAATATATCTTTCAAGATTAATTATAGTAATTATAAATATCTTTCAATACCCTTTGATATTATAAATTTACCAGTGGTTTTCATGGAATTGATGAATTATTCCTTTCAGAGATACATAGACTCTTTCATTGTGGTATTTATCAATGAAATTTTGGTGTATTCTCGACCTTGGAAAGACCATGAATAACATTTTTAGATTGTATTAAGCACTTTAAAATAACAAATACTTTGTGAAAAATTATATAAATTTTATTTATAAATACAATAATTTTTCTTATTTTTACATGTTATTTCTAAGAAAGGAATATTAATAGATCCTAAGAAGATATAAGCTATCATCTCTTGGAAACCAATAATTAATGTATTTGAGATACATAGTTTTATGGGATTAGAATATTATTATTGTTACTTAATTCAAAACTTCTCAAATCTCACATATCCTATGATAATTCTCATAGTAATGGTCACTCAATTCCATTGGATTGATGATTTTTAGAAATGCAATTTGGATCTACCGGTGAGGCTCACTTCAACACCAATTCACGTCTTTAAAAAACCTAGGAAATGTTATATATTTTTTTATGCATATATAATTGGAATCAGTTGTGTTCTAATTCAAGAATATCATGTTTCTTCTTATGGATCATGATAGTTGAAAATTCAGGAAATTCTGACCCATGACTTGGAATTGTTTGTGGTGGTTCATGATTTAAAATCATGGCATCATTATCTCTTTAGAGATAAGTTCACCATGTTCAAAAACAATAAAAGTTTGAAACACATTTTTCACAAAGGGATTTAAAATTGAGAAAAGGGTTATGGATGGAATATCTCTAGATTATCAACTTTGACTTGGTTTATACATAGGGAAAATAAAATTCGGTGGATGATGCTTTAAATTGAAATTTATATAATCAAATATCTAGATAAGATTTTGATAAATGGTAATTGGTGATTATTATTAGGATATTAATTTAGATTTTAGTAAGTAGAATGAAGTCACTATCATCTTTTTAGTAATACTTATAACTAATTTGGTTGAGAAAGTTAAGGATTATCAAAGGTTGGATCCTTATTTCCATACCATTATGACAACAATTAATGGTGGGGAGACCATTGATGGATGGAAAAAAGATGGATAATCCATCATGCTTTTTCATAATAGAATAATTTTTCCTCCTTCTTGTTAGGAAAAAATTATCTATTCTTATCACCATTAGAGGTGGATGATTCATCTAGGAATCCGAAATATGTACAAGGTTATATAGACTCATGGTCGGGGTGAAGATCAAAGGGTTATCAGATATCCCTAAGCTCCAATATATGTTTTATATCAAGAAAAAACACCCATAAATATTTTATTTCTTGAGTTACACCCTACCAAGATTGGAGAATAACGAGGGTTTGCGTGGGATCCTCCTCAGTTCGAATCTATCGAATCAATAAAGATGAAATATCGTCCTGAACTTGTTGCTTCATAGATTCAATCAATATATATTGGGAAAGATCATTTGCACCAAATCAAAATGAGCCCAGGGATGGGTCTATCCTTGATACTCTTTCTCTAAAAGAGATTTCCTTTGTTGAAGCTCTTATAGGAGCGTCTTCCACACCGACAACCCAAAACAAGCCCCCCCATCATCAAGCGCTTGGGTGAAGGTGCTATCACAGTATTATCTGACCTGAAGGTGATTAAACAAAGGTTATAGTTCTGAAGATACTTAGTTCTTGGACGTATCTCCTATGAATGGGGAGCGAAGTCCTGGTCTTTTACAAATCTAAAGGATTGAATCTACAATTGCTAGAACTTCTCCAATTTTCATTTGATTTCAATTAGAAGAATTTATTTCTATATCCTTTTGTATAAGAAAGAAGGCCTAAATGTGATATGGCGATTAAGAACCCTCAACTTGAAGCCATAGATATTTCTCCTCTCAGAATGGGATGCAAATTTTAATCCATTTACCCAAAATAACTCCATTTCTCAAGTCTAGGAAGGGATCTATGGGCTTCCATGGATATACTGGAACCCTAAAATCCTAAACAACCTATCTTTGGGCATTTTCACTCCATTAAGGATTGATAATTGCATGATCAATGGTGTTCTTGTACTCTATGTCATAGTTCTCATTGAAACTGATATGGATACATCACCTCCAGACTGTGTGACCTTGGATGTTAATGACCACCTCATTGAGGTAATATTTGAATTTTAAAATATCACTAAATACTGTGAACATTACAGAATGGTAGGACATGTAGTCAAAAAATGTTGCATTGTCTAGAAAATAGTCATGAAAACTTCTATCAAAACTTCATGGAAAGAGGTTCTGAAAGGAATGAATTTTGTCACAAAGTAGTATGTGAAAAAGATTGCTACTGAACACTCAAAAGGGGTGACATGGGATAATGTTAATGGAACTATAAATACCTAGGATGACTTATCTAATGAAGTGGAGTAACATAATTTACATGATAAGAAGGTTGAAGACTGTAACCAAATAGAGGTAGACAAGATGGCCTCTTGCAGTGGTGATGGGATTCTAGATCTTCAGTATTTATCAGTGGATATCCTTGAAATTTTCCTAAGCATGAAATCTGAGGTCTTTACTTTGAATTTGATAAACTAAGACTTACTCGAGTTCATTAACATGAAAAAAAAAATATCATGTGGCACTACCCAAGTTTCATCTCCCAAGAAAGTGCCTGATGCCACTCTGATTCAGCTAACAAACAAACAGTTGATAGAAAACACCCCCACAAAGATAAAATCCTTGGATAAGAGAAAAGATCTTTCTCAGGTATGAATTGAAGACACCCCAAAGTAGGCACTTCCCAATGATGATTCCAAAAAAGTAAACCCAAGGAGATTAGGAAGAAAAAAGGAAATTGAGCTAAAAGAAAAAGGGGGCCTCACCCCCAAACAAAAATTATAATGAGACTCCTATTTTGGAACTTCCAGGGGCTATCCAACCCTAGAACATCATGTTCCCTCAAGCTCCTTGCAGGTAAATATAAAATAAAAGTTATTGGTATTTTTGAACCAAAAACAAATGGAATCAAAAATGGGTCTCCCCTAGAAGGAAAAGGTTATTCAATGCTTGGTTCTGTTCAATATTCTTCCTTTCTTGATAGATTATGGATCCTGGTTCACAATAGTGTTGAAAACCCCACCCTTGTTTGAGTGGATAAGAAAATCATCACTTGTTGGTTCTCCAGATCTAGTCAACATAATTTCTTATCAATGGTCTATTCCTCCATTATATATATTAATAGAAGACCTCTATAGATGCACATTAAAGAACTGTATAGATCTATCTAAGATCCATGGGTGGTCATGGTTGAATTTAATGTTATTCTTCACGCAGAAGAAAAGTTAGGACATGTTTCTAGTTCCATTTCTATGAGGGGTTTTAGATCCTATGTTGAGGAGTCTAACCTGACTAAAATCAACTTGCTTGGTGCCAAAAATACATGGTATATGCGGAATCTAAGAGGCATGATAACAATCAGAATTTACCATGATTTTGTTATTGATTCTTATCTTTGTAGTTGGAAGACCATCTCATGTGTGACTCTTGTGAGACACAATTCTGACCACCACCCAATTCTAATGAATTTCATATCTAAGGGTGAAAACCAGCCTATTACCTTTAGGTTCAACAATGTTTGGACCACGCTCCCAGAATGTTCCCAAATTTTCAAAGACACTTGTGCCATGGATGATCACAATGTAAATACTTTGTCTTGTATTCTCAATCTCAAAGATCTTAAGATCAAAATGAAGCAGTGGAGAAAGCAAAAATTCGGCCTCCTTGACCAAGATATTGATTCCATTGAAAAATCACTACATGGGATTCAAGAATCTATCACCAAAAGAAACTTCTCTAGTGATGTTTCCCAAGAGGCTGGAGTGTCCTCTGAGATGAAGAATCTCATTTTCCTAAGGTATAACATAAAAAAAGAAATGTTTAAATTCAAGTAGCTTACAAAAGGAGATCGAAACACAAAATTCTTCAATGGGATCCAAATATATAAATAAGTCAATAATCCCTCATCCTTAATAAAGGATGGAGAAACTATATTGTATGATATAAAAAGCCTCTCAAATCACATAATATATTTCTACATGAACCTCTTTAATGGTCTGAGAATAAGTGAGGAAGTCATGGAGAGCATTATTCATAAACTTTTCACTAAAGATGTTAATATCCTTCTCACCTCAGTCCCACTGGATATTGAAATCAGGGTTTCTATTTTCAAGCTTAAAAGAGGAAGCTCATTGGGCCCAGATGGTTTCACCAATCACTTCTTCCAATTTTATTGGGATGTCATTCACAATGATGTTTACAAATTGGTCAAACACTTTTTCATAGATGGATCCCCCTATCAAGGTTTTAATGCTCAGTTTATTTCCTTAATCCCCAAGGAGGATAACTCAAGTGATATCGGTTAATTCTGGCTGATGGATCGGGTCAACACCATTTACAAGATCATTTCTAAAATTCTGGCCAATCGTCTTGCACATGTCTCTGAGAAAATCATTTCATAGAATCAATTTGGCTATGTCAAAGGAAGGAAAATACAGGACTTCCTTCTCACTACCTCTGAATGTGTAAATCTACTCTAGAATACTACCAGATATGGAAATATTTCTATTAAACTTTATATTAGAAAGGCTTTTAACACTATTGACTGGGGATTTATTGGTCATATTATTCATGAGTTTGGATTTAAAATGAGATTAATTCAATGGATTAAAGAACTGATAAACTCTTCTCACATTTCTATTCTCATCAATGGGTCCCTAGAAAGCTACTTTAAGTGCTCCATATGGGTGAGGCAAGGTGGCCCCTCTCTGCCATCATTTTTTCAATAGCTAAAGACTATCTCAGTAGATTTCTGCTTCACAAGACCAATAAGGGTGAAATCAAAACAATCATATTAGATTGAGGTATCTTAGCCTCCTCTCACCTTATTTTTGCCGATGATATAATCATTTTTACTGAGGGTGATAGGATAAATATCAAAAATATAAAGAAGACCTTACTTCACTGTGAAAGTGTTTCGGGACAGGAGGTTAATTGAAGCAAGTCATTTATCTTCTTTGGAAAGAATACTTCACCCTTTAGGAAATCCTGCATGATGAATGACCATGGCATAAGGGAAGGATCTCTACCCTTCACATATCTTGTGGTCCACATGTTCCTCATAAGACCTCAGTACTCCCACTTTGTGGATGTTGTGAGCCATATTAGAATAACTCTCTCCTCATGGAAGAGAAAGTCTCTCTCAATGACGGGCATAATTTTCTTTGTCAAGAATGTGGTCATCTCAAAATTAGTCTACTTCTTTATGGTGCACTCTTTGCATGCCTCTATAATTAAAACCATCAAATCCTTTATGAGAAACTTTATGTGTAGTGGTATTATCCTAGAATGGAAAATTGTTATTACTCCTTAGAAGAAGTATTGTATGCCACATATCATGGGAGGGCTTGGAATAAAAAACATAGAGCTCTTCAATCAATCCCTACAAACCCAATCTATTTGGAAGCTCATCAATGATAAGTCACACTCCTTGGAATTTGTCAGATCTAAATTCATTAATAGGATGATTGAGGGGAAAATAAAATACATGAAATATTCCATTTGGAAAGGTCTGAAAAGAATTTTATAGAAGATGAATATGCACTCTCACTTGTTGGAAGGTGCTCACTCCTCTCTCAAATTTTGGAAGGACAATTGGACTGGTGCCCCATTAATTGATAGTGTTAAAACTCTTGACCTAGAAACTAACTAAAATACCACCATTAAGGAATATCTTGATCAGAGTAATATGCTTCCATCTCACATAGCTCTCATGGTCTCTTTTTATGACATTCTTAACATGAATGACATGCTTATCTGGGAACCAAGTGTAAATGGAATTATGGAATCCAAGGGTTTCTACAATTATCTTATTCAAGGAAACTTCACAGAGATTGAGAACTTAAAAAAAATGTCTATGTCCATCTTGGTTTACATTGAAATGGTGTCTCTACCTCAATAAGATACCATTTGAGGTCAATATGCAACATGTGGGGATTTTACTGTACTCACGGTGTGCCCTATTCCATTAGCATCAGGATGATGTTAATCATTAGTTTCTATGCTGAAATACCACTGCATCTCTCTGGAATTCTATTTTTGACTTTTTCTAAATCTACCCTCCACAAGCTTTGAATACTCCGGATTTCCTCCTTGAATTATTAGTGATTCAACTATCAAATAAGGTTCATATTCTCTTCTTGGTTTCATGCACAGAAGCTATTTAAACCATTTGGAGAAGTAGGAATAAGCTTATACATGAAAACACCACCTTCAACCCTAGGGTTGCACTCTCTAATATCCTTCTTATAGTTTAACATGCAAACACCTTGCATGATGAATGTTGTGACAACTCCATAAGAGATTTCATGATTCTGTGAAAGATTTTCATATAAGGAAACTTTCTTAAACCTCTTGGCACCATTGAAGTCTTCTAGTTACCTCCATTTTTAGTTTGGATAAAATGTAATTTGGACGGTGCCTTGAGAGGAAACCTAGGACCTGACGGCTACAAAATTTCTTTCATAGATACCAATGGTAATTTTTAGAAGGTGTTCATGGTTCATGTGGTCACACAACTTCTATTGAAGCATAAATGATGGGTTTTATCAAAGTTTTTACTATTGACCACCAAATAAATTAAAATAATGTTTGGTTCGAAAGAGAATCAACAACCATAGTTTAAGCGGTTAGAATGGGTTGGATTCATCTTTAATAGAAGCTCACATCTAAATGAACTAACTGTATAGACTCTCTTGCTACAATTAATTACATCATCACACATGTCTATCGAGAATCCAATCAACTTGCTGACTGCCTTGCAAAAAAAGGGGCCTCTGAGGATACGTTCACTCATTATTCTAGCATACCCTCTGAGTTTCTTCCCATTATTCAACACGATAAATGTAAATTACCTCCCTTTTTAATCTTGTAACTCTGCTTTTATTATATGATGCCTTGTTGCTTTCTTTTAGAGAAAGGTTATACAGACTCACTTTTGGTGGATGAGTATGAAATAGAATGTGGATGATTATGTTACTAAGTGCCTAACCTATCCATAGGTCAATGTTGAGAATCAGTGACTAGATGACATGTTGCAATCTTTACCTATATCTTCATAGAAATGGGAGAATATCATTATGGGGTTTGTCATGGTTTTAATGAGAACTATTTAGAAGAATGTTTCAATCTAGGTTATTATGGATTGACTCAAAAAAGTCACCCCACTTCATTATGATTCTGAAATCAAATACGATAGATTATTGGTAAAGCTATACATTTGGGAAGTGTTAAAATATCATAGAATACAAGTTTAAGTCATTTCCAACTGAGACCCTCATTTTACCACATATATTTGGTGATCTCTTCAAACAAATTTGGGTACCCAATTGACCATGAGTACAACATGTCATCCTAAAATCGAGTTATAGTTGAAACAAATTATTCAAATGCTGGAAGACATGCCCCAAGATTGTGTTATGAATTTTAGTGGCTCATGGGAGGATCATTTTCCCTTAGTGGAGTTTTCATATAACAACAGTTATCAGGACATGATACAGATGAATCTGTTTGAGTAATTTTATGGACATTCTTATTGCTCTCCACTTTTTGGGATAGATATTGGAGAAACTTTGATTTTACAGCATATCTTTGTTCATGAGATGATAAAAAAAATTTAGATGATCATAAAAATGATGGTTTGGGCCCCAAATCATCAACAATATTATGATTATAATCAATGTTAAAGATTATCCTTTTTTTGGGAGATCATGTGTTCTTGAAAGTCTCTCCAAGACTGGGACATCGATGAATAAGTAAACAATTAAAGTTGTCTCCTTGTTATACTATACCTTTTGAGATACTTAAATGAATTAGTGATCTCGATTTTCAGTTAGCTTTACCACCATAGTTTTGTTTGGTTCATAATATCTTTCATGTATCTCAATTAATAAAATACCATCCCAATCATAGTTAGGTGTTTCAAAGGGATTGTGTTGATATTGAATTGGATGCTACATTTATTCATGCATTGATTAATATATTAGATAGACATTATAAATTATTTTATGGAAAATTTATTGCACTAATTCAAGTATTATAGAAACATGGTAAAATTTAAGAGGATACATGTGAACATGATAAAGAGATTCTTGAATAATGTATAAAACTCTTCCTAAGCATTGGAAATCACCATATTTATAGGTACAAAAATTCTAATGATGGGGAGAATGTAATACCCTTGGTTGTAAGTAATTTCTCACTTTATTATGAATTTTAAAGTTATATAATATTTAGTTTGAGTTTTGAGATTTTTGGATGGTTTTTTTGTGTTTTTGAAGTTTTTAAGGGTGCATGGTTTGAGCATGGTTCGGGGGAAACCGTGTAATTTCTCTAAGAAACTATGAAAATGATTATGGGAGTTACCGGGTAGGCACATGATTGGATCATGTTTTGGCCAAACCATGTAAAAAACCATAAATTTTGGAGATTTTTGGGATAGATTCGTCTTACATGGTTGGCACATAGTTTTTCAAAATTTGTAGCACAACCATGTGGTCACTTGGTTATTGTCCAGTATCACTTGCATGGTTGTCACACAGTTTATTAAACAATGCATCCTAACTATGAAACATACATTAATACATATGAAAATTTTATTTTTATTCCATTTTTACATTAAAACCCTCATTTATCTTTTTTTATCACGGGTTTATGAACTTAGGGATTCCTCTTGGTGTTCTTAGTATATCCTCACCCTCTAGAACTTGATTTTAGTGGATCTAAGAATGTTGGATCTAGGAGATTGAAGGTGGCAGAACTATTATCTCATTGTTTCTCTTTTATTTCTTGATATGTTCATTTCTCTTAGAACATAACATTATATATGATCTTTTATAGATACATAAATGATCTATGATGTTTTTTTGGTGAGATTATGATTGGATCTATTGAAGGAAATGAATTTTGAACTTGGATATAGAGGTTTCACTATGTTGTTCTTCAGTTTAGTTACTCATTTAGAGGTAGGTGGATTCTCTCTCTTCTCAACATATTTTAGAACTTGAATTATTGAATATTTAAATTAATTTATTTGAATATCAAAGGAAACTCATGTTGATTTCTTATTGGAAACCCCTTTTGATAATTTGTAAATCTTGAAATTTAAATGGTTTTTAGAAATATCCTTGGATTTATTGTTTCAAATTATGGATTTAGTTTAATGCAAGAAAGATGTTTTATTAAATGTTTTAAATATAATAATTGATATATGTGAAATTAATTAGTGTGAGAACTTGTAATACATGGGTGGTGTGTGTTTATCATTGCATCAGACATAGCCTTTCCATTATGAACTGGCATGAGGTCCCAGACTATATGAACTAGGATAATTGTCAATTAGTGATGACTTGGAGGATCAATGAGTATCCACTAATGGGTATGTTAACATCACTTAGAATTCATGTTTTGGTGAGAAATAGGATTTTGTTTGGGTAATCCAAGTTTAATTAAAGGATACATTATTTATATTTTTAATTTAAATTGTTTTAAATTGGTAAACTGCATTGATATGCCTCCTTTATTATTTTAAAATATGTTTTAATATGTTAGATAATTTTTTCTAGTGTTAATAAGATGTGTGGGAATAATTTGGTAGATTACCTACTAGGTAAGATTACTCACCCCCTACATATGCACTTTGGTACATATGCAGACACTATTTTCCATGATATAAGAAAGGGGATGATTTTTTTCTCCAGTGGTTCCACTTGATGTAGCGTTATGGAGTCAGAGATTTGGAGTTGGTCACTTTTTTAGAGACTAGATCAGTTCCACCGTGGTTCCAATCCATTTTTTATTATAGTGTATTGTTATTATGGTTTATTATTTCCATTTTTACTATTATATTGTTGTTTTTTGGTATTCTATTTGATTTATATTGTTTACACTTCATGCATCACATATTTTGGATTGGGTGTCTTTATTTTTTTTGATAGATTATAGTTTTTAAAGGGAAAATCAAACCCAAATGACTTAAGAATACATAATATTTTATTGTCATTATTGGTGTATTAGGTATTACAACTAAGGTTCGTGGCATATTAGCTCTTTCCAAGACAATGGTTAGGGTCAGGATGGTACAGACCAAATTTTCAATTCTTTGAAAACTCTTGGATCATTGAAGGTTATAACTGTTATAGTGTTTTTTAAAGGATCACTCCTAGTTTGGTGGGAAACTAATGTCCCTTATTAGTTGTATGATGATAAATATTAATAATTATTCAAGACCCTATTTAGTTGGTGACTTTGTCCTGAGAACATGAAGGTGTAAAAATTCATTGAATTCATGAACCTTCATTAGGGTGAGTGAAGAATGAAGGAGTATGGATTTGGTATTATTTTCTCTTCATGTAGTTTTAGATGAATTTATGAAATATTTTTTAGAGAGGTATTTGAATAGAACTCATATCAGTTTTATTTAAATCTATCTTGATATCATATAAGGAAGTAGTTGAGAAGGATATATCAGTGTAAGATAATCTAAAAAGATAAATCGTGTTAGTTGATGCCTAGATACAACCTAGATGAGTTGATAAGGGTTAATCTTTTATGAACTTGGTTTCTATTAGGGAGATTTTTTATAGAATTTACCTTCTCCTTATCTTTTGTTTTATAGAATAAAAATAAATTTCATTTTGGCTTTTTATTTAACTTGAACTATTTTGTTTGAATTTTTGTATGTGCTTATATTATTATTTCATTACATGTTCTGACACAATGAGCTTATCTGTATGTCTACTAGAACATGTGAAGCACTATGATGTAATTATGAGTTAACTCATTTTATGATTGAGTCTAAATATTACTTCCATTAAAATATAGAGTGTTGTGTTAGATGTGGTTACAATCAAAACTGAAAATCTTAGAATCCAACCATTGAAGTTTGGTATGGATTCATCTATACATATGGATAATTATTTACAGACATAAAGACAAATATAACACATTCAATAAATCCATGTTCATAACCTCACTACGTATAATGCTTCAGTTATATTTTTTCTCTGTTGAGATTTTATTAGAGCCATCACATATTGAGGTTTTCATTTTAAGGATCTTTTATTTTCACTTGTAATTTTACTTTGTCCAATATTTATGATTGAGGAGGTTCTAGATTGGAACCTTCACTATCCAATAATTTTAGATCAACATGATTTAAGGGATGGAAGCTAATTTTTTTTAACCCACTTGTTTGATGAAGTCCTGGTGTAGATTTGTTACCAATCATATGATCAAAGAGGATCTTGGGGCTAGATATGCTTGTTGTCGATGAGCTTATAGTGAAATAAGTTCCAAGTTTAGAATTTGGTACCTTCCAACTGGTCTATTATCATGGAAGTTTCAAGTGTGTTACAAAGATACCTAGGATCAGTTTTACAGATCCTCTAATATCTTTGGATAAAAGCGAAGGGTTCCTTTGATTAAGAACATTTGGTAATAATATCCTTTAGGGGTATTTGAATTTTTATTTAATACTCAAAAAATTATTTCAAACATTGTTGTTTTATTTTTATCTACTTTATTATTTTAATTATATAGTAGTTATATTATAATTGTGTATTTTCCATTTCATATTTATTATTTGTAATTTGATTTTATTAGAATTTATATTTAGTAATCAGATTAATATATAAGTAGCTGAAAAATATCAAGTCATGTTTTTATTATAATTTAGCCCCCTTTATAGTGACATATCAACCTTATCAAGGATAATATTTGGTATTAGATCCTAAAATTACCTGACTCTAGATCTCTTTATGATATACATTATATCAAACATTGAGAATATAAATCCTACTCATACACCAATATTTGATAGTTCATACAATGATTATTTCCATGGAAAGATAAATATGTTTTTTATCAACATCGGTGTTGTCCATTTTCTTATGACGATAGAATATTAAATAATTTTGGTGAAATATTTATCTCTTTTTACTCATGAGTAGAATTTTGAGTATTGTGTGAATTACAAGTCCCTAAATACTTTTTTTATAAATTGTAATATATACAACCATATTTCATCATGTGAAACTATGAATGGAATATGGAAGAATCTTGAAGTTTATCATTTTTAAACTTCCAAAGTTCTTGAGTCTCAAAGAGCTATGTTGTGAGATGATTTTTAGGATTTATATTTTATACATGGATAATTAGTGGCATTGATGCATTGAAATTTCATGATGATAGTTAATATTCCTCAATCTCTTTTTGATAAAGAGTCTTTTGATGATCAAATTTTTGATAAAGTTATTTATATTATACTTAAGGAGTGGTAATACCAAAATAAAACTACAGATTATTATAACAATCTATTAAAGGTGAGACTTGATTATTTGATTAGTACTTTAATAAAATATTCAATACACTTATGGAGAGATGCAAAGATGGTGAAAAGAAAAAATGGAGTTTCTTTTTATTCAACTTCTTATTCTAAAACTTCTAAGTCAACTACTATAAAGAAATATCCTCACATAAATAGGATATTAGTTGTTTAGAAGATAGTGAAGGGTAGCTTTCAAAACTTGAAAGATGTATGAATAATATAATTGGAAAGAATAACTAATGGTATGCTTATCATGAGAGTTGAAAAATAGGTATGAGAAAAATGATTCTTTATACACTATTTGTTATGAGTATAGAAAGCTAGGGTATATCAGACCTAATTATTCTCGGGTAAATAATAAAATTAAATATGGAAAATATTTTAAAATAAAAAGGAGAAAATATTTCAATGTTTCGAATAACACTTAGAGTGATAGATAAGATACACTTTTTTCGATTCTAGTAGTGATTCAGATAATAATAAAAAATTAAAGATAATTTGATTTTATTCTAGATCATTTCAAATTGAAAAGTGCTTCATGGGAAAAGTAACAGTTAAATCTCTTATAATTTTTTCTCTAGACTTTATGTTTCCTTTTACTTTGGATGATGAAAATAGGTCAACTTAATCATAATATGAGGATGATACTATATTATTAGAAGAGATGGCTAGATATATAAACTTCCTATAAACTAAAAATAAAAAGTTGAAGAATGGACCTATCTTAGCTAAATCGTACTTTTCTAATAAGGGTTATATTATTTATATACTTATGAAATTTATAAGAATACTTCTAATCTAGATGCTAAGTGTAAAAAAAATTAAAACATAATTATTGGAAATTAGTTAACAAACTAAAGCCTATAATTAATAATTTATAGAATCTTTTATATAATTTTAATTTTGGTAGGGAGAATATTGAAAATATATTAAGATAGTTGAAACCAAATCATACATATTTCATAATAGGTTTTACATCTGGAAAGTTTTATTTTTTGTTAAATATTTTATATCTCAGAGTGTGCATTTATATACTAAATGTTAGAGAGGAGTTCATTGGAGAAAACATTTTACATGAAAAAATTAAATATCTAAAACATCATAAATCTTATATTTCAAAAGATATTACAGTTATACAACATCATAGAGTTGGAAATATGTGGGTTCATAAGATTTAGTCTGCTGATAATAACATAACCAAGAAATTTTGGGTGCAAAACTTATAGTAATGATTATTTTCAGGAATATAAAATGTGTAATTATAGCCAGAACATATAGTACATAGATTTTTTTTTTTCTCGACATATGATAGGTGGTGCGTCCTATTTTTGAAACATATAAACAATAAAGGGAAGAAGAGTTACTTTTAGAGACAATGAGGAAGGTCATATTTTTGGTATTTTTAATGTTATTTTTCTCAGTTTGAATTTATTTTCCAATTTCATTTATCTTTTAGGACTTAAGAAAAACCTATTTAGGATTATCCAACTATATGATAGGGGATTCTCTATAAAAGTTTGGAATTATAAGTGTTCCATTAAAATTTTCAAAGGAGAGCACGTGTTATTGAAAAATATGTTTGATAATGTTGAGAATATTAACATGGAGGATCTAAATTGTCAGAACATTCATTTCCTTAATATAGTAGAAGATAAATCTTAGATTTGTTATAGAAGATTAGTACATTTAAATATTCTAAAATTTGTTAAGATTTATAGAAAAGGACAAGTAAGTGATCTACCAGAACATAAATTTGATTCATTCAGAGTTAGTGAACCTTTCAAAAATGATAAAAAATGATTTTTAAATCCATTGGGGACGTTATAAAATTTTTAATTTTAAAGTTAGTGAAAATGGATCTTTTTTTCCTATAAAAACTGGAAGTCTCAGAGGAAAATACTATGTCTATATCTTAGTTGACAATTGCACTAAATACACTTGGGTATATTTTCTTTCACTTCAATCAGAAGCACTCTAATTTTTCAATTTTTTTTCTTTTGTTCGAAATGAGAAAAATATAATGATTTTTACTATCCAAATTGATCATGATCTAGAGTTTTTCAATTATAATATTATAAATTTTTGTAGTGAGAAATTTATTAATCATAACTTTTTCAAACATGGAACTCCCCAATAGAATGATTTATTTTAATAAAGGAATGTAATTATTTAAGAAATTACCCAAAAAATATTGTGTGAATACTCAGTATCTAAATAGTTTTGGGAAGAAGCTATTAGTACTACTTACTACCCTATAAATCATATTTTACTTTATCCGGTGTTTAAAAAAACACCTTATGAATTATGTATGGAGATAAAAACTAAACTTAGTTGCCTATAATTTTTTAGACTAAATGTATTCATCTTGAATACTAAATATAATCTTCATAAATTTGATCCAAAATCTAATGAAGGTATATTCTTTGGATATTCCACTATTAGTAAGGCATATCATGTTTTCAACAAGTGGATAATGGATATTGAATAAATGGTACATGATAAGTTTGATGAGAATGATCCTTATATGAAATCTAAATGTTTGAAATATTTTCATTCAAATTAAAATTTTCAAACCCCCTTTATTTTATTCTCTATAATTGAATATAATTCTTTAAAAATTAATATACCTAAAGCTATACTAATAGAAGTTAAATCATCAAAATCTAGTTCAACAAAAGTTAATTATATAATAGATGAATATCAACATTCCATTTTACCTAAAACTTAGTAAATCTTAAGGAATAATCCTAGTGGTAATAATATTAGAGATGTAGATCAATCGGATAAAACTTAAAGTTATTTATGAAATGAATATGATCATATTTCATTCTTATCTGAATTAAAACCTATAATTTTAGATGACGTATTTGGTGATGATAGTTAGAGAGAATACATGAAATAAGATCTTAATCACTATATAATAAGGTTATAAATTTGGTTGAACCTCCAAATTATATTTTGGTTATAGAATTAAAATAGGTATTTTGAAATAAGTGTGATGAAAATGGAATAATATAATGAATAAACATATGGAAGCATAAAAACGAGTCAAAGCTAACTATCATGACTATGTCACATGGAATAATATGATCATGGAAATATTGTAATGTGGAAGAAACATATAACATAACATAAACATGAGTCAAAGATAACTATCAAGACTACATCACATGGTGGAAAAAGACTCAAAATGGATTAGGTTTACTCCCTAATCCCATACATGATGTCTTATGAGACTAAAAATTACCCAATAAATTGGAGAGATATATGGGTGCACCCTTCATAATATTTAATGAATATGTGTTCCACAATAAGAAATCAAACCTAAGGAATAAACATAAGATTTACCCATGTAATGAAACTAGCATCATAATCATGCCATAAGGAATAACTAAAGAGTGTATTATATTTTTGTCTATGAAAGAAGAGATTTAAATCATAATTGGGAATTCATAAATGAAAAATAAATATAGATAATGATAAATGATATCCAAATAAAATGAAAAATTTAAAAAAATGGTTAAGTAACCTTGGAAGTGTGCTGTTAATGCGGGGTTTTAAGAGAAGAGGTAAAGAGCATTTAAAAGGGGTAAGAGAATAATAATTTACATAAAACCAGAAGTGACCTAAAATGGTTTACCAAATAAGGAGTTTTTTTTATAAATAAAAAAGGTTTAAAACATTTCATTTAGTGTTACTTTAAAGAGACAAAGAAAAAAGTGAAGTACCCTTCAATTGGCATTTCGAAAGGAATTAAGAACAGAACCTTTCATACATGTATATAAACATCAAATAAATATTAAATAAAAATGGTATATATGTTTTAGGTATATATATAGAATATATAATAACTATATAAGAATAATTAAGTGATAAATTAAGGCATATTGATAAAGAATGCAACTTAATGGAAATATGGAGGTTCGGAAAGATCCTTTACCTTATGTTTGAATGTGTACTGCACTTGCACTTAATATCCAGTATAATAAAATTTTATTCATTAATTACTTAATAAATAACTTATTATATATGTATTTGATTTATTATAATTTTATTAAGTTCATTTATGACCATTTCAATGAGTTATAAAGTTTAATTTCATCATCCTAGGAGTGTTCATTTCATGGTTTCATGGTCGGTTAGCTTGTGTAAAATTATGTAAGTTCATGTAAAATGAAAATAATTCTAAAAAAGTGAAATTATAAGGTATTAATTCACTTAATTTTTTTAAATGGTCCCATATATCATTTTTATGGTATTAGGATGATTAATTTGATAAAACGTTTATGATCATTGTTCAGTTTATTTTTGGCAGTTTTTCCGACCATCATGAACTAGTTTTGTTTTATTGAATATTAAGTCTATATATTAGTTGCAGAACATGAAATAATTTATAATATAAATATTAAAATTTTATTTAACCATAATAATAATTTTAGTGTGATTATTGAAGTTTGTAATGAAAAATAAAAAATCATTATCCATAGAGATGGTTAACCGCCATAACTTGGACAATGAATTCATTTTTTTGAAATAAAAGGAGGTGGGAAAAGAGGTGGAAAGAAGATATTCCATTAGAAATATAACATTATAGTATATTCATTATAATATATTTATTATACTTTTATGGATGAAGGATGTGAGGAGAAGGTAGAATAATAAATGAAATTAAAAGAGATGGTTTGGGAAAGTTACCTCTTGAATATCACCTCTTTGAAGGACCCCTTAAGGAACTTAGAATTGTTATTTTGTTCAAAATTGTAGCTTATAGAATTATAAAAGAGTCTTGGGAAGGTAATTGGATAGAATAATGATAATCTACAAGGCTTAGAAGGTGTGAGGAGAAGGGGTGGTATTTATATGAGGCAGAGGGGTGTGTTTGAGTATTATATTCATTAGTTTATTATTTTTGATCAAGAATATAAATAGTTTTAATTATTATGAATAAATATATTAAATACTTTAGGAGAGTTAAAATTAATGGGTTATTAAATCATCCATGACTCAAAAATTCATTTATTTGGCTTATAATGTTAAATATCACAAATTACCATATTTCACTAATCCCCAAAAAATTTACTATTTTAGAAAAATAAAAAAAACCCAAATCATTTTCTGACATGTATATTTCTAAAATGAAATCCATTTTATGAAAATAATTTTTTAAATATGATAAATTTATATTTTAAATAAGATCACCATTTATTAAAAAATACTGATTTTAATATTACAATTGATTTTTGGAACTTTTGAAAAATTAATCAAGGTCATATAAAATCATCTTATACTTATAATACAACATAATATTAATTTTTGAATTTATTTTATGAAAATAAATTTTCTTTTAAATCTTTATATTAATTTTAAAATTATAAATAAACATTTATGTTTTACAAAAATAACAACACCTAATTTATCATTTTTATACATTTATATAATTATACCATGTTATAAATATATCATTTTTTATTTATAAGATACCTAAAATTTATTTTATACTTTCATAGGTGAGTTTACTATTCTAAAGGTCATATTACTTTTCCTAATAGTAATATTACTATACCAACAGTCATATTTATAATGGTCATATAGGTTCCTTAATTTCTATAACTACCACTTATTTAATTAATTATTCATTAAATTATTCTTTATATCAAGGTTATATATTTTTATCTTCAAATGGAATATTATATTATTAATTTTTTTTTATTTCTATAGATTTTTTCATGAGTACGGTCATTCTAGTGGATAGAGAATATCTGAATTATCCTATTATTATTATCTTATTTTCTATTAATTGTTCCGTTATAATATTGGATGTTATTATTTGTTTATTTTCTTACTAATGTATCAGTATTCATTTATGAGAGTAATGTTTTTATTGTTTTCTCTATGCGATGTATCTATTTTATGACATTAGAAGGGAAATTCCATTAATAAAATTCGAGGTCATTACATTCTTCCCCCATTAAGAAATTTAACTTTCGAAATTTCATTTTACATACTAAGGTGAAATCATGTGAGGGTATTTATCCACCATATATTACTCTAGTTGTACCCCTCGCTCTCCGTGGGAACTGGCCCGAGCTTGAGTCCCGCTAGACTCGAACATCGTGCGTATTATGCACAGGGCGATTCAAAGCCATCTGCCTAGCTGGGGAACGTGCAGCGTGATCTGGGGCCTGAAGGGGCCCCCAGTGGGTGTCTAGTGTTAACCATAAACACATTTTTGCCTATGGGGTGTTAGTCGAGTGGTACCTTATAGTTGTACCCCTCTCTCTTCATGAGAATTGGCCCAAGATCGAGTCCCACCAGACTCGGACACTGTGCGTATTATGCATAGGGCGATTCAATGCCATCTGCCTAGCTGGGGAACATGCAACACACTTTGGGGCCTGGCGATGCTCCCCTAGTGAGAGTCGAGAATTAACCATAAACACATTTGTCCCATGGGGTGTTAGTCGAGTGGTACCCGTTGGTTATACACCTCACTCTCTATGGGAACTAGACCAGGCATGAGTCCCTTCAGACTCGAACACTATGTGTAATCTGCACAGGGAGATTCAAAGCCATCTGCCTAGCAAGGGAACGTGTGGCACACTCTGGGGCCTGGAGGAGCCCCCAAGTGGGAGTCGAGCATTAACCATACACACATTTTCCCCATGGGGTGTTTTCTGAGTGGTACCCGCTGGTTGTACCCCTCACTCTCCGAGGGAACTGGCTTAGGCTTGTGTCCCGCCAGACTTGGACACTTTGTGTATTATGAAAATGGAGATTCAAAGTCATCTGCCTAGCTGGGGAATGTGAAGAATGCTCTGGGGCCTGGAAGGGCCCCCAGTGGGAGTCAAATGTTAACCATACACACGTTTCCACATGAGTCTCATCCCGGTTCATGAGGACTCGACAGGTGCATCCAAGATACCCGAGATCAAATCAGGGTGGAGGCGTATTTTCGGGCATTGTAGAAGTACTACAGCAGGCACTATAGCAAGACCTATAGCACTACACTGTAGCAGATACTGTTATAGGTACTATAGTAGGTAATGTTTGGTACTGTAGCAGTCGGAACTATTCATCCATCTAGGCCTTTGTGCCACCAGTTTGGTCCTCGGGTTCAGAAAGGCTTTTGGACCACCCAAGGCCTTCGGGACAATTGATTCTCTAGGCCTTAAGGCCACATTAAGGCCTTTGGTCCACCCTAATGCCTTCGGGCCACATGAAAATGCAGATGTACCGGTCAGACTACAAGTTACAAGGCTTCGGAGGAGGATTTAGGGCAGGCACATTCACTGGAGAAGAGCTAATCGGAATTGGAATAATGTGAGGGTATGGATTTTCCATCGGTACCAGGTATGTGAAGCTTTTCATAGGAAAACTATCCTACCAGCCCTATGATGGTGGAGTGCTGATATCATGACATATGCTGGGGAGGAGCAGTTCCAAGTTGTCTTGTCTGGGTGATTCCCTCTAATACCAAAGGGACATGTAATTTCCACTAAGCCTTCGGGCCTTGTAAGGGTTCCACCTCACCCCTTGAATGGTTGATTATCAAAATAATAAAAAAATGAAGGCCTTCAGTCCATTCTGACCCATAGTACCTTGATCATATGAGTGGTCTTTTTTACATAGAACCTTATCTCTATGATCCAAAATTTTCACTTGTTCCACTTTATAAGAGAGATTATTTTCTAATTGTATCTTTTTTGAGTTCAATACATGTGAGGGATTTGGTATGTACTTACTCAAGAGGGATAAATGGAATATATCATGAACTTAAAACATGGATTTTGGGAGTTCTAGTCAATATGCCACATCTCTGACACGATCAATAATCTCGAAGGGGTCAGTGTACCTAAGACTTAGCTTTCCTTTCTTCCCAAATATAATGACCCTCTTCCATTGAGATATATGGAGGAATAACTTGTCATAAACCTCAGCTCTAATTCCCATGGATGATTATCTATACAGCTCTTTTGTCGACTTTGGGTATCCCGAATATGTTGTTGGATGGTCTTCACCTTTTCTTCCATTTCCTCGACCATTTTAGGTCCCAAAATCTTCTAATCACCAATTTCATCCCAACATATAGTAGTTCTACATCTTTTCCCATAAATGGATTCATATTGAAACATTTGGATTCTTGAGTGGAAACTATTTTTTTAAGAGGACTCCACTAGTGGAAGATGTTTATAACATCCTCATTTGAATTCCATTGAGCATTCTCTCAGTTATCCTTCCAATATATTAATAGTCTACTCTAATTATCCATCATTTTGGGGGTGATAAGCTGCACTGAAGTTCAACTCAATATTTAGAGCATGTTAGATACATTTCCATAACCTAGAGGAAAACCTTGTATCATGATCAGATATAATCGATAATGGTACTCTATGTAGACTCACAACTTCTCTTATGTATATTTGTGCAATTTGGTTGAGTGAGAATCCTCTAGAATCATAATAAAGTGAGCAGTCTTTGTAAGATGATCCACAATGAACCATATAGAATATTTTCCTCTGGATTTGTTTGGAAGTCTAGTGATAAAGTTCATTGTGATGTTTTCCCATTTCCATGTATGTATGGGAAATGGTTGAATCATTACCTTATACTTTTTCCTTTTATCCTTCACTTAATTACATACCAAACACTTTAAAATATATTCAGTGATCCCCTTCTTCATATTTTACCACCAATAGTTCTCTCAGAGATCTCGATACATCTTTGTGCTCCCTGGGTGAATAGAGAAGGTTGAGCTATGTGAATTATTCAGAATATCTTTATTTAACTCTATATTGGATGACACACATAGTCATTACCCAAATATAATAACTCCTTTATCAACAATTTTTAACTATGTGAATTTCCCCTTTCCTATATCTTCCACCTTTTTCTAAATTTCCATATCATATTTTTTAGCATCCTTTATCTTCTCTAAAAGGGATGGCTGAGAAATCATTTCAGAAAGAAAAGATGATGTACCTTCTTTTATTATTCCCATGTATATCCTTTGAAAGTATTATAATGTTGTATCCTTCTCAATTCTCATCATTGAAAAGGTTATAAGATTCCTTCTACTTGGAGAATTTTCTGCTTTATTTTTTTATGAGGATGATAGTGGATTGAGAAGTATTAATCCTTGGTGATATATAACCATCTGCACTGGTGGATATTAAGATCCACTAATGTGAATATATAACTGAGCCTCGGATGATTAGTATATATCTCACACTTCTCCCCATTAAGATAATGCGGCCAAATTTTCTACATGAAGACCATAGTTTCCAACTCTAGATCATTTTTGGGATAGTTTTGCTCATAAAATTTCAACTACCTTGAGGCATAGGGTGTTAATTTATCATTTTTCATTATTACATAGCCTAATTACTTCTTTTATTCATTACTTTATACCACAAATAGTTCCCCAATTTTGGGTAGTGTAAGCAATGGTGTAGTAATAAGACTACTTTTCAACTCTTCAAAGAATTATTTGCATCCAATGGTCCAAAAAAACTTTACTATCTTCTAATTCAGCTTGGTTAGTGGGTTTAAAAATTGTAGAGACTTGGTTTTTGCCTTGTCAGACTTTGGAATTTTTCTATATATATTTCCAAAGCTAAGCACTGAGACGGTGTGCGATTCTGGTGCCTGGTGTGCCCAGAAATAATTTTATAAAAATATTAAGTATATTTTGTAATATTCACATGAATGAAATGGGATATCTCTCAAATGGTAGCTCGGGTTATAAATATGATGCTGTAGTTGAGTCTGGAGCATGGTTTTTACACTAGGAAGGACATAACTTTTGTCTACACGAGCCTTCTATAGAAAAATTTATCAAGGAAGTAACCATAAATAAAATAATTAAATAAAATTTCTAGATGCTACTTAAAATAAATTCTAAATGGGGACATGGATCAAAAATCTAAGACCACCATTGAGTTTTTAGAGTTATGTTTACCCTTTGCGTGACCTTAGGTGAGAGAGGGTGCAGGAAGTTTGGATTCCACAACTGTTGGTGGGAGACCTTCTAAAATATATAAATAGATGATTATGGTTTTGTGGTAGGATTTGGATAATTTATCCCATGGGAAATGGAAAACATCATCCCCTCCTTCCATTGGAAAATCAACATTGGATCTTCAGAGGATTGAAACAACACTGTAGATTCGAGCAGATCAGAGCACGACAAACACAACAGATCCAAAAATCCAGGTGGGATTCTTTTTTCAGATTCTGCACCCCAATTGAAGTTCCGTGTTTCCAAAATTGTTTCATTATCATTTTCTCTACTTTGGAATGTCTTTTTGATGAAAATACTAACATGACCATAAACCAATCTATTTTTGGATCCTTTGTTCTTCGTGTTATTCTCCCTTTATTCATGTCCTTCATTGATAAAATTTTTGGCACGTTGAAACGAAATCCAAATGTCGAGAAGAGCATGGATCTGAGTATATCATGATCCAAGGATTATAGATCTATGACCATTTCATGTTTTGGGAATTGGAGGAGGCACGAAGGTCTATGAAAACATCTGCCTACTTTTTTGATACATTGAAGCATTAATTAATTTTCGAGCAAAGCATGAGTCAGTGTAGAACGAGACTCGAGGTTTCTATATATGGTCTCATTTCCAGTTTTCGAGCACCGAAATAGTCCCAATTGTCCGCCGAAGGGACCATAGACACATGGTGGTCACTAGAAGGATGCGAAGGCTATGACATGTGATGGAAAAGTAGCATGGTAGTGGCAGGACGTGAGGTAGTGGTTTCCGCGATAGCCGGAGGGGGTGGTTGGGTGGTGTGGGGTGCGTGGCATGTCGAGGTAGCCGGAGTGAGCTAGGATAGAGTGGGATAGGCCAAGTCAGGAGCAAGTTGGTCTGGGAGTGGGCCAGGCCAGTGCAAAGCAAGCCAAGTCATGCCAGAATGGGACAAACCGTAGTAGAGCGGGCCGAGCCGGAGCAGGTCGGGCCAGAGTGGGTCGGACCGAGGCAGTTCTTCGGGCAGCGACTTCAAACCTTCATAACTCATAAACAGAGCATCTATTTTATGCACCATCTATGGCTACATGATCCTACTTTGAAGATGAAACTTTTGAGGCCATTTTGGAAATTTTAATATTTGGCCTCATATCTTGATTGCATGAATCACCAAATAATAATAATAATAATAATTTAATTATTATTATTGAGGAATTTTGTATTGGAAGTAAATATTTCATACAACATCCAATTGACGCATTGTCAGTGATGTCACAATCTTGAAATTTAGGTGGAAGTTTCAAGACCAATTTTTGGTGTTTAAACTAAAATTGAGTTGCCATACCCACAAAGCCTGGTTCGGGCGTGTTGCGGTGAAATGTGACTTCTTCACCGGGTGTCCATTTGGGACGAATGAATAGTTTATCCCATGCATTTTTTCATAAGGATCCCAATAGTGTGATCAATATGATTTATTTTGGGATTGAGTCATGGGACCCATGAATCACCAATCATGTATGATGCTGAGAGATGCAGATTCTACACCAGGTGTCCGATTTAGGGGAATGAATAGTGGATAATGTGTTCTTTTCCATAAGGATAGAAACAATGTGATCCATTTGGTTATCTGGGGAAATTTAAGGAGGCATGTCGGTAGAATTAATTTTTTCCCTTTGGAAAAACAATGAGCATCATGCGATCATGACCTTTTGGCTAGATGTTCCATGTACTCTAGGAGTACACTAGCATGCCTGGAGGTACTTGCTCATAGTTTAGTATCCAAGTGTGGTGAGATACATAGACATGCGATGAGGCAGGGTCATACATCGTGGGGTCCCCATACGTGCCATGTACCACTTGATAAATCTTCTATATTTCGTATCTTCTTATATTGAACTCGGATTTTGGATGCGAGCAGCCTATCTTGAGTGTTTTTTCCACGTAGAATGCGATGGTTCCCTCTGTAGTGGATTTTGAGTTACAATGTGAGATGTACTGCATGTGACACTAATCTGAGGCGATGCTCGATGTTCCGAGTGTGATGAATATCTGAGGCAATGCTCTATTAAGACTGTGATTAGGCAGAATCACCAGAGGCTTCTTTTGGGTGTTGATCCCCCTGACATACTAGGCTGAGGATCCCCGATGACCAAAGTGTTGACCCCCCATCGACATGGGTGCGGGTCCTCTATAGCTAGTTTTGGGTGTTGATCCCCCTGATGTACTAGGGTGCGAATCCCCAATGATCAGAGTGTTGACCCCCCATCGGCATGGGTGTGGGTCCTTAGTAGCTACTTGATGGGCAGTACCCTCCATCTATACCTTATAGCGTGCCTGGGCAGTAGGTCCCCATCGACTTCTGGGTGATGATCCCCCTAACATACTAGGATGAAAATCCCCGATGACTATAGCGACACCCTCTAGTCGGGCAGGGCATGGGTCCTCAATCTCAAGACACAACCTATCGACTGCAAGGATCTATGATGAGGCTTGGTTTGACATAGCCTTTGAACTCATGAGTAATAGGGGCGCGTTCCCCACCTATATGCATCCTTTTGATGTGATCTAAAACCATGTGGGTGAGACATATCCACCCAAAGTAGATAGTATCAAGGTGTGGGGATTGAGTCTCTTTGAAATTCATGTTCTGGGCATACGTGAGGGTTGTTGGTCACCATTGGTGGTTACTTCTAAAACTGTTGGTGACTCTTTTTTTGAGGCTGATCTATGAGATGGAGATCCCATTACCCTCTCATTTGGGATTATTTTACTAAGTGTATATATATATATATATATATATATATCCTATTTCAGTACCCACTACTTGGGTTTTAGATACTCTCCTTCCAAGAGAGGTGATGATGCGCAAGGTATGTCACATGCTTTCCATGTCTAGCTTCTCATGGTTATACAAGTCTACTCTCCTAATATATGTAGAAAAGACTCAACAAGAAGTTCATCTTCTCACCGTTTTGAGCTTCTTATGTTTGTATGAGTTTTCTTCTACTATCTTGTTGGGTTGAGCTATAATCTTTTATTGTAGCTTGTTCTATCTACTTCTTTCCTCTTTAGTTGAATCTCTTACTACCCCCTCACCTTTTTGGGGCATCCTACTTAGTATGTTTATATAAACCCCTACACGGGCTTTTCTTTCACGTATCGTTCCTTATGAAGATGATGGAAAAGTTGATTGTGACATCAAAGGAGCTTAGGGATATGGGATACTTGTACCACGTATGATGGTCATAGCTTGGGATCCAAGAGCGGGGCTCTCTCATCTTTGTTTTAATTTCCATTTTCTGTCAGGTTGAGACACTTTTATGGTTGAGAATGTATTTTCCCCTTTCCCTTTCAGTTTACACTACTATGATTTTATTATTTAGAGGTAGATGCAAGTTTTTGATATATATATAGTAGTGTTATATCTTTTACTTTTTTACCTTTTTCACTTTTTCATTGAGTTGGATGTGTGTGTGTGTGTACATGTACTTAGGAAAAGGAATCCCTGAGTTTTTTGTGTCTTACATGCTTGATTCCACCCCTTGGCCTATGGAGATGGGCTTGGGGTAGTTTCAGCTCAATCCCTAGTATGGGTCAGGTCATGAAAAAGTGGTATTAGAGAAAGTTCATTCCTTGAAATGTTGTCAAGATGTTTCCCCTTCAAAGGGATGGTTGGGTTTAGGGAAACATTATCAACATGTCTCAAGAGAGGCTCTTAGGATAAGGGGTCTAGTGATGGTGTAGTGACCATTGTATCCATTTATCAAGACCCTGATTACCCACTTGTCAACTTGACATGCTGAGACATTTATTGCAAAGATCAATGGTACATGCATCATATAGGATTGAGTATTTGACTGTCCTTATTGACTCATCCCCCCTTATTATTGATATATATATATATTCATCTGACTACGGTACTCCTTGATAAAATTCATGATTACTCCACAATGACAGCCATCTAGGATACCAGCTTCGGTTCATGACGATGGCCCTATGAGAAAAGAGGCCCCAATTTAGGGTCCATCATGAGATCACCCTCATCCAGGTGGGTAGGTAATAGAACCTCCACCTTTTGAGAATTAGATAGTCTTAATAGAGTAGGCTAAGAATGTATTCAGGCTTAGTGCACTCTGTGAGTTCCAACAGAAGAGTCTGTTGAGCTTCCATTGTGTGCCATATCCGCAGTCAGCGGAGGATTGGCTAGAGTATGTGCTTCACCTATTTAGGATTGTTCTAAAACTGATAGATTAGATAGTAGATTTGGAATCCAGTCTTTTACATGGGGTAGCTAGGAATTGGTGGGTCTTGGTTAATCAGATGCATGATGAGTCATCAATCTTATGGGATGAATTCCAAAAGTTGTTCCATGAAGAAAACTACCCCTCTTTCTTACACGAAGTTTGGATTCAGGAGCTTTTGGAACTTCATTAGGGAGGGATGATGGTGGAATAGTATGCAGATATGTTTACATACATGACTTAGTACTCTTTGGACATGATCCTTGATGACTAATTCTAAGCATGGAAGTTTGAGTAGGGACTCCATAGGGAGATCCATTCCAAAGTAGAACCCTTGTACATACCCACCTATGTTGGGGTGCTGGAGATAACATTGGTGATAGAGATCTTTCTGTCATAGGGATGCCAGATAGCTGGTTTTGGTTGTGGGCATAACAAAGCTGACACATCTGTGACATCTAGAAGACATCAGTTGGTAGGGCCTCGACATAGGAGGTCTCCCCATGATTAGTCTTGGGAACATGGTCATGTATAGCGTAGAGCACCGGGACATCTCGGGGAGAGATGATGCTATTATTGTGATGAAAGAGGTCATATGGAACGAGACTACCTGACCAGACATACTGAGTATCCCAGACAAGTAACTGATGAACCTCCATAACAGAGATAGTGTGATGATCAGGGATCACCCAGGAAAGGATAGAGTGGTGCTCAGGGAGGTGGTGCTAGAAAAGGAGTAGGAGGATCTATGGGTGGTGGATGATGCTATTATTTCCTTCCACTAATACCACCGAGTGGCCCATGTCAGGCTCAGGGAGCTGGCAGCTAGGGCTGTGGACAGCTGCAAGATTATTATGTCTACAATCCTGAAATACATGAGATGATAAGAGGTATGCTCTTTGTCTTTTCAAATTTTTACAGTAGAACATGTTAGAAACTATGTGAGGGACTCTTCCCTCTCTGAATATCGCTTGAGGTTTTACCAGGGTGATGTGGGGCATCGGTGTAACCATGTGTTGGTGTTTTTCAATGTATCTTTGAATGCATGAAAAAGAGGGGTCCTTCCCCATCGAGAGATTTTTTTATGATGTGAGGAAAACTGCAAGGGTGAGTCAGTGCTTCCCAAAATAGATAGTATTGAGGTGTGTTGGATGAGTCCCTCTAACTTGTGCGTTCATAGCGGGGTTGTGCAGTGGAGTGTCGGAGAATGTACTATAATTTTTAGTGTAGTTTTTATATTTAACCTCATTTTTCTTGGGATGCCACTAGTGGGTGTGGTGGAGTGTCTGGTTTGAGGTTACTCTCTTTCCAAGAGAGGTGAATACACTCATGTTATGTCATGTACTTTCTGTGTCTAGATTCTTGTAGTTAGTTTATTTTAATCACCTACCTTGTTTGTGGGTACCTTTAGGTTATCAACATTCAAATACTGGTCAAGGTGATTGAGACCCCATGAACAGAACTATGTGACTCACTACTTAGTGATGGTAGGATTAGTCTTCACCCAGAGGATGTAGAGACACTACCTTCTGTGAGAATGATTTATTGTTTTCATAGACTACCAGAGTCTCAGGTACATCTTCACTCATAGAGACATAAACCTAAGGCAGTGAAAATGGTTGGAGTTCATGTGGGACTATGACATTGAGATATTCTATACTCTAGGGAAGGTAAATGTTGTATCACATAACCCTAGCATAAATTCCTTGGATCGCCTAGTGTGGGAAACTTCAGAGAAGTTAGCTTCCCTATAATTGACCCTGGTGGAGTAGGAGAGTACAATTGTTATATAGTTGATGGTGCTGGCTCCTTTTCCCCTTGAGCATGTGAAATATTCCCAGCTGGAAGACATCGGCTGAAATGTTCTTCATAATCATATATCCACAAGCAATGCACCAGATGGATATTTTGTAGAAGTGAACTATAATATCTTGTTTTGGGGGGAAAATTGGCTCTGGTTGTGATATGGGAGCCGGTGATACAAGAGTTCCACACTTATCCCTTAGCTATATATCCTAGTGAGGGGAGGATGTGACCTTTAATAGTAGTTTTTGGGGTCCAGCATGAGATGAATCATAGCTGAGTTCATCTCATGATGCCTCGCCTATCAGTAAGTGAAGGTTGAGTACCAGGTTCCGACAGTTTTTTATAGCCTCCTGAGATCCTGGGATGGAAATGGGATGACATATTCATGGACTTAGTCATAGGTATTCTGTGCATAGTGAAGGGTTATGATTCCATCTGGGTGATAGTAGGCCGACTTACAGAGTCTATGCACTTTCTTACTATTAGGGAGTATATTTTGGTGGAGTGTTTGGGGCAGTGTATGTGTGGGAGATAATCCTCCTTCATGGGGTACCCTCGATGATTTTCTATGATCATGACATGTAGTTTATGTTAGGATTGGGGATAGGCATACAGGAGGCATTTGGGACCCAACTGCAGATGAGTACAACCTTCCCCCCAGATTAATGGGAATACCGAGCACATTATCTAGGTGCTGGAGGATATAATTAGGGATTGCGTGTTGGTTTTATGCCGATGTGGTAAGCTATCACTGAGGTTCATTAGGTCATTCAAGATCATGTAAATGGTTGGTGAGGTTACCTATTGCCTTTCCCTACCCCCACAACTGGATCGGGTGCATGATGTTTTCCACATTTTGCAGCTGAGGTGACACATGCATGATCCAATGCATGCCATTATCAGGATAAGACTTTACATGGATGGATCATCCATTTGGTTTATGTGATATGAAATCACATAAACATTCAGGAGATTTATTAGGAGTGGGAGAGCCAAGGGAGGGCTCAGTGTACTGATTTATTTCTCATGTTTTTCTTTTCAGGGAAGAAAATATTGAAGGAGGGAATGATGTAGAGCCCGGTTTTTGCCTTGTATGACTTTGGAATTTTCTATATATATTTATAGAGCTACGTGCTGAGACATCATGCGATTTCGAGGCCCAGTGTGCCTAAAATTAATTTTATAAAAATATTATGCATATTTGATACTATACATGTGAAGGAAAGGGAATATCTCTCTATAGGTAGTTCAGATAAGAAATCCTAGGATATAGTTGAGTATGAAGAAAGTCGTTTACCCAAGGTAGGAAATAAATTTTTTCGGTGCGACCTTATGTAAAAAATGTATTGAGGATGTAACCATATATAAAATTATTTTTTTGGATGCTACTTCAAATATATTTTAAACAGGGTCTCGTATTGGAAATCGAAGACCACCATTGAGTTCATAGAGTGGTGTTTACCCTAGGTGCGACCTCAGGTGAGAGGGCATGGGAAGTTCGGATTCCATGACCATTTGTGGGAGACCTTCTAAAATCTATAAATAGGAGATTGTGGTTTTGAGATAGGGTTTGGGTCATTTCTCCCACACTTGTAGGAAACCCTCCTCCTCTCCTTCCATTAAAAAATCAATGTCGGATCTTCACTGGATTGCGACAACATTTAAGATTCAAGAAGATCACAGTGTGACACACAGAATAGATCCAAAAATCCATGTAGGATTTTTCTTTTGGATTTCGCATCCCTGATTGAAGTTCTATGTTTCCAAAATTGTTTGTTTATCATTTTTTCTACTTTGGAATGTCTTTTTTTGGACATACTAACACAACCATTGACCGATCTATTTTTGGATCCCTCGTTCTTTGTGTTCTTCGCCTGTTCTTCATGTTCTTCATTGATAAAATTTTTGACATGTTGAAACAACATCCAAAAATCAAGAGGATCATTGATCTAGGTAGATCATAATCTAAGGAATATGGATCTATGACCGTTTCAGTTTTTGGGTGTTGGAGGAAGCACGATGATCCACTGAAGCATCCACCTAATTTTTGATATGTCCAAACATTGATGAATCTTCGAGCGAAGCATGAGTCTGTGTAGATCAGGACCCTAGGTTTCTAGATCTGGTCTCATTTCTAGTTTTTGAGCACCATAGGAGTCTTGGTGGTCTATATAAGGGACCACCGACACATGGTGGTTGGAGGCGGGCCACAAGGTGGAGATAGTCGTGGGAGCCGGGGGTGGCCAGGTAGCGTGGGGCATACAAAGTGCATAGGAAGCAAGAGTGGACCAGGCCGGTCTAGAAGCAGGCCAGTATGGGAGTGGGTTGGGCCAGAGTGGATGAGGTCGGGTCGGACCGAGGTGGGTCTTGGGCAGTTAATTCAAACCTCTATAACTCTTAAATGGAGCATCTATTTAATTAGTTTTCTATGGTGATGTGATCCTACATTCAAGACAAATATTTTGAGACCATTTTGAAAATTTTAATATTCAGGATCATGGATCAGTTTCACGAAACGACAAAGTATAATAATAATAATAATAATAGTATTATTATTATTATTATTATTATTATTATTATTATTGAGGAATCCTGTATCGAATGTAACTTCTGCATAAAAAATCAATTTGATGCGCCATCAGCAGAGTCATGAACATGAAATTCAGGGAGATGTTTCAAGACAAATTTTGGGTGTTTAAACTGAAATCAAGGTGCAGGCCCCACGAAGCCTAGTTCGGGCATGTGGTAGTGAAATGTGACTTCTTCACCGGGTGTCCATTTGGAATGAATGAATAGTTGATCTCGTGCATTTTTTCTGTGAGGATCACAACAGTGTGATCCATATGATTTATTTCTAGATTAAGTCATGGGCCCCATAAAGCGTTGTTTGTGTATGATGTTGAGAGATGTGTCTTGTTTACTAGGTGTCTGATTCGATCGAATGAATAGTTGATCATGTGCGCTTCTCCTCAAGGATCGAAACTGTGTGATCCGTTTGGTTATTTGAGGCCATTCAAGGAGGCCTATCTGTAGAATTTCATTTTTCCCTTCAGACTAGCGACGAGGATCATGCATTTATCAGCCTTTTGGCTAGATGTGCCATGTAATCTAGGAGTACACTGGAACGCCTAGGTGTACTTGTTCATAGTTTAGTACCCAAGTGTGTCTAAATACACAACCAAGGGCCGAGGTGGGCCCACACATCATGTGGGCCCCATACACATAGTGTACCACTTTATTAATCTTATATCTTTCATATCTCCTTCTATTAGACTCGGATTTTGGCTGTGTGCAGCCTATCCTAAATGTTTTTCTGCATAGAACATGATGGTTCCCCCCATAGTGGATTTCTAGATACGATGTGAGATGTCTCAGGCATGACACCTATCTGAGGAGACACTCGATGTTCTAGGCATGACACCTATCTGAGGTGATTCTCGATAAAGGCTGTGATCAGGAAGAATCACCAAAGGATTCTTTCAAGTATTTATCCCCCTAATGTACTAGGGTATGGATCCCTGATGACCAGAGTGTTGACCCCGAATCACCATGGCTACAGGTGCTCTACTGCTACTTGATGGGTAGTACCCTCCAACGTATACCCTTCATTGAGGATGGGTAGTGGGTCCCCATAGAATTTTGAGTGATGATCACCCTGACATACTAGGGTGTGGATCCCTGATGACTATAGTGGAACCCTCTAGTCGGGCTGGTCATGGGTTCTCAACCTCGAGACATGACCTCTTGACTATGCATACTAGTGAAGAAACATGGTTTGATATAGCATTTGGACTCACAAGTAAGAGGGGAAGTTTCCCCCACCGAGACGCATCCTTGTGACCTGACCTAAAATAGTTCACATAAGACAGATCCTCTTAAAGTGGATAGTATCAACGTGTGGTGATTGAGTCCCCTTGACTTGCGTGTTCAGGGCAGGCATGAGGGATTTCAGGCATCACTGATAGTTACTTCTGGAATAGTTGGAGACTCTTTTTCTTAGGATGAGTTGTGAGATGGAGATACCCTTAATATCTCATTTGTGATTCTTTGACTAATCATGTGTATATATATTGTATTTCAGTACCCACTCCTTGGGTTTTGTAGACTCTCCTTCCAATAAAGGCGAAGACAAGAGTGGTATTCCACATGCTTTCCATGTCTATCTTCTAATGGTTGGATGAATCTACTCTCCTGCTATAGGTAGTGAAGACTCGATGACAATTTCATCTTCTCGTCATTTTGAGCTCCTTGTATTTGGATGAGTTTTCTTTCACTATGTTATTGGGTTGAGCTATACTCTTTTACCATACATTGTTCTATACACTTCTTTCCTCTTCAGTTGCATCTCTTACTGCTCCCCCTTCTCCTTTTTGTGGCATCCTACTAAGTATGTTTATACTCACCCCTTCATGGTATTTGCCTACATGTATCGTGACTTATGCAGATGACGAATAGGTTGATCGTGACTTCAAAGGAGGTTAGGGATACAGGGTTCTTGGACTGTGTATGGTGATTGTATCTTGAGATCCAGGAGTGAGACTCTCTCAAATTTATTTTACTTTCCATTTTATGTCAATTTGGTACACTTTTCAGGTTGGGCGTGTATTTTTACCCTTTCCATTTCAATTTACACTACTGTTCTTGTACTATTTAGAGGTCGATGCATGTTTTTGGTATATATATTGTAGTGTTTTATCTTTTACTTCTTTCCCCTTTACACTTTTGAATTAATTTGGTTGTGTGTGTGAGTATAGGTACTTATGCAAAGGCCCCCCAAGTTTTTTGTGCCTTTGGTGCTTGTCGCTACCCCTGTCCTATAGAGGTGGGATTGGGGTAGTTGCAGCTTGAGCCCCGACATGGATTGGGTCATGAAAACAATCGTGAGAAGTTACTTTCAAATCATTAGTATTACCGAGCTAGACTAATGAAACTATGGATCTCTATTACAGATACTAGTTTGGGCCACTCCTCAATTGCCTTTATTTTACAAGGGTACACAGACATTCCTTCTCTAGTGATAACATTCCCAAGAATGATACTTCCTCATTCCATAACTCACATTTACTATACTTTTCATATAGTTTCTCCCTTCACAAAGTCTTCATAACAATATTCAAATTCTCCTCATATTTCTCCACGCTCTTGGAGTATATTAGAATATCAAATATAAATACTACCACAAATTTGTCTAGTTTGTCTCTAAGGAATATATTCATTAATTCCAAGAAAATTGCTGTAGAATTAATGAGTCTGAAGGGAATCACTATGAACTCATAGTTTCCATACCTCGTTTGAAAGGTATTCTTGGTAATATCTTCCTTCCCCACCTTTAATTTGTGATATCCAAACCAAAGGTCCATCTTAGAGAAATACTTGGCCCCGCATTTTTGTTCAAAAAATTCATCTATCTATGGTTGGGGATAATTTTTATTTATCATGATTTTTTTGAGCCCACAATAATCAATTCATAGGTGCATTGATCCATCCTTCTTCTTGACAAAGATTACAGGCACACCCCATGGTGAACCACTCAAGCATATAAAAACCTTGTCCAGATTCTCTTTTAACTGCTTATTTATTTCCTCCAACTCAATGTTGGAAATCCTATAAGGAGTCTTTGATATAGATATGGATCCATGTATAAGATCAATTGATAACTCAACCTCTTAGTTAGAAGGAAGACCATGCAATTATTCTGAGAACACATCAATGTCATCCCCCATAGTGGGAATGCCTTCACACCTAGTTTTATCCTTTGTCTCAATAATTTGAACTAGTTATGCTTGCTCATAAGGAAATAATATCCACAATTGAGATAATGATTCTGAAAAAAATCCATCATCCTTCCTTAACTTGTATAGAATTAGGGGATGACTCAGGGTGTGAAGAGTGATCTACCTTTCCCAATAGTTGATGTTGACTTTGTATAAATAGAGAAAATATATGCCCAATATAGCATCGAACTCAAGAAAGGGAAGTAAGATGAGATTTTTTGGGAGGTTCAGTCCACAAATATCAACCTGTGAGGAGTTATATACTTTTTATGGAATAATTTCACAATTATCTATTCTCACAGATAACTCAGCCTTAATATTTTGAGGTGGTTTTTTGAATAGTTCTACTACAGTTATAAGATATGAAAGAATTCATTGAAATAGAATCAAATAGTGTGTTAGTTATTCTTGAATGAATAACCAGTGTACCTATCAACACATCAATGATGAGCTCCACCTTAGCAGTGGTGATAACATAGGCCCTTCCTTACATCCTTGGAGGTTTTTGTTATTGATTGCCTCTGAAACCCATGTATTATGAAATTGTCTCACATAAGGCCCATGTTCCTTGTAGTTGAAACAGTACAATACAACTTGAGTATTTATTTGAACCTTCATTTATTATTATGAATTTGTGGGCTTATTTAAATCCATTCAGTAATAATTAGCCTGATGCCCCTTTGTTCCACATTTGAATCACCTTCTAGTTCCCTTTAGACAGTTCTCAAGATGCTTCTTCCCACACATTTTTCATGTGGTATGTTGGTTTTTCTTTCTTTCATGGGATTTATCTATTGATCCTGCCATATTAAACTTTATTTTACACATTTTATCTCTAAGCCCCTGAGATTACTAAGAGACATCGAACTCTATCTCAGCCTTTATAAAATATATGAAAATATCATTATAGGTATAAAATTCTTGAATCTACAAGGATTTTCGTAGTATCATATTTAATACATTAAAGAATAGATCTACCTTACTTTTAGTGTTCAAGAAAAAGCCAGTGGTGTATCATGAAAGCCTTGTAAATTTTTCCTCGTATGACTTGACAGATTCATCTTCATTTTGATTCAGTATGAGGAACTCCATCTTTATATTTAGATGGAGAGTTCAGGGAAAATATTTATTGAAAAATATTTTCTTGAATCATTCCCGACACATGCAATAAATTCCATCATTAGACTTTAATTTTTTTTTAGTCTCCACCACTGATCAACTTCCCCATCAAAATAATAGATCACCAGAACAACTTTCTCTTCTTCTAAGTATTGCAGAACAGAGAATATCTTCTCAATGGAGTTAATAAATTGTTCTAAGATGAGGGGATCAAAAGATATTCTAAATATTGGAGGTATTTGTCATATAAAGGATTCAACAATAAATTTTTATTTCTTAAGAGAAATAGGGTGTTCCATATGATTCAAGTTATTATTCAAAACTTGACCCAGTTGAGTTATCACTGTCATGAAGTTATGATCTCCCATTCTCATCATATTTATAATTTCATTAGGTAAATCATCACATTTCCTATCAAATTGTTTTTTAGCATGGATTATCCTATTTCCCTCCATTAACTAAATAAAGAGATAGAAAATACAATTATGGTGATTTAGTACTTATATAATGAGCATATAAAAATGAAACTATAATCATGGAGGGAATAATTTACAAATAAAAAGTTTATCCTAACTTATGATTCTCCAAGTTTAAATATAGGATATTCATGGTGATAGAATTATACATAGGGTTCTTACTAAAGTTTTATAGTCCTAATATCCATAAATAACTAGACACCCCTATGATATGAGATTTATCTACCCAATCCCTTTATAACTATTATTACTTTATTTTAAACATTACTATCCATGAAATACAATCCAAGGATCGAAAATTATATTATCCTTGGAAAACTAGGTACACAATTAGAAAACATGAAACCATAATAAAAAATAATTTTATTATTCTCCATAATGATCTCGTAACTCTCTTTGAGCTCTTATAACTTCATAGGACAACCTAGGGAATACATATAAAAAAGGTATAATCTAAAAAACCTAGTAAGGGAATCAACATGGGAATAAAGAATAACACATGAGTTAGAAGGCATAACATGATAACATAAAATTCACAGTTCATAAATAAACATATGGAAGTATAACATATAGAACATTTATTTATATGATCATGAAAATATTGGAATTTGGAACCAACATATAACATGACATAAACATGATTCAAAGCTAACTGGAAAGACTATATCACATGGTGGACAAACTCCCATAATGGATTAGGTTTACTCTCTAATCTCATACATGACATCTCATGAGACTAAAAATTACCCAATTCACTATATTTATATCTGGTTTCACCCATCATAACATTTTTATGAATATTTATTCCCCAAAAAGAAATCAAACATAAGGATTAAACAGAAGAGTTACCCATGGAATGAAATGGGCATCGTAATCATGTCATAATGCATAACCAAAGGGGGTATCATATTAGTATCTATGAAATAAGGAATTTAAATCATACTTGGACATTAATAAAGGAAAAATAAGTATATAATATGATAAATTTTTTCCAAATAATGTGAAAAAATGTAAAAATAGTGGTCAAGTAACCTCAGAAATGCACCGTTTAAGCAGGGTTTTTAGAGAAGTTGTAAAGAGCGTTTAAAAGGGGCAAGAGAATAAAAAATTTACATAAAACCCGAAGTGTACTAAAATAGTTTTCTATATAAGGATTGTTTTTATAAATCATATAATTTCCAAAACATTTCATTGAGTGGTACTTTAAAATAGACAAATAAAATAGAGAAGTTCCCTTTAATCATTTTTTTGAAAGGAATTAAGAACAAAACCAATAATACATGTATATTCCATCAAATAAAGATTAAATGAAAATGGTATATATGTGTGAGACATATATAAAAGATATATAATAATTGTAAAATAATAATTAAGTGAAAAATTTTGGTAGATAGAGAGATAATGTAACTTAAAGGAAATATGGAGGTTCAGAAAGATCCCTTACCGTATGTCTGAATGTGTTCTGCACTTGCACTTAATGTCCCAGATAATAAAATTAGATCCATTAATTAATTATTTCAGGACCTATTTTATATTTAATTGATTTATTATAATTTTATTAAGTTTATTTATGACCATTTTAATGAGTTATAAAGTTCAATTTTTTGATCCCGGGAGAGTTCGTTTCATGCTTTCATAGTTGGTTTGCAAGTGTAAAATTATAGAAGTTCTTGTAAAATGGGAATAATTATACAGAAGTGAAATTATAATTTATTAATTCACTCAATAATTTTAAATTTTCCCATATTTTATTTTCTTTTTAGGTATGATAATGATTCATTTGATAAAATGTTAATGATAATTGTTCAGTTTATTTTAGGCGGTTTTCCCTTCCATCAAGAACTAGTTTCATTTTATTGAATATTATGTTTAGATATTAGTTCCAAAAAATAAAGTCAGTTATAATATACATATTAAAATATTATTTAACCATAATAATGGATTTCTTACCAGCCTTTAAGTTGGTAATGAAAAATCTAAAATCATTATCCACAGAGACGATTAACTGCCATAATTTGGACAACAATGTCATTTTTTTAATAATAAGAGATGAGAAAAGAGGTGTACATAATATATTAAATTATAAAAATAAAATTCTAGTATATACATGATACTTGATTTATTATGATTTTATGGATGAAGGAGTTGAGAGAAGGTAGAAGAAGAAATGAAATTAAAAAGAGATGGTTTGAGAAAGTTGCCTCTTGAATATCATCTCCTTGAAGGACCCATTAAGGAACTTGAAATTGGTCTTTTATTGAGTCCATAATCTATTTGATGTGGTAAAGAGTCTTGTTAATGGAATTGGGAAGAATATTTACAAACTACAAGTCTTATAAGGTGTGAGGAGAATGTGTGGCGAGGGATGGTATTTATAGGGGGATGGGAGGGGCGTTCTTTATTATTATATTCATTAGTTTATTATTTTGGATCAATAATATCAATAGTGTTGGTTTATATCACTAAATATAGTAAATGGTTCATTATATTGAAAAAGTGTGTTCTTATATCATCCATGACTCAAAAATTCATGTATTTGGCTTATAATGTTAAATACGTAAATTATCGGATTTCACTATTCGGTAAAAATTCAACTATTTTATAAAAATACAAAAAATTCACCATAATAATTAATTAACATGTCTATTTTTTAAAAATCCATTTTATGAAAATAATTTTCTAAATATGATAAATTTAATTTTAAATGAAATAGTCATTTATTCGAAAAATACTCATTTTAATATTACAATCAATTTTTTAACCATTTGAAATATTAATTAAGGTCACATAAAAATATATTATAATTATAGTGCAACATAATATTAATTTGTGAATTTATTTTATGAAAAAAAATTGTTTTAAATCATTATTTTCATTATAAAATTATAAATAAACATTTATGTTTAAAAAAAATACCAACTCCTTATTTTCCATTTTTAAAACATTTATTTACTTATACCATGATATAAATCTATTAAATTTTTATTTATAAGATACCTAAATTTTATTTTATACTTTAATAGGTGAGGTTAATATTCTAAGAACCATATTACTATTCCTAAAGGTTAGATTACTATTCCAATGGTCAGATTTATAATGGTAATATAGGTTTCTTAATCTCTATAAATACCACTTATTTCATCCATTATTTATTCACTTATACAATATATCAAGGTTATATATTTTCATCTTCAAAATTAATATTATATTATTTTAATTATGTTTTATTTCTATAGATTTTTTCATGAGTGTGGTCATTTTAGTGGATTGAGTAGATCCAAATTTTCTCATTCTTATTATCTTATTTTAAATTTATTCTTCCACGGTAATATTTGGAATTCTTATTGTTTCTTTTGACTAATTAATAATTCTTCATTTATGATAATAATGTTTTTATTGGGTTCTATATGTGATTTATGTGTTTTATGACATAATAAGGGAAATTTTGTTGATAAAATTTTGGGTCATTACATTCTTTCCCCTTATGATATTTCACTCTTGAAATTTCATTTTACATACTTAAGTAAAAATAGGTAAGGGTATTTCTCTTTCATCACTTCAACTGATTCCCATGTCACTTCTTCATACTTATGGTTTCTTCGTAGTTCCTTGACCGGGTGAGAGGTCTTGTTACATAGAACCTTGTCATTATGGTCCAAAATCTTTACGAACACTTCCTCATAAGAGATATCACTTTCAAGCGGCACCAACTCTGAGTTTAGTAGATGTGAGGGATCTGATATATACTTTTTCAAGAGGGATGTGTGTAATAATTCTTATACTTGAGACATGGTTGGTGGAAGTTCCAGTCGATAGACCACAACTCTGATACGATCAAGAATCTCTAAGGGGTCGATGTACCTAGGACTTTGCTTTCATTTCTTCTGAAATATCATGACCTTATTCTATAGAGATATATAGAGGAATAAATTTTCGCTAACCTCAAACCCTAATCCTATTAATGATTATATACATATATCTTTTATCAACTTTGGGAAGCCTGAATGTGATGATGGATGGTCTTCACCTTTACTGTTATTTCCTCAACAATTTCAGGTCCCAGTAGCTTTCATTCACCGACATCATCCTAGTATGCAGGTTTTCAACATATTTTACCATGAAGGGATTCATATAGATCTGTTTGGATAGTTGATTGGAACTATTGTTTTAAGGGAAATTGACTAGTGGAAGATGTTGACCCCATCCTCCTTTGAAGTCCATTGAGAATGATCTTAGCAAGTCTTATAGTGTCTGAATAGACCACTCAATTGGCCATCAATTTATGGGTGATAAGATTTAGTAAACCTAAACTAAGTATTTAGAGCATGTTGGATACTTTTCCAAAACATTGAGGTAAATCTAGGATCACGATCGAATATAATCGATAATGGTACTCAATGTAGCCTCACTACTTCTCTGATGTATATCCATACAAGTTGGTCGAGTAAGAAGTCCTCTCGAATCAAAATAAATTTAGTATTCTTTATAAGATGATATATAAGGATCCATATAGAATTAGTTTCTCTAAATATCTATTGATGTCTAGTGACAAAGTTCATAGTGATGTTTTCTCATTTCCTTATAGGTATCGGTAATGGTTTCATCATTCCCTTAGAATTTTTTCCTTTCAACCTTCACTTGCTAACGTACGACACACTTTGATGTATATTCAGTGATCAAATTCTTCATATAACATTGAGAGAAAGTAAAAGTGAATAAAGAAAGAATGAAATAAGTAGTATTTATAGAAATTAAGGAATATATATGATCATTATATATCTCACAGTTGGAATAGTAATTTGACCATTAAGAATAGTAATCTGGTCATTAGAAGAGTAACCTAACCTATGAGAGTATAAAATAAAATTTATGTATCTTATGAATAAAGAAATTATATATTTATATCACGGTAAAAGTAAATAAATGTTTTAAAAGTGATAAATTAGGCGTTGACATTTTTGTAAAACGTAAATATTTATTTATAATTTTATAAATAATATAATAATTTAAAATAAAATTAATTTTCATAAAATAAATTCATAAATTAATATTATGTTGTATTATAATTTTAAGATAATTTTATGTGAACTTAATTAATTTTTCAAAGGGTCAAAAAATTGATTATAATATTATAATCAGTATTTTTTTGATAAATGATGATTTTATTTAAAAATTAAATTTCACATATTTATAAAATTATTTTCATAAAATAGATTCCATTTTTTTAAATCTACACATTTAAAAATGGTAAAAGTGACTTTTTGGGATTTTTCTAAAATAGTTGAATTTTTGGTGAATAGTGAAATAGGATAATTTAAGGTATTTAACATTATAAGCCAGATACATGAATTTTTGCGTCATGGAGGATTTAAGAACCCCTTGGTTTGAAATATGATGAACCATTTACTTTATATATTGATAGTAATCAGCACTATTGAGAGTCTTGATCCAAAATAATACATTAATGAATATAATAATAATAAACACCACTCTCCTCCCCATGTAAATACATCCCCTAACCACCCCTTCCCCTCACACCTTATAAGACTGGTATCTTGTCAGTATTCTACCCAATTCCATTCCAAATCCTCTTTCCCATATCCAAGATCTACTTGTCTTAACAAAATATCAATTCTGATTTTCTTAAGGGGTCCTTCAAGGAGGTGATATTCAAGAGGTAACTTTCTCAAACCATCTCTTTTAATTTCATTTCTTCATCTTCCTTATCCGCACCTCCTTCATCCATAAAAATATAATAATTAAAGTGTCACGTATATAATGTAATTTTATATTTATAATGGAATATATTCTATCCACCCCTTTTCTCATATCCTCTTATTAAAAATATCAAACTATTGTCCAAATTATGGCGATTAAATGTCTCTGTGGATATGATTTTTCATTTTTCATTACCACCTTCCTATATGGTCATAAACCATTATTATGGTTAAATAATATTTTAATATGTATATTATAACTTATTTTATGTTATATAAATAATCTATAATCATAGTTTTCAATAAAACAGAACCAGTTCCTGAAGGTTGGAAAAACCACGAAAAATAAACTGAACAATTATCATTAACGTTTTATCAAATGAATCATACTCATACCAGAAAAATAAATGATATACGGGAGAATTTAAACTTATTTAATTGAATTAATACTATATAATTTCACTTATGGAGAATTAATCCCATTTTAAAAGAACTTCCATAATTTTACAGAAGTGAACTGACCATGAAACCATGAAACGAACACTCTTGGAAGGAAGAAGTTGAACTTCATAACTAATTGAAATGGTCAAAAATGAACTTAATAAAATTATAATAAATATAATAAATATAATAATTTATTTATTAAGTAATTAATTCATTTAATTTTATTATCAAGGAAATTAAGTGAAAGTGCAGTGCACTTTCGAACATAAGGTAAGGGACCATTCCTAACCTCCATGTTTTCTTTAAGTTACATTCTCTCTCTATTTGACTTGATTTATCACTTCATTATTCTTGTATAATTCATCTATATTCTATATATATATATATGTGTGTGTGTGTATCACAAGTATATACCATGTTTATTTAATCTTTATTTCATGGGGATATACATGTATTAATGGTTCCGTTCTTAATTCCTTTGGAAAATCCGATGAAAGAGAACTTCTATATTTTTTATATATCTTTTAAAGTACCACTCAATTAAATGTTTTAAAATTATATTATTTATAGAAAAACTCATTATTATTTGGAAAACCATTTTATTTCAGTTCTATTTTTATGTAAATTATTATTCTCTTACCCATTTTAAAGACTCTTTACCCCTTCTCTTAAAACCACGCTTAAGATAAACATTTCTAAGGTTATGTAACCAATATTTTTACATGTTTTCAATTTATTTAGAAATAATTTTTCATGATATATGATTATTTTCCTCTATGAAAGTCCAAATATTATTTAAATTCCTTCTTTCATAGACAAAAATATGATACACCCATTGGTTATGCCTTATGACATGATTATGATGACCATTTCATTCCATGGGTAACTCTTATGTTTATTCATTATATTTGATTTGTTTTTTTGACACAAATATTCATAAACATGTTATTATTGGTGTTCTCAGATAGCACTACAATGCATTGGGTAATGTTTATTATCATGATACTTCATGTATGGAATTATGAAGTAAACCTAATCCATTATGGGACTTTGTCTACCTTGTGATATAATCTTGGTAGTTAGCTTTGAATCATGTTTATGTCATGTTATATGTTTCTAAAACATTCCAAAATCGACATTATCATATGATCCCATGATCTATATATTATTCTTCCATAATTTTATATATGATTCATGCCTTTTATGTTATCTTGTTATCTCTTCTAACTCATGTGTTGCGATTTATTCCCATATTGATTCCCTTAATTGAATTTTTAACTTAGCCCTTTGGTATATGTATTCCCCAGGTTATCCTATCCAGTTATAGGAGCTAAAATAGAGTTAGGATCTCATTATGGAGATTAATAAAATGATTTTTTATTCTAGTTTCATGTTTTCTAATTATGTACCCAGTCTTCCAAAGACACTAGAATTTTTAATCCTTGGTTTGTATTTCATGGATAATAACACTTAAAATCATGTAATATTATGTGTAACGGGCTTGGGTCACTATAAATTATGATCTAATCGGTCCACTAAAATGAATATAACCATTAATGAAGTTGTAGATATAGAACATAATTTAAATAATATAATATCCATTTTGAAGATGAAAATATATAACCTCAAGTGAAATTATAAGTGAATGAAGAATTAATGAAATAAGTTGTATTTATATAAATTAAGGAACCCATATGACCATTATAAATATGACTATTGTAATAGTAATCTAACTGTTAGGAATAGTAATTTGGCCATTGGAATAGTAACCACACCTATGAAATTATAGAATAAAATTTAGGTATCATATAAATAAAAAATGTTATATTTATGTCACGGTATAAGTAAATAGATGTTTAAAAACGATAAATTAGGTGTCGGTATTTTTAGAAAATGTAAATGTTTATTTACAATTTTATAATTAATAAAATTATTTAAAATAAAATTTATTTTCATAAAATAAATTCATAAATTAATATTATGTTTTATTATAATTATAAGATAAATTTATGTGACTTTAATTAATTTTCCTAATAGTCAAAAAATAGATTATAATATTAATATTAGTATTATTTTAATAAATAATGATTTTATTTAAAAATTAAATTTCTTATATTTAGAAAATTATTTCTACAAAATGGATTTCATTTTTTAAATATAAATATTGAAAAAAGGTTAGGGTGATTTTTTTAGATTTTTATAAAATAGTTGAATTTTCATCAATAGTAAAAGATAGTAATTTACTATATTTAACATTATAATCCAAATAAATGAATTTTTGAGTCATGGATGATGTAAGAGTAGGATCCCAGAGTACCATGAGATGGGAGGGGTGAATTAGGGTGTCAAATTGTTCTTTTAAAGAAACATATCTTGTTCCCACGTTGGTAGGAACTTATTAAACGTATCTATTGGAATAGTAAAGTAATACAACATTCACATGAAAAGTGAAGACACAAAAAAACTTACTTGGTTAACCACTAAGGGATATTACAAGGATCATACATTGATAGTTTTTTAGCCATACCTAAATCCACTAATTTTTACAAGTTTTGGAATACAAAAGTTTTGACACAGCCACTTTGTGCCATGCACACTACCTTTACAAGATTTTATATAAAACAGACTGCCTCCCTCGGAATACTTCCATTGACTCCCCATAGAACTCTTCTTTGAGATAATTTTTACTTAGTTTAATGACTTGAAGGTCACTTTAGTATATTGGCATTTAATTCTTTGTCCCTAATGAGCACGAGACTCTTTTTTCATCGATATCCTGAGTGGATGAATTTAAAATCACTATTCACTTAAAACTAATGTTCAATACTTTTTTTAAAAAATAACCTTCATGAAGCTCACTAACTTCATGAAGAAAAATGTCTTTGCAGAACAAACTGCCTTCGTAAAGCATACTTAGTCATCATAGAATACCCTATCATCGCAAAACTCATTTTTCCCAAATACCTAAGCATTAGTCAAGACTAGAGAAGTCTTTTTTCATTGCTCAAGATCACTTTTAATGATAGATTTCTGAATATATTGGACTTTGTGAGTTAAATATGATTAAGTCTTTTATCTAATTCTTTTCATGTGTAATGAAGTGGGGGTAGCCTCATATTTATAGGCTCGACCTTTCATGATACTCTCATACCTCCAACGTATATTTGTTGAAACATCAACATATTATTCATGAAGCTCCTTCACTCATGAATCTACAGTAAAATTTTTCCTTCTAATGAAGATTCTCATAGTCATAGAGATTACTGTCAACCCCTTGCACCATTCGCGATGCCTATTCATAATGCTCCATATCTTCACGAATCTCAGTCATTGTGAAACCTAGTCTTTTCAAAACCCATTCCTTCTCTATATTTATGAAGATTAAATTCCAAAAAAACTAATTTTCAAAAATCTCACTCCATCCTCAATATTTTGAACCCAAAAATTTGGAAAAAAACTTGGAAATGATTCCACTTTCAATAATATAGTCAACTTGTACTGTAAGGTCACCCGTCTTGAAATTCCATGATCAACCTAGTGTGGATTGACAATAATCACAAACAAAAATCCATTTCTAGAAAATGATAGCCTTGGTTCCAATAGTAAGCACCCATTGGTTCAAACTATCCTAAATAATTTACTATATTTATTCATAGGAATCAACACTATTGATAGTCTTGATCCAAAATAATATAATAATGAATATAATAACTTAAAACACCCCTCCCCACCTATAAATATCAACTATCACCACACCTTCTCCTCAAACATTATAATCCTTTTAGATTGTAAATATTCTACCCAAATCCCTTCCCAAGACTCTTTCCAAAGTCCAAGTTCTAGTTGTCTCAACAAAAGACCAATTCCAAGTTCTTTAAGGGGTCCTCTAAGGAGGTGATATTCAAGAGGTGACTTTCTCAAACCATATCATTAAATTTCATTTCATCTTAAACCTTCTCCTCACCTCCTTCATACTTAAAAGAATAATAAATACAGTATCATTTTTATATTATAATTTTATATTGCTAATTGAATATCTCATTTCCACCTTTTTTCCCATCCCCTTTTAGTAAAAAAAATGAAATCGTTGTCCAAATTATGGTGGTTAACCGTCTACACAGTTAATGATTTTTCATTTTTCATTAACACATTCAAGGTTAGTCCTAAAAAAATTATTATGGATAAATAAAATTTTACTATTTATATTATAAATTATTTCATTTTTTGGAACTAATATATAAATAAATTATTCAATAAAATGAAACTAGTTTGTGATGGTTGGAAAAACCTCCAAAAATAAACTGAACAATTATCATTAATATTTTATCAAATGAATCATCTTGAAAGTATAAAAAATGATACATGGGACTATTTAAACTTATTTAATTCTATTAATACTATATAATTTCACTTTTGGGGAATTTTTTTAATTTGGAAATAACTTGAATAATTTTACACACGCAAACTGACCCTGAAACCATAAAATGAATACTCCTGGAACGACAAAATTGAACTTTATAACTCATTGAAATGGTCATAAATGAATATAATAAAATTATAATAAATAAAAAATATATATATAATATGTTCTAAATTATGTAATTAATGAATATAATTTGATCATCTAGTATATTAAGTTCAAGTGCAGAACACATTCAGACATAAGGTAAGGGATCTTTCTAAACCTCTATATTTACATTAAGTTATGTTCTCTCTCTTTCTTCCTCAATTTATCACTTCATTATTCTTTTATAATTCTTATATATTCTATATATTTGTCTCACATATATATAAAATGATTATTTAATCTTTCTTTGATGGGGATATACATGTATTGAAGGTTCCATTCTTAATTCTTTTCAAAAAGATGATTAAAGGGAACTTCTCTATTTTCTTTATCTCATTTAATGTACCACTCAATAAAATGTTTTAAAAAATATATGATTTAAAAAAAATCCTTATTATTTGGAAAACCATTTTATTTTACTTCTTATTTTATGTAAATTATTATTCTCTTACCCATTTTAAAGACACTTTACATATTCTATGAAAACCCCGCTTAACCGGCACATTTCCAAGGTTACTTAACCACTATTTTTACATGTTTTAACTTTATTTGGACATAATTAATCATTATATATGACTTTTTTTCCTTTATAAATGTCCAAGTATGATTTAAATCCATTATTTTATAGATACCAATATGATACACCCTTTGGTTATGCATTATGACATGATTATGATGCCCATTTCATTCCATCGGTAACTCTTATTTTTATTACTTATGTTTGATTTCTAATTTTTTAACACATATTCATGAACATGTTATGATGGGTTCACTGAGATATATCTCTAATTCATTGGGTAATTTTTAGTCTCATGAGACATCATGTAAAGGATTATAGAGTTAACCTAATCCATTATGGGACTTTGTCCACCATGTGATATAGTCTTAGCAGTTAGCTTTGACTATGGTTTATGTCATGTTATATATTTTTGAAACATTCCAATATTTACATGATGATATGATACCATGTTTTATATGTTATGATTCCTTGTTTTTATTCATGAGCCATGCCTTTTATGTTATCATGTTATGCCTTCTAACTCATGTGATGTGCTTAATTCCCATATTGATTCCATTACTGGGATTTTTAGCTCATTCCTTTTGTCTATGTATTCCCCAGGTTATACTTTGAAGTTATAGGAGCTCAAAGGGAGTTAAGATATCATTAATGAGATTAATAAAATTATGGTTTATCCTAGTTTCATGTTTTCTAATTATGTACATAGTATTCCAAATACACTAGACTTATCGATCCTTGGTTTGTATTTTATGGATAATAATGATTAAAATAATGTAATAATATGCATTAAGGGATTGGGTCTCTATAGTTTATGTCATAGTATGTTCTATTTATTTTTGGGTATTAGGAGTAAAAAACTTTAGCAACAATCATAGAGATAATTATATCACCATGAATAACCTATATTGAAACTTAAGCAATCATATATTAGGATATACTTTTCATTTGTAAGTTATTCACTCAAAGTTTATGGTTTTTTTATATTCTCATTAGATAAGTTTTAATTCACCCAAATTGTAGTTATTTTATATTTTTTTAGTTAATGGTAAGAAATATGAGACCTCGTGATAATAACCAATGTGATAGGAAATGTGAAGATTTCCTTAATGAAATACCAAATCTAATGGGAACGTAATCTAAAAAAATTATGAAATTACTAACTTAACCAACTCAAGTTATGAATAATAACTTAAATCATGTGGAAAAACCTTCTTATATCTAAGAAATATCATGTTTTGGTTGAATCCTTAAAGCGAAAAATACCTCATATCTTAAGCAGATCTTTTGATCCCCTCATCGCAGAATAATGGATTAATTCTATTGAGAAGATAATCTCTTTTCACCAATGCTCAGAAGAAGAGAAAGTCATACTGGATGTCTATCGTTTTTATGGAGAAGATGATTAGTGGTGAAAACTTATCAAAAACACAAATTCTAGAGAGGGAATTGATTCTATATATTGGGAAGTATTCAAGAAAATATATTTCAGTCAATATTTTCTCCAAACTCTCCATATTAAGATAGAGAGGGAGTTCCTCAGACTAACAAAAAGGAATTTGAATCTATTGGGGTGTATAAGGAAATATTTTTTAAGGCATATAAAATAAACCTCCAGATTTTTCATGAACACTAAAATTAATGTGGATATCTCTTTTGGTGTATTAAATCTGAGTCTACAAAAAGGATTGGTGATTCAAGACTTTGACAGATATAAGAAGTTTGTCTAATATGACCTAAAGGTTGAGATGGATATTGATGAATCTTATGGGTCTCATGGGATTGGAGATAAAAAGATGAAAATTGATTTAATATGGGAGGACCAATAGATAAATCCCATGAAGAAAAGAAAACCCAAAATCCCACATGTCAAAAGTGTGGGAAGATGCATCCCAAGAACTATCGAAAGGGAACTAGGAAATGATTCAAAAGTGGAAGAGAGGGGAACCAGGATAATTATTGCTGATGGTATTTGAACAAGCCCACTAATGTCGAAGAAGAAAGGAAGGTTCAGATCCAAACTCATTTTGTAGTGTAGTGTTTCAACTGCAAGGAACATGGGAATTATGTGAGCCAATGCCCTAATATAAGGGTTTTCAGAGACAATCATCAACCAAAAACTCCAAGGTAGAAAGGAATGGTATATGATATCACCACTACTGAAGTGGAGCCTAAAAATTATGCAGAGATAGGTAAACTGGTTATTTATTCAGTAATATTGAATATACTATTTGATTCTGGTTAAATGCATTATTTTATATATTTCATCTCTAGAAGAACTATTTAAACACCACCTCAAAATATGAAGGTTGAGTTTTCTATGAGAATAGAAAATAGATAAATTATTTCATCTAAAGTATATAACTCCTACCCGATTAATGTTTTTAGACTTAACCTCCCAAAAAATATCATCTTAATTCAATTGGTGGAGTTTTATGCAATATTGGGAATAGATTGGATATCTTTATAAAAATACAACATCTATTGTTGAGAAAGGTAGATCACTCTTTAAACCCTGAGGCATCCCCAAATTCTATATAAGTGCAAGGAGGAGGATTACTCCCCTTTAGAACCATATTCTCAATTTTGGGTATTATTTCCTTAAAAGAAAACATATTTTGATCAAATGATTACGATAATAGAGGTAATCATGCTCAAATACAAGACCATTATGAGGGAAAACACTCATGTGTTCCCTAAATAATTGAGTGGCCTTCCTCATATCCAATTGGACAATTTATCAATTAATATTATAACTGGAAATCTTTCTATATAAAATACTTTTTATAGGATGGTCACCATTGAGAAGGGGGAACTGAATAAGCAATTACAAGAGAATTTTGACAAGGGTTTTATACACTCGAATGATTCACCATGGGGTGTTCCAATCCACTTCATAAAGAAGAAAGATTGATAAATGCACCTCTTCATTGATTATCATGAGCTCAACAAAATAATGATAAAGAATAAGTATCCCCTACCATGGATAGATGAATTATTTGATCAAGTTTGTGGGTCCAAGTATTTATCTAAGGTAAAAAATTGGTCAGTATATCACCAATTAAAGGTGATTAAGGAAGATATTCCCAATACTTCCATTCAAATGAGGTATGGTCACTATGATTTCATAGTGATTCCCTTCAGATTCACTAATACTCTAAAAATTTTCATGGACTTTATGAATAGAGACTTTAGGGATTTCCTCCAAAAAATTGTGGTAGTATTTATAGATTATATTATGATATAATTCAAGAGTAAGGAGGAAAATGAGGATAATTTTAATACTATGTTAAAGAAATTGTGAAGGGATAAACTATATGAAAAGTACAGTAAATATGAGTTTTTGATAGAGGAAGTATCATTCTTGGGGCATCTGTAGTAGAAATCCATAGTTTTACTGGTCTAGTTGGGTGCTAAAAATAATTTATGAGTAACATATCATGATTGAAAACCCCAATAACCAAGTTGAATTAGAAGGGATTAAATTTTTTCTAGACTAATGAATGTGAAGACTACTTCAAAGAGTTGAAAAAGAGTCATATCACTGCACCAATACTTACACTACTGACAATAGGGTAACACTTTGTGGTATAAAATGATGCATCAAATAAGTGATTCGGCTATGTAACTTTTAAGAATTATAAAGTAATAGAATATGCCTCAAGGTAGCTAAAATTTCATCAGAAAAACTATCCCATGCATGATCTCGAGTTGGCGGCTATAATATTTGTGTTGAAAATTTGGTGGAATTATCTCTATGGGAAGAAGCGTGGGATATATATTGATCATAAGAGCCTCAAATATATATTCACACACAAAAAATATTAATATTCACTAGTAATGATGGTTGGATATTATCAAGTATTATGACTTCTTAATATAATATCATCCTCATAAAGCAATTAAAGTGGAAAATGCTCTATGTAGAAATGATCTTATAACTTTACCAGTGATGATAATTGAGAAGGTTCCAATATTTTTAACTTTCAAATTATGTACATGGGAATCATAAAGTAACATTATATTTCCTTTCAAAAATGATTGTATAATCATCCATTTTAGAGAAGATAATGTATTCTGAAAGAGATGATGTAGAAATTCAGAAAAAGCTGGAAGATATAAGGAAGGAAAAATCCTTATAATTCAAAATCAATGAGGAATGATTTATAAGATTTGGGTCATGAATATGTATACCATCCAATCTAGAGATAAAGAAATAGCTCCTAAATGATTCACATAGCTCAAACTTCTCTATTCACCAAGGGAGCACAAAAATGTATCGAGATCTCTAAGATCACTAATGGTGTGAAAATATGAAGAAGCAAATTTATTAATTTATATCAAAGTGTATGGTATGTCAATAAGTAAAGGATATAAGTAAAAGGTCTAAGGGAATGATTCGACCATTACCCATACCTACATGGAAATGGGAAATAATCACTGTGGACTTTTTTTGTGAAATTATGAGGACATCCATAGGAAATAATGCTATATAGTTCATTATGGATGATCTTATAAAGACTTATTACATTTTTGTGATTTTAGAGGACTTCTCACTCAACCAAATTACATTGACATACATCCAATAAGTGGTGAGGCTACATGGATTTCCACTATTGATTATATTCAATGGTGATTTGATATTTTCCTACAAAATCTGGAAAAGTCTCCAACATGCTCTAAATACCGAGAAGAAATTTAGTATAGCTTATCACCCCCCAACATGATGTCCAATCTGAGTAGACTATTCAGAAACTGGAAGACATTTTGAGATCATTCTCAATAGACTTCAAAGAAGGATGGGATCAACATCTTCCATTGGTCGAGTTCTCATACAAAAATAATTTACACTCAAGAATCCAAATATCTCCATATAAATCCCTTTATGGGAAAAAAATGTAGAACACCTACATGATGGGATGAATTTGGTGAATGTAAGCTGTTGGGACCAGAAATGGTCGAGGAAATGGAAGAAAAGGTGAATTCCATTCAAAAACATATCCAGGCTACCCAAATTCTAGAGGAGAGATATGCAGATAATTTTCGATGGGACTTGTAGTTTGAGGTAGGAGACCAGATATTTCTTCGTATATCTCCATGAAATATGGTCATTATATTTTGGAAGAAAGGAAAGGGAATTCTCAAGTATATAGGCTCCTTCCAGATTCTTGATCGTTTGAGAGTTGTGGCCTATCAACTATCACTTCCAACAACCATGTCTAAAGTACATGATGTATTCCACATATCCCTCTTGAGAATGTAAATACCAGATCCCTCATATGAACTGAACTTAGAGGTGGTATATTTAGAAAACAATCTCTCTAATGAGGAGTAGTCGATGAAGAATTTGGACTATAGAGAAAAGGTTCTATGTACCAAGACCACTCACCTGGTCAAGGTACTATGGAGAAACCATAAGTATGAAGATATGGAATGGGAAACATATGAATTGATGAAGGATAAATTCCCTCACTTTGTTTCACTATAATATGTTTAAAAAATTCAAGGGTGTAATTTCATTAGGGGGTAAGAATGTGTTGAACCATAAATTTATCAATGTAATTTTCCTTTTATGTTATAAAACACATAAATCACATAGATATCCCAATAAAAAACTTATTCTAATAAATTAATAATTATAAATTAGTCAAAAAATAAACCAATAAGAATTAAAAATATTATAATAAGACAATAAATAGAAAACAAGATAATAAGAATAAAAAAATTTGGATCTACTCGATCCACTAGATTGACTGCACTCATGAATAAAGTTGTAGAAATAAAAAATAATGTTAATAATATAATATTCATTTTTAATATTAAAATATATAACCTTGAGATAAATTAGAAGTTAAGGAAGAATGAATGAAATAAGTGGTATTTATAGAAATTAACAACCCAATATGACCATTATAAATCTGACCGTTGGAATAGGAATCCAACCGTTAGGAATTGTAATTTGGTCGTTAGAATAGTATCCTCACCTATTGAAGTATAAAATATAATTTAGCTATGTTATAAATAAAATAAATGATATATTTATATAATTTTATAAGTAAATAATTTTTTAAAAAACAGATAAATTAAGTGTTTGTATTTTTGTTAAATGTAAATGTTTTTTGAAATTTTATAATTAATTTAAAACATTATATAAATATATAATTTATTTTATTTATAACAAAGCTAAATTATATTTTATACTTTTATAGGTGAGGTTACTATTCTAATGACAAAATTACTATTCCTAATGGTTGGATTCCTATTCCAATGGTTAGATTTATAATGGTCATATTGGGTTGTTAATTTTTATAAATACCACTCATTTCATTCATTCTTCCTTAACATATAATTTATCTCAAGGTTATATAGTTTCATCTTCAAAATAAATATTATATTATTAACATTATGTTTTATTTCTAAAACTTTGTTCATGAGATCAGTCAATCTAGTGGATCGAACAGATCCAAATTTTTTCATTCTTATTATCTTATTTTCTATTTATTGTCCTATTATAATATTTGGAATTCTTATTGGTTTATTTGTTGAGTAATTTATCATTATTAATTTATTAGGATAATATTTTTATTGGGATATCTATGTGATGTATGTGTTTTATAACATAAAAAGGAAAATTCCATTGTTAAAATTATGGTTCGTCACATTCTTACCCCCTTATGAAATTTCACCCTCAAATTTTCTTTAACAAAATAAGGTGAAAAAGTGAGGTAATTTATCCTTCATCACTTCATATGGTTCCCATGTCATCTCTTCATACTTATGGTTTCTCCATAGTACCTTGACCAGGTGATTGGTCTTGGTACATAAAACCTTTTCTCTACAGTCCAAATTCTTCAATGGCTACTCCTCATTAGAGAGATCATTTTCCAAATATACCACCTCTGAGTTCATTTCATATGAGGGATATAGTATGTTCATTCTCCAGAGGGATATGTGGAATGCATCATGTACTTTATACATGATTGGTGGGAGTTCTAGTTGATAGGCCACAACTCCATCATGATCAATAATCATGAAGGGGACAATATACTTGACACTTCCCTTTCCTTTCTTCTAAAACCTAATGACCCTCTTCCATGGAGGTATACGGAGGAATATCTGGTCTCCTGCCTCAAACTAAAAGTCCAATCTAAAATTATCTTCAAATATCTTCTCTAGACTTTGGGTATCCCGGATATGTTTTTGAATGGAATTAACCTTTTCTTCCATTTACTTGACCATTTATAGTCCCAACATCTTACATTCACCAAATTCAACCCATCATTTAGGTGTTCTACATTTTTTCCCATAAAGGGATTTTTATGGAGATATTTGGATGCTTGAGTGGAAACTATTTTTATATGATAACTCTACTGATGGAAGATGTTGATCTCATCCTTCTTTGAAGTCCATTGATAATAATCTCAACATGTCTTCCATTTTCTCAATAGTATGATCAAATTGTCCATAATTTTGGGGGTTATAATATGTACTAAAGTTCATCTCATTATTTAGATCATGTTGGATACTTTTCCATATTTTGTAAAAAAATATCAAATCATGATCAAATATAATTAATAGTGGTACTCCATACAGCCTCACCACTTATTGAATGTATGTCAATGTAAGTTTCTTGAGTGGTAAGTCCTCTCAAATCACAATAAAGTGAGTAGTATTTATAAGATAATCTACAATGAACTATATAGAATTATTTCCTATGGATGTCTTCAAAATTCCACTAACAAAGTCCATAGTGATGTTTTACCTTTTCCATGTAGGTATTGATAATTCTCAAATCATTCCATTAGAACTTTTACTTATAGCCTTCACTTACTGACATACTAGAAACATTAATATATATTAAAAAATAATCATCTTTATGTTGTCCAAACATTAGTGATCTTAGAGATCTTGATACATCTTTGTGGTCCCTTGGTGAATAGGGAAGGTTGAGCTATGTGCATCATTTAGGAGATATTTATATATATATATATTGTATGGTATACATAGTCATGACCCAAATCTTATAACTCCTTACTCGTCAATTTTGAAATATAATTATTTTTCCTTTCTTATATCTTCCACCTTTTTCTAAATTTTTACATCATCTCTTTGAGAATACTTTATATTCTCTAAAATGTATGATTATGAAATCATTTTTGAAAGGAAATATAATGTTTCTTTATGATTCTTATGTAAATTGTCACGACCCGCCCTCGGGGTCCGTGCCGTGACAACCCCAAGCCCGCCTTCCATAGGCCAGGGGCTGGCGACTAGCACCAAGGCGTAAATCCCGGTAAAAAGGGAAGGCATTGCCTTTGTAAAGTAATCAAACACCACAGAGTAAGCAAGCGGAAAGTAAACACTAAACAAAAGCAGAGTACAACTGAAAGTGCGGAAAAGTAAATGGGCCAGAATACAAACCCAAACTGAAAGTAAAGTACAACTCGAAAGGGAAAACAACAACTAAAAAGTAAATGCCGCTACACCGAGCTGTCCACTGGAAATCTCACCTGAAGGGTGGGTACAGATAGCTCCTCTGCACCACAGGTCCCGCCGTCTGCTCCGTGCACGTCCCGCCCAGTGGTCCACCTCCGGGTACCGTCCCGCTCTGCAAGCCTCAGCTAAGGTCAACGTTGTCCGTCGTCTGCAACCAACACAACGTAGTGCGGGCATAGCCCGTGCAGGGGTGAGTATAAGCTACTCAGTAGGGACCCCGAGACCCCTGAAGGTCTCTCAAATCCACAAAGGATAAACCACGAAGAAAGGTACAATCACGAAGTAACAACCGACACTGCTTAGGTATATGCCCATACATATACCTAAGTCATCAATTCAAATACGCTCCTACCTCCGAGCCCAAGTACAACTCAGTCCACACAGAAAAGTAAACGTATTCCACACAGGAAAGCAAAACGTAATCCACACAGGATTGCTCAACACAATCCACACAGGAAAGCAACAGGATTCAGCTCACACAGGTAAACTTCTTTAAAGGACGATAAAGATGATCACTGATCCATCTAAGTCGTCGGACCCACGAAGGATCGATAGGTAACTAACCCCCGCAAAGACCCACACAGGATCGGGCCCACACAGGACCTGTAGGCACTGGTTCACACAGGACCACTGAGCGCAAGGACCCACACAGGATCGGACCCACACAGGATCGGGCCCACACAGGACCTGTAGCACTGATCCACGTAGGATCGCTGAGTGCTGAAGTCGTCGTCGTCGAATCCACACAGGATCTCTGTACTGTCGTCGTCGCTGTCACAGAAGCAATAGTAGCAGTAGCAGTCACAGTAACAGTCGCAGCCAGCACTAGGGTTCCCGCACACAGCAAGCTCGTTCAGAGGGTCCGCTCCACGAGCCGAGAGGCTGATACATCAACTGTCTCAAAGTCCAGAGTTGATGTATCCAAAAGTTCCGTATAGTCAACAGGAACTCAACGCAACAGACGGCGCGTCGATCAGACGCCCGGTCTGAGAGTTATTGGCATTTTCGTCCCCGGGGCCCGGTTGGTTTTTAAGGCAAAACCAACCTGACCGTACTCCACCTGCGTCCAAACCTCGGGCGGTGTATGCCAAAAGATACGTCTCACTAAGAGGAACACAACACGGCTGACGGCACGTCAATCGGACGTCCGTAGCTCAAGATATGAGCGTTTCCGCTCCGAAGGCCCAGTTGGTTTCGTGAACGAACCAACCCGGCCAAACTCAAGTAATCTGAAACCTTAAGTGAGATATACCGAAACGACCGTCTCGATCCAAGGATCGCGTTTCCGCAGACGGTTCGTCAATCGGAGGTCCGAGGCTCAAGTTATGACCAAAATACCGTAAACGATTCGAAACGGGGGGGTCCGGGTCCGGGCCGACCCGGCCCGACCCCCCCCCCCCCCCTGGGTCGGCCCGAACCGGGTCGACCCGACCCGGGTCCGACCCGGCCCGGCCGGCCGGCCGGCGGCGCGGCGGCCGCGGTGGCCTGGCACCGCACGGAGGCAGCGCGGGGGGGAGTCAATCCCCCGCGGATCAAAAAAAAAACGGCGCGGCATATAGCCGCGCCCCTTTTTGCAAACCCCCCCCCCCCACGTGGGGGGCTTGATTGGCAGGAAACGGGGGACTTTTCCCCCCACAAGGAAACCGCCCCCTCTTAAAGAGGGGGGTTTAATGAGCTGGCCGGGGGATTAATTCCCCCGGTTTATTGGCATCCGGCCTGCCAGCTGGGCCGCCGGTTTTCTCCAACGGGACTGGAAAATCCGGTCCCCTCTTCGGCTTCCGACGCCGGCGGCCCGGCCGCCGGTCTTCTCATCCCGCCGCGGCCCGGAACCGGCCGCGGTCTCCTCGTCCCGCCGCGGCCCGGAACCGGCCGCGGTGCGACGGCACCGCGCCCCTTCGCCGCGCATTTGGTTCCCTTCGACGCGGCGCGACGGCGTCACGTTCTTTATGATTCTTCCATGTCGCGGCGCGACGGCGCCGCGAAATTTAATCATATTATTAACCGCGTGGTGCGACGGCACCACGCCACTTTGCTTCCACCCTCAAGATAGAACAATAAGAACGATGGAGGGGGTTCGGCCGTGTTCATGCGGTCCGGCCCCCTCACGTTAAATAATAACTCAACTTAAACATTCAAAAGCCTCATGTTAGAAATGCTTGATCCATGATCAAGAATGGATTAATTAAACAATAAATCAACAACCCCTACCTTGGGTATACGTTCGAGGATTTGCCAACGTCCGCGGAAGACAACGTCGCGGAGATCGGGCGTCGCGGTCGTCGTTCGTCAAATCTGTTGACGAAGAGATGCGTCCGATGTGATACGTCGTTGGCGAGACTTCTTATGTCGACGAATAGAATCCAAGGAGGATGCGGCGTTCCCACTCGTTGACACAGAAGACGAAGAAGAGCGGAGCGGCGTTCTTCGTCGGGACTTGAGCGTTCTTCGTGTTCTTCGTCGGAGTTGAAGAAGAAGAAGAAAAAGCTCTCAACCTCTCAAGAAGAAAAACTATTAACCAAAATAAAATAAGACACTATCTTATTTTATTTACACATCAACACACTAGAATTTCAAAAGTTTGAAATTCAAAAGGATTAACTCCAAAATTAAACAACTCATGTCATTTAATGAGGGGTTAAGGAAGTTGGGAGAAGATGAAAGGTTTAGGGGTTCGTGTGGGCCCCACCACACTTAATCCTCCCAAGGGAGGTTAAGTGGATGTGGGTCCCACTTCCAACCCCCTTTGGTAGGATTTATCAAGTTAAAATAAAATTTGTTCTTCACAAATTTTATTTAACTCAAACTAAAAACCCAAAAACTAACTTTCAACCCGCAAAAACACAACTTCCGAAAAGGTCTCTTTAAGCGAATATCGGCGCTGCGAGTTCATCGGTGCCCTCGGATTTCTATTCCGAGCACCGGATCAAAAGTTAGGAATTCTCGCTCGTTCGTTCACTGAACGTACCCGAGCCAAACTTCGGAAATTGATTCCGGGCACTCCGGGCCTCGGAATCAGGTGTCGTCTAAAACCGCGCTCTTGTAAAATTCTAAAGAAAATTAAGAAAAAATTTCCCTTGAATTTTACGGGTCTTTACATTACTCCCACCTCAGGGCTTTACGTCCCCGTAAAGATACATCAAAAACTAGGGAAACAAATGAGGGTACTGAGCACGCATCTGAGCCTCCCGCTCCCATGTGCTCTCCTGGAGATTCCCGTGCTGCCATCTGATGCGCACAAGAGGAATCGATCACCCACACAGGACCCGCTCCTGTCGATCCTCTATCTCTACTGGAACCTCCGTGAAAGTCGCCCCATCGTCAACGTCAAGCTCCCCATGGTCAATGATGTGCATCGGGTCGTGCACGTATCTCCTCAGCTGAGATACGTGGAAGACGTCGTGCACCCGGTGCAACTGAGGTGGTAGAGCCAGGCGATAAGCCACCTCACCAATCCTGCTGAGAATCTGGAAGGGTCCGATGAAGCGCGGAGATAACTTGCCGCCTCGGCCAAATCTCCGAATACCACGTCGAGGTGAGACCCGCAAGAAGACGTGGTCGCCATCCTCGAACTCCAGTGGCCTCCGCCTCCTGTCAGCATATGACTTCTGCCGGCTCTGAGCTATCTTCATCCGCTCCTGGATGACCTGGACCTTCTCTGTTGTGGCCTGGACCATCTCCGGTCCCACCAGTGCTGACTCTCCAGGGTCTGTCCAGCACAAAGGATATCTACAAGGTCGGCCGTACAACGCCTCGTACGGTGCCATCCCGATAGTGGAGTGGTAGCTGTTGTTGTACGCAAACTCCACCAAGGGTAGGTGGTCCTCCCAACTACGACCAAAGTCGAGGACACATGCGCGGAGCATGTCCTTGAGAGTCTGAATGGTCCTCTCCGTCTGACCATCCGTCTGAGGGTGAAAGGCTGTGCTCAGACGTAGCTGCGTCCCGAACGCCTCCTGTAACCCCTTCCAAAGCTGGGAAGTAAAGCGGGCATCTCGATCGGAGACGATAGATGATGGTACGCCGTGGAGCCGCACAATCTCCTGAACGTAGAGACGTCCCAAGCTCTCTACTGAGCCCTTTTATCTGATGGGTAAGAAGTGTGCCGACTTGGTGAGTCGGTCAACAATCACCCAAATGGAGTCGTGACCTCTGTAAGTACGTGGAAGTCCAGTCACGAAGTCCATAGATATGCCGTCCCACTTCCACTCCGGAACCTCCATGGGATGTACCAAGCCTGCTGGTACCTGATGCTCTGCCTTCACCTGCTGACAGGTGAGGCATCGAGAAACGAACTCAGATACAGCCTTCTTCAGGCCCGGCCACCAGTGCTGTCGTCTGAGGTCCTGGTACATCTTCGCCACTCCAGGATGTACCGCCAAAGGAGAAGTGTGAAACTCTCTCAGCACTTCCTCTCGCAAAGCGACTGGTACCATGGTACGTCCTCTGAAAAGGATGTCGTGCTCTGCTCCAAGGGAGAAACCATCAGGTGCCTGTCCCGAGGATATCTGTGTACGTCGTGTCTCACTGTCAGCGTCCTCACACTGTGCCTCCCTGACCCGCTGCAGTAGTGGAGGAGTGACTGTGAGAGACTGAAGGAAGGCTGCTCCATCTCTATCCACGAAGGATATCTGCAAAGAGGCTAGCTGCTCCGTCGCCTCCTCAAGTAACTGAATGCCCGTCCTCCTGCTGAGGGCATCGGCTACTATGTTCCCCTTCCCAGGAGTATAGACTATCTCAAAGTCATAGTCCTAGAGGAACTCGAGCCATCGCCACTGTCTCAGGTTCAGGTCCTTCTGAGAGAAGATATACCTGAGACTCTGATGATCGGAAAAGACTGTAAAGCGCTCGCCCATCAGATAGTGTCGCCATGTCTTCAGAGCGAAGACCACTGCTGCTAGCTCCAGGTCATGGGTAGCGTAGTTCTGCTCATGCGGCCTCAACTGACGTGATCCATAGGCGATCACGGCCCGCTCCTGCATCAGAACACATCCGAGTCCGGTCCCTGATGCATCGCAGTAGACTACGTACCCCACTCCCTCCTCAGGCAACCTCAAGATAGGTGCGCTAGTCAATCTCTGTCTCAGCTCCTGGAAGCTCTGCTGACATCTGTCTGACCACACGAAGGGTTTCCCCTTCTTTGTCAAAGCTGTGAGTGATGCTGCAACTCTAGAGAAGTCTGGTATGAATCTCCGATAGTATCCAGCTAGTCCCAAGAAACTCCGAACCTCAGTCACGCTCCTGGGTGGCTCCCATGCTAACAAAGCCTCAATCTTCGCGGGATCCACTGCAACTCCCACCTCAGAGATAATGTGTCCCAAGAAGTGGACCTCACGTATCCAGAACTAGCACTTCGAGAGCTTACCATAAAGCTGGTGCTCTCAGAGTGTGTCTAGTACAACTCGCAAGTGATAGGCGTGCTCCTCCTCTGTCGCAGAGTAAATCAGAATGTCGTCGATGAAGACCACGACAAACCGATCGTGGTATAGCTGAAAGATCCTGTTCATGAGAGCCATGAACACTGCTGGAGCATTGGTTACACCGAAAGGCATAACCAAGAACTCATAGTGGCCATACCGACATCTGAAGGCTGTCTTCTGCACAACCTCGTCTCTGACTCTGAGCTGATGGTAGCCTGACCTGAGGTCTATCTTCGAGAACCACCGTGCTCCCTTGAGCTGATCAAAGAGGTCATCAATCCTCGGTAGCGGATACTTGTTCCTCACTGTCACCTGGTTCAGGCGACGATAGTCAACACAAAGTCGCAAGCTCCCGTCCGCCTTCTTGGCGAATAAAATCGGGGAAGCCCAGGGTGAAACACTGGGTCAGATGAACCCCTTGCCCTGCAAGTCCTCCAACTGTACCCGTAGCTCTCGAAGCTCGGCGGGGGCCATCCGATATGCTGGAGTGGATATCGGGGCTGTCCCGGGGTATAAGTCAATATAAAAGTCTACCTCTCTGCGAGGAGGTAGCCCTGGAATATCGTCGGGAAAAACGTCCGCAAACCGATCCACCACTACAGGAAAACCAGGACTCCGCACGTCAACTGCTCCAAGGATGAGGCTAGCTAACTGATGAGTAATGGGCTGTCCTCTCCTCCGCAGAAGTCCATCCTGTGCTGCTAAGGCTCCCTTCTCGCCGGTGAAGGTGAACCTGCTCCCGTCGGTGCGTACACATCGCACCTTACGCCTAAAACAGTCAATCTGTGCATGGATCGTAGATAGCCAATCCATGCCCAAGATGACGTCGTAAGGCCTCGACGCTGCTACAAGAAGATCCCAGCCGAAGCTCTCGCCTCCTAGAGTAAGCTCACACTGTCGGCACCAGTGCGTAATCGTCGAGTCTGCTCCCGTAGGAGTCTCTAGCCGTAAGGATCGAGCCAACGGCTCTGTCGGAATCTCCGAGCTCCGAACAAGGGCAGCGGCTATGAAAGAGTGACTCACTCTTATGTCTATAAGAACTGCAGCAAGGGTGGAGTAGACACAGATAGTACCTCGAATCATCTCGGGTGCGCCGTGGTCGTAGGCCTCTGCTGCCTGGAGCTGTGCCTGTCGCTGCCCGCCAGCTCCCTGTGGTCGGGGTGGACCTCCTGCTGGTGGTGGTGGTAGAGTCTCAAAGCGTCGGCCACCACCGGCTGCTCGTCCAGCTCCTCTGCCTCGTCCGCCTCCTCCCTGCGGACCGCCACGGTCGACCCTCTGCCTCTGCCTCGGTGGTGCATCAACTGTCTGCTGCTTCTCGGCACGGCGGGTCGGGCAGTCACGAGCCATGTGGCCCTGCCCGCCGCACGAGTAGCACTGTCTGCCTCTCGCAAGACTGGCTCCGCGCTGTGTGCCCTGCACTGCTGAGCCAGTGCCCTGAGATCGTCTGCCCGAAGGTCTGGTCTTTCTGGACCCCTGAGTCATCCGTCGACTGCCTGTTGCAGATGACTCTGCCACGTGCCGCCCTGCGGTGGGTCTTTGTGCTGGTGTAGACTCAGCAAGGAAGCTCTCGATCAGAAGGGCCCGCTCCAGTACTCCTGTCTGAGTCGGTATGCTGAGGGAGATCAGCGATGCCCTGATCTCGTGTCTCAAACCCTGCTCGAAGGTCCGGGCCCGGAAGAATGGGTCCCGTACCATGTCGGTCGAGTAGCGCGAGAGATCGGTAAATCTCGCCGAGTACTGAGCGACCGTCATGCTGCCCGGCCGCAACTGTAGAAGCTCCTGGATATGCACCGCACGAAGGGTGGCTGGGACGAACTCTGAGCAGAAGAGGCTCTCAAAGTCCGTCCAAAGTAGAGATGCCTCATCGTGCACCTGGAGCATCAAGCTCCACCATCGTCCCGCTGCTGCGTGTAGTAGGCTCGCAGCGAGGATCACCATGAGGTCTGCTGGTGTCCTCACTATCCTAAACACTCGAACCACTGCCTCCAGCCAGTCCTCTGCTGCCTGGGGATCCATCTCCCCGCGAAACCTGGGCGGTCGCTGGCGCTGAAACTCATGCAGTGTGCTGAGGCGACGTGCATCGTCAGCAGCTGCTGCTGGAAGCATCGGGGGCTCGGCGGGTAAAGCTACCGCCGGTGCCACTGCTGACAAAGGGCCCTGTACCGAGGCCTCGTCGCTCGGTGGGCTGTCGTCACGCTCGACTCTCGGAACCCTAGCTGGCTGCCATCGTGGGGCCATCCTGAAAAGGAAACAGGTGCGCCACGGTCAGAACAGTATACCTGGTGAGCTGATATAAGTAATCACAAAGAAAACTTTGAAACACACACGCAATCAATGTTTTAGTGCATTAAGTTGGAAATCAGAAGTCAGGGTCCTGGTGTACGGATACGTCGGCCGCCGCACCAACACTGGACTCCCTGGACTGATAACCACACTCAATACGCTAAACATTATTGCTTCACATAGAAAAGATAAGAGTTTGCGGTAGAACCGAACTCCTCTGATACCAATTTGTCACGACCCGCCCTCGGGGTCCGTGCCGTGACTACCCCAAGCCCGCCTTCCATAGGCCAGGGGCTGGCGACTAGCACCAAGGCGTAAATCCTGGTAAAAAGGGAAGGCATTGCCTTTGTAAATTAATCAAACACCACAGAGTAAGCAAGCGGAAAGTAAACACTAAACAAAAGCAGAGTACAACTGAAAGTGCGGAAAAGTAAATGGGCCAGAATACAAACCCAAACTGAAAGTAAAGTACAACTCGAAAGGGAAAACAGCAACTAAAAAGTAAATGCCGCTACACCGAGCTGTCCACTGGAAATCCCACCTGAAGGGTGGGTACAGATAGCTCCTCTGCTCCACAGGTCCCGCCGTCTGCTCCGTGCACGTCCCGCCCAGTGGTCCACCTCCGGGTACCGTCCCGCTCTGCAAGCCTCAGCTAAGGTCAACGCTGTCCGTCGTCTGCAACCAACACAACGTAGTGCGGGCATAGCCCATGCAGGGGTGAGTATAAGCTACTCAGTAGGGACCCCGAGACCCCTGAAGGTCTCTCAAATCCACAAAGGATAAACCACGAAGAAAGGTACAATCACGAAGTAACAACCGACACTGCTTAGGTATATGCCCATACATATACCTAAGTCATCAATTCAAATACGCTCCTACCTCCGAGCCCAAGTACAACTCAGTCCACACAGAAAAGTAAACGTATTCCACACAGGAAAGCAAAACGTAATCCACACAGGATTGCTCAACACAATCTACACAGGAAAGCAACAGGATTCAGCTCACACAGGTAAACTTCTTCAAAGGACGATAAAGATGATCACTGATCCATCTAAGTCGTCGGACCCACGAAGGATCGATAGGTAACTAACCCCCGCAAAGGCCCACACAGGATCGGGCCCACACAGGACCTGTAGGCGCTGGTTCACACAGGACCGCTGAGCGCAAGGACCCACACAGGATCGGACCCACACATGATCGGGCCCACACAGGACCTGTAGCACTGATCCACATAGGATCGCTGAGTGCTGAAGTCGTCGTCGTCGAATCCACACAGGATCTCTGTACTGTCGTCGTCGCTGTCACAGAAGCAGTAGTAGCAGTAGCAGTCACAGTAACAGTCTCAACCAGCACTAGGGTTCCCGCACACAGCAAGCTCGTTCGAAGGGTCCGCTCCATGAGCCGAGAGGCTAATACATCAACTATCTCAAAGTCCAGAGTTGATGTATCCAAAAGTTCCGTATCGTCAACAGGAACTCAACGCAACAGACGGCACATCGATCGGACGCTCGGTCTGAGAGTTATTGGCATTTTCGTCCCCGGGGCCCGGTTGGTTTTTAAGGCAAAACCAACCTGACTGTACTCCACCTGTTTCCAAACCTCGGGCGGATTATGCCAAAAGATCCGTCTCACTAAGAGGAACACAACAGGGCTGACGGCACGTCAATCGGACGTCCGTAGCTCAAGATATGAGCGTTTCCGCTCCGAAGGCCCGGTTGGTTTCGTGAACGAACCAACCCGGCCGAACTCAAGTAATCCGAAACCTTGAGTGCGATAAACCGAAACGACCGTCTCGATACAAGGATCGTGTTTCCGCAGACGGTTCATCAATCGGAGGTCCGAGGCTCAAGTTATGACCAAAAGACCGTAAACGATTCGAAACGGGGGGGTCCGGGCCGACCCGGCCCGACCCCCCCTGGGTCGGCCCGAACCGGGTCGACCCGACCCGGCCCGGCCGGCCGGCCGGCGGCGCGGCGGCGCGGCGGCCTGGCGCCGCACGGAGGCAGCGCGGGGGGGAGTCAATCCCCCGCGGATCGAAAAAAAAAAACGGCGCGGCATATAGCCGCGCCCCTTTTTGCAAACCCCCCCCCCCCCCACGTGGGGGGCTTGATTGGCAGGAAACGGGGGGCTTTTCCCCCCACAAGGAAACCGCCCCCTCTTAAAGAGGGGGGTTTAATGAGCTGGCTGGGGGATTAATTCCCCCGGTTTATTGGCATCCGGCCGGCCAGCTGGCCGGCCGGTTTTCTCCAACGGGACCGGAAAATCCGGTCCCCTCTTCGGCTTCCGACGCCGGCGGCCCGGCCGCCGGTCTTCTCATCCCGCCGCGGCCCGAAACCGGCCGCGGTCTCCTCGTCCCGCCGCGGCCTGGAACCGGCCGCGGTGTTCGTCGTCCGGCGCGGTGCGACGGCACCGCGCCCCTTCGCCGTGCATTTGGTTCCCTTCGACGCGGCGCGACGGCGCCGCGAAATTTAATCATATTATTAACCGCGTGGTGCGACGGCACCACGCCACTTTGCTTCCACCCTCAGGATAGAACAATAAGAACAATGGAGGGGGTTAGGCCGTGTTCATGCGGTCCGGCCCCCTCACGTTAAATAATAACTCAACTTAAACATTCAAAAGCCTCATGTTAGACATGCTAGATCCACGATAAAGAATGGATTAATTAAACAATAAATCAACAAACCCTACCTTGGGTATACGTTCGAGGATTTGCCAACGTCCGCGGAAGACAACGTCGCGGAGATCGGGCGTCGCGGTCGTCGTTCGTCAAATCTGTTGACGAAGAGATGCGTCCGATGTGATACATCGTTGGCGAGACTTCTTATGTCGACGAAGAGAATCCGAGGAGGATGCGACGTTCCCACTCGTTGACACGGAAGACGAAGAAGAGCGGAGCGGCGTTCTTCGTCGGGACTTGAGCGTTCTTCGTGTTCTTCGTCGGAGTTGAAGAAGAAGAAAAAAAAGCTCTCAACCTCTCAAGAAGACAAACTATTAACCAAAATAAAATAAGACACTATCTTATTTTATTTACACATCAACACACTAGAATTTCAAAAGTTTGAAATTCAAAAGGATTAACTCCAAAATTAAACAACTCATGTCATTTAATGAGGTGTTAAGGAAGTTGGGAGAAGATGAAAGGTTTAGGGGTTCGTGTGGGCCCCACCACACTTAATCCTCCCAAGGGAGGTTAAGTGGATGTGGGTCCCACTTCCAACCCCCTTTGGTAGGATTTATCAAGTTAAAATAAAATTTGTTCTTCACAAATTTTATTTAACTCAAACTAAAAACCCAAAAACTAACTTTCAACCCGCAACAAACGGAACTTCCGAAAAGGTCTCTTTAAGCGAATATTGGTGCTGCGAGTTCATCGGTGCCCTCGGATTTCTATTCTGAGCACCGGATCAAAAGTTAGGAATTCCCGCTCGTTCGTTCACTGAACGTACCCGAGCCAAACTTCAGAAATTGATTCCGGGCACTCCGGGCCTCGGAATCAGGTGCCGTCTGAAACCGCGCTCTTGTAAAATTCTAAAGAAAATTAAGAAAAAATTTCCCTTGAATTTTATGGGTCTTTACATAAATCCTTTGAAAGTTAAAAATATTGGAACCTTCTCAATTATCATCACTAGTAAAGTTACAAGATCCTTTCTACTTAGAACATTTTCCACTTTAATTGGTTTACGAGGATGATATTATATTAAGAAGTCATAATCCTTGATAATATATAACCATCATTACTAGTGAATATTAATATTTTTGTGTGTGTTAATATATATTTGGGGCTCTTATGATCAATATATATCTCACGCTTCTTCCCATAGAGATAATTCCACCAAATTTTCAACACAAATATCATAGCCACTGACTCGAGATCATGCATGGGATATCTTTTCTCATGAACTTTTAGATACCTTGAGGCATAAGCTATTAATTTATCATTCTTCAAAATTACATAGCTGAATCACTTATTTGATACATAATTGTATACCACAAAGAGATACCCACTTGTTAGTAGTGTAATTATTGGTGCAGTGATAAGCCTTTTTTTCAACTATTTTAAGTAGTCTTCACATTCACTGGTCTAGAAATAATTTACTCCCTTCTAATTCATATTGGTTAGTTGGTTTTCAATCATGATAAGTTACTCACAAATCATTTTTAGCACCCATCTAGACCACGAAAACTATGGATCTCCATTACAGATGCCCCAAGAATGATACTTCCTCTATCTAAAACTCACATTTACTGTACTTTTCATATAGTTTATCGCTTTACAATTTCTTTAAAATAGTATTAAAATTCTCCTCATTTTCCTCCTTACTCTTGAATTATATCATAATATCATCTATAAATACTACCACAAACTTATCATGGAAATCCCTAAAGTATCTATTCATAAGGACCATGGAATTTTTTAGAGTATTAGTGAATTAGAAGGGAATCACAATGAACTCATAGTGACCATACCTCATTTGAATGGAAGTATTGGTAATATATTCCTTACTCACCTCTAATTGGTGATATACTGACCAATTTTTCACCATAGATAAATACTTGGACCCACGTAGTTGATCAAATAATTTTTCTATCTGTGGAAGGTGATAATTTTTCTTTATCATGATTTTGTTAAACTCATTATAATCAATAAAGAGGTGCATTGATCAATCTTTCTTCTTAATGAAATTGATTGTCACACCCCACACTGAAGTAGTCAGGTGTATAAAACCCTTTTCCAAATTCTCTTGTATCTTCTTATTCAGTTCCCCCAACTCAATGGTGGACATCATATAAGGAGTCTTTGATATAGGTAGATATCCACATATAAGATCAATTGATAACTCATCCTATTGGATAGGAGGAAGAAAACTCAATTATTTAGGGAACACATGAGTATAGTCCTTCACAATGGTCATGTATTTGAGCATGATTCTTTCCTTTCTCTAAATCATTTTAGAAAAATATGCTTTCCTATAAGGTAATAATTTCCAAAATTGAGAAGATGGTTCTAAAGGGGATTCATACTCTTCCATCCACTTATATAGAATTTGGGGATGCCTCAGGGTGTGAAGAGTGATCTACATTTATTGACAGTTTATGTTGGAATTGTATAAAGATATCCAATCTATTCCCAATATTGCATCAAAATCCACTGAATGAAGTAAGATGATATTTTTTGGGAGGTTAATTCTGTAAAATTTAATCGGGTGGGAGTTATATACTTTAGATGCAATAATTTCTCTATTTTCTATTCTCATATAAAACTCAACCTTCATATTTTAAGGTGGTGTTTGAATAGTTCTGCTAAAGATGCAAGATATAAAAAAATTCTTTGAACTAGAATCAAATATTATATTCACTATTTATGAATAAATAATCAGTGTACCTACCTCCACATTGTTTTTAGGCTCCACTTTAGTAGTAGTGATAGAATATTCCATTCCATGATACCTTGGAGGTTTTTCTTGATGATTTTCTCTGACAACCCCTGTATTATCACACTAGCTCACATAATTCTCATCTTCCTTATAGCTGAAAAACTACACTACAAACTGAGTTTGGATATGAACCTTTATTTCTTCTTCATCATTAGTGGGGTTGTTCAAATCCCTTCAGAAATAATTATCCAGGTGACCTTATCTTCCACTTTTGAAGCATTTCCTATTTCCCTTTCGATAGCTTTCGGGATGCATCTTCCCACACTTTTGACATGTGGGTTGTTGAGTTTTCTTTCCTTCATGGGATTTATCTTTTTATCCTTCCATATTAAATCCATTTTCTTATTTTTATCTCCATGCCCATGAGACCAATATGAGTCACTGATCTCCATCTCAGCCTTTAGGGAACATCAAACAATCTCTTCATAGCTGTCAAAGTTTTGAATCACCAAGCCTTTTCGTAGACTAAGATTTAATACACCAAATAAGATATCCATGTTAGTTTTATTGTTCATGAAAAATCTGGAGGTTTATTTCCAATTCCTTAAAAAAATTCTTCATACACCTAAATAGATTCATCTTCCTTTTTTCCTTAGTCTAAGGATCTCCCTCTCTAACTTAAGATGGAGAGTTTGGGGAAACTATTTAATGAAAAACGTTTTCATGAATCCTTCATAATCCATAAAATCAATTCCCTCTATAGAATTTTTGTCTTTGATCAGTTTTCACCACTCATCAGCTTCCCAATAAAAACCATAGAACTCCAGTATGATTTTCTCTTCATCTGAGCATTGGAGAACATAGATTATCTTCTCAATATAATTAATCCATTGTTCTATGATGAGGGGATCAAAAGATCTGCTAAAGATATGAGGTATTTGTCACATTAAGGATTCAACCACAACATGATATTTATTTGTAGAAGGAGGGTGTTTCATATGATTTAATTTATTATTCATAACATTAAGTTATTTAGTCAGTACTATAATAAATATTTGAGATTCCATTCCCATCAGATTTGGTATTTCATTAGGGAAATATTCACATTTGCTATCACATTGGTAGTTATCACGAGGTCTCATATTTCCTACCATTAACTAAACAAATAGAAAATAACTACAATTTGGGTGATTTAATACTTATTTAATGAGAATATAAAAATGAAACCATAAACTTGGAGTGAATGACTTACAAATGAAAAGTGTATCCTAACTTATGATTACCTATGTTTCAATATAGGTTATTCATGGTGATAGAATTATCTCTATGGTTCTTACAAAAAATTTTCAGTCCTAATACCCAAAAATAACTAGAAAATTCTATGATATAAACTATAGAGACCCAATCACATTACATGTATTATTATATGATTTTTATCATTATTATCCATGAAATAAAAACCAAGGATCGATAAGTCTAGTGTCTTTGGAAGACTTGGTACATTATTAGAAAACATGAAACTAGGATAATTTTTTTTATTAATATCTTTAATGAGATCTTAACACCCTTTGATCTTCTATAAATACAGATTATAACCAGGGGAATACATAGACACAAGTAATGAGGTAAAAATCCCAATAAGGGAATCAACATGGGAATAAATTATATCACATGAGTTAGAAGACATAACATGATAACATAAAATGCATGGCTCATGAATAAACATAAGGAATCATAAAATATAAAACATGGTATCATATTATCATGTCAATATTTAAATGTGGAAATAATATATAACATGACATAAACATGAGTCAAAGTTAACTGCTAAGACTATATCACATGGTGGACAAAGTCCCATAATGGATTAGGTTAACTCTCTAATCCCTTACATGAATTCTCACAAGACTAAACATTAAATAATGTATTAGAGTGATATCTCAGTTCACCCATCATAAAATGTTCATGAATATGTGTTCAAAAATTAGAAATCAAACATAAGTAATAAATATAAGAGTTACCCACAGAATGAAATGGGCATCGTAATCATGTCCTAAGGCATAACCAAAGGGTGTATCATATTGGTATCTATGAAATAAGGGATTTAAATCATAATTGGACATTTTCAAATTAAAAATAATCATAGTTCATGATGAATTATGTCCAAATAAATTGAAAACATGTAAAAATAGTTGTTAAGTAACCTTGGAAATGTGCCGCTTAAGCAGGGTTTTAATAAAATATGTAAAGAGTCTTTAAAATGGGTAAGAGAATAATAATTTACATAAAAGAAAAAGTAAAATAAAATGTTTTTCCAAATAATAAGGATTTTTTTTTATAAATAATATATATTTTAAAACATTTCATTTAGTGGTTCATTAAATAAGATATAGAAAATAGAGAAGTTCCCTTTAATCATCTTTTCGAAAGGAATTAAGAATATAACATTTAATACATGTATATACACATAAAATAAAGATTAAATAATAATGTTATATATATGTGAGACATATATATACAATATAGAATAATTATAAAAGAATAATGAAGTGGTAAATTGAGGCAGATAGAGAGAGAACTTAACTTAAAGGAAATATAGTGTTTCAGAAAGATCCCTTACCATATGTCTGAATTCATTATGCACTTGAACTTAATATACTGCATGATCAAATTAGATTCATTAATTAAATAATTTATAACATCTTATATATATATATTATTTAATATAATTTTATTAAGTTCATTTATGACTATTTCAATAAGTTATAAAGTTCAATTTTGTCATTCCGGGAGCATTAATTTTATGGTTTCAGGGTCGGTTCGCTTGTGTAAAATTATTGATATTCTTTTCAAATTGAAACAATTCTACAAAAGTGAAATTATATAGTATTAATGGAATTAAATAACTTTAAACAGTTTCATGTATCATTTTTTCTACATTGAGGAGGATTTATTTGATAAAATGTTAATGATAATTGTTCAGTTTATTTTTGGAGGTTTTTTCGACCATCACGAACTAGTTTTATTTTATTGAATATTTTATTTATATATTAGTTCCAAAACATGAAATAATTTATAATATACATATTAAAATTTTATTTAACCATAATAATGGTTTTTGGATGAACCTTGAAGGTGTTAATGAAAAATGGAAAATCATTATATGTGTAGACGGTTAACCACCATAATTTGGATAATGGTTTCATTTTTCTAATAAGAGGAGATGAGAAAAGAGGTGGAAATGAGATATTAAATTAGAAATATAAAATTATAATATAAAAATGATATTGGATTTATTATTATTTTAAGGATGAAAAAGGTGAGAACAATGTTGAAAAAGAAATGAAATTTAATGATATGGTTTGAGAAAGTCACCTCTTGAATATCACCTTCTTGATGGAACTATTAAGGAACTTGGAACTGGTCTTTTGTTGAGAAAAATAGATCTTGGACGTGTGAAAGAGGTTTGGGAAGGTAATTGGGTAGAATATTTACAATCTAAAAGGATTATAAGGTGTGAGGGGAAGGTGTGGTGAGGGGTGATATTTATAGGGGGAGGGGTGTTTTAAATTATTATATTCATTATTTTATTATTTTGGATCAAGACTATCAATAGTGTTGATTACTATGACTAAATATAGTAGATTTTTTAGGATAGTTTGAACCAATGGGTGGTTACTATTGGATCCAAGGCTGTCATTTTCTAGAAATGGAGATTGTTTTTTGATTGTTGTCAATCAACATTGGGCTGATTAGGGAATTGCAAGACGGGTGACCTTACATTACAAGATGAATACATTATTGAAGGTGGAATCATTTCCTAGTGTTTTCCAAATTTTTGGGCTCAAAATAATTAGGATGTAGTGGGATTTGTGAAAATTAGTTTTTTGGAATTTACTCTTCATAAATATAGAGAAGGCATGGGTTTTGCGAAGACTCGGTTTCACAAATACTGAGATTTGTGAAAATGTGTAGCATTATAAACAAGCATCGTGAATAGTGCAATGGTTTGACTTCACAAGCAGGTTAAATTTTACTGGCGATTCATGAGTGAAGGATCTTAACGAATAAGATTTTGATGTTTTATAAAATAAATGTTGGAGGTATGAGAGCATCATGAAAGGTCGAGCCTATAAATATGAGGCCACCCCCACATCATTACACATGAAAAGAATAAAAGAGAAGACTTAATCTCTTTGAATTCACAAAGTACAAGAATTTCACGAATCTATTTTTCAAAGTGAGCTTGAGCATTGTGAAAGGACATCTCTAGTCTTGACTAATGCTTAGGTATCTGGGAAAAAGGAGTTTTGTGGTGATGGGGTATTCCATGATGACTAAGTAATATTCGCGAAGGTATTTCGTTCGGTGAATAATGTTTTCTTCACAAAGGTAGTGAGCTTCATGAAGGATATTTTTGAAACAAAGTATTGAAATTCAGTTTTAAGTAAATAGTGGTTTCATGTTTATCCACTCAGGATATCGATGCAAGAAGAATCTCGTGCTCATCTAGAACAAAGCCTCCAATGCCAATATATTTAAGTGACCTTCAATTCATTAAACTAATTAAGAATTACCTAAAAGAAGTGTGCTATGGGGAGTCAATGGAAGTGTTCCTATGGAGGAAGTGTGTTTTCTATACAATATTGTAAAGGTAGTGTGCATGGCCTTGAGTGACTATGTCAGAACATCTATATTCCAAAACATGAGAAAATTAGTAGATTTAGGTATGACCGACAAAATATCAGCGTATTATCCTTGGAATATCCCTTAGTGGTTAACCAATTAAATTTTTTATGTTTTCACTTTTCATTTGAATGTTTTATTATTGCATTATTCCAACAAATACGTTAAAGTTCCTACCAACGTGGGAACAAGATCTATTTCTTGAAAAGAAAAATTTGACACCCTGATTCACCCCTCCCATCTTAGGGTAGTATGGGGTCCTACACTTACATCATCCATGACTCAAAAATTCATGTATGTCTAGTAATGTTAAATATCATAAATTACTATATTTCACTATTCATAAACATTCAACTATTTTATAAAAATCTAAAAAATTCACCCTAACCATTTTTTTGATATGTATATTTAAAAAATTAAATCCATTTTAAGAAAATAATTTTCTAAATATGATAAATTTAATTTTTAAATAAAATCATTATTTATTCGAAAAATATTGATATTAATATTATAATCAAATTTTTGACCATTTAGAAAATTAATTAATGTCACATAAAGTTATCTTATAATTATAATAAAACATAATATTAATTTATGAATTTATTTTATGAAAATAAATTTTCTTTTAAATAATTTTGTTAATTATAAAATTGTAAATAAACAGTTACATTTCATAAAAATACTGACACCTAATTTATCATTTTTAAAAATTTATTTACTTATACCATGATATAAATATAACAATTTTTTATTTATAAGATGCCTAAATTTTATTTTATAGTTTCATAGGTGAGGTTACTATTCTAATGGAAAAATTAGTATTCCTAACAGTTAGATTACTATTCCAATAGTTCAATTTATAATGGTCATATGAGTTTCTGAATTTATATAAATACCACTTAATTCATTAATTATTCATTCACTTCTACTTTCACTTGAGGTTATATATTTTCTTCTTCAAAATGAATATTATATTATTTAAATTATTTTATATTTCTAAAACATCATTAATGATTATAGTCATTTTAGTGGACCGAGTAGATCTAAATTTATAGTGACCCAATCCCTTTACACATATTATTACTTGATTTTATGCATTACTATCCATGAAATACAAACCAAGGATTAAAAAATATAGTGTCTTTGGAAGACTGGGTACATAATTAAAAAACATGAAAATAGAATAAAACATCATTTTATTAATCTCCATAATGAGATCCTAACTCTATTTTAGCTCTTATAACTGCATAGGATAACTTGGGGAATACATAGACAAAAGGGATACACTAAAAAGTCCATTAAGGGAATGAACATGGGAATAAATCATAACACGTGATTTAGAAAAGATAACAAGATAACATAAAAGGCACATATCATGCATAAACTTATAGAATAATAATATATAGAACATGGGATCATATGATCATGTCAATATTAGAATGTTCTAGCAACATATAACATGACATAAACATGAGTCAAAGCTAACTACCAAGACTATATCACATGGTGGACAAAGTCCCATAATAGATTATGTTTACTTCATAATCACATACATGACATATCATGATAATAAACATTACCCAATTCATAGAAGTGATATATGGGCTCACCAATAATAACATGTTCATGAGTATTCATGCCACAATAACCAATAAAACATAATGAATAAACATAAGAGTTACCCATGGAATGAAATGGGCATCGTAATCATGTCATAAGGCATAACCAATGGGTGTATCATATTATTGTCTATAAAAGAAAAAATTTAAATCATATTTTTAATTTCATAAAGGAAAATAATAAAATACCATGATAAATTATTTCTAAATAAAGTGAAAACATGTAAAAATATTGGTTACATAACCTTGAAAATGTGCCGCTTAGCAGTGGTTTTAAGAGAAGGGGTAAAATGTCTTTAAAAGGGGTAAGAGAATAATAATTTACATAAAAAGAGAACTGAAATAAAATAGTTTTCCAAATGATATTGAGTTTTTTATAAATCATAGAATTTTAAATCATTTCATTGATTGGTACTTTAAAAGTGACATAAAAAATATAGAAGTTCCCTTTAATCGGCTTTTCAAAAGGAATTACGAACAAAACCTTTAATACATGTATATCCCCCTGAAATAAAGATTAAATAAACATGGTATATATGTGTGATACATACATACATATATATATAGAATATAGATGAATTATAAAATAATAATAAAGTGTTAAATCAAGTCAAATAGATAGAGAATGTAACTTAATGAAAATATGGAGGTTAGGAATGATCCCTTACCTTATGTCCGAATGTGCAATGCACTTTCACTTAATTTCCCGGATAATCCAATTATCTTAATTAATTACTTAATAAAGAAATTATTATATTTATTATATTTATTAAAATTTTATTAAGTTAATTTATGACCATTTCAATGAGTTATAAAGTTCAACTTCTTCATTACAAGAGTGTTCATTTCATGGGTTCATGGTCAGTTCACTTCTGTAAAATTATGGAAGTTCTTTAAAATTGGATTAATTCTCCCAAAGTGAAATTATATAGTATTAATTCTATTAAATAAGTTTAAATGGTCCTGTATATCATTTCTTTTTTTGATATGAGTATGATTCATTTGATAAAACGTTAATGATAATTGTTTAGTTTATTTTTCATGGTTTTTCCAACCATCAGGAACTAGATTTGTTTTATTGAAAATTATGTTTATATATTATTTATATAACATAAAATAAGTTATAATATACATATTAAATATTATTTAACCATAATAATGTTTTATGACCAGATATGAAGGCGGTAATGAAAAATGAAAAATCATATTCACAGAGATAGTTAACCGCCATAATTTGGACAACATTTTCGTATCTTTACCAAGAGGAGATGAGAAAAGAGGTGGAAAGAATATATTCAATTAGAAATATGAAATTCCATTATATAGATTATTCTTGAATTATTATATTTTTAAGGATAAAGAAGGTGAGGAGAAGTAAGATTAAGAAATAAAATTAAAAGAGATGGTTTGAGAAAGATACCTCTTGAATATCACCTCCTTGAAGGACCCCTTAAGAAACATAGAATTGGTATTTTGTTGAGACCAGTAGATCTTGGATATGGGAAAGAGGATTGGGAAGGTAATTGGGTAGAATATTGACAAGCTACAAGTCTTATAAGGTGTGAGGGGAAGGGGTGGTGAGAGGAGGTATTTATAGGGGGAGGAGAGGGGTGTTTTTTATTATTATATTCATTAGTTTATTATTTTGGATCAAGACTATCAAGAGTTTTGATTAATATAAATAAATACAGTAAATGGTTCATCATATTTCAAACCAATGGGTTCTTACATCATCCATGACTCAAAAATTCTTGTATTTGGCTTCTAATGTTAAATACCGTAAATTGTCATATTTTACTATTCACCAAAAATTCAACAATTTTAGAAAAATCCAAAAAATTTACTCTTAACTTTTTTCAATGTGTAGATTTCAAAAAATGGAATCCATTTTATGAAAATAATTTTATAAATATGGGAAATTTAATTTTTAAATAAAAGCATCATTTATTAAAAAAAATATTGATTATAGTATTATAATCATTTTTTGACCCTTTGAAAAATTAATTAAGGTCCCATAAAATTATATTATAATTATAATACAACATAATATTAATTTATGAATCTATTTTATAAAAATAAATTTTATTTTAAATCATTATATTATTTATAAAATTATAAATAAATATTTAAGTTTTACAAAAATACCAACACCTAATTTACCATTTTCAAAACATTTATTTACTTATACCATGTTAAATATATCATTTTTTATTTATATGATACCTAAATTTTATTTTATACTTTCATAGGTGCGGTCACTATTCTAATGGACAGATTACTATTTCGAACAATTATATTATGATTTCAACGGTCATATTATCTGTGTCAGACATATATATAGAATATATAATAAGTATACAAGAATACTTAAGTGATAAATTGTGGTAAATAGAGAGAGAATGTAACTTAAAGGAAATATGGAGGTTTGTAAGGATCTCTTACCTCAAGTCTAAATGTGTTCTGCAATTGCACTTATTGTTCTCTTGAATATCACCACCTTGAAGGACCCCTTAAGAAACTTGGAATTGCTCTTTTATTGGTACAAATAGTTCTTGGACATGGGGAAGAGGCTTTGGAAGATAATTGGGTACAATATTGACAATATAAAATTCTTAGAAGGTGTGAGGAGAAGGGTGGTGAGCGTAGTATTTATAAGGGGAGAAGAGGGGTGTTTTTTATTATTATATTCATTAGTTTATTATTTTGGATCAAGACTATCAATAGTGTTTATTCCAATGAATAAATATAGTAAATGGTTAAATATAGTTAGAATCAATTGGTTCTTACATTATCCATGACTCACAAATTCATGTATTTGAATTATAATGTTAAATATCATAAATTTATGTGTTTTAGTATTCACCAAAAATTAAACTATTTTGGAAAAATCCGACAAATTCAATCTAAAATGGATTAATTTTTTCAAATCTACATGAAAAAAATGGTTAGGGTGAATTTTTGTGATTTTTCTAAAATAGTTGAATTTTTGGTGAATAGTGAAATATGATAATTTACAGTATTTAACATTATAAGTCAAATACGTGAATTTTTTATTCATAGATGATGTAAGCACCCATTGGTTCGAACTCTCCTGAAAAATTTATTGTATTTAGTAATTTGAATCAATATTATTTATAGTTTTGGGACAAAATAGTAAACTAATGAATATAATAAAAGAAAAGCACCCCTCTCCTCCCCGGTAAATACCGTCGTTCACCCCCCTTCTCTTCACACCTTCTTAGCCGTGTAGCTTGTCAATTTTCTTAAAGATTCCCTTCCCAAGACTCTTACCCATGTACAAGATCATATGATATCAACAAAATAACCATTCCATGTTCCTTAAGCGGTTCTTCAAGGAGCTGATATTTAAGAGGAAACTTTCTCAGACCCTCTCTTTTAATTTCATTTCCTCTTCTACCTTCTCCTCACCTCATTCTTCCATAAAATAATAATAAATCCAATATAATTTATATACTATAATGTTATATTTATAATGTAATATCCAATATCCACCTCTTTTCTGATATCCTCTTATTCAAAAAAATAAAAATTAAATCTTTTTCCAAATTATGGTGGTTATCCATCACCGTGGATAAGGATTTTTAATTTTTCATTACCACATTCAAGGATGGTAATAAAACCATTATTGTGGTTAAATTGGATTGAAATATGTATATTATAACTTATTTCATGTTCTGGAACTAATACAAGATGTATTCGATTTGTCCCTCTTGAGAAAATACATACAATATGTAGAGACCCGAAGCCTGACGTACATGGACATTACATTACTTTTGCGGAATACTTAGTACATAACAAAAAACACACACACAAGGATCGTAATAGTTTAGTGTCTTTGGAAACTCGGAATATAATCTTCTAATCATGGTGAAAGATCTTCAACATCTCCCATAAAGATATTCTTTTTTTTATACCTAAAACCTTTCTTTATACCCTGGGGAAAAGAAAACATAAAAGGGTGAGCTCAAATGCTCAGTAAGGGTGAACAAAAGAAATATCAATCACATCATATTCATAAGAACATAACATTTTGGAAATATTAACCTGCAAAAGAGAGAATAATTTCATAAAATGGGATAAATCATAGTAGTGAAATGAAATCCCAATAATCATAACATAAAACATGAAGTTTTGTGGCATACACACATAATCATAGATAATCATATCTTATTAGTCAAGACTCATTTCCAAGACTATCTTAGTGGACAAAGTCCATTTCTGAACCGAGTCACCCTCGTTTCAGTCCGGTTTCACTGAACCGGTATAACCTACCGTTCCAGCCATGTCTATCTCATGAGATATAAAATCTTTACCCAATGCATTGGAGGGAGATATAGGTCCCACCCATATCATAACGATACCATTCTTATGTGTGCCACAAAATAATAAATCATACATCATTGCATAACCCATGTAATAAAAATTGGATTCTTAAACATCATGTCATCATAAAACAATTCATATAAGATAAAGGAATTCATAAAAATAATTCCATCACAACATAATCAAATCAATGTAATAATAGGGATAGAAACAGAATCCTTTATTATCTTAGATGGAAAATAATTTTGATACAACACTTGAACTCCATTCTTGAGGAAAATATCCTTTCTACTTCAAAAACACTTTTCCTTTCTTAACATGTCATAAAATTATAACTAAAAGAAGTTGATTAAAAATAAACTTGAAAACATTTAAGGTAATATTCTTGGAAATAATGTTTTAAAAAATCCATTCATGCCGTATAAGTTAAAAGAAAACATTCTTCTCGTACTTTTGTCGAAAAAGTCAAAAAGTACCTCGTACGAAAAACGACAAAAGATTCCTTTAATATCTTTTACTAAAAACTCACCGAAGGGTAAAATTGAATATAAACTATTGTAGAAGGATATAAATATTACATATTGAGTAAAAATTGATGTGGATGATAAAATACACCCCAGTAAATTCCAAAGTATAAACAATCTTGGATAAAAATGAGATTGTGATATTTCCCTTACCTTAGGTCTGATTTGCTTCGTATGTGTCCGAACCTCCTGTATAATGATTTAAATAATGTCATTGACTTATTCCAGAATCATACTCATTGTTATTATATCATATATGGTTCACTTATGACTTTATTTTAACCGTTCTTTTGTAAATTCCATGTTAAAGAGTGTTTTGGGTAAAATCGATTCATTTGTCTTAGGTGTTTGGACTTATTGTTCTTGACATTATTATTACTTATATCATGATTTACTTACTTCCAGAATATAAAACATGATTTATATATCATATATATTCAGTATATATATATATATAATAGATATATAAATGAAATGAAACACACCGTTCATGGAGAAGGTAGTCCGTACGTACGCATGAACGCTGTTTTCATTTCCTTATTGAGTTGAACGGAATTAAGTAGATGACATTCATATATATACACCTAAATCCAGTATCATTATTATGTCATATATTTCATGATTACTTATTATATATACTTTATAATCATTCATGAATGGTTAAAGTGGAGAATGAATCTCATCGCGTCGTGGAGACGGTATTCCGTACATACGCACGAGTGATGATATCGTTCTCATGATCATGAACTTGTGTTGAAGTCTATGTATACTATTACAGTATCAATATCACTTTATAATAATCATAAATAGTTACTCATTACCCCATTATACCCATCCAACTAAGGTGGTGGCAGAAAATAGATTACACCACGGCGTGGAGACGGTATTCCGTACGTACGCATGCGCGGTGATTTCGTTTTCCGTAGGATGGATAGATGGTGAAATAGGATTGTTTCATACTTATAATAACATATCATTATATGAGTGATACTGATGTTATTACTTCATAATGAAACAACCTAAGAAGAAGAAGTGGAAGAAGAAATAAAGGTGAAAGAATCGGTAACGGAAATTACCTCTTCTTTGAAGCGCCTCTTTGAGACCTCCTCTTAGGGCACTAAAATTGGTCTTTGAGGAAGACCAGAACCTCTAGGATGTTTCTAGGGAAGTGGAGAAGAGAATTTGGCAGGGGTTGGACGAGCATGAAGGCTCAAAGTTGTGTGAGGAAGAGAGGGAGGAGGTGCCCTTTTATAAGGGAGGAGAGGGGCTCCTTTGGAAAACTAAAAATATTATTTTATTATAAAGTCATATTCGGTTTTAAATAGCTCCAAATTGATTTATTTCTAAGATAGGGTGGGTATGGGTATAAATCCTCTTATCCAATAAAATTTAGACAAGTTTAGGTTCCTATTGTAACCTTATCATTTAGATTTAACTTTAAGTTAAATAATTTTACTTTTACCGTGTCTTCTTGTGTTCTTATACTATAAGGTTAATAAACTTACTATAACAAGCCAAAAGAACCCCAAGTTGTTTATTATTAATATATATAACCTTATCTAAGTCTTTTGGTTGAACCTTAGATTTTTATGAATAAAATAACAATTAATAATATAATATTTGTTTTAAAAACTATTATATGACAATTTTGACACTATTTAGTAATTGATTTTTGTGAAACTCATAACAGAATGATTAGTTCGTAAAAAGTTAATTAAATCAATACTAACATGTCATATTAACCTATAAAATTAGTTTCATTCATAAAAAGTCTCAAATTATATTTATTTGGGTATTTATAATATCAATTTGTATAATTTTTCACTATTATGGTAATTATTGTATCATCGTTGTGTCATAAATAAATTACATTATTTAATTTCTAAAAATTACAAATAAAATACCATTATGTAGGAACTCTTTTTATCTTTCTAATTAATATTTACAATCGAATTTATCTTATGTATAAACCTATATTAAAAATATTTTAGTAAATAAACTTTGATTTTAACTCTTTTAACTCTTCTTTGAATTAAATAATAATAAATGTCCTAATCTAATCCAAGTGGGCCTAAATGGTCATATTTTATTCCTAAGGTCTTTTTTTGTCGAATTACACTTATCCAATAGAATTAGGACATGTGTTAGGGTAATAATAATATCATGTTTACCCTTAATTACCCTATTTACTTTTAACCGTGGTAAAAAAAAGTAAAAAGTTACTATTCACCAAAAATTATTTTCATCTCATTGAACCAAATTTTACTTACTGACATCAACCGTGTATCTCGGATTTTTGAAATTTCACTCAGAGAAGTGGTAAAATTAAGTTTTATGAAAAATTCATTTTTTTACTACAACTTAGTGGTTTCACTATTCATCAAAAAATGAAAGTTTCCAAAAAAATACCAAAAATTAGGACTAAGCTATATTTGATATTATGAACTAAAAAATGATGTCTATTTTACCAAATTCAAAACATATCAGTTACATTAAATAATTTAAAAATTAATTCCCGTCGTCAAATCAAATGGCGTGTTTTTAAGAGATAATAACTATCAAAAGATTGACACTTGTTTATAACTGGTTTAAATGTGAAATTACATCCAATGACCAACATTGTATTAAATTATAAAAATATATTCTAAATATAGTTTAAAACCCCTCAAATTAATAATTTATCACTATTAATTATTTCTATTAAAAAAGTTGTTTTTAATTAAAATTTAGTAATTTTCACTATTCATCAGAATATGAAAGTTATCCGAAAAGTACCAAAATTTCACCTTAGGCTAAATTCGATACTCCGAATCCAAAAATGAAGTCCATTTTAAGAGATAAAATTTCTAAAATTTTAAAAGGTGGTTATTACTATTCATAACGGCTAGTTTTAATAATATTTTAATAGCATATCGTTGTTTAGTGAAACTCGGTATTGCGTACAACGCAAGTTATTGAGGAAGGCCGCGATTGCGTGTAATGCAAGGCAAGTCAAGGATGTGTGTTGTGAAAGCTCCTTTTGGTGTAGCGTACAACAGAAGACATTAATGAAATTAAAAAGAATATTTTTTTATAAAATCTCGGGCTGTTACATTCTACCCCCCTTAAAATGAATTTCGCCCTCGAAATTCGTCGGGGTTATAAATGGTTTACTATTCGAAAGTTTCTTTGATAGAAACCCACATCGTAAAAAGGAATACCAAAACCAATCTTTAAAAACAAAATTATGAAACGTAACGGTTACCCAAATAAACTAATCACTGGGTTTCCACATAGGTGAAAATATGGATATGGAAGAGAAATATAACCATCATGTTCTGATGGAGAGTGGTAGAGAACATGGCTATGGAAAAGCCAGTAATCACAAAGCCATAAATTTGTGACGATCTAAGGTACCATATGATTCATCAGATATAAGAGCACTAGGACAACATTTTTGGTTTTCAAGATCATTTCCCTAAAGTTGATGAAATTGGAATTAGAAGAAATACTTTCGTGATTTCGGTATAGTCTCACCGTTGGTCTTTCTTTGGACAATTTCCACTTCATCTCTTAAAGAAATGAAGTTGAATTTGTCATTCGTGATGTTTTAGCAGATCATGTGATAGAATGATGGGTCATTCCATCTGTCTTAAACAAAAGGTTAGAAAAGTTATCAAAAAAATACATAAGTCCATCTATAGTGAGATTAATGATATATGGTTCCTAAAATGGACTTATTCATCATATATCATACTATTTAATATAATAAAACTAGTTTCTACTAAACAGGGACTTCCTGTAGGCTAGTGGTAGGCGATAAAGGCCAGTCGCACTTCGGTTGTGGGTTCGATTCCCACGGCCTTGTCCGACGTGATGGGCTGTCGCCCGTCCTGCAGGTTGTCCTTTTTCTAAAACTATATAATATCAAAAGTTCTATCCTTAAACAATACTAACTTATGTCCAACATAATACATTCCAATCTTTATGAAATACTTCGGTCCAAGCTCATAATATAAAGAAAATGATTACTTGAAATGTCATCAACCAAGCATGTGAATACCATCATTTATCCCCGATATATCTTGTTGGTAACATTCCAATCATGTAAATACCTTAATCATGTATTCTCTTGAAAAATGAATACCCATTAAACTGTAGTGAAAACATGAATGCTGTCAAAAGTTAACTCTTTCCACATACCAAAATCCAAAAATTCTATATACTCAATCCGTTACATAACCTTCTCCTTATATCAATCATGAGCTCATGGATACTATCAAACATTTAATTTTCTCCTTATCCCTTCATTATGTGCATATCATCTACATTCCAAAAATATCTGAATAACCTTTCATGGATAATGGTACCATTAATCATACACTTTCAAAACTCAAGGAAAGACAACAGTGTAACAATCTTTAGATGTCTCTTTATTCCGTAGTACCATGAGATTACTTATACAACATTACACATGATAAACATGTAATCATTCCACTACATTCTTAAACCATTGACCGAGCTTCAACAATTCTTTCATCTCACATATCATTTGTAGTCTCTTCATCATCATCAACATAAATACTACCCATAGGACCATACTGATTCTCTTCAGGAGACTTTCCCTTAGGGCATTGGTTTGCATAATGCCCGTACATTTCACATTTAAAACATTTAACCATTGTTGATGTCATAGCAATACCATTATCCTCATCCCCGGTGTTAACTGAACCTTTTCCTTTGCACTTACTGGCTTTGTGTCCTTTATTTCCACACCCAAAGCATCTTCCAGTTCCTTTGAAACATTCTCCTTGATGCCTCTTCCCACATGATTTTCGTAAGGGAAATTGAACTTTCTTTCCTCTATGATCATCATGAAACTCCATCTTTCTCTTATTAGCCGAGTCAGGAAACTTACCAAATTTTATTTTATTGATCATATTATGAGATTTCTGATTCGGCATAATAATGATGTTCGGACTTCCAAATCCCATTTCATTTGGTTTCTCATCATTCCATTGTCCATCATATCCTCCATTATCGTGAATCGTCTTGTTTCCAACCATTTTTTAAAACCCAAAAAGAATTGTGTGAGAGGAAAAAATCATAATAAAGGGGGAGTAACTTCAATATCTAACATCATTGGTTTAATCTAATATCGTTACCATAGTTCTAGGAATATATCCTATACGTATACTTATCCATAGGGATATCCCTAGACTTACCTTAGAAATATCTCTAGGGATCTCACTAACATTTTCGCATCCTAGTTTCCAAAGGTTGACTAAACCTTTCCTCTAATACCAACTGTAGAAACCCAAAGCCTGACGTACATGGACATTACATTAATTTTGCGGAATACTTAGTACATAACAAAAAAACACACACACAAGGATCGTAATAGTTTAGTGTCTTTGGAAACTCAGAATATAATCTTCTAATCGTGGTGAAAGATCTTCAACATCTCCCATAAAGATCTTTTTTTTATACCTAAAACCTTTCTTTTATATCCTGGGGAAAAGAAAACATAAAAGGGTGAGCTCAAATGCTCAGTAAGGGTAATCAAAAGAAATACCAATCACATCATATTCATAAGAACATAACATTTTGGAAATCTTAACCTGCAAAAGAGAGAATAATTTCATAAAATGGGATAAATCATAGTAGTGAAATGAAATCCCAATAATCATAACATAAAACATTAAGCTTTGTGTCATACATACATAATCATAAAGAATCATATCTTATTAGTCAAGACTCATTGCCAAGACTATCTTAGTGGACAAAGTCCATTTCTGAACCGAGTCACCCTCGTTTCAGTCCCGTTTCACTGAACTGGTATAACCTACCGTTCCAGCCATGTCTATATCATGAGATATAAAATCTTTAACCAATGCATTGGAGGGAGATATAGGTCCCACCCATCTCATAATGATACCATTCTTATGTGTGCCACAAAATAATAAATCATACATCATTGCATAACCCATGTAATAAAAATGGGATTTTTAAACATCATGTCATCATAAAACAATTCATATAAGATAAAGGAATTCATAAAAATAATTCCATCACAACATAATCAAATCAATGTAATAATAGGGATAGAAACAGAATCTTTTATTATCTTAGATGGAAAATAATTTTGATAAAACACTTGAACTCCATTCTTGAGGAAAATATCCTTTCTACTTCAAAAACACTTTTCCTTTCTTAACATGTCATAAAATTCTAACTAAAATAAGTTGATAAAAAATAAACTTGATAACATGTAAGGTAATATTCTTGGAAATAATGTTTTAAAAAATCCATTAATGCCGTATAAGTTAAAAGAAAACATTCTTCTCGTACTTTTGTCGAAAATGTCAAAAAGTACCTTGTACGAAAAACGACAAAAGGTTCCTTTCATATCTTTTAGTAAAAACTCAAAGAAGGGTAAAATTGAATATAAAATATTGTAGAAGGATATAAATATTACATATTGAGGAAACATTTATGTGGATGATAAAATACACCCCAGTAAATTCCAAATTATAAACAATCTCGGATAAAAATGAGATTGTGATATTTCCCTTACCTTAGGTCCGATTTGCTTCGTATGTGTCCGAAACTACTGTATAATGATTTAAATAATGTCATTGACTTATTCCAGAATCATACCCATCGTTATTATATCATATATGGTTCACTTATGACTTTATTTTAACTGTTCTTTTGTAAATTCCATGTTAAAGAGTGTTTTGGGTAAAATCGATTCATTTGTCGTAGGTGTTTGGACTTGTTGTTCTTGACATTATTATTACTTATATCATGATTTACTTACTTAAAGAATATAAAACATGATTTATATATCATATATATTCAGTATATATATATATATAATAGATAGATAAATGAAATGAAACACACCGTTCATGGAGACGGTAGTCCGTACGTACGCATGAACGCTGTTTTCGTTTCCTTATTGAGTTGAACGGAATTAAGTAGACGACATTCATATATATACACATAAATCCAGTATCATTATTATTTCATATATTTCATGATTACTTATTATATATACTTTATAATCATTCATGAATGGTTAACGTAGAGAATGAATCTCATCGCGTCGTGGAGACGGTATTCCGTACGTACGCACGAGCGATGATATCCTTCTCATGATCGTGAACTTGTGTTGAAGTGTATGTATACTATTCCAGTATCAATATAACTTTATAATAATCATATATAGTTACTCATTACACCATTATACCCATCCAACTAAGGTGGTGGCGGAAAATAGATTACACCACGGCGTGGAGACGGTATTCCGTACGTACGCACGCGCGGTGATTTCATTTTCCGTAGGATGGATAGATGGTGAAATAGGATTGTTTCATACTTATAATAACATATCAGTATATGAGTGATACTTATGTTATTACTTCATAATGAAACAACCTAAGAAGAAGAAGTGGAAGAAGAAATAAAGGTGAAAGAATCGATAACGGAAATTACCTCTTCTTTGAAGCGCCTCTTTGAGACCTCCTCTTAGGGCACTAAAATTGGTCTTTGAGGAAGACCAGAACCTCTAGGATATTTATAGGGAAGTGGAGAAGAGAATTTGGCAGGGGTTGGCCAAGCATGAAGGCTCAAAGTCGTGTGAGGAAGAGAGGGATGAGGTGCCCTTTTATAAGGGAGGAGAGGTGCTCCTTTGGAAAACTAAAAATATTATTTTATTATAAAGTCATATTCGGTTTTAAATAGCTCCAAATTGATTTATTTCGAAGCTAGGGTTGGGATGGGTCGAAATACTCTAATCCAATAGAATTTAGACAAGTTTAGGTTCCTATTTTAACCTTATCATTTAGATTTAACTTTAAGTTAAATAATTTTACTTTTACCGTGTCTTCTTGTGTTCTTATACTATAAGGTTAATAAACTTACTATAACAAGCCAAACGAACCCCAAGTTGTTTATTATTAATATATATAACCTTATCTAAGTCATTTGGCCGAACCTTAGATTTTTAAGAATAAAATAACAATTAATAATATAATATTTGTTTTAAAAACTATTTTATGTCAATTTTGACACTATTTAGTAATTGTTTTTTTTAAAACTCATAACAGAATGATTAGTTCGTAAAAAGTTAATGAAATCAATACTAACATGTCATATTAACCTATAAAATTAGTTTAATTCATAAAAAGTCTCAAATTATATTTATTTGGATATTTATAATATCAATTTGTATAATTTTTCACTATTATGGTAATTACTGCATCATCATTGTGTCATAAATAAATTACATTATTTAATGTCGAAAAATTACAAATAAAATACCATTATGTAGGAAATCTTTTTATCTTTCTAATTAATATTTACAATTGAATTTATCTTATGTATAATCCTATATTAAAAATATTTTAGTAAATAAACTTTGATTTTAACTCTTTTAACTCTTCTTTGAATTAAATAATAATAAATGTCCTAATTTAATCCAAGTGGGCCTAAATGGTCATATTTTATTCCTAAGGTAGTTTTTTGTAGAATTACACTTATCCAATAGAATTATGACATGTGTTAGGGTAATAATAGTATCATGTTTACCCTTAATTACCCTATTTACTTTTAACCGTGGTAAAAAAAAGTAAAAAGTTACTATTCACCAAAAATTATTTTCATCCCATTGAACCACATTTTACTTACTGACATCAACTGTGTCTCTTGGATTTTTGAAATTCCACTCACAGAAGCGGTAAAATTAAGTTTTATGAAAAAATCATTTTTTTACTACCACTTAGTGGTTTCACTATTCATCAAAAAATGAAAGTTTCCAGAAAAATACCAAAAATTAGGCCTAAGCTATATTTGATATTATGAACTCAAAAATGATGTCTATTTTACCAAATTCAAAACATATCAGTTAAATTAACTAATTTCAAAATTAATTCTCGTCGTCAAATCAAATGGCATGTTTTTAAGAGATAATAACTATCAAAAGATTGACACTTGTTTATAACTGGTTTAAAAGTGAAATTACATCCAATGACCAACATTGTATTAAATTGTAAAAATATATTCTAAATATACTTTAAAACCACTCAAATTAATAATTTATCACTATTAATTATTTTGATTAAAAAATTTGTTTTTAATTAAAATTTAGTAATTTTCACTATTCATCAGATTATGAAAGTTATCCGAAAAGTACCAAAATTTTACCTTAGGCTAAATTCGATACTCCGAATCCAAAAATGAAGTCCATTTTGAGAGATAAAATTTCTAAAATTTTAAAAGGTGGTTATTACTATTCATAACGGCTAGTTTTAATAATATTTTAATAGCATATCGTTGTTTAGTGAAACTCGGTATTGCGTACAACGCAAGTTATTGAGGAAGGCCGCGATTGCGTGTAATGTAAGGCAAGTCAAGGATGTGTGTTGTGAAAGCTCCTTTGGGTGTAGCGTACAACACAAGACATTAATGAAATTAAAAAGAATATTTTTTTATAAAATCTCGGGCTGTTACACAATATATCTCACTTGTACGGAACTCATAGGTGGTACAGCAGGAAAAAGACCCCTCTTATGAGGAGCAGCCAGTGAGGATTTTTGACTATATAAACAAGGTTCTACGTAACAAGAACACTCATATGTCCATGGTACTATGGATAAACCATAAGTGTTATGAGGTGACATGGGAATTATAGGAAGCAATGAAGAATAAATACCACCACCTATTTTCACCATAGTAAGTAAAACAAAATTTTGAGGGTGAAATTTCATAAGGGAGGAAGAATGTAATTACACAGAATTTTATCAATGGAGTTTCCCTTATTTTGTCATAAAAACATAAATCAAGTACAAAACCCAATAAAAATATTATTCTCATAAATTAAGAATTATACATTAGTCAGTGAATAAACCAATATGAATACCAAGTATTACAGAAGGATAATAAATAGAAAATAAGATAATAAGAATGGGAAATTTTGGATCTGCTCGATCCAATGAAATGGCCAAACTCATGAAAATACATGTTGAAATAAAAAATAATTTTAATAATATAATATTCATTTTTATGTTGAAAATATATATCCTTGAGATAAATTATAAATTAATGAAAAATGATTGAAATAAGTGCTATTTATAGAAATAAAGGAACCTATAAGACCATTATTAATCTGACTGTTGGAATAGTAATCTTGTAGTTAGGAAGAGTAATATAGTTGTTAGAATAGTAACCTCACCTATGAAAGTATAAAATAAAATTTAGGTATCTTATAAATAAAAAATGAAATATTTATATCATAGTATAAGTAAATAAATGTTTTAAAAATAATAAATTAAGTACTGGTATTTTTGTAAAAGGTAAATATTTAGCTATAATTTTATAATTAATATAATGATTTAAAAGAAAATTTAGTTTTATAAAATAAATTCATAAATTGATATTATGTTTTTTTATAATTATAATATAATTTTATGTGACCTTAATTAATTTTTCAAAGGGTCAAAAAAACAACTCAAATATTAAAATCAGTATTTTTCAAATAAATGAGGATTTTATTTAAAAATTAAATTTATCATATTTAGAAAATTATTTTCATAAAATGGATTGAAATTTTCTAATTCTACACGTTTAAAAATGGTTAGCATGAATTTTTGATATATTTCTAAAATAGTTGAATTTTTGGTAAATAGTGAAATATAGTGATTTATGGTATTTAACATTATAAGAAAAATACATGAATTTGTATGTCATGGATAATATAAGTACCCATTGGTTATAACACTCCTAAAACATTTACTATATTCAGTTATATGAATCAAATCTATTGATAGTCTTGATCCAAAATAATAGACTAATAAATATAATAATAAAAAACAACCCTCTCCACCACCGATAAATACCACCTCCCACCACCCCTTATCCTGACACCTTCTAATACTTATATATTTTCAATATTCTACCCAATTACCTTACCAAGAATATTTCAAACATCCAATATCTATTGGTCTTAATAAAATACCAATTTTAAGTTCCTTAAGGGGTCCTTCAAGGAGTTGATATTCAAGAGGTAACTTTCTCAAACCATATCTTTTAATTTCATCACTTCTTCAACCTTATCCTCACCTTATTCATCCATAAAATCTTAATAAATCTAGTATAATTTATAAAAAAATATTTTATTAATGATTCACATATCTGAACTATCTCTATTCACCCAGGAAGCATAAAGATACATCGAGATCACTCAAAGCACTATTGGTGGGAAAATATGAAGAAGGAGATTGTAAATATACATCAAACTGTTTAGTATGTTAGAAATTGAAGGATTAAATGGAATGATTCAACTATTACCCATAACTACATGGAAATGGGAAAACATCACTATGGACTTGTCACTAGACTTCTAACGAAATATAGAGGAAATAATTATATATGGTTCATTGCAGATCATCTTACAAAGAATGATCACTTTATTGTGATTTCAGAGGACTTATCTCTTAAAAAAATTGTGTGGATATATATCAGAGAAGTGGTGAGGCTTCATGGAGTACCATTATAGATTATATTCGATCGTGATCCTAGATTTACCTCCAAGTTCTGGAAAAGTATCCAATATGCTCTAAATAATGAGTTGAACTTTAGTATGGCTTATCACCCCCAAAATGATGTCCAATTAGAGAAGAATATTTAGACATTATACGACATGTTGAAATAATTCTGAATGTAATTTAAAGGAGGATAGGATCAACATCTTTCATTGGTCGAGTTCTCTTACAATAATAGTTTCCACTCAAACATCCAAATAGATCTATATAAACCCCTTTATGGTAAAAGATGTAGAAAACCTTCATGTTGGGATGAATTAAGTAAAATTATGCTTCTGGGACCTGAAATGGTTGAGGAAATGAAAGAAATTTGAAGACCAACCAGTATCATATTCGGGATTCCCAAAGTTAACAGAAGAGTTATGCATATAATAATTGAAAAGACTTAGAGTTGGAGGTTGTTGATAAGGTATTCCTCCGTATATCTCCATGGAACATGTTTATGAGATTTGGGAAGAATGGAAAGAAAAGTCCCAAGTACATTATCCCCGTTTAGATTATTGATCATGTTAGATATTTGGCCTACAAAATTGAACTTCCACAAACCATGTTTGAAGTACTTGATGTATTCCATGAATCCCTCTTGACGAAGTACATAACAGATCCCTCACATGTACTAAAATTAGAGGTGTTAAAGATAGAAAATGAACTCTCTTATGAAGAGAAACTGGTGAAGATTTTGGACCTTAGAGACAAGGTTCTATGTAACATGACCACTCACATGGTCAAGGTACTATGGATAAACCATAAGTATGAATAGGAAACATGGGAACTAGAGGAAGTGATGAAATAGAAATACCTTATCCTATTTTTCACCTTAGTATGTTAAAATTAATTTTGAGGGAGAAATTTAATATGGGAGACCTAGAATTTTGTCAATGTAATCTACCTTGGTATGTCCTAAAACCCATACAGCACATAGAGAACCTAATGGCCTATGGGGCACTGGTGAGTTGGTTACTAGCAGTGGCATCCAGACCTCGAGGTTCTGGGTTTGAGTCCTCATAAGGTAACATGCACTATATTCCATTATAACCTCTCATGGGTCGTCTACCCTGGTGGGAATTGGCCCAAACCCAAGGTTGGACACCTTGGGTATTTCTAGGAACGTGTGGAGCATAGGTAGTTTAAGGCATCACTTATACACGTGTTATCTATAAACATGTTTTTCTCATGGGGCATGGTTGAGTTGGTTACTGGTGGTAGAATCCTGAACCCAAGGTTTCTGGCTCAATTCCTCACAAGGAAACATGCACTATATTCTATTATAACCTCTCATGGGACGCTCTACCCTGATGGGAACTAGCCCAAGCCCAAGGTTGGCCACATCAGGTCTCATCGGGGATGTGTGGTGCGCGGGTGGTATAAGGTCGTAACTATACATGTGTTAACCCTAAACATGTTTTTCCAATGATGCATGGGTGAGTTGGTTACTGCAGGTGGTGTATTGACCCTAAGGTTCCATGTTCGATTCCTCATAAGAAAATGTGAACTATATGCCATTATAACCTCTCATGGGCCCCTCTACCTCGATTGGAACTGGCCCAAGACCAGGGTTGGACACCTTGGGTCTCGGCGAGGACATGTGGCATGAAGGTGGTGTAAGGACACACCTATACACACAATAATGGTAAACACATTTTTCCCATGGGGAATGGGTGAGTTGGTTATTGGCAGTGGCGTCCTGACCCCGATGTTCCGGGTTCAAGTCCTCACAAGGAAACGTTCACTATATGCCATTATAACCTCTCATAGGACCCTCTATCCTGATGGGAACTGGACCAAGCCCAAGGTTGGACACCTTGGCTCCCACTAAGGATGTGTGGCATGCAGGTGGTGTAAGGCCGCACCTATACACACGTTAACCGTAAACACGTTTTCACATGAGCCTCATCCCGGTTGGTGAGGACTCAGTAAGTGTATCCAAGAGACTCAAGATAAAATCTGGGTGGAGACATATATCTGGGGTATAGTAGAAGGTACTATTCGGTACAATAAGAACTGTAACTAATCATCCATTTGGGCCTTTGGGCCACCGGTTTGGTCCTTGGGTCCTGCAAGGCTTTCGAGCCACCCAAGGCCTTGGGGCCTGTTGTCTTTCAAGCCCTTCGGGCCACCTTAAGGAATTCTGGTCACCCCTAGGCCTTCGGGCCACATGAAATATACAGATGTACCAGTTAGATTACAAGTAACAAGGCTTCAGATGAGGATTCAGAGCATACACATTCCCCCGAGTAGAGAAAACAATAATTGGAAGATTTAGAGGGTATGGCATTGCCATCAGTACCAGGCCTGTGAAACTCTACACAGGACAGCTAGCCGACCATCCTTGTGAAGGTGGAGTCTTAATATCATGACATTTTTTGGGGAGGAGCAATTCCAAGTTGTCTTATTAGGGTGATTTCCTCTAAGACCTATGGGTCATATAATTGTCTCCTAAGCCTTCGGGCCTTATAAGGGTTCCACATTATCCCTTAAAAGCTATATTATCAAAAAAAAAATGAAGGCCTTTGGATCATTCAAGCACATAGAAAACCGAATAAAAACATTATTATCATAAATGAAGAATGATAAATTAGTCAGAAAATAAAGAAATAATATTTCCAATTATTAAAATGGGATAATAAATAAAAAAATATGATGATAAGAATGAGAAAATTTGGATTTTCTTGATATAATAGAATGAACGCACTCATGAATGAATCTATATAAATAAAACATAATGCTAATAATATTATATTCATTTTGAAGACAAAAATATATAACCTTGAGAGAAAGTTGAAGTGAATGAATAATGAATAAAATAACTGGTATTTATAGAAAATAAAAAACTTATATGACTTTATAAATCCGACTGTTGGAATAGTACTCTGACCATTAGGAATAGTAACATTACCATTAGAATAATAACTTTACCTATGAAAGTATAAAAGAAAATTTAGGTTTATTATAAATATAAAAATGACATATTTATATCATGGTATAAGTAAATAAATAGTTTTAAAAATGATAAATTATGTGTTAGTTTTTCTACATAATGTAAATGTTTATTTACAATATTATAATTATTATAATAATTTAAAATAAAATTTATTTTCACAAAATAAATTCATTAATTAATATTATGATGTATTATAATTATAAGATAAATTTATGTGACCTTAATTAATTTTTCCAAGGGTCAAAAAATGATTATACTATTAAAATTTGTATTTTTCGAATAAATAATGATTTTATTTAAAAATTAAATTTCTTATATTCAGAAAATTATTTTCATAAAATAGATTCCATTTTTAAAATCTATACATTGAAAATTTTTTAGGGTGATTTTTTGGTATTTTTTTAAAATAGTTGAATTTTTGGTGAATAGTTAAGTATGATGATTTGCGGTATTTAACATTATAAGACAAATAAATGAATTTTTGAGTCATGGATGATGTAATCACCCATTGGTTCAAACTCTACTAAACCATTTACTGTATTTAGTCATAAGAATCAACACTATTGATAGTCTTGAACCAAAAATAATAAACTAATGAATGTAATTATAAAAAACACCTCTCTCCCCTTATAAATACCACCCCTCACCACCCCTTTTCCTTACACATCTTAAGCCTTATATCTTTTCAATATTCTTCCCAATTTCATTTCACAATTGATTGATCAAACATACCTTTTAGAGAAGATAAAGGATGCTAAAAGAGATGATGTGGAGATTCAGAAAAAGGAGGAAACCATAAGAATGGGGGAATCCTCAGATTTTAAAGTTGATGAGGAATGATTTGTAAGATTTTGGTCATGACTATGTTCAATAGTGTACTTGATATATAACACCGAGCTTAAATGGACAATTAAATATTGTTATTATGTAACCATTATAACATAGTCATTAATTGGTGGGAATGAATAGTATTAAATGAATTATGAAATATAAAATGGGCCTACTCATTATGAATTTATTATTAAATGATTAGAAAATAATAACTTCTTTTTTAATAAAGTCATTTTAATCTTCAAAAAAATACGCTTTCCTCAAAAAAATTATTTATTTTCATAAATTAATATTAACATTAATTTTGGATGTTTGAGAAAATTTATTTGACAAAATAAACTTCATTTTTGGTTTTATAATATAAAAATTATCCTATGTTTGAATTTTGATATTTTTCTTAGAAGTTTGATTTTTGAGTAAATAGTGAAAATTCTAATTTTTATTTAAAATATTATTTTCTTTTCAAGGATTTAGAAATTTAAATTATATTTTAGATTAGTTTTAAATTTTCATTTTTTTCTTTTTATTTAAAATAATAAAATTATGGTTTTTGAAATGTATTTTATATTTTAATTTAGTATAAAAACATTTTATTTTTAAAAGTTGCATTTTTTTGAAAAATTATTTTTCATTGCGTTTTTTAATTTTAAATTTAATTTAAATTTTGAAACTTCTATGTTTTTTATTTTGAAAAATTTATTCCATATTTTTAATTAGGAGGTTCAAATTTAGTAAAAATACCTTTCTTATTTTTCGTCAATATGAATAGTAACCTTAGTAATTTTTGTTACCACAGTAAAGGGTAAATCAGGTATTTAAGGGCAAAAGTAATACGATAAAGACTATAAAATTACCCTTAAACATGGCCCAATTTTATTTTAGGAGTAAAATTCATCCATAATCATTAAAATTTTAAATATATGGCCTTTTGTTTCAATTTGAAAGTGATTATGACGTTTATAATATTTATTTAAAGAAAATTCAAAGATATCACACTCATATTTTTAATAACCATAACATTTTTAATATAGGTTTATCTAGAGGTTATATTGGACTATAAATATTAATTTAAAATATAAATGAATTATATTTATCATGTTAATTTATTTTTTATTTTTAGTGTATAAATAATTACCTTAAATGCTTACACAACGCTAATGAAATAGTTATTTTATTAATGGGAATATCAAATAAATGTTATTAAAAATATTAAAATAAATATAATTTGAGATAATTAATTTAACAAAATAATTTTCTATATTACCTTTACATGATAATGATTTAATAAAATATTTTTTTTCTAATTATAAGTGTTATAATTATAATATTAATGTCAAAGTAATGAATAGTCTTTAAAGAGATTATGAATATTTTATAGTAAATAATATTTTATTAAATGATATAAAATTACAAAAAAATCATAAATTCCTCCAAATGATTTTTATAATGTTTAACACGTAATCCAAAATCCATTTATGAGTTTTTTTTGGCATTTTATAGTTAATATATTAATCCTCATAGAGTAGAAAACCACGTTATCACGGTAAGAGTTAAAGGGGTTAAAGGTTAAAACCAAAAGATAAGGGTATAAATATAGAAAAAACATATCTATTTTTATTGTATGAAGTTATGTATACCCATAATTATCTCATATTTTAAATTAATAAGTTTGGATCTATTTGTAATTTATAATTAATTTATATTAATTTAATATTTTGTGAAATTCCAAGAGTGCCCCTCCCATCTTCTATAAAAGGACGCCTCTTCTTCTCATTTCTTCACACTTCAAAACCCTTTCAGTTTGGAAAATATATTCAAAAATACCTTCCTAGAATACTTAACCTCATTCTACAGGCCTTTTTTGGCACAACACTAACCTTAGTGGGCTTAAGGTGGTAAGTAAATAAGGTTTTTTTGAAGAAGAGGTATCATTTTAATCAAGCATTTCTATTTTATTTCTTCTTCCACCACCAGGAAATATTATTAAATCATGATAAAATAATAAATCCACTACCCAATATATACTGATATTTTATTATGTTAGTTTTATGACCCATATCCATCTCCACTTTCATCAAATGGGAAAAGAATTCATCATCCGCGTGTACGATAGACTACCACCTCATGAATCGACGTGATTTATTTTTCATCACCATATCTCATGATTGGTTATAAGGATATAATTGAGGATTATATATTATATTCATGGAATATTTATCATTATGAAAATATAATATACCATTTAATCTCTTACCATTCAATGCATCGAAAAATGATTACGTCGTTTAGGCGTATGTGTGGACTACATCCTCCACAAAGTGATGTGATTAATTTTCATCACCACATCATATGAATGATATATATAATTATACTTAAATAATTAATTTAAAATTTAAGATATTATTATCATTATTTAAATATAAAATTATACTTACCTTCTTTCCATAATGATCATTGACAGTGTTAATCATGTGTATGTAAGACCTACCGTCTCCGTGATTGTAACGTAGTACATTTTTTATAACCATATTTCATGGATGGATTTAAAAGTATAATTAATGTATAAATTTATAATTAGGTAATTAATATTATTCTATATATGATGGAATTTCTACCCCTTTGACCAAAGTCAACTTAATGAATCCATTTTGAACTTATGAACCAAATATGGTCAAAACATCCTATGTGAACTTAAATAATTAAGTACATGTTATAACATGGTAATAAGTGATATAAATGGAATAATAAACTTGAAAAAGTTTCATAAGAAAGTGAATAATTAAAATAATTTTATTATTCAGGAAGATAAATAACATACATGATGAATCAGACTCAAGGTAAGAGACTCTTTAACTAAAAACCTCATTTTTAATATTTTAAAGATTTATTTTCCAAGCCTTTCTCTATCATGTCCATATTTTTAAATTGATTTTTATGAATTTATTTATATGTAACTGAGGTAATTTTTTAATTTCTATCAATTTTTTTAAAAAGGAATATTTTTAATGTTTTATATAAGGGGATTTCTTTTAAAAATCATTTTTTAATATTTATTTTTACAAAAGTCAAAAGGAATGTTTTTTTAACTTATACGACATGAGCATATTTTCCTGCCTTCATGACACCTTAATGTTTTAAAGATTTATTTATAATATTACATGGTTATTTTCATAGAATGTTTTTTCCTTCTTATGTGCGTAATATTCTTTTAAAATAAGTTATTTTCCTCAAGGAATGTTTTTAAGATGAAATCATTCATGTTTTATGATTATGTTATAGTTATTGGGCATTGTTTACGATGATGTGTGGTTCCATTATAAACCAAATATGTGTGGGTCTATGATATACCTCCAAATAATTGTGTGTTTTTATATTAGAATTTTAACATAATGGTTATTATAATTGTAACTTTGATGGTTACATCCAAGTATAATCGTGATGGTTATTCCATAATAGATGTGAGGGTTACATCATATGGTATCTATGAGGGTTACATCATAAGTAAGTTTATAAGAAAATTATGCCCCATGTTAACTATATGTTTTATCATACTTGATATGTTTTTAAAAAGTATCATGTTTTCACAAGGTAAGTTATTGAGTTTATGTTCAAAGGAAATTAAATTTTACTTAACTTTGTGGAAAAGTTTTCATGAGTTTATCATGTTTTCAAATAAAACTATATATATTTTATTTTTTACATTAGGATTTATTATGAAATGTTATATTGAAATTTTTTTATAGAAAAGGTTATTTATTAGGTAATAAAATGTTTATTTTGAGCCCAAAGTTTATTTTAAAAAATGGAAATGTTTTATAAGTATTTATAGACTAATGGTTTATTTATTTTTTATGACCCTTTATGATATTTTTGTGATCATACAACATTTTTAAATTATTTTTCATTGGATTTTAAGGAATATTAGTGACAAGGATGAGGTCAAGATCAAATTTCTAAGGATATGTCATGAAAAGAAAACATGTTTTATTTTAAAAGGGTTTCCTTTGGTGGAAAAAATGGATACTGAGTATAACTGTCCACTTGTAATGTATGGGTTTACTATGTAAGAGTTTTCCCTAATTATATAATACTCTAAACCTAAATGATTTTTGGGAAAACACTACTATAAATTTAGGCTATAGCCACAGTTTGGTGAATCACGGATCCTTTTTGCATGGAAATAGGGCCACTACTATAGCCACAATTTTAAACCGTGGTAGTAATCCTATAGCCATTGTTTCCAATCATGGTAGTACATCTATAGACATATTTTCCAACCATGGATATAGATTCTACTATGAAGACTTATAACCACAATTTGAAACTATGTCAATAAGCATAGTTCCCCAGTTTGAATCATGGCAGTAGATCCATTTCCATAGTTTACAACTGCGACTATATCTTCCAGTTTCTAGAAAAAAAAACCTGGTCTACTTCCATGGTTTAAAACCATGACTACATCCTCCAGTTTCTAGAAACCAAAATTAAAGCAAGTTTTCACCCAACTAACACTCATATACAACACTAAACACCATGTGTCCCAACTTCAATTTATAATAAAAAACATAAAACAAATTCACAACACCTAACCCTACAAACTTGATTAGTACATAAAAATCATGAACCAGTGCGGGTAGTAGAATTTATGAGTAGAAACAACATTTAAAATCCTCTAGGGTATTCCAAGACAGTACAAAGAAAACCAATCTTCTCCACCTCAAGCTCATAGACTAGTATAAAACCAGAAATTGGCCTATTTCCAACTCCTAATTGGTATCACACATGTGAACATAGAAGAATTAGTTCCCAAATTGATAGAAGAAACATCGATATCATGGTTTAAATATAACACATACCCATATAGCCTCCTATTGTGCATGGAAACCACTAAATAACTCGAGAAATATTCTTCACCAAACTAGTCAATCTAGAAAAATAAGTAGCATGCGCAAACTCACACTCAATCATACGGGGAAAACCCTATCCTCCACGAGTCTTCTAGATACATCACAATGGATATATTTCAATCTAGGCAGCTAGGCTTTGATATTGGCCCAAAAAATATTTTTATCCCAACACTTCAACTATCCAGTAGGACCAACATGTATATCCAGCCTACAATATCACGTTCTAAATGTCTCTTAAAATAATATGAAGTAAAATATCCAAAAAATTAGAAATATTAAAATCATAATTTTCATAGGTGTAATTTCACCCAACTAAAAAAACTATACCAAAAGATATACCAATAGTAAATGGAATTATTAAAAATATCCAAATGAAACACTATATGTATACTATAGACAATCACATATGAAATTTTTTTATAACGGTACCATGATGGATCGCTATTTTCAGTTTTGAGGGAATCAAATATTCAAATGGAATCAATATGAAACAACTATTTGATAATGTTCCTAAACATTTTCCGTTTATTCCTCTCATACCAAGATTTAATCCCAAATGGACTGAAGGCCTTCTTTTTTATTTTATTATGGATAATCCCCCTTTTAAGGGTTGAAGGGGAACCCGTACATGACCCGTAGGCCCAAGGGACAAGGCCTAACTGACTCGCAATACATGACCCGAAGGCCTAGAGGCAAACCATGCCCAACACTTGACCCGTAGGCCTAGCCCACTTGAACTTCCCCTCACCAGCTTCTCCGTCATTGATCACCTAGCTCCCCGCCTTGCATTGATGATCAGCTAGAATTTCCCCGTACAAAGCTGCATGGTGCCCAGTCTCGATGGTGGATGTCATACCATTTCATTCTTCCAATCCGGTTAGCTCTGCATCTAGTGGCTGCTACTCCTGTTGCTCTAATCCTCTTCTGGGGTCTGTTCTGTGTGAACTGGGCTACAACATGGTCTTTTTGGCCTGAAGTCCCTATGGCCTGAAGTCCCTTGAGTCCCATAGCCCCAAACCAGTGGCCCAAAGGCCCAAATTAGGTGAATAGTTCTGGTTGTTTTAGTACCAAACAGTAACTGCTACAGTATTGCTATAGTACCCCCGAAAATTCGCGTCTACCTGGTTTTAAACCTGGGTCTCTTGGATGCCTAGCAGCATCCCTTACCACTCGGGTATGGGCTCGTTGGCCCCATACGATGATTTAAATAAATGATCTGGTGGTTCAAATAACATGTGTAATCTTAGCATATATTCACATAAATATAGACAACTATATGTATATGTATGTTTATAGCTATAATTAAATTAAAATCTATGATGCATACACCTATATGAACATAAATATAGACAAATATGTGTACATGTATTCATACATTTTTTTAATCAATGTGACTATATACACAATGCATGAAAATAGGTCTATGCATCATGGAGTTTTTAAAAAATTTGAATATATGTTTATAGGTGTACGTAAATTCAAACAATGTATAAATTTTATTTATACAGGTGTGTAATTTCAAAAACTATATGTATATTATATTCATACTATATTTAATTTATTATTCTGGAAGAGGAATAAGAAGAAACTAAACATTTTACATAAGGTATGCATACTGTAATTACATACAATATGATTCTTGAATAAGCATGGGAGTATGTAATTTCATACTACATACAATATACTATATGTGTATAGCTGTGTGTACTTTAGAATAATTTATGCACACAAGTTTATGTAATTTAAAAATAATGCATGCATACCATACATATATTGTATACACCTATACACATACATCATACAATGTGTGCATATTTTAATTGCACATAGTATGAATATGTAAGAGGCATGGGAGTTATATATAATTTAAAATAATTTTACCATTGTATAAGGGAAAGGAATAAAAAAAAGTGATGATATATTCATGATCATTATTTAAGAGAAAGGAATATCAAATGATAATTTATTAATTGTAAATGTTATATAAAGGTTTCCAATTTAATAGATAACATAGATGTGTACCATTGAATAAACTGACAATAATGATATATTGATATAGTTACTTAACCTGGAATTTTCAACTGAACAAACTTTCTATATGTAAAGAAAGGGTAAATAGTGAGAAATAAATGATTTTCTAATTTATATTCTTTGTACCTTCTACACTATATTTAAAATTAATTACAATTATGAACAAAAATATTGTTAATGGAAACATCAATAAATGAATAATTCATTAATATTAGCACACCTAAAGAAAAAGGGAAGTGGAAAGAACGTGTAAAGACCTAAATGTGGGATAGTCTTCCTTGGTAATAACTAAAATTTTGCAGCACACTCATTTACAATTTTTTTCATGGACCACTCTATCTTGCAAAATTTGAATTTCATCAAAACAAAATGAATTTCATGCATCCTGAAAAACTCAACGAGACGAGATTCAAGAAAGCATACCAAACCTGTAGATTGGTTTCAAGAGACCGAACTCCATTGGACACTGATCTAGATATTTAGATATTATAAGGGGTGGTATTAATATTTTAAAATGGAATAAAATATTCATGGTAAAGGAAATATGACATATTACATGAATAATTTTCATTCAAAAGTTTGAAGCACATCCTAGGTGAGTTTATTGCATTGAAATTTCCTAATAAAACAAATAAATGATTTCAATAAGGAAAATAATATATCTAAATAGAAAAAAAAACAAGTTGATGAAGTCACTTACCTTGGAATTTGCATCTTAACAAAATTCCTATATGGAAACAAAGGGGAAATAGTAAGAAAAAATGATTTTTTTGATTTACATCATTTATACCTTCTATATTACATTCAAAATTAATTCAAATTATGAATAAAAATCATGTTAATGGAAAAATAAATAAAATAATAATGTATAGTATTATCACACCTAAATCAATAGGGAAGTGGTAAAAATGTGATAAGAAATGAAAGTGAGATAGTCTTCTCTAGTAAGAGCTAAAAAATTTCAGCACACTCATTCCCAATTTTTTTTATGGACCACTATAACCTATGAAATTAGAATTTCATAAAAAAATAAATTTCATGAAACTAGAAGAATTCAATGGGATGCGATTCAATAAAGTAGACCAAACTTGTATAGTGGTCCCACAAGACCAAACTCTATTCGCCACCAAACTAGATATTTACTTTTTATAGTGGGTGGTTTTAAGATATAAAAATGGATTAGAATCTTCCTCATAAAGGTAATATGAAATATCACATGTATAATTTCCCTTAAAATGTTTGAATCACATCCTATGTGCCTTCATTACATTTAAAGTACCTAAATAAACAAATAAATGATTTTAGTAAGGAAAATAATATAACTAAGTAGAAAAGAAAAAAATTATAATTATAACAACATAATTAAGTGAATATATTTAGTTTAATTTAATTAAAGAAGATTTTCCTAGTAAATGAAAAAAATTTGATAGGTAGGCTCATTAATATTTAATTAATATCCAGTCATACATTTCCAACTTTGTTTTCTTGAGTTTTTTTAAAGTGAAATATTTATGAGTCTCACATTGATGTTAACATTCCATGTTTGAAATATGTAATGTAATCATCTATTTTTGAAATAATTTCTTTATAAAAAACATATTTTAGATCTCCTCAAAAGAAGATATTAAAAATTTTGTGAGTAAAGATACAATATAGAATAATAATTTTATTAAAATGAATAATCAAAGAGTTTATATACATAATTTTAAATGGGTAAATTTATTTATGTTTATATGTAAATTATAGACATTTTCAATAGAAAAATGTGAGGAAAATATGGATATGATACATGTATGAAAAAAGTGAGAGAATTGAAGAAATGATTCGTTAAATAGATGTAGGAGATAAAAATGATATAACATATTAAATAAAAAAATTATGTAAGGAAATTGAGTTTTTAAAACATAATATACATTACAAAATAATAATACATGATCATATACATAGGTAAAATTGACATAAATAAGCCAAAGAAAAATGAGTATCAAAATAAAATTAGATTTTTCATTAAGTAAAATAAATAATTAAATATTTTTTTGATACATATTTTCATAGAGAAACCTAAAATATTCAACATGTTATCATCTAAATATAGAGGTGGTATAATGAATGACCTGATATAACATGAATTTTAGGAAACCACTTCATCATGCACCAAGGACAAACCCTCATACAACTTCAATTGGAATCCAAATAAAAATACATTCATAAGTCCCTAGCTACTACCCTCCCTCATTAATACCCGACCACTTCTAACCATCCTGTTAACACACATCAACAAAAATCTTGACCCTTATAAGGAAAACCCCCACTGAAGTTATTAACCAATTCCCTTATGGGTATAACCCCTACCCACCCTAAATTATTAACAATTTTAATCATCATATTCATGATCTCAAGGAGTTTCATTCAGAGGATTTTTAAATTCATTAAATATCACAAAGGATCTCTAGGACAATTGGTATTTTTTTCAGAAGAGTTAAAATTATAAAATAAATGTTTATATAGATGAAAATATAAAAATATCAAGATAATATCCAAATTTTACCATAGGATATCATACATGTATTTGTGTAAACCTAGAAAGTAGTTACAAGGTTGAATTTATAGTTTATTCCCCAGGAATATATCAATTTTTTTATAAAGACTCTTAGAAGAGTTACATCCAATAAAATTACATTATAATAATAATTACACAATTAGTATCTCAAAAAACCTAATTCAACATGACAGAACCAAACATGTAAAGGTATAAAACCACTACTCAAGGGAAATTTTTAAAAAGGAATCATTAACATAGAATATTCACCCACAAGATAACAAATAACTAAATTTTTTATTACAGGTCTCTAGAAGGAAACATCTAAATAACTTATAATCATGTTGTAAATGATTTACATAAAAAATAAAAATAAAGGGGTAGTGTGGAAAGAATATATGGGTTTTAAAATAATATCTAAGGAATGATAGGTCGGAGAGAATTTAATATATCCTAAAAAAATATGATCTATAAAATCATTTTAGGGTGAGACATTATTTCATATTATTTGTATATTTTTTGACTATTTATTTTTTGCATATTTCTTGAAAATGTACAACTTAAAAAAAGTTTTACTCCTGAATTAAGAATGCATTCCCCTAACATGATGATAAAATATAAAGAAAAACAAAAAACATTTAATGGAGATAAAAATAGACAAAAACATAACCAAGAAAATAATTTGATACTGAGCATAAAAAATGAAATTTATAATCAGAATTTATGTTCAAAAATAGTAGGACTCTCAAAACAAGGTAAAATTATACTGATTCCCTAAGTTATAAAAATAACCTTGCAGTGATGCTACAAATAAACCCCATCAATATGACTGCATGTAGAGTCAAATAAGACAGTGTTTAAGGAATAAAATTCACAAGCACACTAAATTGAAGTGCAAATGAAGGTGAGAATAAACACAGAGGCAACCCCTATACGGACTGAATACAAACCAAAAAATTAATGGTCGAGTATCACATCAAATAAGCCTTTCAACAACAAGCTCAAGTTAATAAAAAGACAACTAAATGAACTTGAAATAACTTGTAATGATATATAAACATTGTAAAATTATATCACTATAATAATTCTTAACTTGTAGTAATTTGTGAGGCCTTCCCTAAGATTGAATTTTTTTACAAGATAAAGCTTGGAAATAATGTATCACTTGAATTCATTTTAATTTTGATTAAAATATGATATCATAAACAAACACTTTTCGAAGTGATATTGTATCCTTTTGGACTCCAAAAATAATTTTACAACTGAAAGAATCTCTTCATCCAAAGATTACATTATTGAATTAAGTTGTTTCGAAAGACTAGAGAATTTCAAATATAATATGATTATTCAACTTTAGAAATTCAGTATGGGTGACAAAAATATAAAATTACCACAAAGCTTGAAAACAATTCACAGATTAACTGAATCTTATTGTTGATAAATACAACAATTAAGAAAATTTTAAAAAAACTATGATGATATAATGTAAACCTCATTAAAAAACATATATAAATAAATGAAAATCAAATTATGTAGTTTTTTTGTTCTTAAGAATCAATTAATAACGGACTAAAAAAATAAATTTTAGATTTTGGAACTTAAATATTGTCCCACCATCCATATTAGATTTCCCTATCCTTAAAAATCCAATTCCTCTTATATTTTAAAAATATATAATGAAGAATATAACTCTTAAAAAACAATGCATAATAAACCCACAAAAATAAAGTTTAGATCTTTGAATTTTAATCCCACCCAACAATCTAACTTTACTTGCCCATCCATCAAAATCCAATATTGCCTAAATTTTGGGTTATATATGAGTAATAAAATTTTAATTAGTATCTATTTAATAGAAACATAACCACACAACTCGGTATATTTAATTATCTTACTCATAGTCTAAACACTCAATGTTTGTGTTCGCTTAATGTCCACTCTAAGGAAGAAAAAAACAAGGTGATACTAAAATATCCAAGCCCATTTTGGGGACTATAAAATGACTTAAATAATTTAAAAATATAACTTTCAACATTAAAAAATTATTTGAGTTCATCATAGAATATCATGAATTACTCTACAAGTGATACACTATATTATCCATGATTTTTATTAATTCTTTCAAGCATTACCTCAGTAGAAAACAAGTATTTAGGCCCAACATTACTATGGTTTTTATTTTGTATTTTATGATTTATTTAATATTGGAAAGTAAAATATGAAAAATTAAATGATCATGTAATGGTTTTATAAGAGTAAAACCACATTTTATTAAATTAAATTCACCTTGAGTCCATGAGGGATATCATTATGATGAGTAATGTCCTTGATCTGGGTCAATGGGATAGATGCAATAAATTATACATTAAAGGAAGGAAAACATGGATAAAGGTAGGGTGGATGTGTCTAAGACATGTTGTAACCACGTTGGAGAAGGAGGATCACAGTGAAGTGGGGTGGTGGAATCAGAGGCATGTCAGAGCAGGAGGTCAGGATTCCATGTTGAAGCATTGATGGAGCCACATTAGAGGAGGAGGTGGGGAGTTATTTTAGGAGAAACAATAGCATAGAGGTAGGGTGTCCATGTCCGAGGAGGGTCATGAGGAGGATAGGGTAATAATGAAGAAAAGGGGCATGAGGAGGAGGAGGACCACGACAACTTCGGGGGAGGAGGGTAGTGAGGAGGATAAGGAGTGTAAAGAGGAGGAGGATCAAAACAACATTGGGGGAGGAGGGTTATAAGAAGGAGGAGAAGAACAAGGAGGAGGAGGATCATGACAATGTTGGGGGAGGCGGGTCACGAGGTGGGGTGTGAGTGTTAGAGTAAATTGGGGAGTGGGGGTAGGCTCCGCCATGAAAAGTGAAATTATCATGGAAATAAATTAGCTATGGTCACTGTACTTATTTCCCAAGGCAATAGTTCAATGGATACAACCCCAAATTATAGTAGTGAAATAAAGTGATTTATATTTTTAAAATAAGTAGAATATGTTCCATTTAAGGCTAGGTCCTTACAGTTGGTATCAAAGCAGAGTTTAGATAACTTTGGATATTAGGATGTTTTCATGTGAGGGTATCATAAGATTTATAGATAACATCATGGTTATATAAGTTTGAGTATGATCATATTTTCAAAGTCTTAGACACCCTGGTTTTGATTTTTTAAGTAATGGATAAACATTGGGATACATTTATGAAGTTTTGAAAAATGTTTGAGGTACAAATAGCCCTTATGCTTATTATATGAAAAAGGTTATTTGAGGAATGATGCCTTTATTTTTGCGGACATAATTTTAAAATTTATAGATAACCTTTAGGGTTTATATGATCCTTGTTTTTGAGGTAATTATGGAATAAAAATTGAAAGGTATGAGATATGTGAAAACATTTCTTTCATGTTGAGTATATTAAGGTTATTTATTAAAATAATTAGCAAACTTTGATATTATGTGATTTAGGAAATTACATTTTTGGTATAATACTTTAAGAGTGATTGATGTTATTTTGGGATAAAAATATCAAATTTATCTTTAATAAATGTTTGATTAAGTTCTTCTAATTTTTGGGGTTTCAATCTTTATCTAGAATTTTCTTAAGGAATTTTACATGTTTTTAGTTTTTGAATGATCTAATTTGAATTTTGGGTATTGGTGTTGAATTTTGGATATTAAAAGTAGTTTTTATTCATTTTATGTTTTTGGAATTATCTTATATTGTCCTAACCTTTTTTCTTTTGGTTAAATTCTAAGGATATGAGGAATATATTGTTATATTTTTTAGGATTTTATGATCTATAGATATTGATTCTTGTATATTAGGAATACATAAATTCATACTCATCATTTGGTGAAAAATATGACTTTATGGTGGAAATTTATTAAACGATGAAATTCTACTTGTCAAGTAAGTATATTTCCTTATGTTCTTACTCCAGGTAGTGAAATAATTCCTCAACTCTATGAAAAGAATCTTGAAACAAAAATTTCATCCATTTACTTGTCTTACCAGGAAATCAATTAACTTTTAAGTCAAAATATATTTATGCTTTTGTGATGGTTAACTTTCTCATGATCATGTTCTATATCACTCTCTATTAGTACTTGGGTGTTAGATTTTCTCTTCCATGTCTATATTTTCCTACATGGAAACCTAGTTTGTGTTATCTCGTGTAACCTTCATACTTCCCTTTTATCTCTTATTCAGTGAAATTTTTATTAATCATTTCTCCGATGTAATTTTTCAATAAAGTTATTTTGAAAATTCAAACCTTAGTTACCGATCCTGATTTTAAAATTGAGAGGATACAATTTATAAGGGGGGGGGGGGGTAAATAGCGACCCAATCCCTTTACACATATTATTACATGATTTTTAGCATTATTATCCATGAAATAAAAACCAAGGATAAAAACTATAGTGTATTTATAATACTATGTATATAAATAGAAAGCACGAAACAAGAATAAAACATCATTCTATTAATCTTCATAATGAGCTCCTACCTCCCTTTGAGATCCTATATGTGCATATGATAACATGAGGAATACATAGGCAAAAGTGATGAGATAAACAAGATGGTAAGGGAATTAACACAGAAATAAAGAACAATAGATAAGTTTTAATCATAACCTGGTAACATAAAAGGAATGAACCATGCAAAAACATATGGAAGCATAACATATAGAACATGAGATCATACGATCATGGAAATATTGGAATGTGGCAGAAACATATAACATGACATAAACATGAGTTAAAGATAACTACCAAGACTATATCCCATGGTGTAAAAGTCTTATAATGGATCAGGTTTACTCCCTAATTCCATAGATGATGTCTTCTGAGACTAAAAATTACCCAATGCATTGGAACGCTATTTGGGCACACCAATTATAACATGTTCATGAATATGTGTGACAAAATAAAAAATCAAACATAATGAATAAACATAATACTTACCCGTGGAATGAAATGGGCATCATAATCATTTCATAAGGGGAGAATGTAACATCTTGAGTTTTTAAAAGGAAATACTATGTTCGATATCATACAAGATACGTAACACCGAGCTTAAATGGAAAAATAAATATTGTTATTATGCGACCATTAAAACCTAGCTATTAAATTAGTGGGAATGAATAGTATTAACAAAATTATGAAATATGTTGTCACACCTGGATTTTCAATTCCCTTCTTTGGTTCAAATCCTCTTTCGGTTCTTAGCTTTCTCTTGGTTTTTGGGTGTTTCAGGTTTGAAATTTTGGTGTCTCTTGTGTTTTTGACCTATGAACTTGTTCTTGGGGGTATTGTATGGTAATTGGACTCCTCTTTTTTCAAAGGTATGGTTTGAGTTTGTGGTGTTTTGGAGTTGGTTTTGTGTCACTCATAGTGGTACTACTTGTAGGGTATGTTGTTGATGTGGTTTGTACCCATCAGTGGGATGAGTCTTGGGGTAAAAAGGTCGTTTTTGTTTTGGGTATTATTTCCCCCTATTCTTGTCTTGTATTTCCACTTTTTCCCCCTTGTAACCTCTCAAAATTCGAGGAGAATGTATAGTTTTTGAGTGGCTAGAATAGGCAGCACGGTTCCAAACTGTTTAGGAAAACCGTGCATATGTGTCCAGGTTATTAAAAATATTTTTGAAATTCCTATTTTCCCCTCTTGTAAATAAATCTAATCTGCCCTATTTCTCCCTTATTTTACCCCACCATCCATGGGAGGTCTCCAAGATCCCTCAAGATCTTATGGAATCCATCTTTGATGGGGTTTTTCGTGGGGAAACTTCATGATTATTCAAGTTTAGTGATTTCTTCTTGGTTTCTACCATCTTCCTTTGGTTTTATTTCCTTTTCCATGATGTTATAAAGTTTACAAAATCTAGGGTTCATACCTAGGGTTTATACTTGAGTATTCTTTGTGAAATATTGTGGTCTAGGGATGGATTTATCTCCCTTGTGGTGCGGCAGAAGTGCGGTTGAGGTTTCGCACCAAGATTTAAAAGTTTTGACTCAAAAGCTAGATGATTCCATGTGTAATCACTTTATTATGAGTTATCATCCTTGGTTTATTAATTTAGCATGTTTCTAAAATGTTTTTTGTGGTTCGAAAAATGTTTTTGGTGTATTTGGTTAAGAATTTAATTTATAGTTTCATTTTTGTTTGAAATTGTGTACTTTTCAAATGTAACTCATGTGATACATTTTTTGGTAGTTTTATAAAATATGAAATTGATTTATTAGTTGCTGAAGCAGGCTGAAAATTCTGTTTTGTTATTTTCTTAATGTCATGTGGTCCTTGGAAGGGGGATTTTGATTGGGTTTTATGTGTATAACTTTGTAGTACTTCATGAAGGTGTTTATGAAAATGTGTGTTTTTCATGTCTATATTTTGTGGCATAATTTGAGGTGATTTTATAGTAATTTATAAGAGTTTAATAAATGTTTCAAAGGCTGCCAATTATGCATTGGTAGGGTTTTGGTGTGATTTTGCCTTTGAAATATGGTTTTGAAATGGGTTTTCTGTGCAAAGATTGGGTATACTCCTTAGAATTGTTTTATGAAAGATTTGAATGGTTTAATGATTTTTGTAAGAGTTGAAACCATATTAGAAAAATGTTTTGGATTGTGTATATTTTGAAATGGTCCATTTTAAATGTTAAAGGGGGTGTCATGTGATGTGTATCATCTTGGAATTGTTTTATAAAAATATTTAACAGATTTACTAAAATGTGAAAGATATGTGAAAGTGATGTGGGCTATTTTGTGTGAGTGTGATGTTAAAAATGGATTTTGGTTATGAAAAGGGTATTGTGTAACACGTGACTGGGATGTTATGTGATGTTTACAATCTTGGGAATGATTTTATAAAATTGTTAAAGGATTTTTTGAATTGTGAAAGATATTAAAAATGTATTGTGGGCTATTTTTGTGTGAGTTGGATTTCAAAATCAACTTGAATGAAAAGGGGGATGATGTTATTGTGTGATGTACATGTGGTTTGTTTGGATGATGTGTGATGTGGAAGTGGTATTTTCATTTTCAAATTATATTTCATGGCTTGTTGAACTTATTTGAGCACAATAGAGAAACCTGGGTATCTAGGTGGGTGGACGTGTACTAGTATGCTAGTTATCCCGTGGGGTTTGGCCTCAATTTCACGTAGAAAGATTGACACTTACAACACTAACTAAACTATGATGATGATGATTCGGGACCACTAGGTTATACGTATGTTCCATACTAGTGGATCATGCCCGAGAATGGATATTATGATGGTTACTTTCACCAAGATACGAGGTACCTGGGACCCACAACGAGCTAGTTCCTAGGAGTTATTTCCTATTGCTTATGCTCATTAGTTACTTTGTGCTTATTGTAGGCATACAGTATTATTGGATGGAAAATTAAGTATCTTTGGAATTTATTTTAAATTTTTTTATTCTTTAAATTAACCCACTTGAAAACTATTTTTATTTAAAGTTGCATCTTTTAGAAATTTTAACTAGATTTTCCTATTCATGAAAACTTGCAAGCTTTTCATCTTTAAATGTTTATCACATGGAATGTCTTAGTTTTGGTATCCTACTAGGCTTTGTATCACACCCTAATTAAACCTTTTGGTTTAAGTAGACTTGGTTTTTTTGTCGCATGTTGGGTACAGTTTTTAGTACTAGTGGTTCGGGTTTCTAGTAGGTCCTTGTTGGTGATGTCTTGTGGAGTTAGCTTGAGGGAGGTGCCTCTTTCCATGAGGGTTCTTGGGATGTTTCTTTTTGGTTTTTTACCCTTGTTATAATCTTTGTGAGTTATTTTAAACTATGTCATTCAATTCTGAATTTTTGTAAAATATTGTTTGGTTTGAAAAATCCAGATTCGTTTTATTGGATTCATTTGTTGTTTTAAGTTTATAAACTCGGGTAAATCATTCCCAATTTTTCTGTTTATGACACCCAGGAACTTATTCCAGTCCATGGGGATCAGGAATTCCCTTTGGGCCTTGTCACAGGCTGGTTCGGGTTCCAGTTTTGATGGAGACTAGATTCGGTTCGTGACAAAATGGTATCAGAGGCGGTTCAGGTTAACTCTTCAGGTCATGTTATTTGGGGAACAATTTGGATAGTCTGGAGTTAGGATTTTCTGGACTTGGTATTCTAGTTATGGGTAGTGTTCCTGATCACTACAACTCATGATAGTATTTGAGTCACTAGGGTAAGTCAGGATTTATCAAAGTCCTTTGGTTTTCTTGGTTTGATGATGATTAGGGGAAATAAAAAGAGGGTTGGGTAATGGTCTCGGTGAGCTCGTAGGGCCTAGCAAGCCATGTGGAGACGGAGATATTTCTATAGAACACTCTTTGTGATGGTGAAGTTATTGGATTATGACCTCCAACCATATGTCCAATTCAACCACCGAAACTAGTTTCCTCTCACACTATCTTGTGCCCTTTAGTTTTGAAATCTTGGAAGTTCGGTTTTAAAGAAAAAATGATATGGTTTCAAGAAGTGTAATGTTTTTGTGAAATGATTTTCTAATAGAGGTAATGGTAATATTTCTTAAATGGTTGAAATGAATTTTAATAATTGTTTTGAAATGGAAAATGGTGTGTTTTCACCTCTTTTGAAAGTAAGAAATTATGTTAAAGTTGGTTTTGAGAAAGTGCTTCCAATAGAGTTTTCTAAAGTATTGAAAGGTGTTTTAATGGGATGAGATGTTTTGAAACTGATGTGAGTAGATTTTAAGTGAGTTTTCATTTGAATGATTGTTCTTTTCTGAAAATTTTGTTTATCTATAATTTGGGTTGATTTCGTGGTTAGCGGTTTTGAGAAAAAGAAGGAAGTATTGGTTGACTATTTTGGTTTTGAAAATTAGAAAGAATTTTTGTTTTAACCTATGGTATCTTTTTGAGCGACCAAATTTATGGGATAATATAGAATTATGGATGGTTAATGGAACTATTGGGTGAGTTTCGGGATGTATGTGAGGAGGGTGCCTGGTATGGCACAGAAACATGCATGCATGAGGCTCATGGGGTACCATTGGTGGATACGCTAACCGATGAACCATTTGTTTTCAAATAAATACTTTTAAAGGGAAAAATGATGTATTTATGACTGGATTTGGATGTTGTGTATTATGTGTTTTTGGAAAATGTTGATGTTGTGGGATATTTTGAGTCCAAGAACCCCTCTTGTTTGAACTATGTTTTGGGTTTGTATTTGGTCCGTAAGTTGGGTAGAAGGATCGGTTAGTATTATCTTCTAAGAAATGTTTCAGGACACCTTTATGGTGGTTCTCTTCATGTGTTTGGATATAGTTTGTGGAATGTTTTTACCAATGGACTAGCTTGGTTGGGTCCTTAGGTTCTCTCATTGGATAAGGTATGCCCCCATTAACGGTTAGTGCATGACTAAAGTGAAACCCAGATTTTTTTCTGTCAAAAAATCCTCTATTTGATCAATATAAGGAATATTTTTCTCAATATTTGGATATTGAGTTTACACCATTTCCTTTATTTATTTTTTTGGACCCTCTTGTAGCGAGAGACTTCTTAGGGAAGGTTGAAAGAGACCTTAGTTTTTTAAGTTACCTGATTCATTGAAGGAGGAAGTGGTCTAGGGTTGTTAGTGTGGATGAGTATCTGGATGGTGTCTAAGAAAGCCTCTGGGTCCTTTGTAGTCTCTTAGAAGCAGAGGTTTATTATAAACCACCAGTGTGGGAAATATAGTCATGAGAGGCTATTGTGGCCACTTCATGAAATTGTGTGTTTTTGGGGACTTGGCATATGGTCCATTTCCATGTATTGTTTCTATCAGTCTCAATGGTCATGTTTGGTGATGCCTTGTGATTTCATGTGCTCGTTTGATTGTAAAGGTGAATTTGTGAAATCCTTTGAGAGCATATGTTATGATGAGAGTATGCCTCCCTTGGAAGAACATCAAAATCCTCTGTTTTAGAGGAATGGGTTTGTATGTGACCTTTCCTTCTATTGTTTCTCATGAAAATAAATAAGGTGTGATGTTTTTGTATCTTCTAAGTCCTTGTTTCAGTGAAATTTTGGGTTAGGGTAATGTGATTTGGTAATGTGTTATGTCTTGGTAAACCTATCGGGGTTTGCGATGTAATTGTTTGTAGCACCTGAAGTAGAAGTTCCATTCAGGGTGTTTAAAATCCTAACTATGAGGCTAAAGATGCTTCATCCATTTGAGCTCCAGCCATAGGTCTTGGAGAGAAGTTGGCACATAGTTAGGGAAATCCCCGGGTCATTAAAAACTTTGGTTTAATTCTTGTCCTTAGTATGAAATATGGTAATTGTTTAAACCTATGGTGTAATCATCTTGTTCCAGTTGTTCCCGTTCTGTGGTAGAGGTTGGAGGACCTCATTTCCATGTTATATCATGAGTTCATACTTTCCCCCGTTGGGTTCCTTTGAGTTTTTGGGGAAAAGTTTGAATTGTGGGCTAGGCAGATTAAAGTGCACGGTTTGTGCATGGTTAGTAGTAACCGTGCACCAACCTAGGAAATCGTGTGATATGAGACAGTAGATATCACACGGTCTCCACATAGCCATGCACCTCAACCCATGTAACCATGAAAATCTTCCCCTTTGGATAGAATACTCTGCATGGTTAGTGCACGGTTTCCCAAACTGTTCAGATTAACTGTGCGTCTGTCCCAACTCATTAAATTATGGGGTCTTTCTATTCCAGACCATGCTAATAGGTTAATATGGTTGGTTATTTATAGTGGGGAGACCCACTATGACTTTCATGTAAGTTATTTTGGATATTTCTAATGGAATTCTACCCCTTTTACGAAGAAGTCTGTTCAGGCCCCCCCCCTGTTAGTGTCCTGATCCTGTCTTGGGAAAAATCAAGTTGTCTCTTATGGTGGGGTGACCATTTGTGTCTCCCCATACTAGTAACTCAGATTGGTTTATGATATTGTCTTTTAGGTAGGTAGTCTTGTTTGGAGTTATCTAACTACCTACATATTCCTTGGGTAAAGGTTGAGATTAGATAAATCCCAACAGTTTAGTTAAAGCAAGGTAAGTGTAACCCTATTTGTTGTTGTTGTTGTTCTAGGTAAATTGCTGGAATCTTGGTCTGATAATATTTGAGGAGTTTTATTTAGGACAAAATATGAATTTGATTGATCATTTTAGGAAATATATGTAAGTTTTGGTTTATGAGAGTATTCCTTCCTTAATTGATCACTGGAGGTGTTTTGGCCTTTTGGGGGCTGACCGAAGCTTAGAAAAGGAGTACATCATGGTTTATCAGTTGGGTTTAGTCTTTTTTTGGAATTCTTGTGGATTTACAAGGGTGTAAAGCTTTATGGTAGGAATAATTGTCACACCCGTATTTTTAATTCCATGCTTTGGTTCAAATCCTCTTTTGGTTCTTAGCTTTCTCTTGGTTTCTGGGTATTCTGGGTTTGAAATTTTGGTTTCTCTTGTGTTATTAACCTATGCCCTTGGTCTTGGGGGTATTGTATTGTAATTGGAATCCTCTTTTTTCAAAGGGATGGTGTGAGTTTGTGGTGTTTTGGAGTTGGTTTTGTGACACTCCTAATGGAACCACTTGTGGGGTAAGTTATTGAGGTGGATTGTACCTGTGAGTTGGATGAGTCATGGGTTGAAAAGGTGGTTTTATTTTGGTTATTATTTCCCCCTATTCTTGGATTATATTTCCCCCTTGGACCCTCTCTAAATTTGAGGAGAATGGATGGTTTTTGGGTGGCCATAATAGGATGCATGGTTTTTCCACACAGTTCCAAACCGTGTAGGAAAACTATAAAGGTGTGTCCAGGGAATTAAAAATACTTTTGAAATTTCCATTTTCCCTCTCAAAAATAAATCTAATCCACCCCATTTCTCCCCCATTCCACCCCAGTAGCCATGGGAGGTCTCCAAGATCCCTCAAGCTCTTATGGAACCCATCTTTGATGGGGTTTTTGGTGGGGAAACTCCAAGATTCTTCAGGGTTTGTGATTCCTTCTTGATTTCTCCCATCTTCCTTTGGGTTTATTTCCTTTTCCACGATGTTCTCTAGTATAATTCATATTGAGTTTGTATCTAGGGTTTAACGTTGAGTATTTTTGGTGAAATATTATGGTCTAGGGATAGATTATTCTCTATTATGGTGCGGCAGAGGTGCAGTTGAGGTTTTACACCAAGATTTAATGGTTTTGACACAAAAGGTAGGTGATTCCATGTGTAATCATTTTATGATGAATTATATTTCTTGGTTTAATAATTTAGAATATTTTTAATCTATTTTTTGTGGTGTAAAAACTTTTTTTGATGGATTTGGTTAAGCATTTAAGTTTATAGTTGCATTTTTGTTTAAAATTGTGTACTTTTCAAATGTAACTCATGTGATACCTTTTGTGGTAGTTTTATATAATATGAAATTAATTTATTAGTTACTAAAAGGGGTTGAAAATTCTGGTTTGTTATTTTCTTAGTGTCATGTGGTCCTTGGAAGGGGATTTCGATTGGATTTTATGTGTATAACTTTATTGTACTTCTTGAAGGTGTTTATAAAAATGTGTGTTTTTCATGTGTATCTTTTGTGGTATAATTTGAGGAGATTTTATAGTAAATGATAAAGGTTTAATAAATGTTTAAAGGGCTTCAAATTCTTCTTTGGTAGGGTTTTGGTGTGATCTTTTCCTTGAAATATGGTTTTGAAATGGGTTTTATGTCAAAGCTTTGGTATACTCCTTAGAATTGTATTCTAAAATATTTGAATGGTTTAATGATTTATGTAAGAGGTAAAACCATATTTGAAAACTATTTTGGATTGTGTATATTTTGAAATGGTCCATTTTAAATGTGTAAGGGGTTGTCATGTGATGTGTATCATCTTGGAAAATTTTTATAAAAATGTTTAACAGATTTACTAAAAATGTGAAAGAGATGTGAAAGCGATGTGGGATGTTTTGTGTGAGTGAGATGTGAAAAATGGATTTTGGTTATGAAACGAGTATTATGTAACAAGTGAGTGGGCTATTATGTGAGGTTTAGCATCTAGGGAAATATTTTATAAAATTTTTAAAGGGTTTTTTGAATCATGAAAGATATGAAAAATGTGTTGGGGTCTATTTTGGTGTGATTTGGATTTCAAAATAAATTTAAATGAAAAGGGGGATGATGTGATTGTGTGATGTACATGTGGGCTATTTGGTTGATGTGTTTTTTTAAGTGGTATTTACATGTTAAAATTATATTTCATGGCTTGTTGAAATTTTTTTAGCACAAGAGGGGAACCCGGGTATCAGGTGGGTGGACATGTACTAGTATGCTAGTGATCCCATTGGGTTTGGCCTTAGTTTCATGTAGCAAGATTGATGCTTACAACACTAACTGAACTATGATGATGATTATTGGGGACCAATAGGTTATGGGTATGTTCCCTACTAGTGGATCATGCACGATAACAAATATTGTGATGGTTACTCTCACCGAGATACGAGGTACCTGGGACCCATAACAAGCTAGTGCCTAAGGGTTATTTCATTTTGCTTGTAATCATTAGTTACTTTGTGCTTACCGTCAGTATACAGTATTATTGGCTGTAAAATTCAATAGCTTTTGAATTTATTTTAAAAGTGTTGATTATTTAAATTATCCCACTTGAAAACTTTTTTTATTTAAAGTTTCATCTTTTAGAAATTGTAACTAGCTTTTCCTGTTTATGAAAACTTTCAAACTTTTTATCTTTGAATGTTGATCACATATAATCTCTTAGTGGTGGTATCCTACTAGCCTTTGACTCACACCCTACATACACCTTTGGGTGTATTTAGACTTGGTTTTTTTGTTGGCGTAGGTTGGGCACTATTTTTAGTACCGGTGGTTCAGGTGTCTAGTATGTCCTTGGTGGTGATGTCTTATGGAGTTGCTTGAGGGTGGTGCCTTTTTCCATTAGGTTTCTTGGGATGTTTATTTTTTGTTTTGTACCATTGTTGTAGTATTTGTGAGTTGTTTTAAACAATGTAATTCAGTTCTAAATTTTTGTAAAGGATTCTTTAGGTTTGAAAAATCCATATTCATTTTATTGGATTCATTTATTGTTTTAAGTTTATAAAATCGTGTAAATCATTCCCAATTTTTCAGATTATGATATCCGGGAACTTGTACCAGCACGTGGGGATCAGGAATGCCCTTTGAGCCTTGTCATGGGCCGGGTCGGGTGTTGGTTTTGATGGCGACCAGATTTAGTTCATGACATTTAAAATATTCTTACTCATTTTGTATTTATTGTTAAATGATTATCAAATAATAACTTAATTTTTAGTAAAGTCATTTTAAACTTCAAAAAATATGTTTTCTACAAAAATGATTTTTATTTCTTTTCATGAATTAATATTATAATTAATTTGTGTATTTTTTAGAAAATGTATTTAACAAAATAAAATTCTTTTTTTGGTTTGATAATATAAAAAATTATCTTATGGTAAAATATTTGATATTTTTATAGAAAGTTTGATTTTTTAGTGATAAGTAAAAATACCAATTTTTATAAAAAATATTATTTTATTTTTAAGTATTTACCAATTAAAATTATATTTTAGATTAGTTTTAAAATTTTATTTGTATCTTTTTATTTAAAATAATCCAATTATGTTTTTTTAAATAGATTTTACCCTTTAATTTAGTATAAAAAATTTTATATTTAAAGTGGTTATGTTTTTCTAAAAAAACTATTTTTGGTCGTGTTTTTCCTGTTTAAATTTAATTTAAATTATTAAAATTATGTATTTTGAATTTTGAAAAATGGATTCCATATTTGGAATGATTTGTTCAAAATTTAGTAAATATACCCTTTTATTTTTAGTCAATATGAATAGTAAACTAGGTAATTCTTGTTACCACAGTGAAGGGTAAATTGGGTAATTAAGGGTAAAAATAATATGATAAGGACTATAAAATTACCCTTACACTTACCCCAATTTTATTGGATGAGTAATATTCATCCATAAGTATTAAAGGTTCAAATAAATGTAATTTTCCCATTTTAAAGTGATTATGATATTTATAATATTTATTTAAAGAAAAGTCAAAGATGTCACACTCATATTTTTAATAACTATAACCTTTTCATATTGGGTTATCTAGATTTTATATTTGACTATTAATAGTAATTTTAAATCTAAAATATTTATATTTATCATGGTGATTTATTTTTAATTTTTAGTAAATAAATAATTATCTTAAATTATTACACAACACTAGTGTAATAATTATTTTATTAATTTGAATATCCAATAAATGTTATAAAAAAATATTAAAATAAATATAATTTGAAATGATTAATGTAATCAAAAAATTTTATAGATTACATTAACATGTTATGGATGTACTAAAATATTTGGTTATAATTATAAGTGTTATGTTGATATTATTAAAGTCAAAGTAATGAATAGTCATTAAAATTGACATTATGAATATTTAATTGTAAATAATATTTTATTAAATGATATAAAATTACAAAAAATATTAAATTTGTCCAAATTAGTAGAGAACGATTTAAAATTTCATCCATCATACATTTATCGATCATTTTTTATTTTATATTAAATATATTAAACCACAAATATTAAAAAACCATGTTTTCACGGTAAGAGTAAAAGGGGTTAAATAACGGTTAAAACCAAAAGATAAGGGTATAAATATAGTAAAAAACTTATCTAATTTTTATTTTATAAGGTTATTTTCACCTATAATCATCTTATATTATAAATTTTTATGTTCAGATCCATTTTGAATTGAAAATTAATTTATATTAATTTAATATTTTAATAAATTCCAAGAGTGCCACTCCCCTCTCCTATAAAAGGACACCTCTTCTTCTCATTTATTCACACCAAAAAACCCTATTGTTTAAAAAAACACAAATCAAATATTTTAATATAATACCTCCTCACATTCTATAGGTCTTTTTTTATGAATAACACCACCCTTAGTGGTCTTAAGGTGTTAAGTGAAGGAGATTGTCTAAAGAAGAGGTATTGTTTTTTAAACAAGTGTTTCTATTTTATTTCTTAATCCACCATTTCCGAATCTTCTTAAAACATGATAACATAATAAATCTAGTGTCCTCTATATACTTATATGATATTATTTTAGTTTCATTACCAATATCCATCTCATCTTTCATCAAATGGTAAAAGAATTCATCGTCCATGTGTATAGTAGACTATCGCCTCACGAACCGATGTAATTCATTTTCCATCATCGTATCCAAAGATTGGTTATAATTATGGAATTAATATTTATATATTAATTAATGAAATATTTATCATTATTAAAGTATGATATACCATTTATGTTCTTACATTTCCATGCACCAAAAATGAAAACATCATTCGTGCATACGTGTGGACTACTGCATCTGCGAAGCGATATGATTCAATTTTCCATCACATCATCACATGGAATGATATATATAAGTAAATATAAATAAGTTATATTATATTTATGATATTATAATAAATCTATAGTGATAAAATAATACTTATCTTATTTCTATAGTAATCATTGAAAAATGAAAATGTTATTCATGCGTACGTAAAACCTATCGTCTCTATGATTGTATCGTAGTTCATTTTCCATACACATATTTAATGGATGGATTTAAAAGTATACATAACATATAAAATTTATAATTATGTCATGATTATTATTTTGGAGATGATGAGATTCAGATATCATTGACCATAGTCGACAGACCGAAGTCATTTTGGACATATGAACTGAATATCATCAAAACACCCAACATGAAGTTAAATAATTAAGTAATTATATATAACATGGTAATAAATGATATAAAAGGAATAATAAAAATGAAAAATGTTCTGAAGAAATTTTAAATTAACCTAAGTTTATTATTCAAGAATATAAAGAACTTATGTAATGAGTTAGACTCTATATGAATAGTAACCTTGATAATTTTTGTTATCACGGTAAAGGTTAAATCGGGTAATTAAAGGTAAAAATAATATGACAAGGAATATAAATGTAACACCCCCAAATGATAAAGGGTTAAATGACTAAATGATATGACTTATTTCAATAAGGTTCACCTTCCTTTTCGGGATTCTACCTGATTAGAACTCCACAGTTAAGCGTGTTTGGCCTGGTGTAGTGATCAGGATGGGAGACCTTCTAGGATGTTTCCCAGGGTGTGTGTGAGTGACGACAAATCACAATGGAAAGGACATGTGTTGGCATGTGGGTACTATCAATAGTCAGATGACCTGTTAAGGCATGTGGGTGGGCCCTATGGTGGGGACCACATGTCTGCGGGGCAACTGGTGGTACCTGGCGGGTCAGGACCTGACGACCATGTTAAAGGCAGGGTGTATGTGCTTTCACTGGGACCCAGTTGTTACCTTTGGTATCAAAGGTGGTACCCAACCTTAAGTGGAGTGCATTTCCTGGGTTAAGATATAGGGCCCACAATGAGGACATTGTTATCTAAAGGGGGGTGAATGTAACACCCCCAAATGATAAAGGGTTAAATGACTAAATGATATGAGTCATGTCAATAAGGTGCACCTTTCTCTTAGGGAGCATACCTGATTAGAACTCCACAGTTAAGCGTGCTTGGCCTGGACTACTGATCAGGATGGGTGACCTTCTGGGAAGTTTCCCAGGGTGTGTGTGAGTGAGGACAAAGCACACTGGAAAGGACATGTGTTGGCCTGTGGGGACTATCAATAGTTAGATGACCCGTTCAGGCACATGGGTGGACCCTATAGTGGGGACCACGTGTCTGTGTTGTCACGGCATGGGACCCAGTGGATGGATCATGACAAATTGTTATTAGAGGATTCGGTTCTACCGTAGAACATTGGACCATGATATTCTTTTTTTAACGGCAATAGTGTTAAGTGTAGTGAGTGTGGTTATCAGTTTAGGGAACCCAATATTGGTGTGGAAGCCGACGTATCCATACACCATGAATCTGACTTATGATTTCCGAATCAGTGCACGAAAACCCTGATTGTGTGTGTGTTTTCAAGATTTTTCTTTGTGATCTATTTGAGTCAACTCACCAGGTATAACTTATTGACCATGGCTCACTTGTTTCTTTTTAGGATGCCTCCATGCAGATAGCCAACTAGGGTTCTAGGTATAGTATGCACTGATAGCCCACCGAGCGACGAGCCATTGGTATAGGGCCCTCTTCCAGTAGAGGCACTAGCGGAGGACCCAGCGGTACCATTACCCTTTGGGACACCAATGCCACCAGCCCCAACAATAGAGGGTGCACGCCGCTTGACCGTGTTGCACGAGTTCCAGCACCAGAGGCCATCGAGGTTTCGGGGCAAGACAGACCCACAAGCGGCTGAGGATTGACTGGAGGTCATGGTGAGAGTCTTCCTACTGGTAGGGACACCAGCTGATCTCATGGTGATCCTTGATGCCAGTCTTCTACATGCAGCAGCAGGCAGATGGTGGAGTTTGATGCTCCAGGTTCATGACGAGGTGACACTTCTCTCGGCATACTTTGAGAGCCTATTTCGGGCAGAGTTTTTCCGAGCGACCCTTCACATAGTGCGCATTCAGAAGCTTCTTCATCTACAATAAGGCAGCATGACTGTGGCTCAGTACTCAGTGAGGTTCACCGACCTCTCATGTTACTCCACTGATATGGTGCATAACCCATTCTTAAGGGCCCGAACCTTTGAGAAGGGACTCAGGAGGGACATCAGAGCTTCGATGATTTATCTCAGCATCCCGATGCAGGCAGGGGTGTTAGAGTGAGCCCTATTAGTGGAGAGTTTTCTTGCTGGGCAGTCACCAGTAGCAATACCCACCACTAGTCGTCACGTAGCGGAGTCTTCTGTAGTTAGCAACAGACATATGTCACAGAGGTTCAAAAGGACTAGACCCACAGGTGGACGACCGCATGACTCAGGATCGGTTGTGCAGGGTACTGGAGATAGAGCCAGTCATGCGAGGAACAAGCAGTTGTTCACATGCGGTGGGCATGGTCACATGGCTCGTGACTGTCCGACCTGCCATACAGATGATCACCAGACGGTTGAAGGACCGCCCAGGCAGAGATAGAGGTTCGACCGAGGAGGTCCACAGGGAGCAGGCAGACATGGAAGAGGAGTTGGTCGTGCAGCTGGCAGTGGGTGACGATTCAAGATGTTACCACCACCACCACCACCAGGTGGTCCACCCTGACCACAGGAGCAGGTGGACAGGGGAAAGCTCAGATCCAGGAAGATGAGGCCTACGACCATGGCTCTCCGGAGATGCTATGAGGTACGATCTGTGTCTACTCCACCTTAGTTGCATTACTTATAGACACAGGTTCTAGTAATTATTTTATTTCCACTACCCTCGTTCAAGTCTCATAGATTCCAACGGAGTCGTTGGCTCGATCCTTAGGGCTAGAGACTCCTACAGGAGAGGATTCCATGATAACGCACTGGTTCTGGCAGTGTGAGCTTACTCTAGGAGGCGAGAGCTTCAGCTGGAATCTTCTAGTAGCGACGTTGAGGCCTTACAACATCATCTTGGGTATGGAATGGTTATCTACAGTACAAGCTCAGAATGACTGTATTAGGTGAAAAGTGCAGTGTGTCCACATGGATTGGACCAGGTTTACCTTCACCAGTGAGAAAGGATCCTTTGCAGCATAGGATGGACTTACTTGGAGGAGAGTGCAGTTGATCACTCATCATTTGGCTATCCTTACCCTCATAGTGGTTGATGTAGAGAGTCTGAGCTATCCTGTAGTGGTGGACCAGTACACGGATGTCTTCCCTGATGATGTTTTGGGTCAACCTCCTCGCAGAGAGGTGAAATTTTACATTGACTTGTACCCCAGGATGGTACCGATATCTACACCAGCGTATCAGATGGCTCCCATAGTGCTACATGAGCTGCGGGTATCGCTAGAGGACTTAGAAGGAAAGGGGTTCATCCAACCCAATGTTCCTCCTTAGGCAGCCTCAATTTTGTTCGCCAAGAAGGCGGATGCGAGCTTGAGACTTTTTGTAGATTATCGGTGCTTGAACCAAGTGACCGTGAAGAATAAGTACCCACTGTCGAGGATTGAAGACCTCTTTGATTAGCTGAAGGGGGAAAGAACGGTTCTTGAAGATAGACCTTAGATCATGCTATTACCAACTCAGAGTACGAGACAAGGATGTGCAGAAGACGACTTTCAGATGTTGGTATGACCACTAAGAGTTCTTGGTAATGCCATTTGGCATGACCAACGCTCGAGTATTGTTCATGGGCCTCATGAATAGGATCTTCCATACATATCTTGATTTCTTTGTGGTGGTCTTCATTGATGATATTTTTATATACTCAACTATTGAGGAGGAGCATGCCTATCATTTGCAGATAGTTCTAGACACACTCTGAGAGCCACAACTTTACAGTACGCTCTCGAAGTGCTAGTTCTGGATCCTATAGGTTCACTTTTTGGGACATGTCATATCAAAGACTGGAGTTGCAGTGGATCCAGTGAAGATTTAGGTGGTACTTTCTTGGGAGCCGACCAAGAGTGTGACTGAGGTACAAAGTTTTCTTGGGTTTGGATGGATACAACCAGAGGTTTGTGCCAGATTTTTCCAGAGTTGCAGCACCTTTATCAGCATTGACGAATAAGGGGACACCCTTCATGTGATCAGAGAGATGCCAGCAGAGTTTTTAGGAGCTTAGGAAGAGGCTGACTAGTGCCCCCATCTTGAGGATTCCAGAGGAGGGTGTAGGGTATGTAGTCTACTATGATGCATCAGGGACCAGACTCGGATGTGTCCTGATGCAGGAGTGAGCAGTGATCGCATATGGTTCTCAATTGCTGAGACAACATGAGTAGAACTACGCTACCCATGAGATAGAGTTAGCAGCAGTGTTCTTCTCCTTGAAGATGTAACGACATTACATGATGAGCAAGCATTTTACAGTCTACTCGGATCATAAGAGTCTCAGGTATGTCTTCTCACAGAAGGACCTGAACCTGACACAACGATGTTGGCTTGAGTTCCTCCAGGACCATGACTTCAAGATAGTCTATCATCCTGGGAAGGGGAACTTTTTAGTAGATTCACTCAGCAGGAGATCTGGTATACAGCTACTAGGCAAGGTGATAGAGCAGTTGGCCGCTTTGCAGATAAATTTTGTGGATCAAGATGGAGTAGCTTTTCTTCAGTCTCTTACAGTCACTCCCCCACTTCTTCAGTGAGACGGGGAGGTTCAGTGTGGGGATATTGACTGTGAGGCTCTACGTGATTAGATATCCACAGGACATGCACCTGATGAGTTTTATGAATGTGGGGAGAACATCATTCTTTTCAGAGGACGTAACATGGTACTAGTGTCACTTCGTGAGGAAGTGTTGAGGGAGTTACACACATCCCCTCTAGCGGTAAATCCAGGAGTGGATAAGATGTACCATGATCACCGATGAAAACACTGGTGGTTGGGAATGAAGAGAGCAGTAGCAAATTTTGTCTCTCAGTGCCTCACTTGTCAGCATGTGAAGGCGGATCATCAGGTACCAGTAGGATTATTTTAGCCTTTAGATGTCCCAGAGTGGATGTGGGATGGGATATCCATGAACTTCATGAAAAGACTTCCACATACATCCATAGGTCATGATTCTATCTGAGTGATCGTCGACCAACTCACCAAGTCGGCCCACTTCCTACCGATCAGAGAGCAGGGTTCAGTAGAGGGCTTGGGATGCCTCTATTTTTAGGATATTGTGCGGATCCATTGAGTACCATTGAAGATTGTCTCCGATCGTGATACATGATTCACTTCTCGGATATAGAAGAGGTTTGAGGAGCTTTCAGGATGCAGCTTCATTTGAGCACCATCTTTCATCCTCAGAGAGACGACCAGACTGAGCAGACCATTTAGACCCTCAAGGACATGTTTTGTGCTTGCGTCCTCGACTTCGGTCGCAGATGTGAGGATCACTTTCCTTTGGTGGAGTTTTCATACAACAATAGCTATCACTCCACCATTAGGATCGAACCTTTTAAGGAGTAGTATGGGTGACCTTGCAGATCACCTTTGTGCTGGACTAACCCAGGGGAGTCAGCATTCGTGGGATTAGAGATGGTATGGGCTACCATAGAGAAAGTGCAGATCATTCAGGAGTAGATGAAGATTGTACAGAGCAGGCAAAAGTCTTATGCCGACAGGATATGGAGACTTTTAGAGTTTTAGGATGGAAACCACGTCTTTCTACGACTCTCACCTAGACGAGGTTTGCAGAGATTTGGCTGGGGTGGCAAGTTATCTTTGAGGTTCATTGGACCCTTCTTAGTCCTCAGTAGAGTTGTTGAGTTAGCTTATCACCTAGCACTTCCCCCTCAGTTGCACCAGGTGCACGACATCTTCCACGTATCCCAGTTGAGGAGATATGTGCACAACCCATATCAAATCATAGACCACAATGAGCTGGAAATCGATGATGGGGAAACATTTATGGAGGTTTTAGTAGACATTGAGGATCGACAGGAGCGGGTCCTTCATGGGTGGTCGATACCTCTGGTGCGCTTTAATTGGCTGCATGGGAACCTCCAGGAGAGTACATGGGAGCGGTAGGATCAGATACATGCTCATTACCCCCACTTGTTTTCCTATATTTGTGATGTGGCTTTTGGGGTTGCAAACCCCTGAGGTGGAGAGAATGTAAAGACACCAAATTTCCATGTAATTTTTTTAATTATATGGGAATTTTACGAGTCCGTGAAAATTTATGATGCATAATTCTGAGGCTCGATGTTCCCAGAATGAATTTCTGAACTTTTTTTCAGGTACATTTAGTAAACATATGAGTGATTTTTTGTAACTTTCAAACCATTGATCGGAATTGAAATCGGAGGGCACCTTTGAACTCACAGCACCAGTATTCACTTAAGGAGACCTTCACCTCGACCGCAGTAGGTCGAGGGTGAAAGATAGATTTTTTGTTTTTTAGTGGAAATGAAAAATAAAATAAAATATACTTTTACTTTATTTTCTAATAAAAACCTCCCACAAGAATGTTAAATAGGCGGGGGCCACCTAAATTAAAACCCCCATTTTGAATTCCTAAAGGTGGGGACCACCCGAACTCTCTTAATGGTAGAAACCCCTTGAACTCCATCATTAATGAAGAGTTAACCCATGGACTTCGTCCAAATTTATTATTCCAACATGGTATAATTAATTGTGCCAACAATTAATTATGCCAACGTAAATTAAATTGATATAATTAATTTAATAAGTTGGAACCTCTCATTTTTTCAGGTGGGAAATTGCTGGAAAAGGGAGAAGCTTGGGAGAGCTTGGAGAAACTCATCCCCAACAAAGAACTTCTCCTCCAAAAAAAGAATGCCATCTCCATCAAATAACGTTCTTTGGGGCCAAGAAAGAGGATGATGCATGAGCCTGACTTTAGAAGCGTGTTGCGGAGGTGACGATCATTGGCACCCTTTTCGCCTTCACTGTTTTCATCTCTCAACACAACAACAACCCTTCAAGGTAGGGTTTGATGTTTTAAATGCCTCCCTTACCCGTTATTGATGTTCTTCATGATTCAAAAGTTGTGAACTGCTTGCTACCACTCTAACATGGAGGGTGCAGGCCAAACGAACATGGCCCGACCTCTCCGTAGTCCCTTGTGGTTTTTGAAGAAATATTTGTGATAGAGGAAGACGGAAACCAGAGGCCAGCCACACGATGGGGGTGGTGGTGCACGACCGCACCATGCGGAGATCATAGCTGGCCATCCGGCCAGCCGTAGCGGACTGCCGCCCCGCGGCCGCCCCGCCGCACCACGGCCGCCCCGCCATACCTCGGCCGCCCCGCCACACCGCAGCCCTCCCGTGCCTCGGGCCACCCAGCACGGGCCGGGCTGGACCCAGAGGGCTGGGCTGACCCGAACCGGACTAGGTCATCCTATTTTGAGTTGAACTAGGTCGGTCTGACCGGGTCGGATCGGACCCAGACCAATTTTGACCCTATACGTTCTTTCAGCCATAACTTTGGCATTGGTTGTCCGTTTGACGAACCATATGCGGTGCTAGAAACCTTGGAGCGAGACGGTCCTTTTTTATACCCCACTTAAGATTTTGATAAAGTTGGGGTATGATCAGGTTGGATCAAGCACGAATCCAACCGATCCCTCAGGACTAAAAGGCTAATAACTTACAGACCAGGTGTCCAATTGACGCACCATCTGTTGTGTTGTGACCCCTATGACGTGGCGGTACTTTAGGATACTTCTTCAATGGACTTCATAGAAGTTGGAGTATCGACCAGTGGCTTGAGGAGTGGACCCTCTTGGAGACAAGTGATCTTAGTGTGGGAACCCTGTAGCTGGATCTGACGATGTACTGACATTGTACTAGGATCTTGTGTGGGTCTGATGTTGTACTAACTTTGAACTATGATCCTATGTGGGTCTGACGGTGTACTAGGATCCTGTGTGGGTCTGAAACTGTACCAGGATCCTTTGTGGGTTTGAAATTTGGGATCCTTCATGGGTCTGCCTCTAAACAGAGTAAGATGATTCAATAGTCACATCTAATCATCTCTACTACTGTACCTATGATATAACTAGTGTGAGCTGAGTTCGTACCTGTGTAGTACTTTCCTTCGTGGTAATACCTGGGTGGTATTCTTCTGTGTGGGGTACCTATGTGGTACTTACCTTTGTGGTATTCTGTCCTTTGTGGAATAGTTGAGATTTGGGCTTTTGGGTTAGAACCTGTGTTTCCTCATGATTGAGATAGTTATATTTGATAACTTAGGTATATGTATGGTCATATAACTAAGTGGGGTTGTCAGTTGATTTCATGCATTTTGGTTTATCCTCTATGGATTTTGTGAGACCTTGAGGGTCTCGGGGTCCCTACTGAGTATCGTTATACTCACCCCAGCATGGGCTAGGCCCACACCTTTTTGTGTTTGATGCAGACGATGGACAATGTTGATCGAGGCTGATGGTACTAGGACTGGTCGGTTCCCAGAGGTGGACCATGCGGTGTGTTGGTACGTAGAGGAGATAGGCAGACATGGAGTGTTGAAGAGGTGATCTGTACATACCCTTCAGGTAGGAACCTCAGAGGATGACCCAGTAGCTGTATTTACCTTTCTTCAATTGTATTGTATTTTAGTTGTACTTGTACCTTTACTGTTGGGCTTGTATTTCGGCCCCTCTAACTTTCAGTACTCTTTTTTTCTATTCAGTTTACTTGAGATCGTATCTTTCTTTGTTCTTGGTTGCGTGTGTTTACAGGTTATAAAGGAAATGCCTTCCTTGATTTAGGGAATACACATTTCGGTTCTAGTCGCCAGCCCCTGGCCTATGGAAGGTGGGGTTGGGGTAGTCACGGCACAGGCCCTGGGAGACGGTTTGTGATAATAAAATTACCCGTACACTTGCCCAAATTTTATTGGATGTGTAATATTCATCCATAAGAATTCAAGGTTCTAATATATGACCTTTAGTTTTCATAGGAATGTGATTATGACATTTATAATATTTATTTAAATAAAAGTCAAAGATTGAACACTCATATTTTTAATAATTATAACATTTTTAATATAGGGTTATATAGAGGTTATATTCGACTATAAATAGTAATTTTAAATCTAAAAGATTTATCTTCTCATGATAATTTTTTTATTTTTAATGAATAAATTATTCGCTTAATTGATTACATAATGCTGATGTAGTAATTATTTTATTAATAGGGAATATTAAATACATATTATTAAAATACTAAAATAAATAAAATTTTAGATAATTAATGCAATAAACTAATTTTATAAATTAAATTGACATTTTAAGGATATAGTAAAATATTTGGTTCAAATTATGTGTGTTATATTGATATTATTAAATTAAAATTAATGAATAGTCCTTAAAATTGACATTATGAATATTTTATAGTACATAATATTTTTATTAAATGATATAACATTCTAAAAAATCTTAAATTCATCCAAATGATTGGAATAATGTTGAACATGTAATAAAAGATCCATTTATTAGTTTTTTATAATTTTATAGTCCAATTATGGTTTTTGAAATATATTTAATACTTGAATTTAGCATAAAAATTTTTATATTAAAAAATAGAATTTTTCTGAAAAAAAATCGTTTTACATTGTATTTTATCATTTTAATTTTAAATTAAATGATAAAAATTATTTGTTTAAAATTTTGAAAAATGTATTCAATATTTGGAATCAAGAGGTCCTAATTTAGAAAATATGTTTCTTTTATTTTGGGAAAATATGAATAGTCACCTTAGTAATTTGTATTACCACGATAAAGGGTAAATCCAGTAATTAAGTGTAAAAATAAAATGTTAAGGACTAGAAAATTACACTAAAACTTTCCCCAATTTTATTATATGAGTAACATTCGTCCATAAGTGACCTAGGTTTGAATAAATGGCCTTTTTTCCATTTATAAGTTATTATGATGTTTATAATATTTTATTGAAAGAAAAATCAAATATGTCACACTCATATTTTTATAACTATAACATTTTTAATATGGTGTTATCTAGAGGATATATTCAACTATAAATAATTATTTTAAATATAAAATATTTATCTTTGACATGGTAATTTGTTTTTAATTTTTAGTAAAAAAATAATTACCTTAAATACTTACACAACATTGATGCATTAATGATTTTTTTAACGAAAATATAAAATAAATGTTATTAAAATTTTAAAACAAATATACATTGAGATAAAAAATGTGATAAATAACTTTTATAGATTAAATTTACATTTTATAGATGTAATAAAATATTTTTTTTTGAATTATAAGTGATTTATTTATATTATTAAAGTCAAAGTAATGAACAATCCTTGAAATTGACATTGTGACTATTTTATAGTAAATAATATTTTATTAAATGATATAAAATTCCTAAAAGTATTAAATTCATCCAAATTATTGGGATAAGATTTAAAAAATAATACATGATCCATGTATGGGTCGTTTGGTATTTTATAGTAACTATATCAACCCTAAAAGAATACATATCGATATGGTTAGAGTTAAAAGGGTTAAATAAGGGTTAAAACCAAAAGATAAGGATATAAATATTGGGAAAACTTATCGAAAAATTATTTTATGAGATTATTTAGACCCTAAAACATCTTATATTTGAAATAAATTACATTTATATCCATTTTTAATTGAAAATTAATTTATATTAATTTAATATGTTGGGAAATTCAAAAAGTGTTCATCCCCTCTCCTATAAAATGACACCTCTTCTTCTCATTTATTCACACTTCAAAACCCATTTGGTCCCTAAAATATCTTCCAAAATTCCTTATTATAATACCTAAAAGCATTCTATAGTCCTTATTTTTTACATAACACCAACCTTAGTGGTCTTAATGTGTTAATCAATGGAGGTTTTCTAGAGAAAGAAGTATATTTTTATCCACTTGTTTTAGTTTTGTTTCTTCATCCAACTCCTTCCAATATTTTTCAACCATGATAAAATAATAACATAAATATCTGAAATATAATAAGATTTTATTATGTGTATAGAATAACCTATATCCATCTCCACTTTCATCAAATGGGAAGTTAAATCGTCGTTCGTGTGTACGACAGATTACCACCTCACAAACCGATGTAATTCATTTTCCATCACCATCTCTTAAGAATAGTTATAATTATGGAATTAATATTTATACATGATATTCATAACATATTTATCATTTTTAAAAGATAATATATCTTTTAAATTCTTACCATTCCATGTACTGAAAAATAGCAACATCGGTCGTGTGTATGTGTGAACTATCACCTTCACGAACCAATGTAATTCATTTTTCACAACCAATTCAAAAGGATAATATATATATATGTATATATTTAAGGAATTAATATTATTTTTAAGATATTATTATCATTATATAAATATAAAAATATACTTACCTTCTTCCCATAATGATTGTTGAAAAATGGAAATGTTACTCAGGCGTATGTACGACCTACCATCCCCATTATTGTAATGTAGTTCATTATTCATATCCATATTTAATGTATGAATTTAAAAGTTTAATTGATGTATAAAAGTGATAATTTTTTCATATATATTATCCTAGAGATGATTGATTAATGAACTCTTTGACCATAGTCAACTAATTGAAGTCATTCTAGACTTATGGACCGAACATCATCAAAACGTCCGATGTGAACTTAATTGATTCAGTAATTGTATATAACATGTTAACAAGTTATATAAAAGGAATAATAATATTTAAAATGGTTCTTAAATTTTTTTAAATTTACCTATTTTTATTTTTCATTAAGATAATGATTGTATGTGACGATTCAGACTCCATGTAAGGGACTATTTAAATAAAAAAACTCATTTTAAATGTTTTAAAGATTTATTTTTTAAATATTTTTTTGTCATGTACATGTTTTTAAAATTATTTTTATGAATTTATTTATATGGACATGATTATTTTAAAAGTTTACTTTTCTAATTTCTCTCAAAGGTTTTCAAAAAGGGATATTTTTAAAGTTTTATATAAGGGATATTCTTTTAAAAATCCTCTTTTAATGTTTCTTTTTACAAAAGTCAAAATGAATGTTTTTTTAACTTATACAGAATTACCGGATTTTACTGATTCCATGAAACCTTAACTTTTTTAAGATTCCTTTAAAACATTACATGGTTATTTTCAAGGAAATTTTTACCTTTTTATGTGCGTAGTATTCTTTAAAAATAAGTTATTTATCTCAATGAATGTTTTTATGATGTAAGAATTCATGTTTTAGGATTATGTTATGGTTTTTGGAATTATTTATGATGATGTGAGTTTCTATTATAAAACAAATATGGGTGGGTCCATTATATCCCTCTCATGAATTGGGTATGCTTATTTTATAATTTGGCCATGATGGTTATTTCAAGTGCAACTACAAAGGTTACATCTATGTATAACCATGAGGGTTATTTCATGGTATCTGAGAGGGTTACATCATATGGTTGTTATGAGGGTTACATCATAAGTACTTATGATAAAAAAATCCACAAGTTAACAAAAAAATTTATTATGATTTCTATGTTTTTATAGAAATTTATTATTTACACAAGGTAAGTTAATATGTTTATGTTCAATGGAAAGTCTATGTTACCTCTTAAGGGTGAAAAGTATATCTTTATGGAAAAGTTTTCAAGATATTATTATGTTTTTAAAGAAACCTTTATGAGTATCAATTTTCCTTTAAGTTTTTTATTTTTTTATGGAATTATTTGGGAAGAAAAGGAAATTTTATGGGCAATAAAATGCTTATTTTGAGCTCGAATATTATTTTTGTAAAGGAAAATTATTATAAGTATTTTGGAAATAATGTGTTCTTTTATTCTTTTAATGTCTCTTACTGAGTTTTTTGTGCTCATCCCACAGTTTTTAAATGTTTATTAAAGTATTTTAAGGAATATTAGGGACAAGTATGAGTTCAAGGTATAATTTTTGAAGATATGTCATGAAAGAAAACATTTTTTATTTTAAAAGGGATTCCTTTGGTGGAAAAAATAGATACTGAGTAAAAGTATTCACTTATTATGTATGGGTTTTTTATGTATGATTTATACCTAATTCAATAAAACTCTAAAAAATATTTGGAAAAATAATGTTATTTATAGTTTTAAAATAAATATAATACGTATTTTTTAAGGTTGGGTCCTTATAGTTGGTATTTGAGAGGGGATTATACAACTTTGGAGATTATGATGTTTTTATGTGATGTTATCTTAAGAGTTATAAATATCATCATGACGTTATAATTTTGAGTTTGATCATGAGTTTATAGTCTTAGAAACCCCAATTTTAGGTTTTAGGCGATGGAATTTTAAGGTGACTAATGATATTATTGGAGACATTTATTTTTTAGATAATTATGGGCTATACCTTTTGGAATAAAAAATAAATGGTATGATATAACCTTGGTAGTTAAAAAATTTATTAAATATTGAATATATTAAGGTTATTTTTAAGAATGATTCTCATATTCATGGGAATGTTATAAGGATTATATTAATTTAATTTTAGAAAAAAGAAAAAATGTAGGCTTTGTGACAACCTATCACATCTAGTATGTACATATGGTTTAAACCGACAATCCAAGGGAAACAAGGGTGTATTTCCTACCACTGGACCACATGAAGTCCCAGTTAGTATGAATTTTTATTTTTAGTTACAAAAAATTATGTATGAAAATTAATTTGATTTTTGGAACATATGTATTATCATATAGAATATCATGGGATTAAAGAAAATGGTGATTAAGTGATTAATGTTATTTTAGAAGAAGATCATTATAATTTTGGGAATAATTTTAGGAATATGTTAAAAATAATACAATTATATTTCATTTGAGGAATAAAGGTTTAATTATCTTTTTTTGGATTCACGATGTATCGAAATGAATTATAAAATCTTTTAGATTACATGATTTGGGTACTTAATTTTTAGTATGAGAGTATTTGATGTTATTTGGAGATAAATATTAAAATTATCTTGGAATACCATGTAATAAAATCTTTATGAATTTTGGGTTTCAATCATAGTTTGGACTATTTTTAGGAATTTTAAGGAACTTTATTTAGCGAATGATCAATCTTGAACATTGGGTATTGCTGTTGAATTTTGGATATTAATGTAGTTTTTTAAATAAAATAATGGTTTATTATTTTTGGGGAATTACCTTATATTATCCTATCAATTTTATTTTTTGTTAATTCCTAAATACATGAGGAATATATTTTCAACCTTTTTTGGATTTATTAATGCTTATAAGTTGATTCTAATTATTCATGAATGAAAAATTCATGATAAATACTCATCGTATAGAGAAAAAGATGTGATTGTGGTAGAAATTGATTAAAATATGAAAATATACTTGTAAAGTAAGTATATTCACTCATGTTATTAGACATGGATGTAACTAAATTCCTCAACTCTATGAAATAGATCTTGAAACAAAAACATTATCTGTTTACTTTTCTTACTGGGAAATTAATACCCATTTAACCCATCATAGATTTATGGTTTTTTGATTGTTCACTTTCTCATGAACATATTCTATATCACTCTATATTATTACTTGGGTGTTATCTTTTCACTTCCAGGTCCATGTTTTACTATACGGAAACATAGTTATGTGACCTTCATACTTCCCTTTCTTTCTTTTAATGTGGAAGTTTTAGGAAAAAAAATTCTGATGTGGGATTTTAATAAAGGAATATTGAAAAGTAAAACCTTAGTTATCAAGCCCAAATTCAAAATTACAAGGATATAATTTAAAAAAGGGGGTATAATGTAATATCCTAAGATTATAAAATTGAACACTATGTTTTATAGCATACATGATATGTCATATCGAACTTAAATAAACCACTAAATTTTATTATTTACATGTGATAGTTATAACCTAGCCGTTAAATTGGTGGGTATTAATAGAAATAACATATTAATTAAATAAATATATTAGTTCTAATAATTATGAATTTATTGTTAAATTATTACAAAATAATAACATATTTTTCAGTAAAGTCATTTTAATCTTCAAAAAAATACGTTTTATTCAAATATGTTTTTTATTACTTTTGATGAATTTATATTATAATTAATTTAAGGAAGTTTTATAAAATTTATTTTAAAAAATAAACTTAATTTTTGGTTTTATCATGTCAAAATTATCTTAGGATTAATTTATGAAAATATTTCTGAAAATATTGATTTTGTAAGAAAAAGTGAAAAATATTAATTTTAATTGAAAACTATATTTTGTTTTTTCAGTTTTTAAAATGTAAAATTATTTTTTCGATTAGTTTTAAATTTTATCTAGATCAATTTTATTTTAAATAATCCAATTATTTTTTTAAATGTATTCGATACTTTAATTTAGCATAAAATCATTTTATATTTAAAGGGGGTATTTTTCAAAAAAAAATGTTTTTCACTATGTTTTATCAGTTTAATTTTAAATTAAATGCTGAAAAATAGATGATTTGAATTTTTAAAATGGGATTTCATATTTTGAATAATTAGAAATAAATTTATTAAATTGGGATCTCTTATTTTTTGGACAATATGAATAGTAACCTTAGTAATTTTTATTACCACAGTAAATGGTAATTATGGTAATTAAGGGTAAAAATAAAATGATAAGGACTAGAAAATTACACTAAACATTGGCCCAATTTTGTTGTATGAGGAATTTTATTCTTTAATCAACCAGGCTTTGAATATATGGCCTTTATTTTCCATTTTTAAGTGACTGACATTTATAATATTTTATTTTAAGAAAAATCAAAGATGTCACACTCATATTTTTAAATATCTATAATATTTTTAATATGGTGTTATCAAAATTATATATTTTACTAAAATATTAATTTTAAATATAAAATATTTATCTTAATCATGGTAAATTATTTTTAATTTTTAGTGAATAAATGAGTACTTTAAATTGTTACACAATGTTGATGTAGTAATTTTTTTATCAATGGAAATATCAAATAAATGTTATTAAAAATATTAAAATAAATATACTTTGAGATAATTAATGTAATAAACTAATTTTATATATTATATTGACATGTTATGGGTGTAATAAAATTGTTTTTTTAATTATAAGTGTTTTATTCATATTATTAAAGTCAAAATAAGGAATAGTCATTGAAATTGACATTCTGAATATTTTATAGTAATTAATATTTTATTAAATGATATAAAATTACTAAAAATCTTAAATTCATCCAAATTATATTTTTCAGGTTTAACATTTAATCCATAATCCATTTATGGGTCTTTTGGTATTTTATAGTATCTAGATCAACCCTCAAAGAGTAAACCTCCATGTTGGCATGGTAATAGTTAAAGAGGTTAAATAAGGGTTAAAACAAAAATATAAACGTATAAATATTGTAAAAACTTATCTAAAAATTATTTTATGGGATTAATTCAACCAAAAAACATATTAAATTCTAAATAAATCACTTTTTATCCATTTTTAGTTAAAAATTAATTTATATTAATTTAATATGTTAGAAAATTCCAAGAGTGGTCTCCCCTCTCCTATAAAAGGACACCTCTTCTTCTCATTTCTTAACACTTGAAACCTATTTTTTAGCCAATATCTACCCAAATACATTCCTATAATCCATAATATCATTATATAATCCTTATTTTTTTAGTAACTCCAACCATAGTGGTCTAAAGGTGTTAATCAAAGGTGGTTTTCCAAAGAAGATGTATAGTTTTATACGCTTGTTTTAGTTTTGTTTCTTCTTCTAACTCCTTATAATATTATTAAACCATGATAAAATAATAAAACCGTTATCCTAAATATAAAAATATATTAATATGTGTATATAATAACTTACATACATCTCCACTTCTATCAAATGGGAAATGAAGTCATCGTTCATGTGTATGAAAGATTACCGCTTCACAAACTGATGTAATCCATTTTCCATCACCATATCGTAAGAATGGTTATAATGATGGAATAAATATTTATAAATGATATTAATTACATATTTATAATTTTTTAAATATAATATATCATTTAATTTCTTACCATTCCATGAACGAAAAAATGATAACATCATTCGTACGTATGTGAGAACTATCAACTCCATGAAGCGATGTGATTCATTTTTCACCACCATGTAAAAAAGGATAATATATATGTATATGTATATTTAAATAAATAATATTATATTTAAGATATTATTATCATTAGGTAAAGATAAAAATATACTTACCTTCTTTCCATAATGATCATTGAAAAATGGAAATATTGCTCAAGCATACATAAGACATACCGTTGGCATGATTGTAACATAGTTAATTTATCATATCCATATTTAATGGATGGATTTAAAATTGGTATGATGAATATAATTTATAATCATAATCTCAATGGTGGATATTATTTCCTTATGATAAATTATAGAGAAGTCATTTTCTAGTTGTACCACCTTTAAGTTCAGTACATATGAGTGCTCAGATATGTACTTCCCCAAGAGGGATACGTGGAATACATCATGTACTTGAGACATATATGGTTGAATTTCTAGTTGATAGTGCATAGAATTAGGGGACTACTTGGGTTGTAAATAGTGATATCCACTATGATAGTCTAAACCCTCACTTCAAGATTCTATACTAAAAACATGTTGTGTGTTTTTTATAAAAAAATAATTGAAAAATACACAGAAAATTTTACAACCAATGATATTTTATGATATAAGTTTTTTGTAATTAGAAAAAATTGTACATTTTATCATAGTTTTACAATATTTATACAATTAACTAGTTATCTTCACATGCGCTACCTCCTTATACAAAACAATCACCTTAATAACTTTTACTAACTAGTGAAAAATACTTTTTAATTCCTTTGAAAAAAAATTATACCAAAATAATAAGATAGTGTTTTTATGAAAATCCATAAAAAATAAATTTTCAAAACCTTTAAAAATACTCTTTAAAAAATAATTGGATTTCTTCTTTAAATTTCATTTGGAAATAATAATTCTTTTATGTATTAATATGATACTTGAAAACTCTTATGAAACCCATGTGGCCACTTAGAAATATCACTTGTGGAATAGAATCCCCGTTGATATCATTAGTTCACTCTCTGTTCTTAATTTATCTCATTTGATATTCAATTTCCAAATTTAATTCTAAAAAAACAATTTTTGAAGATCCATATTTATCATAAATATATCATTAAAAACATTTAAAAATATTATATAAATTATTTTAGTAGAATAAATTAATTTTTGGACTTATAATCACGAAAAAATATCAATTTTCATAGAAACTCAATAGATTTTGGAGAAAACCACCTTACTAGAAAAAATACTTATATTTTAAAAAAATAAAAAAACATAAATGATTTGAAATTAAAATAGACGATTGTATAAAAGTGCATGAAATGTCAAGAACATTCATAGAATATGTACATATCTATTTGAATTACATTAAATGATAGACAAGATCATTTTTCATATACAATGATAAATTTTATCATTTGAAATTTTAACATAGATATTCTAATAAAATAAAATACCAACTAAAATTAAATTTAAACAATAAAAAAAATAATTGTTTCCTATTTTTTAACATCGTAGATCAAAATAGAAATATCTAGATAAAATTTGAAAATATTATTTTTTGTATAAAGTCATAGATTAGTTTTCTATATAATTAACTCCCTTACTAAGGGTTTTCTAATAGAATAATTTTAGAAAAAAATATATATAACACCCTTAACTCATAAATATTTGAGGTAGCCTACTGTAAGATACTTGAACTCACTGGATAAACAATGTGAAGGAGAGTTTCAAGTTGCGGAGAATTTTGTAAGTGGAACCATTCCAAGAAAATTCTCTTTTATAGTTATGGTTCTACAATTTTATTTTATTTGAATAATATATCGATTCATTTTGATCAGATGAGGTTTGAGGATATGATGGTAAATATATTTATATTATATATACATATATATATCTTTCAATATTTGTTGTTAAAACCAATAAAACAAAATGTGGATAAACTTGAAACTAATATGTGTTATCTTGGTTTTATAGTTTATTCATAATTTTACTACACACTTACAAATGAAAACTACATTCTCGATCAAGAAATTATCTTATAAAACATGCTGTGAATATGGATTGGAAAAATATATATACTATATATACCTATATATATATAATATATGAGATAAAAATAAATTCGTTTATTTATATGTTAATATGAATATATAATTTTTATGTATAATGGAAATGATATATTGGAAGATGACAACCCATATTAGTGACTAATAAAGATGACATTCGATAATATTATTATTTCATGTTGATATTCATAATCATGATTCTTATTCGATTTAGTAATAAAGTCATGTTGGTCTATGGTTGGATAGAGATATAAAAAGTGGTATTGGGAGGAACTCCTCATCATTAAGGGTTTTAAGATAAAACCTAGAGGGAGAAAAAAAATCAAAACAACAATGAATATGGATTACAGACATCGACTGTGGGATAAAATTGAAGATATTGATGGAACTAAAAACGGTCCTAGAAATTGGATTTTTAAGAAGATCTGGAAACCAAGACAAAATAGAAATACCTATAAATCATTATTATAAGAGAATTATGATAAAGAACATATCACCTTCTATGTTTAAATCTCTCCCTATATTTGATTTCCCTTTCGGTGTTCCATCCTCACATTTGTTCAAGTCTCCCTCTCTAGCCGATGAAAATGACTTCGATCACCATTTTTGTGCTAGGTTTCTTGAAATTAAATCCCCCATCCACATTCAAGACCCTTCTATGATTTAATCCCATAATCTTTGATCAAAAACCCCATTCGGTTTGAACACATCGGTGCTCGAATTTGGTATTTCGACGCCCTTGGTTCCACTAAAAAACTCAATCGATACCCACCTTTATCCGATCATTCCTTCTTTTTATTTATTCATTTATTATTGTTTTTATACAATGATATTCATATTTCATTTCTATTTATATATATTTTAATATTCATATTTTAGAAAATAATTAATAACACTTATATTTCTATAATTTTTATAATTTTTTATATTAATAAATAATAATAAAATATTTTGACTTTAATATCCAAAATTATATAATTCTGAAAGCATGAATTAATTGTTTTTAATATCAAAAGTTGAATAATCATAATTTCATAATTATAAAATTTTAACTATGAATTTTTTATAAAATTATTTGCTAAAATTAATTGTTAAAATTAATTTAAGTATTTATAATGACAAATCATTCATTTTTATATTTTTCATTATAATTCCTATAATTTATTTATCTTAATTAAAACAAAATATTATTTCATGAATGATAATTTAATAATAAATATTTTTTTTATAAATTTATATGTTTACTTATAACCCAAAAATATCAATTTCAAAATATTATTTTAAACAAAATAACACCAAATTTATAAAATAAAATTTCTGTTTATAACTTTGAATATTAATTTAAAATAAAATCTTATTTATAGAAAATAATAATTTATTTAAAACTATTATAATATAATATTTTATAACTAAATAAGATATGAGATAAAAATGAACGTATTTGTTTAAATTTTGATATTAATATATAATTTTTTATTTATTAAGGTGGTGATACATTAGAAGATGACAACCCAAATAAGTAACTAATAATAATGACATTCGATAATACTATTTTTTTTATTATTCATTCATATCAGTATTCATAATAACGACTCTTCTTTGGATAATAAATAAAGATAAGTTGGGCCATGGTTTAATGGAGATGTTGATAGTAGCGATGGAAAAGAAATTATCAATATTGAGGGTTTTGTTCAGTCGAACCTAAAGTTGAAGATGAACAAGAGAATTTTGAATGGACAACATCAAATGAATCGAATGACAATGATATAACCACCCGTTTAAAATAGTGAGACATACAGGGACCATTTCATCCCATATAAATATTTTGATTGTTTGGGATACACCTAAAAATGTAAAGGATGATAGCCCTACTCCAAAATCAAAACACACACCACATATGGGATATGACCTAGCAGGTGCTATGCCCAACCTATTCACAGTCCTTGAGCCATATACCTGATCACGCACATATTTATCCCAAGATATGCTCAATAATTTCAAGATTACACATGTATTGCTACACTTTATAACTCCCTCCATCAGATTGGTTGAGTGTGTTGGGTCCACCTAAGCAATTTTTGACTATGCCCTTGGATTCATTTGGTTGGTAAAATTTTTACTTATCTTTCATAGGAAAATATCCATTGATTAACACCTTAATACCTATAAGGTGAGTGTTATTCATAAACTAAGGCCTCTCTAATGAGGTTAGGGATTCTAGGAAGGTATTTGGGGAGGTATTGCATGAAAAAATGAGTTTTTAAGTGTGAATAAAAGAGAAGAAGGAGTTTCATTTTATAGGAGAGGTGATGGTCACTCTTTGAATTTCAGAATATATTAAATTAATATAAATTAATTTTTAATTCAAAGTGGATCCAAAATGATTTTTTTCAAATATAATATGATTGTGGGTCTAAATCCTCTTATACAAAATTTTTTAGATAAGTTTTGACAATATTTATACCCTTATCTTTTGGTTTTAACCCTTATTTAACCCCTTTAATTCTTAGTGTGAAAACATTTATTTTTACTCTTTAAGGGTCAATACTATCACTAAAAAATTATAAAAGACCCATAAATACATATAAAAATAAAATTAAAGAAATAAAAAATTAGTCAACAAATACTTATAAAAATTTTCTTTTTTCAAAAAAAACATTGGGCTCAAAATAAATATTTTCTTACCCAAGAAATCACCTTTTCTACCCAACATTTTCCAAAAAACATTTAATAAAAAATATTAAAGGAAAAATAAAATCTATATAGTTTTCTTTTAAAATATGATAAAATCATGAAAACTTTTCCACAAAGCTAAGTAAAATTTACTTTCCTTTGAACATAAACTCAATAACTTACCTTGTGAAAACATGAGATTTCTGTAAAAACATAGCAAGAATGATAAAACATATAGGTGACTTGGGGAATCATTTTCTTATCATAATTACATATAGTGTAACCCTCATAACTCCCATATTATGTAGCCATCACGACTACTATAAAATAACCCTCACGGTTATACTTTGATGTAACCATCACAGTTACACTTGGAATAACCATTATAGTAAAATTCTAATATAAACATACCCAATGCATTAGAGGGTTGTCATGGTCCTAACCATCATTGGTTTATAATAGAACTACCCATAATTTCAAAAAATTCCCAAGAACTATAATATAATCATAAAACATGAATGATTTCATCACAAAAACATTCCTTGAGGAAAATAACTTATTTTAAAAGAATACTTCTCACATAAAAAGGATAACATTTTCTTTGAAAATAACCATATAATCGTATTAAGGAAGATTTAAAACATTATTTCATCATGAAGGTGGGAAAATATGCTCATTCCATATAAGTTAAAAAAAATCATTTTGAATTTTGTAATAAAATATATTAGAAGATGATTTTTAAAATAAATACCCTTACATAAAACATTAAAAATATGCCTTTTGGAAAAAATTTGAGAGAAATAAGAAAATTACATTTTAAAATATTCATGTACATATAAAAAATCATAAAAAACAATTTTAAAACATGAAAATCATAGATAAATATTTATAAAAAAATATTTAAAACATTTAAAATGAGGTTTTTTAGTTAAAGAGTCCCTTACCTTAAGTCTGATTCATCATGTATGTTCTTTATCTTCCTCTTCTTTGGAAAACATCATTTTCTTAACACCTTAAGACCACTAAGGTTGGTGTTATGCCCCAAAAAAGGCTTATAGAATGAGGTTAGGGATTATAATAAGGCATTTTCATAGAGCTTGGATGATCCAAATGGGTTTTTAAGTGTAAATAAATTAGAAGAATATGTTTCATTTTATAGGAGAGGGGAGGGGTACTCTTGGAATTTCTCAAAATATTAAATTAATATAAATTAATTTTCAATTCCAAATGGATACAAACTTATTAATTTCGAATATAATATGTTTATGGGTCTAAATCCCCTCATCCAATAAAAATTAGATAAGTTTTGACTATAAATCTACCCTTATCATTTGGGTTTAACCCTTATTTAACCTCTTTAACTCTTACCATGACAACATGGATTTTTACTCTATAAGGGTTAATATAGTTACAATAAAATTCCAAATGACACAGAAATGGATCATCGATAACATGTTAAACCTTATCCCAATTATTTTTATGAATTTAATATTTTTACAAATTTTATATAATTTAATAAAATAATATTCATTATAAAATATTCATAATTTTAATTTCAAGGACTATTCATTACTTTGACTTTAGAATCTGACCCTCCCTGGTGCTCTTGGGGGATGACAAAGGGGGATATGAACATTGATCTGGTCCCTCCCATATTATAAGGGGGAACTACCTTCATATTTTTCCAGTGCTTGAGCTCGTTTATTTTTCATTGTCCTTAATCTTGATTCACACCCTCATTTCCCCAACATATGGATTTTTTCGAATTTTACAGATTTACATGATAGATTTCCTTAACTTTCAATTTCAATCTCAGAGTTCTTTAAAGCCTCAAATCACTTGAATTTGACTTTGGTGGATCATTTTTGTCAGCATCATCCTTAGATAAATATATTAGATAGGCTCATGTCCATATCATGGGGTTTATAAGAGAGTGTAATTGTTGGCCTTCTCGATAAGTGACACATAATGATTAGGTTTTCCTTGTATGATAATTTGATATATGATTGGTTTAAAGCTCCCAGATACTAAAATGGATCTCATTTATTAATTTTTTTATGGGTATACAATTTTCATATGAATATTGATGCTCCATATATGATGTTACGGGTTATTTTTCCTAAAAAATCAAAATATATCACTCATCCACATGATCTAGAATATGGTTGGCTATTTTTTGTCTTTGGAAAATAGAACTAACAATTTTTTCCAAAAAATTTATCTACAAATATATTTTGAGGTTTATATTTCTAAATATCCAATCGAGTGGGTGTGGATTGCGGTTGGATAAGAGTTCTAGCGTAGATGTAGGTAAAATCAAGAGGAGGCTATTCCAAAATAGTTGATCATGTTAGGTCCTCCTGTTGGCCTCTACACTGGTCCTTTGTCTCTTGAAGATCCAATTATCCTTAATTCCATTCAAGGAATACCAAGATCCATTTACTCTAATCCAAGGGTTAATGATATTTTTTTTTAATTTGATATGTGATTTTGGGGTTCTAGAATTAACGGAATAGGTCCCATGAGAGGCCATGAAGTTTCCCTCTCTTTTTATCATAGTCAAGCCTAGAGTTACCGATAATATTCCAGGACATTGAGACCCTTTAAGACACATTCATAATGTACACGGATAATTTAATAAAACCCCTAAAAGAGTTTATTCTTAGAGCCATTTTGCAGTATTTGTTTAAGGTGATCTATCCCTATTATAAGAAGGTAATGTTGAGGGGGGGATATGAAGAGAATTATCCTTTACAGGGTGGGTCAGATGAGAAAGCAGGTTATAATGATTCTACCTATGAAACTTGGTCCTCTGATTCCAAGGAAGAGGAACTTGTGGAAGAGTACCTTCGATCCTCTTCAAAGAAACGAAAGAAGACCCTTGTGGGTTTAGATGGGTTTATTCAACATGCACGGAGTCTGTGGAGACAGAATTACTACACAAATTTACCTAGTACTCCTATTACAAGGTCATCTAGTAAAGGTAAAATCTCTCAAAATAGATTTACTATTGTGGTTGACATTCCAAAGAGCAAGTACAAGGGTCATACTATGCCTCTAGAGCTAGGAGTACCTCCCCATTATAAGGAGATTGAAACACATGGATTAGTACCAACCTACATTAATCTAGTGAATACAAATAAGGAGGGAATTGAATTTGAGATCACCTTGGATCTCCCCAGGCATTATAATAATGAAATGTTTGAGGAGTATTTCCTAATCAATGTATCAAAGGAGGATGCACACAGAATGTTTGAAAGACCATTGTGAGTTGCTTTGAATGAATAAAAAACATATTAGATTGATAAATAGATTTTAATTTTTATATGTGGATTCAATGAGGGGGGGGGAACCTAGAGGAACATGTGCATTCTTTGGGAAATATGACATTTCAATTTTAGGATCTCAATAAGGATAATTCAGAAATGGAGGTTACCTTAATCGAATGATGATTATTTAAGGTAAATAATTCTAACTGCTTTAAATTGTTCTATAATGGTCTCATTATTTCTTATTAGGTTCGACTTTATCTATATTATGAACTTTTTTAGTTTTCCATTTTTTCCTTAAATGTGCTTGTGAAATAAGAAAATTATTTAGAGTCATTACTTTTACTTTAAAAATATCAAGATAATACTTATAATAAGAACCAACTATTTTATTATATCCTTAATATGTCAAGGTTATCTAGAAAATTTATTGATCATATTAATTATCTTGAAGTATATTTATTTTAATAAATTTAATTACATTTATTTTATATTTCCATTAATAAAATAATTACTGAATTAGAATTATGTAAGGGATGAGAACAAAAATATCAGTAATGTGTATAAAAAGAATGAAAGAACCCAATAGCCCATAACTAAATTTTGGGTTCAAAATAAAAAAATTCTTACCTAAGAAATCACCTTTTTTATCTAAATAATTCCATAAAAACTTTTCATAATAAATCTTAAAGGAAAAATAAAATTCATATTGGTTTCTTTGAAAACATGATAATCTATTATTTTTTTTCACAATGTTATACTTTTCACCCTTAATAAATAACATATACATTCGTCTGAATATAAAATTAACAACTTACCTTTTGAAAATATGATATTTCTATAAAAACAAAGAAACAATAATAAAACATATAGGTAAATTGGGGATTCATTTTCTTTTCATACTTACTTATGATATAACCCTTGCAGATACCATATAATGTAACCCTCACGGATACCATAAAATAACCCTCACAGTTATACTTGGATGTAACCATCATAGTTAAACTTAGAATAATCATCATGTTCAACTTCCAACATAAACATACCCAATTCATTTGAGGGTAATCATTGACCTATTAGTCTTTTGTTTATAAAAAAAACCACCCAACATCATAAACAATTCCCAAGAACCATAACATAATAATAAAACATGAATTCTTACATCATAAAAACATTCCAGGAAGAAAATAACTTATTTTAAAAGATATTATGCACATAAAAAGGAAAAAAATTCTTTGAAAATAACCATTTAATCTTGTAAGTAAAGCTTCAAAATATTAAGGCATCATAAAAGTGGGAAAATCCACTCATACTATATAAGTTAAAAAAACATTCCTTTTGACTTTTTTAAAAAGAATCATTAACAGAGGATTTGTTTTTAAAAGTAAATACCTTAGATAAAACCTTAAAAATATTACTATTGCAAAAAACTAAGAGATATTCAAAACAGCCCTTTTTAAAACATTATTTTCTATATAAATGAATTTATAAAGATAGTGTAAATACAAAAATAAGATAATCAAAAGTTATTTCACTCATAATATTAGCATGAAATAGTCAATAAAGTATAAGTTTAACTAAATTATAAGGAAATTTAATAAATGTGTGACCTCTAGGAAGTTTATAGGATTAATTCTGTATTTATCATTGAAAAATGAAACATTACTCCTACGTACATACGACCTACCGTCTCTATTATTGTAATGCAATTCATTTTTTATAAATATATTTAATTATTAGATATAAAAGTATAATTAATGTATAATTTTATTTTTAAATAATGATAATAATATCGTAAATATGATATTAATTCTTTAAATATACTTATTTGTATCATTCATGTGACGCGGTGATGAAAATGAATCACATCAGTTTGTGGAGGTTACAATCAACATGTACGCACGAACGACGTTATCATTTTTATTTTCCTAGAAAGAAAATAAATTAAATCGTATATTATCGTTTGATAATGATAAATATTTCATGAATATCATATATAAACCTTAATTATATCATTATAACCAATCGTGAGATATAGTGATAGAAAAATGAATCACATTGATTCACAAGGCGGTAGTCCATCGTACACACGAATGATGAATTATTTTCCCCTTTGATAGAAGTGGATATGTATATGGGTCATGAAACTAACATAATAAAATATAATTATTTGGAGGATATTTTTGGTTATTATTTAATCATGGTTAAAGAATATTTGAAGGAGGTGAAAGAAGAAATAAAACTAAAACAAGTGGATAAAATTGTACCTCTTCCTTGGAGAGCCTCCTTTGATTAACACATTAAGACCACTAAGGATTTAATTTAAATTCTGAAACTTCTATATTTCAAATTTTAAAAAATGGATTAAATATTTAGAATTATGAGGTCCAAATTAAATTTAAACTGCAAAATGCAACGAAATATTGTTTTTTAGAAAAAATATTCTTTTCAAACATAAAATGTTTTTATATAAAATTAAAGTATAAAATACATTTAAAAAATCATAATTGTATTATTTTAAATCAAAATTAACAAATTAAACATTAAAACTAATCTAAAATAGAATTTTAATTTTTAAATACATGAAAAGAAAATAATATTTTCAATTAAAATCGTTATTTTTTGAATAATTGATTATTTTATTTAAAAATTGAATTTATCATATTTAGAAAATTATTTTCATAAAATGGATTCAATTTTTTAAATAAACATTTTTTTAAAAAGGTTAGGGTAAATTTTATGGATTTTTTTAAAATAGTGGAATTTTTAGTGAATAGTGAAATACGTTAATTTACAGTGTTTAGCATTATAATCCAAATGCATGAATTTTTGAGTCATGGATGATGTAAGAACCCATTATTTCAAACCATCCTAAAAAATTTACTTTATATATTAATAGTAATCAAAACTATTGATATTCTTGAGGAAAAATAATAAACTAATGAATATAATAATCAAAAACACCCCTCTACCCCTATAAATACCACCCCTCACCATCCCTTATGCTCATACCTTCTAAGCCTTGTAACTTGTAAATATTCTATCCAATTACCTTAAAAAGATTCTTTCCAACATCCAAGAGGTTATGGTCTCAACAAAAGACCAATTCCAAGTTCATTAAGGGGTCCTTCAAGGAGGTGATATTCAAGAGGTAACATTCTCAAACGATATCTTTTAATCTCATTTATTCTTCTACCTTCTCCTCACAAAATTTATCTGTAACACCACAAGATTCCACAGTATGTTTCCCTTTGAATAATGTAATAGCTTGCATTGTACGCAACTTTGAGATTCTAACACACCGCGACCAATCAAACTAACTGTTATGAATAATAATACCCACTTTTTAAAATTTTATAAATTTTATCTTTCAAAATGGAATTCATTTTTGGATTCGTAATATCAAAAATAACTTAGGGTGAATTTTTGGTATTTTTCTGAAAACTTTCAATTTTTGATGAATAGTGAAAAACACTGAGTTATAGTTTAAAACTGAATTTTTATTTAAATAATTATTTATTTTATTTAAATTTATTTTAGTTCAAAATAGATACATAATACCTATATATGTTCAATTTAATTCATTGGAGTCAGTTTATAATAATTTTAGATATATAAAACTTTTATTGAACCTTTTAACCGTCTTTTACCCACCTCCTAGGAGCATTTGAAAAATTACATAAAACTTAATTTTATTGCTTCTATGAGTTGAATTTCAAAAATCTGAGAGACACGGTTGATATGATTATGTAAAATTCAGTTCAATTAGATGAAAATAATTTTGGTGAATAGTAACTTTTTACTTTTATTTACCACGGTTAAAAGTAAATAGGGTAATTAAGGGTAAAAATGATATTATTATTACCCTAACACATGTCCTAATTCTATTAGATAAGTTTAATTCGACCAAAAAAAACCTTAGGAATAAAATATGACCCTTTAGGTCCACTTGAATTAGATTAGTACATTTATTATTATTTTATTTTAAGAAGAGTTAAAAGAGTTAAAATCAAAGTTTAATAACTAAAAAATATTTAATATAGGTTTATACATAAGATAAATTCGAATATAAATATTCATTAGAAATATAAAAATATTTACTACATAATGGTATTTTATTTATAATTTTTAGACATTAAATAGTTAAATTTAATTATGACACAATGATGATGCGGTAATTACCTAATTAATGAAATATTAAAATAATTGATATTATAAATATCCCAATAAATGTAATTGGAGACTTTTTATAAAATACACTTATTTTATAAGTTAATATGACATGTTAGCATTGGTTAGATGAATTTTTTTTAAGTAATAATGTTGTTATGAATTTAGAAAAAACAAAATACCAAATAGTATCAAAATTGACATAAAATAGTTTTTAAAACAAATATTATATTATTAATTGATATTCTATTCCTAAAAATCTAAGGTTTGGAAAAATGTCTTAAATAATATTATATATGTAATTAATTAACCACTTTAGTTTCTCTTGTATGTTTATTGTAATTTTATTAACCATATAATATAAAAATACCAAGAGACATGGTAAATGTGAAACAATTTAACTAAGAGTTAAATCTAAAAGATAAAGTTAATATAGTGAACCAAACCTGTATAAACCCTATTGGTTGAGTGGTTTTCGACCCCTACCTACCTTATCCTTTAAATAATTCATTTTTTAGCCATTATAAATGGAAAATTATTTTATTATAAAATAATGTTTCTAGATTTTCCTAAGGTGCCCCTCACCCCTCTTATAAAAGGGCACTCCCCATTCCCTACAATTCACACCTTTTTTCTCAGCCAAAATCTTCCCAAATACCCTCTCAAATGTCCTCCCTTCATCCTAGAGGCCTTCCTTTAGTCAGAAATCCAACCTAGGGAGCCCTTTTGATCAAATCAAAAGGAAGAACCTGAAGAAGAGGTAAATATTTCATCACCTCTTTCAAGTTCCTTTCTTCTTCCACTTCCTCTTTCTTTGTGGTTTCCATTATAAAATAATAAATATAGTATCTTCTATATTCTTTGATGTTATTATAAATATGGTACAACCATATTTATTATTCTATCCATCCTTTTAATGACATGTCACCATACGTGTGAACGTACAGCTTACCATCTCCACGTCGTGGTGTAATTGTTATTCAATACATTATTATTTGGATGGGTATAATAATGATGTGTAATTGATGTAAATAATAAATATAACATGATAATTATTCTTTATATATGATATAACATCCAATTATATATTATTTTAATATCAAAATAATGATATTGTCGCTCGTGTGTACGTATGGATTACCGTCTCCACGAACGCGATGAGATTCATTCCCCATCGTAATCGATTCAAGACTAATTTTCATTAGATGATTAAAAATAATGTTTAAAGACCTAATATAATTATGAATATTAATAAGAAACATCCTATTCATAACAAACACTACTTACGACACAAATCATATAAAGGAAAACGAATCAGTTAACACCCGAAACGACGATAATACTAAAATATTATTAACAAAGAAATATTAAAAGATCATATATGATATCATATTAATGTATATGATTCTTTTATAATTTAATAACAATTATTTCACCATTATACAGGAGGTTAACCTACCCTTGACCAAGGAAAAGTACAATGTAAGGGGTTTCTTATCTCACTTTTAATTCCGCGAGATTTCCATTGTTCGCCACTTATTTATTAAATGTGGTGTATTGTGTACTGTCATTTGATATATATATATTATCATTATTATATTTATATCCATGGTATTATGTGATTCATTTTGTTATTATTAACTTTTTTCTATATGACTCGATTGATTAAAATGATGTAAGGGTTTTCATCTCACTTCCTATTTCCGTGAGATTCATGCCATACTGCCACTATTTCCTTTTCTCTGGTGTATGTACTGCCCAATGATTGTATTCTTTGTGTAATATACTTTAATTTATGAGTAAATACATATTCATTTTATGATACATATTTCATTGGATGCATGTTTTTGTAAGTTACCAAACTGGTAAGGGAATTTCAAATTTCAATTTCCACTCATTTGGCTTTACGCATACTTCATTGATTATTTTACTCCATGATTATGTGTGGAATAACTATTTATTATTTGTGTAGTAATTTTCACTCCCCTTTCTGTGGATATAATTTTGATACACATAATCACTCCATTTATAAATTCTCAAATCATCGATATGAAGTTGATAAGAGTAATTTTAACTCAATCTCCATTTATTGAGTTAAACATCCAATTCATTGGTGTTGTTTTTACAAGAATATGTGTGAATATCCTATGATTGATTTACACTGAATATCCAATAATATTGAGTGTATTTATATTTTTCACACATAATTATGTCATCGATTTATCCTTAACCTAAGGATATGGTCTTTATAAGATATTTCATCTCAATTTACATTCCATTGAGACTTCTTTGTTGTTATATGACGATTCACTTTTATTTGGTGTATATAATGTACTTTTACATAGTATATCATGAATCCATTTATTCCCATGATATTATAATGTTTTTATCACCTAAATTATTTTTATTCAAGTGTCTCTCTTTTGGTTAGGAACTCTAACTAAAATATCATTTTAAAATGTTTTAGAGATTTATTATTCTAAATCTTTCTCATTAATGTCCATGTTTTAAAAATGGGGTTAAGGATTTATTTATATGTAAATTAATGTTTTAAAATTAAAATTCCTTTTAAAAGTTTCAAATTGGTATGGGACACTTTGATTCAAAAATATATTTTAAATGGCTTCTTAATAAATAGTGAGACTTTTTAATGTTTTCAAGAAAAAGGGGGATATTTCTCTCAAATAGTATTGATGATTATTTCCATCTAAGTCAATATCATTCATTGTTCTCTATTGAGGTTGATCTATTATAATAAAATCTTAAATATTTTATTGAACGAGTTATTTTTTACTATGGATGTTCTATTTTTATACCATTCATGGTTTGTGGTTAAAATATTTATATTTTGTATGCTAGTTTTAATACGAAATGTTCTGATTATGTTTCAACCTTTTCATATGAGGAATGCATTTGACTTAGTAAGTGACGGGTGGAGCCCTCTATAGCTCCTCGATGGGTCGGTAGGTCTCATGAAACAAACTAGTGTCTTTGGCATAATGCCTTGACAAAATCTTATTTGTAGTCTTGGCATAATGCCTTGACTACGTGGTTATGAAAGTCTGGCATTATGCATTCCATTATTATGAAAGTGGCTATTGATATTGCATGTGATTATTCGACTTTTAGAATATATGTGTGATTAAGTTAATGTAATTATTTGATTTTATCTTTTCCATATTATTCTTATGTTCAAGTTTAAAAGGATTTTGTTTTAGTCTTATACATTGCCTTAAATGTTTACACTTATTTATGAAATTTTCTACTATATTATTATCCTTACTTAGCATCTGAGCTCACCCCTTTCTATGTTTTATTTTTCCCAGGATGCGAATAATTATATTATGACTAACATATAGGGATAGTCTATGGGATCTTATTGTTTTCTATAGAAACAATGTTGTTGTAGTTTTCCATTTTATGATGTAATGTAAACCTTATAAATATAACTAGTACTTCCAAGGCTATTAAACTAATCGGTCTTTAGAGACTTGATATTTTGTGATCATGCCAATGATACGTAATAATGCACCGACTCTGGGCTTCTGGGGTCGGGGCGTTACATTATCCATAAAATCATAATAACTCTAGTATCAGGTATATATTTAAATTTTATATTTATAATGGAATATCTTCTATCTGTGTATTTTCTCATATCCTCTTATTAAAAAACAAAATTGTTGTCCAAATTATGGTAGTTAAATGTCTCCATGGATAATGATTTTTTTTCATTATCACCTTCAATGATAGTAATAAACCCATAATTATAGTTAAATAAAATTTTAATATATATATTATAACTTATTTCATGTTCTGTAACTAATATATAAAAATAATATTCAATCAAATGAAAATGGTTCTTGATGGTCAGAAAAACAGCCAAAAAATAAACTGACCAGTTATCATCAACATTTTATCAAATGAATCATACTAATACCATAAATAAAATTATATGTGGGACCATTTAAACTTATTTAAGTTCATTAATACTGTATAATTTCACTTTTATATAATTATTCCCATTTGTAAATAACTTCCATAATTTTACACAAGTGAACTGACCATGAAATCATGAAACGAACACTCCCCAAATGATGAAATTGAACTTTATAACTCATCAAAATATTCATAAATGAACAAAATAAAATTATAATAAATAAAATAAATATATAATAGGTTATTAATAATGTAATTAATTAATCTAATTTGATTAACCAGTAAATTAAATGCAAGTGAAGAAACGCATTCAGACATAAGGTAAGGGATCTCTCCGAACCTCCATATTTCCTTTAAGTTACATTATCTCTATATCTTACACAATTTATCACTTAATTGTTCTTATATAGATCTTATATATTAATTTTATATGTCTTTCACATATATAACATGTTTTTTAATCATTATTTTATGGGGATATACATGTATTAAAGGTTTCATTCTTAATTCCTTCCCAAAATACAATTAAATGGAACTTCTATATTTTCTTTAAATATTTTAAATTACCACTCAATGAAATTTTTTAAAAATTATATGATTTATAAAAACACTCTTTATTATTTTTAAAACCATTTTATTTCAATTTTATTTTTTTTGTAAATTATTATTCTCTTTCCCCTTTTAAATACTCTTTACCTCTTCTCTTAAAACCCCGCTTAAGTGGCACATTTCCAAGGTAACTTAAAGAATATTTTTACATGTTTTAACTTTATTTGGATATAATTTATCATGATATATGTTTATTTCTCCTTTATTAATTTTCATGTATGATTTAAATCCCTTCTTTCATTGATACTAATATGATACACCCTTTGGTTATACCTCATGACATGATTAAACGCCCATTTCATTCCATAGGTAACTATTATTTTTATTACTTATATTTTATTTAATATTGTGGATCACATATTTATGAACATGTTATGATGGATGCACCCAGATAGTTCTCCAATGCATTGGTTAATGTTTTGTTTCATGAGTTTTCATGTATGGGATTAGAGAATAAACCTAATCCATTATTGGACTTTTCCCACCATGTGATATAATTTTGGAATTTAGCATTGAATAATGGTTATGTCATGTTATATGTTTCTACCACATTCCAATATTTCCATGATCATATCATCCCATTTACCATATATTATGCTTCCATATATTTATTCATGATCCATTCCTTTTATGTTATCTTGTCATTTCTTTGAACTCGTGTGCTATGATTTATTACCATATTGATTCCCTTACTGGGATTTTTAGATCATCTATTTTATCTATGAATTCCCCAGGTTATCCTATGTAGTTATACGATCTCAAAGGAAGTTAGGATCTCATTATAGAGATTAATAAAATGATGTTTTATTCTAGTTTCATGTTTTCTAATTATGTACCTAGTCTTCCAAATACACAAGAGTTTTTGATCCTTGGTTTGTATTTTATGGATAATAATGGTTAAAATTATTTAATAATATGTGCAAAGGGATTGGGTACCAATAGTGGTTATCGGAGCACAATATATTTATTTTTGGGGATTATGACAAGAAAAATTTAGTAATAAACCTAGGGATAATTCTATCACTATAAATAACTTATGTTGAAACTTAGGGAATCTTAAGTTAGGATATACTTTTCATTTGTATGTTATTCCATATAACATTATGGTTTCCTTTTTATATGATCATTAGGTAAGTATTGAAGCAGCATAATTTTATTTTTTTTCTATTTGTTTAGGTAATGTATGGAAATAGTAGAACCCATGATAATAACCAATATGATAGGAAATGTGATGATTACCCTAATGAAATGTAAACTCTTATGGGAATGAAATGTGATAACTTCATGACATTACTATCACAACTGGATCAAGTTATGAATAATAACTTGAATCATATGGAACACCCTCCTTCTCTTAAGAATGATCAAGTTGTAGTTCAATCCTTTATGTGAAAAAATAACTCTTATATTTAACGGATCTTTTGATCCCCTCATCACGAAATAATGGATTAACTTGAATGAGAAGATATTTTATCTTCTCCAATGTTCTGAAAAATTGAAAGGCATACTGGTGGTCTATAGTTTTTATGGGGAAGATAATATGTGGTGTAAACTGATTAAAAACACAAATTATAAGGAAGAAATTTATTCCATGGATTGGGTAGGGTTCAGAAAAATAATTTTCAATAAATATTCTCCACGAACTCTCCATACTTATCTAGAGAGGGGGTTCTTTAGTCTGAAGAAAAAGGAATATGGATCTATCAGGGCATATGAGGAAAACATTCCAAGGCTTTCATGATACACCTCTGAATTTTTAAATAACAATAAAAGTAAGGTAGATAACTTATTTAGTGGATTAAATCTGAGTCTAAAAAAAACCTTACAGCTATGAGGAGATTATATGATGTGCCCTAAAGGTTAAGATGGAGATTTGTGACTCTCAGTGGTCTCATGTGGTCAGAGATAAAAGAGGAAAATGGAGTTTAATTTGGGAGTATAAATAGTTAAATCCTATAAATTAAAGAAAACCCAACATCCCACATGTAAAAAGTGTGGGAAGAAGCTTCCTGGGAACTGTCTAAAGTGAACCAGGATATTTTTTAAATGTGGAAGATAGAGGAATAAAGCTAATTAATTATAAATGGATTTAAATAATCCCACTAATGTGGAAGAAGAAATGAAGGTTCATATCAACAATTATCTTATAGTTCAGTGTTTCAACTACAAGTAATATGGGAATTATGCGAGCCAATGACCTAAGACAAGGGTTGTCAGAGAAAATCAACAACAATAACCTCCAAGGAAAAAAGGTAGGGAATATAATATCACTACTATTGAGGTGGATCCCATTAATGATTTGGTGATAGGTATTTTAATTATTCATCCATGAATTGTGAAAATACTATTTTATTATGGTTCTACACATTCTTTTATATCTTGTAGGTTTAGTATAACTATTCAAAAACCACCTCAAAATATGAAGGTTGAGTTATCTGTGGGAATAAAGAATAGGAAAATTGTTTCATCTAAAGTATATAACTTCTCCCCAATTAATTTTTGTGGACTGAACCTCATAGAAAATCTCATCTTACTTACTTTGTTGGAGTTTGATGCTATATTGGGCATGGATTAGCTATCTTTATACAAAGACAACATCAACTGTCGGGAAAGGGATGTCACTTTTCACACCCTAAGACATCCCCTAATTTAGTACATGTGTAAGGAGAATTATGAACATCATTCAAATTCAATATATCAATTGTTTATATTATTTCCTTATTAGAAATCATATCTCTCTCAAATTATTGAGACAAAGGATAAGATTATGGTCGAATGCATTCTCATTGTGAGTGACTACACTGATGTGTTCTCTCAAAGAATTTTATGGTCTTCCTCATAATAAATATCTTATGTTCTCAATTTATCTTATACCAAGATATGTGACTATGTAAAATAATCCTTAAATAATGGTCACCATTGAGTTATAAGAACTAAAGAAGTAGTTACAAGATAATCTCGACAAGGTTTTTATATGCCTGAGTGTTTCATCATGGGGTGAAATAGTCATCTTAATTAAAAAGAAGGATAGATCAATGTGCCTCTACATTGATTATCATAAGCTCAAAAAAATCACAATAAATAACAATTATCCCCTACCACATATAGATGAATTTTTCAATCAGCTACATGGGAACATGGATTTCTCTATGGTGAACCTTTGATCAGGATATCACCAATTAAAGGCAAGGAAGGAAGATATTACCAAGATTTACTTTCAAATGAGGTATGAAAACTATGATTTAATAGTTATTACCATCAAACATACTAATTCTCTAACAATTTTCATGGACTTAATGAATAGAGTCTTTAAGGGTTACCTCAATAAATTTTGGTAGTCTTTATAGATGATATTATAATATACTCCAAGAGTAAGGAGGAACATGAGGAGAATTTGAATACTATGCTAAAGACTTCTTGAAGTGAGAAACTATATGAAAAGTAAAATAAATGTTATTTATTCATGAAGTAAGTATCATTATTGTGTCATGTTATCACCGATAAAAGAATATATGCAGACCCTTCTGAAACAAAGGCAATTGAGGTGTGTCCCAGAAAAGCATTTGTAATAAATATCCATAGTTTTCTTAGTCTAGCTGGGTATTGCTAATAATTTTTTAGGAACTTATAATGATTTTAAAACCCAATAACTAAGATGAATTGGAAGGAAGTAATTTTTTTTGGAACATTGTATGTTAATACTGCTTCAAAGAGTTGAAAACAAGGCTTATCATTGCACTAATACTTATACTACCGACAAGTGGTGAAATATTTTTGGGATAAAGTGATGTGACAAAGAAGGTATTAGGTTATATAATTATAAAAAATGATAAAGTAATAGCCTATTATTCAAGGAGGTTTAAATTTCATGAGAAAAACTATGCCACACATGATTTAGAGTTGGTGTTTGTGATCTTTGTGTTGAAAATTTGGTGGAATTATCTCTATGGGGAGAAGTGAGAGATATATAATGATCATAAGAGCCAAAAATATATATTTATATATAAGGATATTAATATGTCCTAGTAAATATGTTTAGATCTCATCAAGTATTATGAATTATCAATCCACTATCATCATGGTAAAGAAAATAAAGTAGAAGATTCTCTAAGTAGAAAGGATACTATAACTTTATCAATGATGAGAATTGATAAGGATCCAATATTCTTAGACATTAAAATAATGGATATATAAATCATAATGTAAGGTACATTTTATTTCCTTTTACAAATGATTTCTCAACCATCCCTTTTATAGAAGATAAAGGATTCTCAATGATATGATTTGTAAATTCATAAAAAGGTGGAAGATATAAGAAAGGGGAAATCTTCGAAGTTCAGAATTGATGATGAAAGAGTTTTAAGATTTGGGTCACAAATATGTGTTCAATCCAATATAGATATAAAGAAAGATCTTCTGAATGATACTCACATATGAATCTTCTTTATTCATCCAAGGAGAAAAAAGATGTATCAATATCTCTGAGAGCACTATTGGTGGTAAAATGTGAATAAGGTGATCAATGAATATATATCAATGTGTTTGGTATGTCAATAAGTTAAGGCTAAAAGGGAAAAGTTTAAGAGAATTATGCAACCATTACCAATATCTACATGAAAATGGGAAAGCATCACTATATACTTTTTCACTGGACTTTTGAAGAAATGTAGGGGAAATAATGATATATGTGTCATTATGGATTATCGTACAAATACTACTCACTTTATTATTATTTGAGAGGACTTTTGACTAGACCAACATGCATTGATATACATTAGAGAAGTGGTGGGGTTGCATGGAGTACCATTATCGATTATATCTAATCATGATATGATATTTACCTCTATGTTCTGGAAATGTATCCAACATTCTCTAAATACTGATTTGAACATTAGTACATCTTATCACCAAAAAAACTATGGCTAATATGAGTAGACTATTCAAACATTGGAAGACACATTGAGAGCATGGTCAATGGACTTCAAAGGAGGATGGGACCAACATCTTCCACTAGTCAAGTTCTCTTACAAAAATAATTTCCACTTAAGCATACAAATGTATCCATATTAAGCCCTTTAAGGGAAAGGATTTAGAACACCTACATGCTAGGATGATTTTGGTGAAAAGAAGATAATGGGGCCTGAATTGTTTAAGGAAATAGAAGAAAATATGAAAACCATCTAGCAGCATATCCGGGAAGACCAAAGTCGACAGAAGAGATATGAAGGTAATCGTCGATGGGACTTAGAGTGTGAGGTTGGTTATAAGGAATTATCCAACATATCTCTATGGAAGAGGGTTATGATATTTAAGAAGAAAGGAATGTTAAGTCCCAGGTACATTGACTCCTTTGAGATTCTTGATCATGTCAGAGTTGTGGCCTATAAACTATCACTTCCACTAACCATGTCTCAACTACATCATGTATTCCATGTATACCTCTTGAGTAAGTACATACCCAATCCATAAAATGTATCAAATTCAGAGATGGAGCATCTGCAAATTGATCCCTCTTGTGAGGAGAATTTGGTCCATAGAGACAAGGTTCATTGTAACTAGACTACTCACCTAGATAAGTTACTACGAAGAAACTATAAGTATAAAGAGGAAACATGGGAACTGGAGAAATAAATGAAATAGAAATATCCTTACCTATTTTCACCTTAATAGGTAAAATGAAATTTTGAGGTTGAAATTTTATAAGGGGGAAGAATGTGATGACCCAGAATTTTATCAATGGAATTTATCTTCTTATGTCATAAAACACATACATCACTTAGAGAACCCAATAAAAAATATATTCTCATAAATTAAGAATGATACATTAGTCTACAATTAAACCAATAAGAATACCCAATATTATTGCGAGATAATAAATATAAAATAAGATAATAAGAATGGGAAATTTTGGATCTTCTTGATCTACTATAATGGCCACACTAATGAATAAATCTGTAGTAATAAAACATAATGTTAATAATATAATATTCATTTTTAAGATGAAAATATATAACCTTGAGAGAAAGAATAAGTTAATTAATAATGAATGAAGTAAATGGTATTTATAGAAATTAGGGAACCTATATGACCATTATAAATTTGACAGTTGGAATAGTAATATGAATGTTAGGAATAGTAATCTGGCCATTAGAATAGTAACCTCACCTGTGAAAGTATAAAATAAAATTTATGTATCATATAAATAAATAAAATAATATATTTATATCATGGTATAAGTAAATAAATGTTTTAAAAATGATAAATTAGGTGTTGGTATTTCTTTAAAATTTTAATGTTTTTTTTAAAATATTATAAATAATATAATGATTTAAAAGAAAATTTATTTTCATAAATTAATATTATGTTTTATTATAATTATAATACTATTTTATGTGACCTTAATTAGTTTTTCAAAGGGTCAAAAATCGATTATAATATTAAAATCGGTATTTTATTAATAAATGATGATTTTATTTAAACGTTAAATTTCTCATATTTAGAAAATTATTTTCATAAAATGGCTTCCTTTTTTGAAATATAAATTTTGAAATAAAATTAAGGTTGTTTTTGGGATTTTTTAAAATAGTTTAATTTTTGGTGAATAGTGAAATCTAGTGATTTATGGTATTTAACATTATAAGCCTAATACAAGAATTTTTTAGTCAAGAGTGATGTAATCACCCATTTCATAAAAATTTCCTGAACCATTTACTATTTTTATCCATATTAATCAAAACTATTGATAGTTATGATCCAAAATAATAAACTAATGTAAATAATATTAAAAAAATACTCCTCTCCTCCCCCTATAACTACCACCCCTCACCACACCTTCTCATCACACCTTATAAGCCTTGTAGCATGTAAATATTCTACCCAATTCTCTCCCCAAACCTATTTCCCATGTCCAAGATCTACTGTTTTCCACCAAAGACCAATTCTATGTTCCATAAGAGGTCCTTCACGGAGGTGATATTCAAGAGGTAATTTTCTAAAACCATCACATTTAATTCCATTTCTTCTTCTACCTTCTCCTCATATCCTTAATCTATACAATAATAATAACTCTAGTATAATTTATATACTTGAATTTTATATTTCTAATTTAATATCTTATGTCCACCTCATTTCTCATCTTCTATTATTAAAAAATCAAATCGTTGCCCAAATTATGGTAATTAATCATCTCTGGGGAGAATGATTATTCGTTCTTCATTACCGCCTTAAAGGATTAACATAAAACCATTATATTGGTTAAATAAGATTTTAATATGTATATTATAACTTATTTCATGTTTTTTAACTCATATATAAACATAATATTCAATAAAATTAAACTAGTTTGTGATGGTTAGAAAAACTGCCAAAAATAAACTGAAAAATTATGATTGACATTTTATCAAACAAATCATCATCATTAAAAAAAAATTATGTATGTGACTATTTAAAATTATTTAAGTGAATTAATACTATATGATTTACCTTATAGATAATTATTTCCATTTTAAAAGAAATTCCATAATTTTACACAAGTGAATCGACCATGAAACCATGAAATGAATTCTCTCTGAACGATGAAATTGAACTCTATAGATCATTTAAATGATCATAAATGAAATTAGTAAAAAGATAATAAATAAAATACATATATAATATGTTCTTAATTAAGTAATTAATGAATCGAATTTTATTATCCAGGAAATTAAGTGCAAATTTAGAACGCATTCGGACATAAGGTAATAAATCTTTCCGAACATACATATTTCCTTTAAGTTATGTTCTCTCTATATCAGCATCAATTTATCAATTTATTCTTCTTTTATGCTTCTTCTATATTCCGAATATATGTCTCACATATATATACCATGTTTATATAATCTTTCTTTAATGGGGATATGCATGTGTTAAAGGTTCCATTCTTAATTCCTTTTGAAAAGATGATTAAAGGTAAATTATCTTTTTTGTTAGTCTCTTTTAAAGTACCACTCAATTAAATGTTTTAAATATTATTTGATTTATAAAAAAAACTCCTTATTTGGAAAACCATTTAATTAAATTTGGGTTTTTTTAAGTTATTATTCTCTTACCCCTTTTAAATAATCTTTACCCCTTCTCTTAAGATCCTGCTTAAGTGGCACATTTCCAAGGACACTGAACCACTCTTTTTACATATGTTCACTTTATTTGTACATCATTTATCAGAATCTATGATTATTTTTTCCTTTAATAATTTCCAAGTATGATTTAAATCCATTCTTTCATATATACCAAAATGATACACCCTTTGGTTATGCATTATGATAGGATCACTATGACAATTTTATTCAATGGGTTACTCTTATGTTTATTCCTTATATTTGATTTAATATTGTGGCACACATATTCATGAACATGCTATAATTCATTGGGTAATGTTTAGTCTCATGATACGTCATGTATGGGATAAGGAGTAAATCTAATCCATTATGTGAGTTTGTCCACCGTGTGACATAGTCTTGGAAGTTAGCTTTGACTCTTGTTTATGTAATGTTATATGTTGCTACCACATTCGAATATTTCAATGAGATATTGGTTTACTATATCATACATAATAGTCAACCTGAAAATATTTACCTGAGATCGAATATGATGCCTAAGACCATCCACAAATCGTATCACTTTTGATGGGTCATCAACGGTATAGATAGGTGCAAAGTTCTGATGCTCTATAAAACAAGATGAATAGTCCATAATCGAAATAAAACCCTGTTTTAGGTTCTTAAAATCCCTATCTTGATCAGTACTCTAGGTATCAAGGAAAAAGTAATCATAAAAAATAAATTGGAAATACTTTCAAATCACTTCTAGTACTGACCTTCTTGTTCAGAATATACCACCAATATTTGGAAGATCCACAAAGGATGAATATATAAAGCATCACTCACCTATTAGGAGGTATCTCAAGACATAACTCTATAGTTTGGGGCCACCATCGCCTAAAAAAGTGGGTGGATGCTACTATTGGATCTCATGTATCAATTCTCCCATAGAAGGGGAATATCACGGAGCTCCTTGTATAGTCTTCATAATCCAAAACACCCCCCTCTAAACTAGATTTCATCACCCACATCAGGGATAACAAGAGGTTATATTAGTGGAACTATTGGAGGTATAATTGGTTGATCAGGGACCACCACCTCCAAAGCATGGTCATCACCACCCTCTTGGCGTACAACTAGAGGGAATTGTGCTAGAATATCTCTATAAATTCCAAAATCATGCCTCAGATAGGATTTATCGTGGTAAATATCATAAATACACAAATAGGGTATGTACAAGCCTCCTTATGTAAAAACCACACCCCTTTTTCTGATCCTAGATATGAGTCTGGGTGATAGGAACAATCATATATAACATAAGAGACACACCCACTACTAAGGTTGAGTCTGGGCCAATCTCTGTGTTTCACCGTAATGGTACTGGTATATAGAGTGTGAATCTCAATTTTTAGAGGAAAACACCCTTTAAATTGTAATTGGAATCCTTATTTAATGATGAACATCTCATTTTAGAATTAAATTTCATTTAATTTCATTCTCATTTATATATAAATTCTCTATAAATGTTTTAACTATATAGATCACCACTTCGAATTTATAAGGGACCACTCATTTTATATATTGAAGTGTGGGATCCATTATATCACAACCACTCACTTATGATTTCCCTGCATGAAATGTTAGCACAATTCATGGAAATATCAATAAAGGCACCAAAACATGATATATGAAATGAATTTCATAAGTAAACATGTCATAGAATAATGCATGACATATAAATCATGTAAAGTGCCTAAAATAATGCATTATTAATGATTCCTTTCTTTATCAGTCAGTGGATAAAATATAATCCACATTCATAATAATAAACATCACACATCATGTGCATCACCCAATGGTGGAATCAAATCAACCATAACAAGAAAAATACATAACAATATGTCCCATCCCAGGTAATTTGGCCTTTACCTATACACAGGTTACCAATTCAAACATATTTCTAATATTTTGCCTAATATTGCTATAGAATAAGATAAAAGAAAAGAAATTTGATTTGATACCACTTTGTGACTTTTTGAACTAAATTCCACTAAATGGTACCCTCAAATGGTGGGCCACATGTCCTCAAGCGCACCTCTCTATACTCCAGAGGCTACCAACTAGCAGCAAGTGTCCAAGGTGGTATAGTGAGAAGACTATAACCTTATGATTATATTAAAATAATGGTGAAAATAATATATAAGTTTTAAAATCCTAATAAATAAATGACAAGAGAAGAAAAATCATACAAATTTAATCAATAACCAACATCAACAATATCCATCCTCATATATAAAATGATGTAATGTCATGTGTCTACCAAAAGTAACCAGTTAGACATGGAAGCAGACTTGAAATACAATACATGTATCAAAAGAACAAAAAGACCAAAAATAATATCTCTAATAGCATCATGAGACATAGATCAGTCATGTTCATCTATGATCCCATGAGAAAATCAATTAAGTATCAATAATTGGGTGATTTCCCCTATCCCTACCTACATATACATAATTTTCCCAGGTACCATCAGTGACCCAGATAGGGTGTGAGATAAACTCAGTAGGCTACCACCAATGGTGTCTATAAGTACCTAGACAGTGCAGATAATATGAAAAATGTGTAGATATACTAAATGAAAATCAGTAATAGAAACTGTAAATGGGTCGCCTCTAGTTTATGAATCATACGAAGTTAACACTACCTGTTTCAGTTCGCTCCAGATAATCACTAAATAAGTAATCACATGTATACATGTATATAGTATGTATACAAAGTGTCATATACAACCATATATATAGATACAGCTATGAGTCTGGAGTTTACGCATGACTCAAGCATCCATGACCAGTAGCATGAGTCTCACAAGTGTCAAGGGAAGTCATGCTCGATATCATACGAATAAGGGATTCCATGCTCGGTATCACAAGTTTAAGGGACATCATGCTTGTATCATAACTTCATGATCACTATACGGAAATCATAATAGTAGGGTCTTCGTGACCAAATCATAACAGTAGGGTTTCCATGCTTTAATCATATTAGTAGGGTATCCATTCCCATATCATAATATTAGATTCACCATGCCCGAATCATATCCATAAGGGTCTCCATAACCATTCATCATAATTCAAGAGGGTTTCCAGGACCATATATCATAGTAGTTTAAGGGAATTCATTCCTATATATTACAAAATTAGTAGGGATTACATGACCTTATATAACAATAGTTCAACAGAAACCATGATTTTATATCATAAATCATAGGGGTCTCCATGACCATTTATCATAATAGTGATAAGTAGTTAAAGGCATTAATATTAGCAAAAAAATATTACATAGTTCATTAACATTACTTATTAACAAGGGTGTAAAATTTGTTCAATTGAGTCATGTGATGTGGTATCACCACTCACCTTCCATTTAATTCAGTATAGTTTTGTAAGTGTGTTAGTCATGCTACACCACAAAAACTATCCATTAACATTTATGATATCACATTTTAGATGTCAAAATAGACACATCGATGGGTGTTTTGGTTATATAACCATTAAATTAAAATAATAATATTAAGGGGTACACCCAAAGGGGTGGCTCATGTTGATGTTAACAACCAAAAACGTCTCTTGGGATCTAATAAAGTTATTAGGATCCAGAACTGGGCAACCAATTTAAGGTAGATTCAATTTAGGGGAAATGCATGGTGAAATTGACGTGTGGAACACAATTCATAATATAAATCATCACAAATTTTAAGGAAAATTACTAGGCTACCTACCTTATTCTTATATAGGAGAACTCATCTAGTATTGTCCTTTGGTTTGGTAAAGATCAGAAAAAAATGGAAAAATAGATGAACAAATTGGAAATAGGGCATATGATCTCACACTAAAATAGGATCATTGATAGAATGAAGAAAAAAAATGATCCTAAGGAGTTAATCACTTACCGATATTTATCCAACGAGATGAAAAAATGTTGAATCAGAGTCTATACCAAATATTTATCCAAGAACCTAGGTGGAAGCTTGAAGAAGATTTAAGAGGAGAAACAAATAGGAGAGTTATTTACTAAAAGAAGAGAAGAAGAAGAAAGGGGTTTGAGTTTATAAGATGATAGGGAAAAAATACATTTCCCCCTTCTTAACTATGTCACACAGTTTGGTCGCACGGTTGGTCAAACCATGTGCCAACTGTGCTTCACCTACAGTCTAAGGAGGGTACTTGCACAGTTCATGCGCATAGTTTGGGAAACTGTGTACAAACTATGTGGTTTTACTCTATTAAAAACTACATATTTTTAGTATTGTCATAAGGCATAGGTTGAATGGTTAGGGAAAAATATTTCACCCACTTATGGTGACTAAAACATCCCCACAGTTAGGAGAAACTGTGTGAACTGGGCTTCATGGTTTCTACTAACTGTGCAACCAAGATGTTTCCTCCACCGACCAAGGTCCCAAGCTCCAAAAAATGTCCAGACACCCCTATTTCCTCCATATCCTCGTTAATAACTCATATGAGGTCCAAAATAATGAATTAAACCAAAAATTAAAGGATTTAAACATCATAGAAAAATTGGGTTCTTACAGCAGTATATCAAATTTTAAAATATCTCACACAAGAATTATATATTTAATTTTAAATATTTTATGTATTATTTTTTACATTATTATCTAATGAAAATTTTATATTTTTGAATATCTAACCCATTATATATGTTATGATTCTCTATAGTGTACTTTCACACTATAATGTTCTCATACTTTTACATTGTGTAATTATTATACTAGTTAACTAATCCTTGAGTAAAGGTCAAGTATTTTATCTTTCAACAAGATTTCATGAGGTGATATATGCATTACATATATAAATATTACATAATTTTAGATTAATATTCAATATATCTTACAATAATACACTCCCCAATATCGTAAAGGTTTAGTATATTTGAAGACTAGATACATAATCAAATTATTTCACAAAATATCTTCAAAATCTCCTAGAAATTTATTCTCATATATTACCCTTATTATACATACCTTACTTAATACCATTCTTTATAACCCAGGGAAAAGGAAACATGATAAAGGATTATCTTAGATTCTTAGTAATGTTAAACATGTGATATATCAATAAATTATCAAAAGTGAGCATAAGATAAGCATAAGGGTATGAGAACGTGATCAGAACTTATAAAAATATACCCAACGAGTCATGGACCATAAATTATGAGTCATCGAATAAGGTTTTGTCATAAAAAAATACATGAGTCATAAGAGTGTGGAATCATCAATAATAAATCATGATCCATGAGATCATATCATAAGAATAATAAATATTTTTTTCATACATATAAGAATAGAAAATCATTTCCTTAGTCAAGTCTCACCGCCAAGATTATAATAGTGGAAAAAGTCTTGTAGTGGATTGGGTTCACTCTCTATCCCTATCATTTACTTATTCAAGGATCACTACCAAGAATATCATAGTTGATAGAGTCCATTATTGGACTGATTTCACTCCCCATTCTAGTTCATATCATCTCATATGACATAAATCATTATCAAATTCATTAGATTAATATATAAATCCAGACCCAACCATCACATAATAAAAACCATAAATATGTGTGCCATAAGATCATAAAAATACTCATCATCTGATCATAGTGTAATTAACCAATGGGAAGAAAATGACTTTTGTGAAATAATCCTTAAAACATCATCATAATAATCCATCAAAATAAATAACTTGGATTGTATCATAAGATTGTATCCCTTGCAAAGAATAAAAATCCTTAATGGACATTGGCATAGTTGAAAATGTCTTTTATAAAATTTTTTAAAATACACTTTAAAAATAAATTGAAAACATCATTTTCTTTTGGTTAATTTTAAAAACTAAAATTATTAGAAAAATAATAATATGATTTTATTTTTAAAAACCTTTTAAACTTATAGAGGATGATTCATGATTAAGGAAGGACATGATTAAAAGAAAATTCATCCATGTTGTATATATATTAAAAAAAATATTATTTTAACACTTTTGTAAAAATTCAAAAGAGAGTCATATAAAAAAATAATTAAAAAGGTTAATTTTAATAATTTGTAAATAAATTAAAAGGTATTGACAAAAACTTTTTTAAAATATTTAAGATAGGTAAAAAATTACATGAAATAATTTGAATAACATAGATTTGGAAGGTAAAGATTCTCAACCGAAAAGAGGAAGTAAGGTTTGATTTTCTTATAAATATTTTCTCAGTAATTTTATATACTAAATAGATGAGAATTAAAGGAAAACATGAAAACCCAATAAATAAATATAAGAGAATAAAACACATTGGATTTAAATTATAAGTATCATATAATTTCCTTGATTGAAAATTTAACATGGACGATCTTGAAAAGAAATGAGATTGTAACATAAACCCTTACTTCATATCCTGAGTTTATTTATAGGAAATATTAACTTCATGTGTAATAAATTTATATTTATTATAGATTTATAAAAAAACAATATTAATAATTATATTAAAATATATAATTCTTTTATAATTTCTAATTATAAATTTATTTATAATTCTTCATTAAAATTAACATTTGGGTGTTAACTATTCTATTTCCCATAAAAGTTTCATTTTGACGATTTTATTCCTTGATCCTTGTTCATGGTTTACTCATATACAATATCTTAATAATTTCATATTTATTAATTATATTCAATTTTATAACCATTCATATAAATTGGTGATGAAAAACTAATTACATTACTTTGTGGAGATGATAATTCATACTTATGTAGGAGTGATTTTTTCATTTACCAATGAATGGAAAGAAACGAAGGTAAATAATAATATATCTTGACATGATAATAATAATTATATATATATATATATTCTTTTAATATATCTTTATTACGAACCATCTTAATCATAAATGAAAAATGAATCATATCGCTTCATAAAGGTGGTAGTCTACACGTATGCACGACCAACATTATCGTTGTCCAAAATATGTGTGGGTAAGAAGGTAGATAATATTTTGTCTTTAAAAAATAATAATTATGTTAAAAAAATAATACATATCCCTTAAATCTATCTATGTAACCATATTTTATAGATAATGATTAAAAAAATACATCGCTTCATGAACAGGTAGTCAGTATGTACGCATGTGTGTTGTTTTTATTTTCTATTAGATAATTAAGAGATATAAAATTGGTATAAAATTAACATAAAAACATTTAATTATATTAAGGATACTTCCATCATAATTTTAATATGGTTATAGAATATTTAAAGGTGGTCTAGGAAGAAAGAAACTTGAAGTGGATTGGTAATGATAATTAGCACTTATTTGGGTATATTCTTCTAGCATACAACTTACTCCATCTTTACATGGTATCTTAGAGAGACGAATACCTATAATTAGTTGGGAGTAAATTTATAAATTGATTATTATAGATATTGGATAAACTATAGTGCTCAAGTAGTGTAGAGAAGTGATAAGAGGAGGTACCATTTTAATCTAAGCTTGGTGTTGCGTGGAAAGAAATATAGCCAACAGTTAAATTTTATTAAAGAGAAATATATATTCTGAAATATTAGGGTGCCATATTATACCCCATTATAAAATATTTCCCCTTGATATTTAATTACTATGATATAAAAAATGGGGATACTTCTTCCTTATCACATCCTTGGGTTACTATGTAGATTCCTCAAACTTGTGGTTTCACCATATAACATTTACTAGATGAGTGGTTTTTTTTCATATAAATTTATCTCTTTAATAAATAATTTGTAGTAGTTTTTACTCATAATAATGATCATACTCCAGTATTAAAGCCTTTGAATTTAGTACATTTTAATCATTAGATATATACTTTCCAAAAAGAGATACGTGGAATACATCATGAACTTGGGAGAGGTTAGGTGGAATCTCAAAGAGATAATACACCATCCCAATATGATAAATAATATAAAATGAACTGATATATCCATATATTAACTTTCCCTTCTACCTAAATATCATAACTTTCTTCCAAGAATATATTTTTAGGAATACCTTATCACCAACTTCAAATTCTAGATCTCATCAATGATTGCCGTTATAAATTTTCAATCTACTATAAGATTCCTTGATGTGATGGTGAATAGATAAAAAATTATATATCATTTTTTCATCTAGCTCTGGTCCCAATAAAGTTTTTTCCCTAACTTTATCATGGAATTTTGGATTCCTATACTTCTTTTTATATATAGATTCATATGGATTAATATGAATTCTTGAGTAAAAACTATTGTTATAAGAAAATTCAACCAAAAGAAGGTGTTGATCCCAACCACCCTTAAAATCTATAGATCAACATCTCATCACACATTTTAGGTTTTGAATAGTTCTCTCCGTATGAATATCTATCTAAGGATGATATTAAGTGTTAAAGATCAATACTTTATTTTAATTTTTTTGAATAATTCTCTAGAACATAAAGGTAAACTTAGAATCTCGATTAGATATGATTAAGAGTGGAACTCTATAAAACCTTACCACTTATTTAATTTATATACAAGAAAGATGATCAATGGAGAAATATTCCCTGATATAAATATAATGTGTTGACTTTTTAATTTGATCAACTATAACCCAGATGGTGTTATGAACTTTTGATGTCTTGTGGATTCCTATGACAATATGCATTGTGATGTTTTCCCATTTCCATTTTGGTATAGGTAATGGTTGTAACATCCCCTTGGACATCAAATTTTTATTCTTGAATTAATTTAATACGAGACATCGAGATACATACTCTACAATATCTCCATTCATAGTGGCCCATCAAAAATACTCTTTGAGATCTCTATAAATATTCATGCTTCTAGGATGAAGAGAGAATGATGAGTTATGTGATTTATCTAACAAATACATTAATTTTGGTATTGTTGGGACAAATACATAGTTTTTAAATATTATTATTCCATCAGGGTTGAGGTTTAATTCTAAAAAAACCCTTACTATCTTTTATATCTTCACATCTTTCTCCTCCACCACTTTAATCATAACATAAATTGATGGTCGAACATTAATCTGAGAAAAGATAATATATTTTCCCTTACCTTGTGATTTCAAGGTTTACCCTCTCTAAATTCATAAGTATCAGATATATTTAAATACTCTTCATGAAAAAACTAGAATAGTCTTTCTGAATTAGAGAATCATCCACCCTGTTCACCTTCCCAAGGTGGTAATGTATTGAGAAGTTATAATCTTTAGTCAATTCCAACCATCTCCTTGGTCTCATATTTGACACTTTCTGTTTGAATATATACCTCAAGATTTTATGATCAATATATATATATATATATCACACTTTTCATTATATAGATAATTCCTCCATATTTTCAATAAAAAAATTAACGGTACCATCACCAAATCATGGGTTGGGTAATTTTTCTCATGAAACATTAATTATCATGAGGTATATGATACTACCATATCATTCTATATAAAACACATCCTAGTCTCCTATTTTATGGATTAATATACATCATAAACCCTTCTCCATTATAGGGTAATGTTATAATATGTGCACTAACTTACCTTCTCTTATGTTCCTTGAATTTTTTTTTAACATTCATATATCTAAAGGAACTTCACTCCATTCAAAGTTAATTTGGTGAAAATATTTGATAGCTATAAGAAATTTCTAACAAAACATCAATAGTATCCAACCAACCTAAGAAAACTATGTATTTTGGTTACCATAGTTAGTTTGGTCCATTTTATAGTAAATTTTCTCACAGAGGGATCTATAGATATATCATCGCTTATGATTACATGACCTAAGAAGGATAATTTTTGTAGCCAAAATTCTCACTTTATAAATTTGGAATTTAATTTCCCTTTCCTCAAGTTCTTCAACATAATCCTCAAATGATCTTCATGCTTTATATAAGTATATCATCCAAAAATACTACCACAAATTGATGAAGGTGATCTATAAAGACTCTATTAATTAGATCTTTGAAGATAATGGGGAATTGTTAAGTCCAAATGGAATTAATATAAATTTATAATGACCAGACCTTAAACAGATAGCTATCTTGGGTATATACTGCTTATTTTACCTTGATTAATGATATCCATAACAATAGTCAATATTTGAAAAGTATTTATATCTATATAATTGATTAAAAAATTCATCAATATGAGGTAGAGGATACATTTTATTGATAGTGATCATGTTAAGTTCTTGATAGTCAATGAAAAGAAATATTGAAACATCTTTCTTCTTAACAAAATAATAAGTTCACCCCATGGTGGCATGTATAGGCATATCAATCCCTTTTTATAGATTATCCTAGAGTGTATTCCACAATTAATAAAACTCAATTGGGGCTATTGAATAAGGATTATTTGAAATTTTTATAGCACCAGGTAAACATAAATCCGTTATTCAAGGAAAGACTATGAAACTTTTTAGGAAATACATTGAAATATTCTTGAACAATAGACATATCTTAAATATTGAGTTTCTCCCAAACCATTTGAGATAATTACCCCTCATGAGTAGGTAGTAAGACCCATATAATGGAAGTAATTTCCTTTGAAAGTTAATATTCATCCTTTCATATATAGATGATCATAGATTAATTAAGAATATCAAATTTGACTTCCCTTATTAAAAAATTGATATATTTTCTATATAAAGAGAGCCAATTTATTCCCAATATCACATTAAATTCAACTAGAGGGATAATAATGAGGTTTTCAAGAATCACATTCCCCAAAAAATCAATAAAAGATGAGTTATAGACTTTTGATTCTATCATTATACCATTGGGAGTTTTCAGTGATAAATCAACATATAATCATTGAAATGGTGATGTGATACCCTTATAAAATTATTTATATATAAAATAGTAGGTATAACTTGAATCAAATAATACATTTTCAGTCCTAGAGTGGATGATAAATGTACTTTTCACCATTTCATTCTCGTGACCACTTTGGTAGTCATGATCACATGAGCTTTCCCTTTATCTCATGGATTAAGAGGTTTATGATGTTGATTTTCATTATTAACTATTGGATTCATGCACTTATTAGTATAATGCACACAATACTTTCAATTGTATCATTTGAGTATGTATAGTGTATTAATTTGGGATTCGTCTCCATTCATTTCATTGGATGGATTATTTCATTACTCAAGTAATCATTTTCTCAATGGCCTTTATTTCCACACATAAAACATTTACTAATCCCCTTAATGAAATTTCACCTATGATTATTTTCACACTTTTGTCTTGGAGAAATATTAATTTTATTTCCTATATGGGGTTTATTATTTAAATCTCTTTGAAGATCCATCATTCTTTTCTTATCCACAATACAATAAGAATAATGGGAGTCTTTTCTCTCCATTTATACCTTGAGATCACATTGAATGATTTATTTAGTGATACTAAAGTCCCTAATGACTAACAACTTTTAGAAACTTGGTTATATGCCACTAAATAATCGATAAAAATCACTTTTAGGGTTAATGATAAAAAAAAGTGTACCTTGAAATTCAGGAGAAAATTTCTTCTTAATTATTGATGTATTTTTTGTACTTTATATTAACCTTAAGGAATTACATTTCTATTCTTGTTTGAATATTTTAGGGAATGTTATTATTGAGAAATACCCTATTAAAACCTTCCCATTTCATGGTTTCAATATATTCCTATTTCCTTGTATTGTAAATAAGATTCCACCATTGATTATTTTAACCTTACAAATAATAAATAGATAAGAAATTTTTTTCATGCTCTAAGAATATATAGGAGAAATAAAAATATATTTTTAGGGGTACTAATTCATTACTAAATAATTATTGGATAATTGGAACCACTAAAGGAAGATGGGTGTTTCCTTATAAAGGACTCAATGATGGATTTCTCCATTATTTGGTCATTTGTAAGCTCATTATGATTCACACCTTGAGAGAGTTATGTGATCATAATAAAAATATTTTTCATTTTATATCCCATTCCATTCATTTTATCATGAGGATGATAATTTCATTGTCCTTCACATTAATTTTTAACATGATTCCTCCTGGTTCCAGACATTGACTAAAACAAAAAAAAGATTAGCGTGAGCATCAAACATCATTAATGAGATTTATTAATCATATAATCATAAAAATAATTCAAAATATGTCAAAAATTATGAACCATTCTTATCGAACTATGAAACTTTAGGTTTATCCTATATCACTTTCAATTCATTATATGTCATCTTAGGTTATATTCTCATTTTACTCATAAACTAATCTCCAAAAGTAACTAAACCCTACTTTGATACAAAGTGAGGCAACTTAAGCATTACTTATATAAATATTATGTCATTTCAAATGAATATTGAATGTATCTCACAATAATACATGACCCAAAACTATAAAGGTTTAGTGTTTTTGAATACTGGATACATAATAAAATTACTTCATGAAATATCTTCAACATCTCCTAGAAACTTATTCTCACACAGTAACCTTCATATATATATATCCTACTTAATACCTTTCTTCATCACTTTAGGAAAAGGAAACATAAGAAATGGTGACCTCATATACATAATAAGGGTAAACATAGAAGATATCAATCAATGATCATAAGTGAGAATAATATAATCATATGTGTATGAGAATATGATCATAACTTATGAAAACACACCCAACATGTAATGTACTATAAATCATGAGTCATGTCATAAGGTTTTATCGTAACAAAAGACAAGAGTCATAAGAGTGAAAAATCATCAATAATTAATCATGATTCATGAGAGCATATCGTAATCATAATACATAAGTTTTTAGAATACACATAAGAATATAAAATCATTTCTTTATTCATGGATCACTTCCAAGACTAAATAGTGGACAGAATACCATTGTGCATTGGGTTCACTCTAAATTCCCCTCATTTCCTTAGTCAATTATCATTTCCAAGACAACCATAGTGGAAAAATTCACTTACTATACTAGGTTCACTCCCATTTTAGATCATATTATCTCATGTGACATAAATCATTACCCAATGAATTATAGGGCTATATAATTCTATTAACTCCCATCACATAATAAAAAATGTATATTTTTGTTTCACAAGATCATAAAAACATTAATCATTTTATTACAGTCTAATTAAATCATGGGAAAGAAATGGGTTTCATGAAATCATCCATAAAACATCATCATCATAATCCATCCATAGAAATAAATTTGATGGTATCTTATGAGCATATCTCAATTAAATAATATCAAAACTTAAAGGAAATATATATACATGAAAAATATCTTTTATAAAATTATTTAACTTATGCTTTGAAAATGAAGAGAAAACATCCCATTCTTTTTGGTTTATTTTAAAAACTAAAATTTACAAAAAAAATATGAATATGGTTTTCTTTATAAAATATTTGAAACATTTAAATGAATATTAATGATTAATGAAGGACATGGTTATAAGAAAATCCATTCATTCCAAATACATTAAAAGACAAAATTATTTTTATCCAATTTAATATTTTATTTTCAAGAAATAAGTCGATTTTAGGGGTTAAGTGAGAACCCTCACCAAATGAAACCATTTTTAAACCCCCACACACCAAAAACACAATGCATAATACACCATAAGAGATCACAAAACCATAAAATTCAAGAATAATTCTATTATAAGATTTCTCCCTATATAATTTCTAGTGTAGGGTATGTACCTTAGTTTTTAGATCCTCCTTGATAAGGTCTTTGAAGAGATAAGTCAAGTTGTCCCATGTTTGAATAAAATCTTCCACATTTATTTTCCTTTCATTAAGACCTCGTACCAAAATGAGTTATTTCTTGTTGAACAACCCCCATTCTCGTCATTAGTGTCCACTAGTAACATTATTTCAACTATTCAGTCTACATCATCTTGGGGGGGGGCTTAATCACTATGGCCTCCTCCAACATTTCTTCCTTAGTGTTTATGATTAGATCCCATGCATTTCCATTATTTGAAAACTAACCATCCCATGCCTTGTATTAACCATTTTTAGTAGACCTTATTTCCATTGGATTTAGAAAATAGGAGAAATCCTTCCTCTTTCTGGATTTATTTCCTTTTGTCAGTATATAACTCCCAGAGTCACAGTTTCTTTTATGCCCTTTCTTCCTTCTCAGGAAGTGAATTCCTCTCCTGTATTTTTCCTCTATGTTATCTCATGAGATAAATTCTTTTTAATAATTTTTATGAAAATCTAAAGGTGTTTAAATTTAAATTTAAAAAACATTTAAGTATGAATAAATACTTTCCTAAAACAATTGGAAGAACATGGATATCGAAAAGAAATATTTATGATTGAAAAGAGGAAATATAAAGTGTATTTTTATTAAAAAACATTCTCGGTCATTTTAAGTAACAAAGAGTGGTGAGTTAAAGGAAAAAATGAAATAATTATAAAAATATAGAAGATAAGAAAATATATTTTTCTTAAAATACAAGGATCATATAATATACCTCTTTGAAAATTTAACATAGAAAATCCTGAAAAGAAATGAGATTGTAACCTAAGCCCTTACCCCAGGTCTTGAATTTCTTAATTCGCACTCTTAACCTACTGTATAATAAATTTAGACTTATTATACATATATAACCGAAACATACAATATATCATTCCTTTATAATTTATAATTTCCAATTTATTAATAATTCTTCATTAAAATTGACATGTTGGTGTTAACTATTTCATTTTTAATGAAAGTTTCAATTCCACAATTCAAGTCCTTGAACCTTGTTCATGGTTTTATTATATAAAAATAATAATCATGGAATAAGTATCATAATTATTAATTATATAAAATTTTATAACCATTCATATAAATAGGATATGAAAAATGTATTACATCACTTCGTAGAGATAGTAGTTCTTACGTATACATGAGTTATTTTTTCATTTTCAAACAAATAGAAAAAAAGAAAGGTAAATAATAATATATGTTTGAATAATCATAATAATATCATAAATATAATATATATTCCTTAAATAAATTCTTATTACCATCCATGTTAAGTTGAAATTAAAGACAAATCACATCACTTCATGGAGGTGGTAGATCACATGTATGTAGGAGCGACTTTATCATTTTCCAACATATGAGAAGGTAACAAGATAGATAATATTTTATATTTAAAGAATCATAATTATATTAAAAAAATAATATATATATATATACATACAATAAATACATCTATATAACCATCCATGAGAGATGATGATTAAAGAAAAAATATATCACTTCATTGAGATGGTAGGTCGTACATACACATAAGTGATGTTTTAAATTTCAATTAGATATATAGGATAAATAAAATGGTGGAACCATTAACATAAAAACATTTTATTATAGTAAATATTCTAATGTCATAATTTTAATATGGTTATAGACTATTTGCGGTAGGTTTTTGAAGAAAGAAACTTTTAATAGACTAGTACAGAAAATTACATATTATTAAAGTATCTTCTATTTGCTTACACATTAAGACTTATTGAGATGATATTATGGTGATTCCATGAACCCTAGGATATAGGAAAGAAATTTTGGAAGGGATTTGGGTAGATATTATATTAACTATAGTTCTCAAGTGGTGTGGAGAAGTAGAAAGAGGAGGTTCCCTTATATAAGGGTGGTGGATGAAAAACTTGTAAATACTTGAGACTTTATTATATAATATATGTCTTATCAGTGTCAAGTGGATCCAAATTGTAATATTTTAGAATATAATAAAGATTATTTTGAAATCAAATCAATAATATATATTAATTAAATTATTTTGTGTTATTTAAACCTTATCTATCAGGTTAACACCCCTTTTAACCCTTTTAACCCATACCGTGGTAACAAGATTTTTACCATGGTAACTATTCATTATGGATAAAAATTCTGTTGAAATTATTACCTAATATTAATTATTCTGATTCAAAATTTGGAATATATTTTAAAATATTCAATTCCTAGATTTTTTAAAAATAAATTCTAATATCTGTACACTAAACATGTAAAACCCATTTTTAATGAAAATGTATTTTAAAGCATATAAATGATTTTATTCTCATTAATTGACTATAAAAACCCAATATATGGATGCTAGTATATTTTATTGAATGTATTATATAAATATTTAATTAAAATCATTGATCAATAGTGATTTAAAAAAAATTAAGTCAAAATACCTTACGCATGATAAAAATAGTGTTTTAAAGAAAACAAATATATGCATTTTTACATTAAAATGATATTATCATCACTTCTATCCAATTAATAGTCAATATATAAGGATTATTAATTTTTTTATATAAATTTTCAATATAGTTAAACCTTTATCGATTATGATTAATATAATTTATTTAGATAAAAAAACATAATATGAAGAAAATATAATTCATAAAAAAATTGGTCTAATATGATTTTATTATTATCATTAAAATTTAAGTGCTTATTTCTAAAGAATTAATCAATAAATTTTCACTAAGTAAAATTTTTATGCATGTTTTTAATAATTTATTTATTCTTATTTATACCCGCCAATACAACATCTATATGATAACAATCACATTTATTAATAATATTTCTATAATATAATGTGATTCATCTAAGTTCGGTGTTTCATGTAAAGAAAGCTATCAAACATTCAAATTTATTAAGCAGAAATATATATTCTAAAATAATGGGATGTTACAGTCTATTTCCTATTTATATATAATATGACATTTTTTAGATTTAATATTTTTCATAACTTTTGAACCCTCTCTGAAATGGTTATTTTAATAATCACAAATCATTATAATTTCTGTTTATAAGTAAATTTATTCAACTATTCATTCTGTTCTAAATGTGTTTATATATGTTTAATCTTGTCTAACTATGTTTATCTATGATTATTTATGGTTTCCTATTGACCTGGAAGTGTTCTGGATTGAACAAACACTTGGTGCATATTTCATGTTTTTGACACACCGTTAGTTATCTTCTTTTCGCACCGATGAGAACGGTCGCACCGATGATAACAATCGCACTGATGAGAATGGTCGCATCGATGAGAACGGTTGCACTAATGAGAACGGTCGCATGGATGAGAACGGTCACACTGATGAGAACAGTCACACCGACGAGAACGGTCGCACCGATGAGAACGGTCGCACCGATGGAAACGGTCGTACTGATGTTGATGCACTGATGGTAACAGTCGTATCGATGCTGATCCAAGGACCTACGGATACTGATGCTAATCAAAGGACCTAACAATACCGATGCTGATCACATGAGCTACCGATACCGATGCTGATCACATAATCTACCGAACCTGATGTTGATCACATGACCTACCGACCTCATGACTCACCGATAGTCATGAAAACTGTTTGAATTTCTATTAACTCTTATTTAATTCCAACAGTCATATTTGATTTTTTTAATGCAATAAATGTTATTTTAATGATAGTTGTTGGATGTTAGGAAACCGTACCTCGTACCTGTAAAAATGTAATCATTCTTTTTTCCAGATTTCAAGGAATAAAAAGGAAGATCTATAGTAAAAAGGCAGTGTAGAAAAGAAAATAACCATATACATGAAAGAAGGTGGGCGTGTGTGAAGTACCGAAGAAATACAAGGAAAACTCAAAGAACACCTAGAAAAATCAGAGAGCTTGAAGCAGATATTTCACCTGGAACAAACACACAAATACTAGTAGTTGTGCCTTACTGAAAATCATATGCACAAGTCTGAATAGTTGTAGTTAATAAGAACAACGATACTCTTTTTTGAATCATCCTCACCAGAAAGGACTTGACTTCCATCTAAAACATCAAAACGAGTCCAGAGCATATCTAAAATTACATTGAGCTTTCTAAACTCTATTATTTCCTCTTTCGTATCCATTTTCTTAATATTCTGAGCAGTGTGTGTGTACATTAGTTTACTCTAGATACACATTGTCTCCTGAGATGAACCGGAGGATATTAAATCCTCACACCTAACTTTCTACATCTTCTTGTATCCCACTTTGAGTGTGGAAGAGGTCAAGTGTGACCTGGACAGCCTGAGAGCTGATGCTATTGTTTTTCCCACGTAGAATTGTGGTAGAGGTCTTAGGACCTTAACAGTCTCTATACTATTTTTTTCCCCGATCTAGGGTGTGGATCAAAATTATATAAATTTTTTGAGAGGACTAAGTCTCAGCTTGAGACTGAACCTCTTGGTTACATCTGTTGTGTATCTTAGGTTATTTTTAAAGTATATTATATATATTTTGAATTATGATGCTATGTATGTTTAAATACAAATCTATTTTAAAGTTACTTTGATAGTTAAATTAGCAAGTGTTTGTAACTTTTGTAAATCATTAGATTAGCTTCAAAATCTAATTTAATCCTCTGATTAAATTAACTGAGACCTAATCAATCTTTTGAGAATCTAATTGAACCATTACTATTTTAAAAATTCACTACAGTTTAATTTGTTTTAAATTGGTGGATTTAAGAGAAATATTTTAATAGAAATTTTAATTGGAAATCAATTAAACCCCCCCCCCCCTCTTGAGTATCCACTCCGACCAACATTTGGTATCATAGGATTAAATTATTTATAAAGTGTTTTCAAAACACTCTATTTTTCAACTTTGATTCTAGTTTTATCTTAAAGATCTTAAATTTCTCTTAGTTCTAAATTTTATATCATTAAATATATTTTTTAAAATATAATTATGTACAATAGATTATAAGGTGCTTCTACTAACATGTCACCTTTCTTTAATGGAACAAATTATGCCCAGTGGAAGCTTAAAATGAAAATTCATTTGGAAAGTATGGGATTTGATATCTGGATTGTTATAGAGACTTAGTATAAGATTCCAGACAATGAGAGGACTAATTGGGATGAACCTACTAAAACTGTTTATAATAATAATTGTAAATCTATCAATGCCCTATACTATTCTTTAAGAGATGAATAATTTAATCGCATATCTACTTGCAAAACTGCCTATGAAATTTAGAATACCTTGGGTGTTTCTCATGAAGGAACAACCAATGTTAAGGAAATGAGATTGAATACTTACATTATTAAATATGATAATTTTAAAATGAAGTTTGATGAACCTATTTCTGACATGTGTCTCGGGTTCAATGAGATTGTCAACACTATGAGATCACATGAAAATGTTGTTCCTACAAAAGAACAGATAATGAGAATATTAAGATGTCTGCCAGATAGATGGAGAGGCACATTAGTTTCAATTAGATAATCCTTTGATATTGGTGCTTTAACTATTAAGAAATTAATTGGTAATCTTATGATGTATGAAGAAGAACTTAAAGTAAACAAGGAAGAAAATGATGAACCAAAAATGAAGTCAGTGGAATTTAAGTCCACTTCCTCAAAGAGAAAGGATAAGGAAAAAAGTACACATACTAACTGAACGCTCAAGTAGTGATGAGAGTGCATCTGATAGTGATTCTGAAATGGATCAAATAGCCTGGATATTTAAGAAGTTCTATAGGAAGAATAAATTCTTCAGAAAATCAAATTATAAGATAAAGTATGACAACAAAGTTCATTGGATGAAATATTGGAAAGACCTGATAAAAGTGATGACATTGTCTGCTATGAATGCAAAAGTAAAGGACATGTAAAAGCAGACTATCCAAAATTGAAGTTCAAGATGAAATATGACTACAAGGAAAACAAATACAAGAAAGATATGAATGAAACTTGGAGTGCTTCAGAAGACACTTCAATTGATTCTGTTTCTACTAAGGATGAAGACTCTCACAATGCTAACATGTGTTTTATGACAAACACATCAGAGGTAACAATGGACACTCCTGCTTTAAATTTATATTATTCTGGAGTTGATTCTGATTCTGAATCTGAAAACATGTCTAGTGAGGAACTATTTGAATATTGTAATATTCTAGAATAAACCTACAATTAGCTTAAGGATAAGTATAAAACCTTATAGAAATAGCATGCCTGAACTAGCTCTGTTAAATCCGCCTTTGATATAGAAAAGGAAAAGAATGCTGAATTACTGAAGGAAAATACTGAACTAAAAATGTATAATGAGAAACTGAGGAAGGACATAGAAATGTTCACAAATGGAAAACACACACTTACACAAATATTAGGTAAACAAGTGGCACCAAAATATACCATTGGTATAGGTTATCAACCTGGACAGAGACAGATCACTAAAACTATATTTATTTCAAAATCTGGACAGAATTCTGCTAGTTCTAGTTATGGAAATTCATATGCATCAACTAGTTATTCATATGGTTATAGATCAAATAAAGTTTATCCTTCAAACACTATTGATTTTTTAGATTATATGAGACCCATGAGACAAATCTGGGTACCTAAGGCTTTGCTTGATAAACTATCTGGACCCAAGAAAATATGGGTACCAAAATCATTTTCTGTTTAAACCTGCTTTGTAGGAAACTTTCTTGAAAAGTTCCCATAAGAAGTTATGGTACTTGGATAGTGGATGTTCAAGACACATGATAGGATACTACTCATGCTTTAAAAACTTAATCAAAGTTGATGGAGGCCATGTCACTTTTGGTGATAAATCTAAAGGAAAGATCGTCGGCCTAGGCCAGATTGGTAACATGGATTCAGTTTTAATTTCCAATGTTTTATTTGTTGATGGACTTAAGTATAATCAGTTATGTATTTCTCAATTATGTGATGATGGTTTCAATGTTAAATTTGAAAATAATGCCTGCATGGTTTTTAATTCTAAAAATGTTTTAGTATTTTCTGCTTTGAGAAATGAAAATGTGTATGTCATTGATTTGAATTATTTAGCTGAACATAACATTACTAGCTTAAATTATTTTCATAAAGAATCTTGGATTTATCATAGAATATTAGGACACTGCAACATTCATTCACTTAGAAAATTGACTAGGAAGAACTTAGTTAGAGACCTACCCAAATTTGAATTCACAACTGACAAAGTTTGTAATCCATGTCAAAAGGGAAAGAAACATAAAGTTTCATTCAAATCAAAGAAAGAAGTTTCAACTTCTCAACCTCTCAAGTTGGTTCACATGGACTTGTTTGGACCTCTTAGAGTTTCTATTTTAAATGGGAAGAACTGATTCTATGTCTTAGTAGATGAATTTTATAGATATACTTGGGTATACTTCTTAGCTTACAAAAGTGAATCTTGTTCTTATTTTGTTAAATACTCCAAGTTTGTAAAGAACCGTAGTAGAATTAAGATTAAGACCCTGAGAAGTGATCATGGTCGTGAGTTTGAAAATCATGAGTTTGAATCTTACTGCTCACACAATGGCTATAATCACAACTTTTCTGCCGCTAGGACACCTCAATAGAATGGTGTAGTAGAAAGAATAAATACATCCCTTCAGAAAATTGCAAGAAATATGCTAAATGAGTATGACTTACCTATTTATTTTTGGGTTGAAGCTGTAAATACAACTTGTTATATTATCAATAGAGTCTTGATTAGACCTGTTCTAAAAAAGACCCCTTATGAGCTTTGGAACAATAGGAAGCCTAAAGATAGTTACTCCAGAGTCTTTGGTTGCAAAGTCTTTATTATCAATACTAAGGATAATCTTGACATGTTTTCTTATAAAAGTGATTAATGAATCTTTTTAGGATATTCAATTACTAGCAAAGCCTATAGAGTATTTAATAAGAGATCCAAGTGTGTGGAAGAATCTGTTCACATCAAATTTGATGAAACTGATCCACATGAACCTAAACCTTCGCTTGAAAATATTGAAGAAGATTTGTTTGTTTTGAACCTTAATGACAAAAATAGTGACCCTATTGTAATGTCAACCAGCTCTAGAAATGTTCCAGAACCTGCTTCTGATGAATCCGAACCTAGAGAAGAACATGAAATTTCTAGTCCCACCTTTACTAGATCAACTAGGATTCTAAAGAATCATCTGTTAGATGTTTTTGTTGGTAATCTTGATAGAGGGACATAAACTAAAGCTTCTCTAAGAAATCAAGTTGAACAAAAAGCCTTTCTTTCACGTCTAGAACCTAAAAATATCAATGATGCAATCAATGATGAATTTTGGGTAATGGATATGCAAGAAGAGTTAAATCAATTTGAAAGAAACAAAGTATGGGAATTAGTTGAAAGACCTAAGGACACTTTGACCATAGGCACTAAATAGGTTTTTAGAAATAAATTTGATGAATCAGGAAATATAGTTAGAAAAAAAATCAAGGCTAGTTTCACAAGGGTATAGTCAAGAGGAAGGTATAGACTACAAAGAAACATTTTCACCTATAGCTAGATTAGAAGCCATTAGGATCTTATTTTCCTATGCTTCTTATATGAATTTCAAGTTATATCAAATGGATGTCAAAAGTGATTTTCTAAATGGTTTTATAATTGAAGATGTTTTTGTTGAACAAGCACTTGGATTTACAAACCCCCATTTTCAAAATCATGTTTTTATGTTTTCTAAATCTTTGTATGGTTTAAAACATGATCCAAGAGCTTGGTACGATATACTTACAAATTTTCTTAATTCTAAAGGTTTTACTAAATGAATTGTAGATCCCAATATTTTTATTAAAATAATTTCTAAAGATATTTTGATTTTACAAATCTATGTTGATGATATTATATTTGGATCCTCTAAAAATTCTTTATGTACTAACTTCTCAAAAATTATGCAAAATGAATTTGAAGTGAGTTTAATGGGAGAACTCAAGTATTTTATTGGTTTTCAAATTTTTCAAAAGAAATATGCTATTATTTTAAATCAAAGTAAATATACAAAGGATCTTTTGAAACTATTTGGTTTGGATAGTAATAAGGGAATTGATACACCTATGAGTACCACCTGTAAGTTTGAAGATGATGAAACTGGGAAATCAGTTGATCAAACCAATTATTGAGGTTTGATTGGGATTCTACATTACCTTACTGCTAGTTGACCAGATATCATGTTTAGTGTATGCATGTGTGCAAGATTTCAAGACAATCCAAAAGAATCTCATTTTCTTGTTGTTAAAAGAATTTTCAAATATCATAAACATACTACAAATTTAGGTTTGTTTTATCCTAAAGGACAATCCTTTGACTTAATGAGTTATTCAGATGATAACTTTGCTGGTTATAAGTTAGATAGGAAGAGCACATCTAGAACATGTCATCTTTTGGAAAAGTCCCTGGTATCTTGGTGTAGTAAAAAATAGAACTCTTTTGTATTATATACTGCTGAAGGAGAATACATTGTTGCTGGTAGTTGTTGTGCACAAATTCTGTGGATGAAACACACTCGGTTGGACTATGGATATCAATTTCGACATGTTTCTATAAATTATGATAACACTAATGCAATTATAATTTCTTAGAATCATGTGTCTCACTCTAGGACTAAGTACATTGATGTCATACATCACTTTTTAAGAGATCATTATCAAAAGGGTGATATTTCTTTGGAATTTATTGACTCTGAACATTAGTTAGCTGATCTTTTCACCAAGCCTTTAAGCTATGATAGGTTGGATTTTATTAAACAAGAGTTGGGTATGATCAATCTGTGAAACCGATCCGTGAAACCAATCTGTGAAACTGATCTGTGAAACCAATCTATGAAACTGATCAGTGAAATCGGTCAGTGAAACTGATCAGTGAAACCGATCTTTTGGTACCGTTTGTGTTGTACAATGTTTAACACTTTTAGTGTTTATCAAAATGATGCTATTTTACTTAATCGATATTATATTTAATATTTTAACCCTAAATGATAAAATTAATGACTTGCGGCTATTTCTGTTCCCATGAACTGTGACTTTCCATCTCCCGCCGAACCTTACTTTTTTTGAAACTTGAACCTTCTGAACCTTCTGAACCTCTCGAACCTTTCGTTTTAATAATTCAAACCTTTAAAACCTCTCAAACCTCCAAATGGAAAATAAAAAGTGACAAATCAATGAATCTGAAGGTTTATCTCCTGTGAAATGTCAATTAGGAGAATCGAGCAGCACGACTCAAAGGTCAGTGAACCCAGAGTTAGAAACTCGGGTGGTTACAGCTGAAAAGGAAGTAAGTTCTGAATGGGTGTTAACTAGTAAGTCTGCTCTTTTAAAAGTTTAAGAAATTCAATGATTGAAAAATTGGTTTTATGATAAAAACCGAGTCTACTACCCAAATCTTGTGCATGATTTTTATCTGAACTTAACTATTGTATTGGATGGAGCAGAAGCTGCAAGACTATCTTCTATAGTCAAAGGGAAAAAGATATCTTTTTCTTCAAAGAAATGGGATGAGTGTTTGGGAGTGCCTCATAAAGGTAGATATGAAGACTATTCTTGTAATATTCCTCCTACCATAGAATATTTTTCCTACAAACTTGCTTTGGTTATGCTGACAGAAAATTCTGAATCCAGAAGAATATCAGCTGCTGAGTTAGATGGTGAAAGTAGAATTTTGTTTAAGTTTATTCAGCACCAAATTTTTCCTAGAAAGGGTGATTTTGCTGCTGTGATGTATCAAGATGTTTTTTGTTGTTTTTATTTCCAAATGATGAGAAATTCAACTTGTGTAGATATATTACTATCCATATTGCTAAGATGGTGAAACCATCCAAGAAAGCTACAACCTTGTTCTACTCTAAAAAATCTCTTCTATGTTAAAGTTTTTGGGCTATGTTGAAGATGGATATGAGTGTATCTCATCCAGTAGTAGTTTTTGTATTAACAAGGATATCTGTAAAATGATGAAAACCAACTGGAATCCATTGAAGAAGGCTTGGATTCTTGATGAAGATAAGTTGTATGACTCATTCAATCCTACTGATCATCCTAAGAGAACAAAGGGGATGAGAGATCCCAGTTTAAAATATGATGAATAATTGGTCTATTTTGATGAGGAAAAAGAGACAGTAGCTCCAAAGGACACTGGAGAGTCCAGTAAGGAGAAAACAGGGGAAGCCATAGCTGAAGATGTTGTGGAAGCAGAAAAGGAACCTGAGTCACCTCCTGATGACAATAGTGATCCTGATACAGTGATTCCAAAGAAAAGAAGAATGGAATTTGGACTAGCTAGTCCACATCTCAAGTTACCAGAGTCAAAACCTATTCTAGGTGATAAAGAAGAAGCTGGAACTGAAGAATCAAACTCTGAGGAGTATGAATCCAATATCAAAGATAGTACCAATGAAATTTTAGTAAATAATAATGGAAATGATGATAGAAATGATGATGGTAATGATTATGATGATGATGGTGATGATGATGCTGCTGATCGACTGGTAGATGGTCAAAATGTGATCCAAGATGATCCACAACCACAACAAGTTGAAGAAGAAGTTGTTCCTGAGGCTGAAAGAACAATGCATACAGAGATTGATGTAAGTGAAGAAATCTCACATGAAAATTCTATAAAATATGATTTTGTAAATCCCTAGTATACCTCTTGTAAAGATGCATGGGAAGAACACCCAGGTTTTTCTCTTCCTGGTTTGGATTATTCAGAAGAAGAAGAAGAAGGGATGCACAAATCAAGGGCAAGTTTTTCAGTTAAGGCTATACTAGTTGCTGAGAATGTGCAAGTGACAGCAGAAAGACCTGGTCCTTCAGTTTCTCGATTGGATTTAGACAGATTTAAAGATGAGTTGCTCCTTGCAGTTAGAGAGACAATAAAAGAAGAGTTATCTCATGCTCCTGCTCCTGCTTCTGTGAACTTATCCAAGGATTCTATGGATGTTCTAACTCAGAGAGTGGTAAGTATCATCAAAATAGACCTTTGCAATACTGGTGAGATGATTGGGATGCATATTACCTCTCTGAATCAAACACTCAAGGATTTAAGTAGTGGATTAATCTCTCTGTTAGGTGAGTTTAGATCAACCATCACTGGTATGATGGAAGTTTTTTGAAATTTGATAGAACATCTGAAGAAGTCTGATTTGAGAAAGTTGAAAGCTGAGATAACTCAGATTATCGCTTAGGCTAGCTCCTCCAAAATATCCAAAATCACTGGTCCTGAAATCAATGCCTTAAAGGATGTTATAAAAGAAGAGTTAGCAACTCTTAGACAGATTCTATATTTGGACTCCTTGAAAATGATGAAAGACAATAGTGATCATATTCACAATATGGTGAAGTTGTATTCATCTGATGCTACTAAGGCTCAGAAAGTGGTCAAGGATAAAGTGGATCACTAATTTTCTAAAATTTATACCAAGCATGAGTTGAACCATCAGTTCAATGTCTTTGATGAAAATTTGAGGCTTCCTCCAGTCACTCAAGCCTTTAAGGCTCAAGTTCAACAGTTGATGGATTTTACTCCTACTCTAGAGATTTTCATGAAGAACAAGGATGACTTTGAAAAGGCTATGAAATATGGTGGTGAAGTAATTCAAGATTTTATCAATCTACTCAAACCATATCTTCATGTGCAAGAAAAGGAAATTGTTCTTACTACTTCAGAGCCTCTCAATTCATCAGATGTTGCTCTTGGTCAGATTTCAGTCTCTCAAGATCTATCAAATATATGACCAGTCATTCAGCAGCCACCTTCAGAAAGATCTTCTACTCCTCAGCAAGTGACCTTAACACCCACTATGCTACCATCTCGAGCTGTTCTACCTCCTCTCTCCATTAGTCCAGATCAACCTTCCACCAAAGCACCCTCTAGCCCATCCATTCCTCCATCTGCTAAAAGAAAATCTCCTCTGCATCCCAAGAAGTATCATTGCCTGTCATTTTTGATAGGATATCTTTCATGTGTTTCCTTTTCTTGTAAATTTTTCAGTGGTTATTTAAATGGAACTTCATTCTATTTTCTCTCTCTACTCTCTTTTTATATTTGATAATCCTAAAGGGGGAGAACAGGAATCCAGTCAGACTATATATGAAGTAAGGGGGAGCAATGATGACTGATTCTCACTTTGTTTAGGATCTGGTGCATTCTCTGATGATCTATTTATCTTTGGTTATATATTTTGTTTACAAAGGAGTAGCATAATGAATGTTACATCCTTTCCTCTATTTTCTTTTATGCCATAGATTTGTAATTATCAAAAGGGTGATATTGTTTAACTCTATGTGAAATGGTTATTTTAATAATCATAAATCATTGTTATTTCTATTTATAAGTAAATTTAGTCAACTATTCATTCTATTCTAAATGTGTTTATATATGTTTAATCTTTTCTAACTATGTTTATCTATGATTATTTATGGTTTACTATTGACCTGGAAGTGTTCTAGATTGAACGAACACTTGGGGAATATTTCATGTTTTTGACTCACCATTAGTTATCTTCTTATCACACCGATGAGAACGGTCGCACCGATGATAACGGTCGCACCAATGAGAATGATCGCACAGATGAGAATGGTCGCACGAATGAGAACGGTCGCATCGATGAGAACGGTCGCACCGATGAGAACGGTCGCACTGATGGCAACGGTCATACCGATGCGGATGCACCAATGGAAATGGTCGTACCGATGCTGATCCAAGGACATACCGATACCAATGCTGATTAAAGGACCAACCGATACCAATTCTGATCACATAAGCTACCGATATCGATGCTGATCACATAAGCTACCGATACCGATGCTGATCACATGAGCTACCGATACCAATGCTGATCACATGAGATACCGATACCGATGCTGATCACATAAGCTACCGATATTTGATGTTATTAATGAAATAAATGTTATTTAATGATAGTTGTTGGATTTCAAGAAACCGTACCTCGTACCTGTAAAAAGGTATTCATTCTTTTTTCCAGATCTCAAGGAATAAAAAGGAAGATATGTAGTAAAAAAGGCAGTGCGGAAAAGAAAAGAACCATATATAAGAAAGAAGGTGGATGTGTGTGAAGTCCCAAGGAAACACAAGGAAAACTCAAAAAACACATAAAAAATCAGAGAGTTTGAACCATATCTTTCACTTGGAATAAACACACAAATACTAGTAGTTGTGCCTTACTGAAAATCATATGCACAAGTCTGAATAGCTATAGCTGAGAAGAAAAATGATACTCTGTTTTGAATCATCCTCACCAGAAAGGACTTGACTTCCATCTGCAACATCAAAACGAGTCTGGAGAATATCTGCAATTACACAGAGCTTTCTAAACTCTATTATTTTCTCTATCATATCCCTTTTCTTAACATTCTGATCAGTGTGTGTGTGCATCTGTTTACTCTAGATACACATTGTCTCCTGAGCTAAACTGGAGGATATTAAATCATCACACCAAACATTCTACATCTTCTTTTATCCCACTATGAGTGTGGAAGAAGTCAAGTGTGACCTGGACCGCCTGAGAGTTGATGCTATTGTTTTTCCCACGTAGAACTATGGTAGAGGTCTTAGGACCTGAACAGTCTCTGTACTATTGTTTTCCCCAATCCAGGGTGTGGATCAAATTTATATAAATTGTTTTAGAGGACTAAGTCTCGGCTTGAGACTGAACCTCTTGGTTACATCTGTTGTGCATCTTAGGTTAAGTTTAAAGTATATTATATATATTTTTAATTCGGTTTCTATTTACTTTGAAATACAAATCTATTTTAAAGTTACTCTGATAGTTAAATTATCATGTGTTTGTAACTTTTGTAAATCAGTAGATTAACTTCAAAAGCTAATTTAATACTCTAATTAAATTAACAGAGACCTAATCAATCTCTTGAGAATCTAATTGAACCTTTACAGTTTTACAAATTCACTACAGTTTAACTTGTTTTAAATAGGGGGATTTTAAGAGAAATATTTTAACAGAAATTTTCATTGGAACTCAATTCACCCCCCTCTTAAGTATCTACTCCGACAAACAATAACCATATCCATCAAAAATAAAATCACTTATAGGTGTCAAGAGGTAACTTCTATAAGGTTTACTCTTTTAAAACCTTATCATCCATTGATGTTATTTTCTAATGGAAAAAATAAAAAGTATTATTACTTTAATATTTTCATGATCCCTATTATTTTTTAATGGATATTATTTGTTTGGTTCTTTTTAACCAACACCAATGGGGAGGTATTTTAAATAAATTTTGATGTTCATGTGAATGTACAATAATGAATGGAAAAAATGTTTTTTCATTTCATTTAATTTGACAGAGAATTTAAAAATGTTCTTTTAAAAGGAAGAGAAATTATTTAATGTATAGAATTTTTCTAAAAGATTGAGATTCTTAGGGATAGTAGTTATTATGATATTGTTAAAGAGGTTTATTATTGTTTTTATTGCTAACTCCATGTGTTTCTAAAAGGAAAAATTTTATTCTTCTCAGATATTATATCTGGGATACTAAAATTCTTGAAAAACATACCTTCTTAATTTGTGTCTTGTGATAAAAAAAAAGAAGATTGTTAGAGATATTTTTGCTACAATTTACCTTCTCCTTATCATTGGTTTTAATGAATCAAAATACACTTCATTATAGTTTTTGAGTTAACTTGAACTTAATTTTTTGTGATTTTGTGTGTGAAGTTTTTTTTGTTTTATTACATGTTTTGATGAAATGATATTTTTTTAAATATATCATAAAATGAAAATTGTTTTGATGGCATGAAGACTGAACTCATTAGATGATAGAAACTAAAGATTACTTCCATCATAAGATAGAGAGTTGTGTCTCGTCTAGTTGAAAATGAACCCAGTGATATTTTAATCTAACCATTAAATATTGTTAAGATATCATCTATAAATATTACTAAGGATTAAAGGAATAAAATTAAATTAGAAAATATATAATAAATTCATGTTCATTATCTCACTACTTTGAGCGCTTTAGTTGTATTGTTTTTCTAGTGATCTTTTCTTAGAATGACCGCCGAGTGATTTTTTCATTATATGGATCTTTTATTTTCTCTTATAATTTTTATTTTTATGGTTCTTATGATCAAGGAGGTTCTATGTTGGAACCTGTATTGTTTGATCCTTTGATATCGATGTGATTCTAGTGTTTTAAGTTTCATTCTATAAACCCTCAAATTTAATGATGTCCTGGTACAAAAATTATATCAATCTTATGATCAAAGAGGAGATTAAGGCTAGACCTTATTGTTGTTTATGATCTTATAGTTAATGAATTTCTAGGATTAGAACCTGGTACCTTCTGACATGTCTACAATTGAGTAGGTTTTAGGTGAGTAACTGTTATACCAAGGACCAAGACTATATATGCTTCCATCACTTTGGATAAAAATGAAGGGTTCCTTTAATTGGGATCATTTTGTAATATTATATTTCGGGGTATTCAAATTTTTATTCAATACTCTTAGAATTGTTTTAAAATTTAATGTTTTATTTTCCACTCTTTTATTATTTTAATTAGATAGTGGTTATCTTCAGACAATGTATTTTATATTATTTACTTATTATTTATACTCTAATTGGATCAAAATTTATATTATCTAATCAATTTAATATTTGAGTGGGAAAAAATTGTGATTGTTGTTTTTTACTAAAATCCACCCCCTCTTATAGTTTCATATCTACCTTATCTACTAAAACATTTTCTACTCATGAGAATAAAATATCCTTTATGAGTTTCTAGTGTGATACAACTGGTATTTATAAGCCCTCTTTCCTGAAATATCTGAGGTCTTATTGTCTATGTGTTCATCTAGGTCTTCTTTAGAATTTTTTATGTTGAATTATCGATGAATGAAGAATAAATCTTGGGTGTATCCCAAATATGGATAATTGTCTATCTTTTGATTTATTATTGATGAGTTTAGAGAATGTTGATAATTTTAGGTAATTCTTATTTAGAGTATTTATTTGGGGATGCATTGTTTTACACTTTTTAGGTACTTTCTTTATTAAATGATTATTTCAGTTTGATGTTGGTTATTTGCGTTTGTGCTCATTCCTTGTTGATTGGTTATTCTCCTTGAGTTTATATACAATGTTATCTATATGGTGAGATTATTATTTTGATTCTTTTCTCATGGGAATCCTTGGGTACATGATTGTGTAACTAGGATGATTGTTTCACCAATTTATATTATGCACTTGTTGGTTCCTAGTTTGAGATTCTATTAGGTTTATAATTTACTGGTGTTCAATGAGAAAGGTCAAGATTATTCTCCCTTTAGCTTCATGACCCAAGGTTAGAGCCCTTGTTGTTTATGTTAAGGAATCTTTTATAATGATATATATTTATTACATTCTTATTTTTTGGGATTTTAATGTAGTGTTTGACATTAATTATAGACTTTGGAAGAAATGTGGTTGCTTCGGTGATGATTTCTCATAAGAATATCATATTTTTTCTCACCATTCTAAATGAATTATAAAAAGTTGGGAAACCTATTGAAGGTATTTTTAGTACTTGGGATTCATGTTTCTCAATTGTTATTTGGGTTATTCTTGAGGTTATCAAGTGGTGTTTTAGGGTTAATATCATTTATCTTGAGGATTTTTGTGTTTTCCCAATACTCATTTCTCACTAAAACTCTTTGAGTTTTCTTAACCCGCCCACCTTGTGCAGCTTGATAGAAGGGTATGGTAGTGTGGGATTTTTATTTATATCAACTCGTAAGTTTAAAATAGATATATTTTTTTATGAGATAAATCATTTATATCCACTTGTTTTATTTTCTTAGTGTCGTGGAACCCTTGGTTAGGTGAAGAGGTTTTGTTACTCATTACATTATACCTATTTATAATGAATTTATGGGGGAATAATGTGGCATGGTGGGGATAATTTTTACACCCCATGTCACTATCATATTAAATATCATATAATTATGGATTATTTTAATTTTTTTGGATTTTTCAGAAGATATAGTTTTGAGAATTTTAAAAATGGGAAAACTAGTTCATTGGCAAGGTTAGGGTTAATCATGTAATCAGACCATGTGGGAGGGGGAGATTCTAGTATCATATGCATGGTTCTCTAAACCATGTGGTCAAACTGTATAGACAAACCTTACAAATGGGATGACCCTGCACAGTTTATGCATTTTTTGGGAAATTGTGCAACCAAACCATGCGATATATCCTTGCGTGTGGGGGTTCCCACTAGTCATAATTGCACAAATTGTGCACAAATTACCATGCCATTTAGAAAAATCATACATCATTACCATAATTTTAAAACATGAAATTAATTTTCACCCTTTCTCAATTTAAACCCATTACACTTTCATCCTCCCCATTTATTTAATCTAATTAACTCCCAATTATGGTATTCACATCCTCCAAGATCCCTTGGTGGATTAGTTTTTTAGTGGAATTTATTCATGGTAACACCTTCTTTATTCTCAATTCTCCTTTTAAGATCCTCTTATTCTACTTTATCTTTATATTTTTCCAATATCTGGACATGGAGGCTAAATATATGACTAGGGATGGTTATTAACTTGAATTTTATGGCTTTTTGGCCTTATAAGGATCCCTTTCTCCATTGTCTCTTGATATTGGATAAAGTAGATGAAGTTGAGATGATTTTAAGGTAGGTATTTTTGTACAATTTGTTTATTTTACAAGTCATGAAATGATTGATCTTTATAAATTAAATTTCTATCTAGTTATACCGATAGTTGATAACCATGAAGGGTTTTTTTGAAATGTTTTCAATGTTTTATTTTCTTAGCATATAGTATTTTCAATGGATTTCTAGAATTCATTTTGAAATAAAATGTAATATATGACAAGTGTTTTTGAAAATTCATAAGAGTCTCTTTTCAAACTAATTTGAAGTTTAAATAAGGAGTTCTTACATATTTTGATTTCCAAATGATATATCCCATGTTTCAAGGTTTTTTTCCAATTAATTTGGTGTTTTTATTTCTATTAATTCCTCTATGATAAGGTATTACTTTAAAAGTTACAATCCTCATTTGTTTTAAAAGGTTGTTTATAACTTGATTTTTAAAATTGGTTTGAAGGCCTCATTGGAACATTTTAAATTTATTTTTAACCCTACTTGTGACCCCCTTCATATTATTCCTTATATATACTTTTTCCCTCTATGGGATGTGAAATGAATTATTATGTAATGCTTATGCATTTTTAAAAGGGGTTGTTTTTTTGAGAGGGTGTTTGAGGTGGGATTAGGTTTATTGATTATGTTTTATTATTTATTTATATGATGGTCATATTGTTCTTTTGTTGATCACCTCTCAATTAATTGAACATAATCTATAATTCATTTACTACTATTTTATATATGTTCTTTATAGATATTTTATCTACGTCTAGATTTTTTGTTAGATAATTTTTTATTTTCTTTGTTTAGAAGATTTATTATATGATTTTTAATTTTAAATTATTTTTATTTATTTATTGTTGACTATGATCCCATTTAATTTCATGCACTATTATGTTCATTTACTACTACTTTGTCTCTATTCATTATAAATATACCATCAGTATCTTTATTTTTTATTGGGTATTTTTTATTTTATTTTTTTAAAATATTTATTATATTTTTAAGATTTTTAAACAGTAATCATTTATTTATTGCTGATAAAAATGTTGTATCCATTTATTATATTCCATTAATATTTTTTTTATATTAATGTTTATATTTTATAATTTTTATTTTGATTAAATGTTTATGAATAAATATTTAGTTGATTTTTTTATATTATATTTATATGAATTAATGTTTAGTTAATTTATTATATTGTATTTCTTTATTTAATGTGTTAATGTTTATTTTGTATAATTTTTTTGATAAATTTTTTATGAATAAATGGTTAATCAATTATTATTATTTTTTATATTTTTTATACATGTGTATATGTTATTTGAATCTATATGTTTTGAATTTAAGCATTTTATAAATTTATATAATTATATTCTTTAAATTTATATGTTTATATTATTTTTAAATTTGTAAATGTTTTAATATATTCAACTATTAAATTATAATTTTTAGTAATTAATGTATCATAATTTGATAAATGAACAAATAATCAATGATGAAAATAAGAAAGGGTTTAATAATTTCATGGAATTTTCTAAACAAAATATTGAAAACAAAGATTTGATTATCTATCCATGCATGAAGTGTTTAAATTTGTTAAAATTAGGATATATAAAAATAAAATACCATCTGATTTGATATGGTTTTATCATATTTATACAAACTTTATCTATCATGGTAAAATAACAAATAACTCATGATATAATATTGATAAAGATGTTCAACATGAGATAGAGGATCATGTTGAATAATTAATTCATGATGTAAGAGTTGAAACCCTTGAAAAAAATAATAAGTTTTAAATGAATATTAAAAGATAATGAGGTACCATTGTTACCAATTTTCACTAAATTTATAGTGGTTTCAATAGTGTTAATATTGGTAAACTAGAAATAAAAAAATGATTGGGGTAACAAAAGTTTCATTGAACTTCTTGAAATTTTGATAGAGTTTCTTTTAGAAGGAAATGAGATTCCATATTCCAATTATAATAAAAGAAATATTGTCCAATGGGATTGATTTATAATAAAGTACATGCTTTCCCCAATGAATTTATTTTATATATGAAGTAATATGAAATTTTATCAAAATTTTCTAAATGTGGGACATCATGGTTCAAAATAGATGTGAAATCTAATTGTGATTCATTTTTAAGAACATACACCAAACCTACCACTAAATCAATCTAATATATTCTAATAATTCCTTATTTAATAGTTTATTTTCAAATTAAAATTATGAAAAGAGGATAATATTTAATACATATGACTAAATCTTTGATAGAAACCTACATTACCCTATTGATTCTCTATAATGGAAGATTTTGATCAAAAATTTATGGATTTTGGAAATGAAGTTAGAAATACCAAAATGTTAAACAAATTCCTCAAATATATGTATAAATACAAAATATATTGTGATGAGATTGATTATTTTTGGACCAAAATATTTTGGAAATGATATTGATGTTTATTTTTCACCCTTGATTGAATATTTAAAATTTATATGGGAATTAAGTGATTCAGTTTCTGATGAATACAAGAAAGGGTATTTTTAGCACCTCAGTTTTAGGTATAAAGCCTTTGTTATGCCTTTTTATGTTTTTAAAGTTCTTGGTATGAGTTGGGAATAGGTTGGGAGAGTATGGAAAGGTTTTGGAAAGTTTTGGAATCCTTTTCAAGACTGTGTGGTTTGAGCACTGTTAGGGAAACCATGCAATATGAAACCATGTGGGCAGTGGGGTAATACACGGCTTGAAAATGGTTTGTCTAACCATGTGAGGAGTACATGCCATATTCCCCTTTGAGTAAGAATTTGGCATATGATTAGCGCATGGTTTGTCTAACCATGTGAGCTAACCATACGACCCGTAAAATGGGTTTTTAAAAATCCAGGATTAGTCAGGATTGCCCTAAAGACACAAAAAATTTCTCTCATTCAACACTCACTCAGTATTTCTTCTTATCAAGGGTTAGGGGTGCTCTCCCACTCATTTTGGAAGAAAATATAAGGGTTTTCTTGGTGTCGTTGAGCCAATTCTTCTCTGGTAAGTCTCCTCGCATAGTTCTTAAGTGATGATATTAAGTCTTATTGATGGTAGGGAAGGAGATATAGAGTGGTATAATTTTCCTCGGTCCTTGGATTTTAAGTGAGAGCATTTGTTCATTCCTTTGGCATGGATTGTTGGTCTTGGTGTTGACATTTTTTCTTAGCCTATTCCTTGAGTAGAGATGGTATAAATTCATAGGATTGTCGAAACATGGAATGTATATCATAAAAGGACCTATCTAATCCTTTTATTCTGAACTCCAAGTTACCAGGGAGTTGGGTGCATAAATGTTTAGAGACACTTATAGGCATTGGATATCTCATTGTCGTGGGTGTATCCAATGAGATGAGCATGGCATGTATGGTAGAAATGACTTCCCCTTAGGATTCATATTTAATTGGTGTATAATTATTTATGTTATGATAGGAGTGTGTTGATTTTGAACAATATGAATTGGGTTTCAAAATGGAAGGTTTTGAAACATGGAAACTAGTGGTATTTTGAAAATGGGTTGAGTTTGAAAATATGGTGGATTTTTCATAATAGTGCAACATGGAAAATGTGAACTTTTGGAAATCCTGGTTGTGATAGTTTTTATGTAATTGAATTTGAAAATTTTATACCCTTTCTTGATAAGGGAGTGGGACTTATAGTTGTTTTTGTGTTTATAGAAATGGCACTGGGTAGGCTTCATAGAGACCAACTGGAAGAAGCTACTGAATATGTGGTTGCACCTGAGCCTCAGGTGAACCAGAAGCTAGTGCAAAGTATAGTGAATGCTTTCAAAGCTATGGAAAATAGGAATAAAGTGGATTAACGAAAGCATGTGGATAATGCAGTTCTGTTTCAAAGGCAGAATCCACCCATGTTTAGGGTTGATTTAGAGCCGGAATGGGTTGATGCATGGATGAACTAAATGAATAGAATATTTGACTTCTTGGGAACACTAAAAGGGATAAGAGTGAAGTTATCCACATATATGTTGGAATATATTTTCCTTAAGTGTTGAGAGTTGGCAGTCTAAGCTGGGACGGACCAAAGTGTCACATGGGAGGGTTTTGAGGAATTTTTTATTAAACAATTTTACCCTCATACATTCAAAATTAATAATACAACGTATTTCTTCAGTTTGAAGCAAGGGATAATGGTGATAATGGGATATGAAACTATATTTATGAACTTGGTATGGTTTCCACCCGAGGTGACATGTAGTACATCATTGAAGGAATGAATTTTTAAAGTTGGGTTGAACAAGGAAATCCATTCTAAGATAGTGGTGTTGTGTATAAATGACTACATGGAAATTTTAAATAGGGATATGGTGGATGAGCAGGATATTTCGAGGGATACAGGTGGGGGAAGCATGTTGGTACCCATGGAAAATAGTGGGAACTTGAATGCTTGGTTCAAGCAGAAGAGGGCCACTTATTTCCAGGGTGGAAGTACGACTTAGAATCCAATGGCAGGATTGGTGAATCTTCCTCTAAAGCCACAGAGTAAGTCGAGATGTTTTCATTTTGGTTCTACTAGCTACATAAAGTGGGATTGTATGGCACATCCTCGAGCATGTCATAACTATAAAAAGATGGGGCATCTTCAGCATTATTGTCAGAATGCTCTGAGGTCAGGTGTCCGTGAAACTCCTCAGGGGTCATAGGGGTGTTATGCCTCGACGAGACGGGGGCAGTTGCATACCCATATACAATAGAGTAAAGTGACTCATGGTGATTCGAGGAACTCCACAACTACTCAGTAGGGAAACAAATAGTAGATCATGGCAAGAAATCAGTTGTTTGGAACTGAGCAGGTTGTGGTGGATGATTAGTCGGGACCATCCACTGTGTGAGGTACGATCCTTTTAAATTCCACGATGATGAAATATTTTTTTGATACAGTTTCTTCCCATTATTTTCATTCTTCTCATATCATTGATTTTTTGGTTTATATGTGGAAATTATGCCTTCCATTTTGAAACCACAAACTCTTTTGGGTCAAAGTGAGTTTCGAGCCTTCCTATGTAGAACGTATTGTTTAGTTGTGGACAACATTGAATTGATGTGGGATTTCTTAGTGCTTGAGAAGTAATCTTATGATCTAATATTGGGAATGGATTGGTTGGAAATATTTAAGGCCCACATCGATTTCTATACAAGAACGTTTATTTTTGTGATGGAATATGGAATTAGACATCTCTTTAGGGGGGAGAAGAGTGAGAAGCAGGGTGAAACAGGATTGTTGGCACTAGTAGTTGGCATAATATCATATCAGTTTTTGGTTTTGTCCTTGTAATCAGTTGAATATGTTGATCAGAGTATTCTTCTGGTAGTTGTGGATTAGTTTATGGATGTATTTCTTGAATAATTCTCATGGTTTCCACCCATGATAGAAGTGGAGTTTACAATTGATCTCTTTATGGTGAATAGACCTATCTCACTTCTATATTATTTTATGTAACCAGAAGAATTTCATGAATTAAAGTTGCATTTGGAATATTTTGAAAACAAAGGGTTCATACGGCCTAGCACGTCTCCATGGGCAACGCTAGTTTTGTTTGTTAAAAGGTGGATGGAACTCTATAGATCTGTGTTTTTTATCATAGACTTAATCAGTTTACGATAAAGAACTAATATCCACTTCCATGCAATGATTTTTTTGACCAGTTGATGGGATATCAATTTTTCTCTAAGATTGACTTGAGGTCGGGGTATCAACAATTGTGGGTGAGGAAGGAGTATATTCCCAAAACATCTTTCATAAGTAGATATGGACATTACAAGTATGTGGTTATTCCCTTTGGTCTAATGAATACACTAGCGGTGTTCATGGCATTGATGAATTAGATATTTCATAGATATCTGTATTCTTTAGTGATGGTATTTGTAGATGATATACTGGTGTATTCGAGGACAAGAGTAGAGCATGAGCATCACTTGGAAATGGTGTTGGGGATCTTGAGGGATCATCGGTTGAATTCCAGATTTTTCAAGTGTGACTTTTGAACACAGAAGGTTCGTTTCTTTGTCCATGTTATTTCTGAGAGAGGTGTTTCAGTTGATTAGGAAAAAATAGAGACTGTTATCTCATGGAAACTACCAAATAATGTTTTTGAGATATGGGGATTCCTTGGTCTCGCTGGGTTTTATCGACTATTTTTTTGTGATTTCTCATGATTGGCGTTGTCAATGATAGCTTTTACAAATAATAATATCTCATTTAAATGGGATGATTAGTTTCAGAAATTCTTTCAAGAGTTAAAGGGTCGCCTTACATCAATACCTATCTTGATTTTTCTAGAACCATGGAAAGGGTACATGGTTTATTATGACACATTAGGATCAGGTTTGGGGTGTGTTCTCATGTAGTGGGATTATTTGGTTGCATATGGATCATGACAGTTGAGGTTCCATGAGAAGAACTACCCAACACATGATTTGGATTTGGTAGTAGTGGTCCATGATTTAAAAATGTGGTGTCATTATCTATTCGGTGATAAATTCACGGTGTTTACCAATCACAAGAGCTTAAAGAATATTTTATCACAAATAGATTTGAACATAATGAAAATGAGATGGATGGAATATCACCCAATGTTTGATTTCAACATAATGTACACATCATGTAAGGGAAATTTGGTGGCGGATGCATTAAGTAAAAAATCATATGCTCGGGTGGTGAAACATGCATTAGATTAGTGGTAGTTGATGTCATTCATAGCCGACATGCGGTTGGAATGTGAGGACTGGGGTGACATAGTGGTCTTCTTTCCAGTTTTGTTGGTTCTTGACTTGGTTGGTTTTGTTAAAGAGGCATAGGCATCTGATTCTGAGTATATGGAAATGAGGTCTAAACTCAATGGTGGGGAGACCATTGACAATTGGGAACTAAATGGGAATTCAGTCTTGTGTTTTTGGAATTAGATGGTGGTACGGATGGCTTGTTAGGAAAAGCTTCTTAGGTATTATCTTCATTCTTGGTGGGTTGTACATCCTAGAATTTAGAATATTTATAAGGCATTGAAAGTGCAGTTTTTGTGGGATTGTATGAAAAGGAAATTCGTTGAGTTTCTTTCGAGATGCTTGACTTGTCAATAAGTCAATGAAAAGCATCAACTGCTAGCAGGCATGTTGCAGTTTTTACCTACACTAGAGTGAAAATGTGAGAAGATAGTATTGGATGTTGTAATAGGTCTTCTGAGAACGATCAAGAAACATGATTTCATATGGGTGATTGTGGATCGGCTTACAAAGTTGGATCATTTCATCCCAATTCGTGAATCTCATACAGTGGAAGATCTATCCAAAATCTATATCTAGGAAGTGGTAAAGAGGCATGGTGTTCTAGTTTTAATTGTATCATAAAGAGACCTTAGGATCACATCTTGTTTTTGGAAATCCTTACAGCAAGCCCTTGGGACACAATTGACGATGAGCACAACTTATCATCCTCAGAAAGATGGCCAATCTAAGAGGATGATACAATCGTTGTAGGATATGTTAAGGTCTTTTATGATAGATTTTTTTGGTTCATGGGAGGAGCAATTACCATTGGTGGAGTTCTCCTATAATAACAGTTATCAGGATTCAATACATATAGCTCTGTTTGAGGCATTGTATGGGTTTCTGTGTTGTTCTCCACTATGTTAGGTGTAAAGGGGTGGGACTTTGATGATCAGACCGAGACTTGTCCAAGAGACTACGGAGAAGATGAAGTTAATTAGAAAGAGGATGGAGATGACTCAATGTCATTCGAAATCATATACATACCATCTTCGATGACCGTTTTCATTTGAGGTGGGTGATCATGTGTTCTTGAGAATATCTCCAAGGTTGGGACATCAACGGTTTGAGAAGTAGGGTATGTTATCTCTGAGGTATATTGGGACTTTTGAGATACTTGAGAGGATTGGAGAGGTGGATTATTGGTTTTATTTTTCACCATTGTTTAGTGTGGCACACAATGTGTTTTATGTGTCGCAATTGAAAAAGTACCAGCTAGATTGTGACCGTGTGATTCATTGGGATCATGTTGAGATAGAACCAGATGCTTCCTTGGTGCATGTGCCAATGCAGATTATGGATAGGAAAGATAAAGAATTTCATTGTAAAATCATTGGTTTAGTTCAGGTTTGGTAGTATCATGGTCAGATTTAGGAGGATACATGGGAGTGGGAGAAAGAAATGGTCGAGCAATGGCCCAAGCTCTTTTAACAATAAGATAGTTCTATACTTTTCAAGAACAGAAATTCCAATGGTTGGGAGAATATATCACCCCTAGTCTGAGATATGTATCCCTTTTTATGCCTTTTTATGTGTTTGAAGTGCTTGGTATGAGTTTAGAAGAGGTTGGGAGAGTTTTGAAAGGTTTTGGAAAGTTTTGGAATCCCTTTTAAGGCTGCACGGTTTTAGCATGGTCAGGGGAAACCGTGTGACTAGAAACTATGCGGGCAGTGGGGTTATGCACGGATTGTGCATGATTTTTCTAAATATGTGAGAAGTCCATGCAAGATTCCCCTTTGAGGTAGCAATAGGCACATAGTTAGCACATTTTTTGTCTAACTGTGCGGCCTGTAAAAATGGGTTTTTAAAAATCTGGGATTAATTACGATTTCCCTAAAGACACCCAAAATTTCTCCCATTAGACCCTAACTCAGGATTTCCTCTTATAAAGGGTTAGGGGTTCTCAACATCTCATTTTGTGAGAAAATTTAAGGGTTTTCTTGGTGTGGTTGAGCTGATTATTCTTTGGTAAGTCTCCTCGCTTAGTTCTTTGTAGTTTTCTCTAGATCTACTCTTCCCTCTCTTTGTATTTTCTATATCTACACCAATTGTGTATAGATCTAGGGTTTTTTCCTTAAGGGGTGATATTAAGGCTTGTTGATGGTAGATAATGAGATCTATACTAGTTTTAGTGGAGTGTTTTCTGGTTTTTTTTGGTGCGGTTTCTTGGGGGTCGATTTCACCAAAACCCTAAATATAGGTGGATTCTCTCTCGACTCCACTTGGTTAGAACTAGAGGTTTTGGTTAAAATTAATTTGTTTTTATTGAAATTAATTGTGTTAATGATGAGAAAATTTGTTTATAAATAATTTTAGTAATGTTTTATGGATTTTTGGGGAAAAGGGGGTTTTTTAGTGAAATTTCCTTGTTGTTGGATTTTAAAATGTTTATTTTAAAGTCAGTAACTTGGGTTGTTTTATGGAAATGGTTTTAGAAAATGATGTTCAATAAACGGGGGTTTCTTTATTGAAATTTTATATGACATGAATGATGCTTCAAGGGATTGTTTGATTATGAAATAGTTATTGTCATGTTGTTGTGGCCTTGGTATGTTATGCACTTTGTTATTGGCTTGTGTGTGATATGTTGTGTGATGTTGTGTTTGGAATGATGTTAAGTGGGAGAGGAGTACCACTATAAAAATAGGATGGAGAGTGTATGGAAGGTACACAATCAAGGATAAGTGTGTGGGAATTACCACTTAATTTGGAAAGTGGTAAACGAGTTTGGATGGGAAGTTCCACCATTTTGGTTGCCTTGTTGTGTGTTTTTTTTGCAAGATGGAAATGGTTGTGCTAATGTGAAATTGTGAAATGGATTATGGCATGGTTTTTTGGATTTCCCTTGGGTTTCTTAGTATGGGTAAGGTGGATTGGTAAGGGTGTGTTTGGCTTGTTGGAAATTATTAAACTATTTAATGTTTTATATAAACTATTTTATATAAATGTGATAACAGTTTCATATTAGTGGTGTGTGTAGGGAAGTCATTTGGGAAAAACCTATTGAGAATTTTTACTTACACCCTTCTTTGGAACATGGTTTATTTTGTAGATGTTGTATTTCGGGACACATGTAAGTGTAAATAATCTCATTTTTCTAGCAGTATAGCATGATGCTTCAGTGATTTTGTGGTGCTTGGAGCGTGGAGCTTGGTGTGGATCTATGGATGGGGTCCTAGTTATTTGGTTCATGTTGTGTAGTCTTCTTCTTGGTACACTATTTTTGGTTTATTTCTATTGGACTTTAGGATTGTCTATCAAACAAATTGGTTGTCTTTTGGAAATGTATGGTTTGGGTTGCTAATTTTGCATGCATCATGTAGTTTTATTAGTAATGGTTTGTTGGGTTGGTTGATTTTATATCAAGGAAAAATCATTCCCCAACATATTTTTGAATCCCTTCGAATTTATTTCCAGCCTTTGGCACCTTAGGAATGTTTCTTAAGGCCAATTAGAATTCCTCTTCCCTCTTAATCCAATGGGATGGGGTGGGATGTTACAGTATTTTCTTTTTCATGCTTTGGTAATATTAACTATAAATGACTTTCATTTATATGAAAACTTCTCTAGATACAATGTTAAGGGTTATATATCTTATCCAATTTGTGATGAAGGGACTTAATTTCATAAATAACATAATGGAAAAAAATACATGGTATATAAAATATTTTTGTGAATGGATAATCCTTATAAAAAATTTAAAAAAGCATTTAATTATCAATAAGAGTTTGATTTTCCCCACAACCATTGACAGCTCAAGAATATTATGTCAAGGTGAAAAATATTAATGTTACATTTGGAAAGAAAGGAAGTTTTGGTTATCAAACAAATACCTGGAAGAAAAATACCATCTTATTATAGATACCTTCCTCCAATGGGCTGAAGGCCTTCATTTTTTATTGATTTTTGATAATCCACCTTTCAAGGGGTGAGGTGGAACCCTTACAAGGCTTGTAGGCATAAGTATTACATGGCCCGTAGTCCTTAGAAGAATTCATTGCCCGTAGGCTTCAAACATTACATACAACCCGGACTAACCTACTTGGAAATTCTCCTCCCCATCATCTTCATCATGAAATCAGCTCTCCACCTTCACATGGCTATTCAGCTAGGCTTTCCCATGCATGCACAGGCTTGTCCCGATGGAAGGTGTCATACCCTCTCATTCTTGCAATCCATTTATCTTCTGTTGTGGTGGAATATACTTACTCATCCTCCTTCTAGATCTTGTTCTTTAAAGGTTGTCTGGTTTGTATCTCCACTTAAGGTGGCCCAAAGAACTTGAGGTGGCCTAAAGGCCTTTCTAACCCGAAGTCCTTGGTGTCCCGAAGGACTTATGGATTTTCACACATTAATAATGAGTGAGGAGATATATTTTTATCAATTTTTACATGGTATTAAAGTACTTAGTGGGTTTTATTAAAATTTGATAAATTTTATTTCAATAAAGGATTTAAAGTTAATAGTTATTAAATCTCATTAATGTCATGTATTTATGTAACAACCACTTCCAGTTACACTACATGTCACACTCTCGATGCCTATTAGAAAATTTATCATCATGTTTTGTTACTTTTTAAATTATATTTTTAGCATATTATTAGACCCAAATTTGATATATATGTTATATAATTAACCTGTCCTCATAATTTATCAACTTGAAATGTATTTTCCACCATTATTTTTTTATATAAGGGCTCATTCAATGATTCATTTGGTGTGAGAGATAATAATATGCGGTTTGGTTTATTTTGATTGGATGTATCCTTTTAAAATATATATGGAAATTTTGAAGGAGTGTGTTAAAAACATCAATAAACCATTAGACTCTATTTTTAATATATATATATATTAAAATATATGATTGAGTTTTATAGTGATTATTTGTATAAATTGGAGTATGTTGGTCCTCTTATATCTCAACATTTGATAGTTGATAGTAAAGGTAATGATATTTTTGGCTTAAACGTAAAGAATATTCTATGTGATTAAGTGATATAATCACATTTATACATTTTGAACAAAATAAGTGAGGTTGAACCTATTGGTTCCAAAATATGTGCATAGGAAAAGGACACAAATAGAGACCCCATTACAAAGGGGCTGCCTCTCGAAGCCAGTTCGCGGAGCCCCTTAGCACCACAGCATTCGTGGAGCCCCATAGCACTGTGGCCAGCGCGAAGTTGAGGTCCCTCTTTGGTCGCCATGAAGAAAAGAGGAGGGGGGATCCGTAGTTACGATGCACTCGATTGGGAGCTTCGCACCATAGAGGGAGCCGAATCGACCTCCATGAGCATGCCGAACATGATGGAATCCTCTGTGAACTGAGCCGAGGAGAGCTCTACACTGAGGAGGGGATGACGATTGACTTCGTGGTTATGACGAACTTGACGCAATCCACGGCTGATCACAGAGCACCACGGGGCTTCGCACCGAGCTGTCCCTACTTCACGCCACCCCTTTCCTATAAATACCGGGATCCCCTAGAGCTCAAATTATAGATACTCCAACCTTTCTCCTTCTCTGCTCTCAAATCGCAAATCGACTCCTGCTCTGTGAAACCTTGAAAAACATGAGCTCTTCCAAGTAACTGATCATTGCAAATCACCCTTCCCTCATCTAAATTACAACCCATATTCAATAAGGTATTCCCTCCACAGAGCCCACAGGTCGTCGCGAAGAAAGGAGATCCTCAAGGGGACTTTGGTCTTTGAAAAGCATTTATGCTTCGTGATGTACCCTCCATGAACATGTGAACCATATTCTAGGTCATGATCATTGTGCTTCGCAAATCACATTTCTTCACCATGCTATGCTTTGTGAAGTTCCCTTGCTTAGAAAACTCTTACTCCACAAAATCCATTCCACTTCACGAAGCACCCTTTATATGCACCTATACCCTACTCCTAGGCTAGGACACCCCACTTTGAGAAGCATACCCCTTCGCGAAGCACCTCCACTACATGGAGCACCAAAGCTTCACAAGGTCCATTCCTGTGAACCCATTTTCTTCAAAAACCCTTCTCTCGTGTGACCCTCCAGGTTTGTACGAAGTGATTTCAAAGTCCCTTGGGTGGTGCTTCATGTTTCATTGCTTAGCCTCATGCTTCTTTGCATAGGAACACTAACGGATATTGCTTATTTACATAGTCATACTAATGTGAACCCCTCAATGGATCACTCCACAACACCCCAACACTATGAAATTGATGATTCCTTCCCCTCCCCAAGGGTGGGTAGGTATCAATCATGTAAGTACTAGGGGTGCTGAGTGAACCCGCCTCATCCGAGCTGCAAGACATTAAACTGCTAATCATCGTCATCCTTAGCACATAACATTAAACTATGGCCTAGCCTCGTGCAATATACACATGGTGCCCCATATTATACATTCTTTATGCCTTCTCATCTCCACGAGAGTGATATCTTCCTCACATGGAATGAGATAATCTATGCTAGAGTGGCATCTATTTGTGGGGAAGGGTGATCATCTTAGTGTAATCCCCTAGCCTTTTTTTGCAGGAGGCAACACCACTGCTCCTCCTTTATTCTTCGGTGCTAATGACTAGAGGAGATATGGGAGTAGGGACCTTCGTTACCATGTCCCTCTCCCTCTGGTCTTTTTTTCCATCGGGCCTCCATCCTGGAGTAAGTCCCAATCTCCATATCCCTGGGCCGCTAACCATGCATAAGCCCATGTTTCCTCTTCGGGCTTCTAACCACGTGTAAGATCAACTTCACTTCCCGCTTACGCACCTTTCATGACGTGATCATCATGTCTTTGCTGACTTTTATTTCTCACACCGAGCATGACTCTGGTAGGCTTAGAGTAAGCATTGACCTTTGAATCCTTCTTGGGCCGCCTAAGCATGTAAGTACCAAGCCCCCCTTTCGAACTACGTGGACTTCGATCCTTTCCCCAATCCGAACAAGGTACATAGGAAGCTTACCAAAGGTTCTAGCCCAACACCTATTGGTCCCAACCACTTCATGTTCATTCACCTTTGTCCTGTATGATGTTAAATTTCATTCACCCTTCCAAACTACATGGAATTTGATCCGTTCTCCCATCCGAGCAAGGTACGTAGGAAGCCTCCCTAAGGTTCAATCCCAACACCTATTGGTCCTAACCACTTTAGGTTGGTTCACCTCCATCCTTCATGATTTTAAAATTCATTCAACCTTATAAACTACATGGACTTTGATCTTTTCCCCCATCTGAGCAAGGTACATAGGATGCCTCCCTGTGGTTCAATCCCAACACCTCCATTTGTTCTGACCCCTTCACGTCGGTTCACCTTCATGCCGAATGATGTTAAACAATGTCCTCCCTCCTAAACTATGTGGAATTTGATCCTTTCCCCCATTTGAGCAAGGTACATAGGAATCCTCCCTATGGATCAATCCCAACATCCATTGGTTCCGACCCCTTCCCTTATGTCTTCTCTCATCTCACATGACATTAAAGTTCATTCCTCATTCGAACTACGCGGGATTTGATCCCTATATTCTATATAGGGTACGTAGGAAGCCTCTATGAGGTTCAACCCCATCCAGGGGTAAGACATTGTGATTCCCATCCAGCGGTATTCCATTGTGATTCTGATCTAATGGTAAGCTATTGTGATTATCATCCAGTGGTAAGTCGTTGTGATTCTCATCCAACGGTAAGCCGTTGTGATCCCCATCCAGCGGTAATTCATTGGAATCCACATCTAGTGGTAATCCATTTTCATCCCCTTTGTTGGTACCCATATCTTTGGCCGGTCCCAGTGGTGCAAGACCAACCTAGGCTGCTAACCACGTGTAGGCCCCATTATATCGTCGGGTCATTGTCCTATGTGTACACCCAGATTCTACACCCCCATCCTGAACTACATGGACTTTGATTACCTACCATGGGGATACGTAGGAAGCCTCATTGAGGTTCAAGTCCATAACTCATGTCCTGTGGTGGTCTATCTATCATGCCTATGTGTTTCGGGAAGGTCCGGCCCGAACCTAGAGATTCCACTTCCTTTAGGTCCCATCCATGCCTCCATTCCCATGGACTGCCTCCTTAGGTGTCTCATCACCTCACCGAACTACATGGACGTTGATTCTATTCCACAAGGATATGTAGGAAGTCTCTTCGAGACTTAATCCCAACAACACTGTCATCCTCACGTCGGTTCCATCTCATTCTCCATCCACTTCTCTCAACCATCCATATCCATCATGATTCTTAACTAGGCCATCACATCTCAGTGATATCATGTCACCCACTTTCTTAATGTTCTTAAAAGCAATCAGGTAACTAACCATGTGTTAGACCCAGCATCAGTGTTCTCTCTAGAGGTTTGACCCATCAGATCTACTTCCATCAGTGTTCTGATCAGTCAGATCTGTCTCCACTGGACATTAAACCCGCGGCATACCCTGTGTTAAACATGGGAAGCTGAGGAAAACCTCAGAGACCTGCTTATGGAATATAATTCTCCAAACTTTATGTGTGATTCCTTGGGATTACGCGCCCTCAATAAGCCCTATCATAAGGGGAAGAAACCCACATGCACCAGTGTTCCAGCGTCCATACACACCAGTGATGTACAACGTGACTACTTCCCCGACTAAAGGTTTTTTCCCTAACTTAAACCTTTGGAATGTCCTGACAGAAGTAGTGTAACTAACTAGTGTCCATGAATACATGGAACGGGGAAGAGTTTCATGAACAACTTATTAAGTCTATGAGGGAGACCCAAACTAGCTAATGAGCTCTGAAGAAGAATCCACAAGAAGAAGAGGCCGACATCCCATCATCCTGTTTAGATCAAGGATCAAATGTCCCTGAATAAGCAATGGATGTCGCCCAGCTTTGGAAAGAGGGGATGTAAGGCAACAATTATTGCGTCCTCAACAGACAGATGCATACCCTGGAGAAAGAATCGGAAATAGAAATGTTTAACCTGATGTGAAGGTATTCTCCTCAATATAGATATTTTTAGTGTTTGAGACGTCATAGGATTAGTGTGTCACTGATCCATGTATCTAATGCCAAGTCCCACCAAGAAAATAGTGGGCCTGGCATGAAACTCACCAGAGATTGAGGTAGTTGAACACTGGACATCCTGGTCTACGACATTATCAGTATGGATCCTTCTTACCAACTATGGGAGACGGAATGGCACTGGGGAACTAGATGTTTATTTGATTCTTTCAGCACTGACAATTTAATCTCCCTGCTTTCCAGGACCTAGGATGTTGCAACAAGAAACCAATCATCGCCCACACACCAACGCATGGGTAGGGGAAACGACAACATGGAAATCTCATGTGGCCTAATCCCTTCCATGGAGGCCTCTACATCCATGGTCATTGGGAACCCACACCCCATCTCCCCATTTTAAATTCTTCAGAGAAGGGTGATAAACGAACTTGTTCAGTGATACGAGGAAGATGGGATTATCCCATCCTAGGATATGGCCTGATGGGACCTCAAGGCTTCTACACCTTGTTTTTTATTCCGCCCCCAAGGGTCGCGTAGGGAGACACTGCTCCCCACTCCGATCTATAATCGTTTCAGGTTCCTCTCCCCATAGTGCTTAGATAAATCCCTTCCCTACACCAATGAGGTAAGAGATGTTTGGGCCAGACCAGCTGTAGTCCCATCCCAGAGGAAACCAAGGAGGGATCCCACTAGGCTGCACCAACGCCACCACCTAGTACGACCAGATGAGGAACAGGTGAGTTAAACACATGTTCCCCTAGCCCCGACCTGGTCAACCTAACGCCAGTGTTGGGTGCAGGCTGAGGAGGATGCCCACTGTGTGGAATCAAAATCAACAACTATTGTGGAATGTGGCACCAACGACGCATAACATTAATCTCCCATTCATACTAAGCGGGGGAATCTGTATGCTTGGCCCATATCAAGGTCCCAACCACCCTATGGGTAGGTTGGGTCGACTCATCTGGTCACCGACATAGGTGGCGTCCATTATAGGCCAAACCGCAACATCCATATCTAGCATGGAGGTCTCCTCATTCCACCACCTTTGAGAGCTTGAGTCATTCATACTCTCATGCTCAGTGTGTAGGTCCTCCCCATGCCACTATCGATCTAAGAGAGGGTCTTCTCTGTCGAACTGACATTCAGTACAGATTATTTTCTCATACCCATGACCTCTAGTATAGAGTCATTCCTCCTATTACAGGTTTCCAATTTGAAGATCTTTCCCATCAGGCCAAATACTAGCAAGAGGGTCTCTTTCATACTCTCATATTATCCAACTAAGACCCTCTTCATTTTGTCAATTAGATAAGTGGAGGCATGCCTCACATATTTGGCACCCATCACAGAGGTCCTACCCATGTACATCTTGACCAATATGAAGGCCCTCCTCATACCATCACTACTAGGGGGAACAAACAAGTAGGCACTATCCATGCTCCTACCAGATCCAGCGGAGGTCCTACCCGCTCCAACACTTCCTACAGAGACTCCCTCTTTATGATGGACAGCAGACACATAGGTTCTCCCTCTGTTCCCTTTGACATCTATCTAGGTGCTCCTCGCACCCCGGATCACTCAGGAGGAAGTCCTCTCCACCCCAGCACCAGTATGGCTAAAGGTCCTCCTTGCACTAGGAACCTACCATGTCCCGAAGAACTTGTTCAGGGCAGGAGGGTGGGTCGCCGCCTCCATAAGAAGAATTTCGAGAAGATTCAAACCACAATTAATCATGTATGCTTCTCGGATTCTAAAGAGAATGTGACTCGACAATGGAACCCTTTCCTTGATCCTCCATGTCAAGGGATGGGGAAGGAACGAGTCATATTAGCATCATCCTTCCAGAATGCAAGGTCCACTAGATCCCCACCTCCCTCCGAAGATATATCCAGGAGGAGGAATATTTGGATTATTTCTAGGTCTTAGACGTGAAATCCCCCCTTTCATCACCAAGAGCACTCTTTACCTCAACCAAAGAACACTAAGAGATATTCTAGGTACCGATGGAGGAAGAACATCAGCATGGACCACCACCAACAACTACGGCCCCTACACTAGAAATTGTTGTTTCCAGCCTATCTTATCGAGATGTGGTTTCTAAGTCACTACATTCTTCGTAGGACAACCCATGATGCAGCAACTTGTCAGCCTATTCTTTGTATTCTCCATCGACCAATATACTACTTCAACGGTCTGCTTTAGTGCTGCTACAAGTACCCATACTCCCCTAGTTACCAAATGGGGAAACCAAGGGCCAGACCCTGAGTCTGAGCTGAGGATCTTGTGGGACATCCTTGCAGAGTACCATTTCCCAGAGATGTTTTGGCCAGTTACAACAATGAACTTTAGTGCGCCAGAATCGCTCACCCGGGAGGAAGTTGGGGGGTTTCTCAAAACCCTCTGGGTGACGCACTTCCTTCTTCATCATCGGAGAGCAGATTACCCCAAAATTCAGGCACATTTTGAAGACAATGGTCATCAGTTATGTATGGTTGACTTGGCCGTGCTCCCTGTGGCTCAGTGCCCCGAGTCACCCGTTCGCCATTGAACACTCCAACAATGATGCTTCCAGAGCTTTAGAGTGCTTCGTAGGATTATCAAGGAGGCTTCCTTCCACGTTCAGATCCATGGTTGGGCATAGTATGCATCCCTTCACTTCAGTTCTATTTGGAACCATCCCGACTATCCATGCAACATTGAGGATATGCCTCCTAATAGAGTCATAGTTAATATGGTCAACTTGCTAGGGGAAGAGAATGAGCTAGAGCTCCTTGGAGAGGACTTACCCTCGAGGGAGTGCCACACGTATTGGATCCATTGGGAAGGATTAATCACCAAAAGATAAATCTATTGGGTCTTCTTGTACCTACAGAGTCATTATCCATCAGTTGGAATACCAATAACGGAAAAGAGCATCTTGGGGTCGTCAAACCCTCTAACCCATCTGGATCAGTTCAAAAGGCGGAAGAAGATCCCAAAAAGGATGAGTTGCATCAACAAATCATAGAGCATAAGAAGATGTTTGATGATCTCATTGCGAAACGTGCTGCGAAGCGATGACCATACTGCGGTGATCCTCGACCGGGGAAGCAAGGGAAGATGCAACTCCCCACCCCACCCCCCAGTGAGTTGCCTTTGGGTGACGCCAACCATCCTACCCACATAGATAAGATAGAGGTCGGAGCTTATGGGAAGAGGGCATGATATTCCTCCCCATATCTTCCTGAGTAGTGTGATGATCTTTGGGGCCAAACTCAGTTCCCCCCGGCTGCACCGTAAGCTATCCCACCAGCTGCTCTATGAGCTTCTAGGCCTGTTTATCATGATGAAGAACCTGCCAATCCACTGGTGGTTAGGGACCCTCTCCAAGACATAAATCCCCACCCAAATGATTTGATAGAATCACTTATTGCTCATATCAAGGCATTAGAAACTCGATAGGTTGCGATTCTGCCTGACGGAAAGCCATATTAGGAATGGGTGGATGATATGTCGGCGCCCTTGGGTTTCAGTAACTCCACATTATCTCCCTTTAATGGGAAGAGCGACCCACTGCAGCATCTGGACCACTTCATCTCAATGTGTGGACCCATTCTAGGAACTACTGCGTAGTAAGAGGCCTCCAAACTCTTATGTTTCATACACATTGGAAGGGACCGTGTTTGTCTAGTACAACCAGCTTACCATTAGGTCATTAGTAGGATGGGAAGATCTTTATAGGAAATTTCTTTACCAGTTCAAATCTACCTCCCACAAGATGAGTATTTCAGACCTCTTCAAGTGCAAGTAGAGACCTGAAGAGCATGTAGCGAATGTTATTGCCTGGTGGAAAGGACTCACATACTTCTTTGACATGCCACTGAATCAGGAGTAGCTGCTGATAATGTGTGTGGGGAATTTCAAGACAGAACCGGTCCCCTCTCTCATCACCCATAATTACCCCAAGGGATTTCAAGAATTCTATGATAAGGGCGAGCACCTATAGGATGCCTTGTGGCAGTCCAAACAGGTACGTCCATTTCCTCCTGTAGTCCCCGCAAGAAGGGCCGTCAAGGCCGAGCCTGCCGTAGTGGCCCAAATAGAGACCCCTGGGAAATTGGAGTTATTACCAGTGGAGCCACCTCCACAACCCCGTAGAGGCCTACCATCGCAGGTGCAGCCTTTGGCCCAGCAGCATCTACCTCATAATCGGAAAGCACCCCTGCATAATGTGCCACCACCACCCAAGAGAGATAACTAGGTTCCGCCTCCTCGGTAGGCTCCTACATCCCATCATTAGGTCCAATATCCTAGAGCCCCTTCCCTGATATAAGAAACCAAACCTACACATTCAATGAGGCTTAGGTCCCCAATTATTTCTGAACCACCTTGAAACAGGGACTCTTGCGGTTGCCAGAATGCAGGAGGCCTGAAGAGGTGGATCTCACTGATCGCCCTACCCCTATCACCCATACCCTCAAACAATGTTATGTGTTAAAACACTATATTTAAGACCATGTTGATAAAAACATAATTAGGTTGGGTCCAACACTAACACAGGTGGAATGTGTGTCCATATAGCCCGATAGTGACAGTTATAGCAGAGGTGAGTGGAAGCAGGTTCCTAACCACAAGTCCCAAAAGTATGATGATTGGACGGTACATATGACAGTCGCCCATGCCCATAAAATTATCTGTGCACGTCTGAATCAACCCAAGCCTTCAGAATCCACTGTGTCATCCACAACTACTACTTCTAAATCGCCATCCCAGCATCCCTCTTCATAGAAGGGCAAGCATCAGCGACATAAGGGAAAAAAAGCCCCCTATAGATGCCATCATCATCCCATACTATTGGTAAATTCATGCCTCCAGAGATAAAAATTACCACTAGGGTCCCTCCATTGGTTGAGTATTATTCAACTGATAGCCAAGGATACGCTTCAGTTAACACCGTGGAGATGGTAAACCCCTACATGATGTCTGATGATGAGTAATCTAGATGAGTCCTCCCAACATCCCCAACTGTCGCCAGCATTGACGGGGTCATGGATATGTGAGTCGTCGGAATGCTTCGGTTAGTACTTCTAGCTTGGTTGGGCATGCCACCGAAATGAAACAACAGACCCAACATAGAGCTCATAATGCACAATCTTCTCATCTGGTTTCATCAGGTCCGCCTTCACCACCATTTCTGCTACTTGATCAGGCCGACCCACCCCGACTGCTTCGTGATCAACCACGCTATATTACAAACTAACCTCAGTCATCTATCCCTCATCCAATGGTTTCCCCCGGGTTTCCACTAGCAAGCAGCAGGATATTCCCAGCACCAGTCATCTGTCGGTCCAACCAGAAGGGCCCATCATAACTCCTACTGTAGAACGACCTCCTATCAGTATAAGTTCACACTTGGCATGGAAGTACGATGATCTTAATAATCTCTCCATCATTACTACAAGTCTCTCCATCCTTGAGGCTCTTCACCTATCACCAGACATGCGCAAAGCCCTTTCCGAGGCTTTAAAAAGCCCCCTCCAGTTTGAGATAGAAGTGGCAGCCATAAAATCCTTCCATGCTAAGGTAGCTGATCACATTGAATTTGAAACCATTATAGCTTTCTCTGGAGAAGATGAAGGCTCTCCCATACATGGGAAAATCTTCCCACTGTAAATCACTGTCTACTTCAATGGAATAGAAGTTCGTTGTTGTCTTGTGGATACATGCTCATGGATCAACCTTATCCTGACACAGACACTTCATAAGATGGGGTTTTCGAGGATGATCTGAGTCCCTCTGACCTAAAAATTCAATGTTATGATAGGATGGATCAAACACCAATTGGAAAGATACATCTAAAGACCTAGTTTGGTGGTCTGGTATCCAACACCTAATTCATGGTTATTTTGCAGGACACTGCCTACAACGTGTTAATGGGAAGAACATGGCTCCAACTACACACGACAGTCTCTTCTTCGTATCACCAATGCCTAAAGTACCCCCTTAATGGTCATGTAGGCATACTCCAAGTTTATGTTTCTCACTTTGACTCTTGTGAATCCCACTACCTAGATGTTGACTATTACAAGATCAAAGACATGCAGATCTAGGCTAATGAAGTTGATCCCTCTACAACTACGACCGACCCATGGACAGGCCTAGATGATGCCTAGATCTTTCTGATCCATCGATTAGAGGCCATGAATCCGGATTTGTGGAAATGTTTTGTCATTTTATTAATGATGGGAAATCATATTCCCAAGTCTAATAGATGTTGAAATATCACCTCGTATTCTTATAAGAATCAAGATCAGGTGATCCTGGATCTCCTTACTCCCATAAGGTATTGGGATGTCCGCCCCATGGCTACAAAAATATGGCATACTTACTTGTTTTGTCGGGACGAGATAAACCGGCTTAAGATGACATGCCACTATTGATTTTATATTATCAAGCACAATCCCTTGGTCCAAAGACCAGATGGGATTAGGTCTACAACTTTCATCGCTATGGTTTCGGCAGCATAGGGGTCCCCCGATGTAGTGTCTATTGTCGTTCAAGCTGGCTCCAATGCCCCATCAGGATCTGTCAACTTAGAGTAATCACCTCCCATTGAGGATCCCTCCACCATAAGTGAAGAAGAGGATTTAGAGGATGATCCTCCCACTTTTGAAGAAGGTGTCTCCACCATGGTTGATGAATTGGTACTGGTGAATCTTGGTAGCAAGATAGATTCGAAACCCACGTTGATTAGTGCCTCTCTGCTCGTCGAAGAGAAAAAAATATGTGGACATCCTGAAGCATCATCATGATGTATTCTCCTAGAGTTATGACGAGATTCCATGACTAGATCCTTAGGTTGTTGTTTACTGCCTCAGTCTTCTTGCGAATCATCATGGGTTTAAATAGAATCCCAGAAAGATGCACCCTTCTCCTGCTGCAATGGTCGAGGCCTAGGTTCATAAGCTCATCAGATCCAACTTCCTTAAAGAGGTTCAGTACCCCATATGGTTAGCCAACATTGTGCCCGTTATGAAGAAGAACAGATATATCAATGTCTGCATTGACTTGTGAGATCTCAACCATCACTATCCTAAGGATGAATTTCTCCTTCCTATAATATAATTATTTATTGATGCTACCACTAGGTTACAGGCTCTCTCTTTCATGGATGGGTATTCTAGGTATAACTAGATTCGAATGGCCCCTGAGGATGAAGAGTTTATGGCCTTCTTATCACCACAAGGTACTTTCTGTTACTAGGTAATGCACTTTATCTTAAAGAATGCAGGTTCCACCTATCATAGTTCAATAAATCACATATTTAATCCAATACTAGGGACATTAGTGGAATGCTACATGGATGATCTGGTGGTCAAATATCTTCAGCACCAGGACCATCTCAAATATCTTGAGAAAGTGTTTTGATTCCTCTAATCTTGCCATCTAAAGATAAACCCCTTGAAGTGAGACTTCAGGGTCACTTCTGTAAAGTTTCCTAGCTTTGTTTTCAGATACAGGGTCATCAAGATCAACTCAGAGAAGTTTAAGGACATCAGCTAGATGTTTCCCATCAGAAACATCCGGGATCTGCATGGTTTTTAAGGCAACTTAGCCTATATATGTTGATTTATTTCAAATCAAGAAGGAAAGTGTAATCTCTTTTCCTAGATCATGAAGAAGGGTATTGATTATCATTAGGATGAGGAGTGTTAGAATACTTTTGAGGAAATCAAGCAGTGCCTATCACAGCCTCTAGTTTTGATGCCACCATTTTCTAGAAAGCAATTGGTCCTTTATGTGAGCACCATAGAATGATCCCTTAGCACCCTTCTTTCCCAGAAGAACAACAAAGGGATAGAGAATCGTCTATACTATCCTAGTTGCATGATTCTCGATACAGAGACTAGAAATTCCTCTATCGAGAAGAGCTTCCTCGCGCTAGTATTCATAGTGCATAAATTGTGACACAACTTGCAGCATCACGAGATACATCTAGTGTCTCGAGTGGATCTGGTGAAGTACATTCTAAACCATCCTATATTGAAAAGACATCTAGCTCAGTGGGTAGTGAACCTCCAGAAGTTTGATATTAGTTTTCCCCCCATAATACCATCAAGGGACAGGTGTTGGATGACTTCCTTTCCACCCATCCAGCTCCCACAGACCCATCCCAAGATGTTGATTTTCCTGATGATGCAATATTTTTTTTAGACCAAGCTATCCTGTGTTGGAAAATTCACTTTGATGGTGCCTCCCAATGTTCTATAGGCAGAAGAATCAATGATCCCATGCTCAACAGGGTGGGCCTGGGCATCATCTTCATCATCCCAACACTAGTCGTCCTTCCAAATTCATTCCGATTGTCAGAAGATTGTACCAAAAATGATGCTAAGTATTAGTCCCTCATTACTGGCCTCGAGCTGGCCCTCGAGATTGATGCTCCCCACTTTCATGTGAAAGGGGACTATGAACTAGTCATCAAGAAGGTCAACGGTGACTATGTCATCAGGAATCCCGAGCTCTAGCCACTGTTGGAATGTAACTTTAGGTTGATGGCCCAATTCCCATCTCAGCCATAGGTTACCCATGTCCCTCGATCCCAGAATCGGTCTTGGCCAGTTTGGATGCATATCTTGAAGAACCTGACCATGATGATTTGATTATTCATGTGGTGCATCAGAGATTCATCTCTCCCATCACTCTAAATAACGATGATAGACCATGGGTAAACCACCTTACCACCAGAGCCTCCACGTTCGGACCCCCAAGTACCCCTGCCACAGTTTTAGAAGAAAATCTTAACTGGAGGACCCCATTTATTGAGTATCTATAGCACAACAATATCCCAGGAGATCAATCCAAATGTGAGAAAATTCATCGCCCTACATTACATTTTACCCTATAGAATTGTCTCAGTCTTGATTAGATCCTCTACATAAGTAATTTTGATGGGGTTCTACTTCATTTCATTCAGGGGTGAGATTTATCAGGTTGTGCAGGAGTTTCATGCTAGTTATTTCATGTGTGAAAAATCCTTGCTAATGTTTTTCATCGGCTGCCAGAACCTCTCCACACTACCATGTACTCTTAGCCCTTTGTGGTCTGGGGACTCGATGTCATGGGACCGTATCCACCGGTGACAGCTCACCAGTGTAGGTTCATCCTGACCTCTACGGATTTATTTTCTAAATAGGTAGAAGTAGTGCTGGTTAAGGAGGTCAAGGCCTATTCTATCATTGACTTTGTGAACTCCAATATCATATATCGGTTTGGATTCCCTCACGTCGTCCTCACTGATAATGTCACCAAATTTCTGGTGACCAAACAAAAGAAATTGTATACCAAGTACAAAATCCATTCTAATCATACCTCTCGATATCATGCACAGGAAAATGGGAAGATTGAGGCATTCAACAAAAACCTATCTAACATCCTACAGAATGTGGTTAGTCAGAACAAGAAGAGTTGGCCGGATAAACTTCCCAACACTCTCTGGGCCTATCAGACAATGACCTGCAATTCCACTCAGGTGACCACATAATCCCTAGTGTACAGAACATAGGTAGTCATGCCCATCGAGATTCAGTTTCCTTCATTGCGTACAAATGTCTATGATCAACAAACGCTTGACAAGTTAGCTGAAATTTGCTGGATAACTAGAAGCGCTTGATGAGAACATGCTTTGTGTCCTGCACAATCTGGAGAGGCATCAGAATAGGATAGCTAGAGATTTTAACAAGAAAGTTCACCTATTTTCCTTCTTACAAGTTGGCATGGTGTTGGCCTTAAGAATGGCAATGATACCTAGCAGGAAACCACCCAAATTGGAGCCAAAATGGGAAAGACCTTACATCATTCACAAGGTTTACCCCAATGGCGTTTACTCCCTGGTTACCATGGATAGTGAGTGTATAACTCCTCCCACCAATGCCAAATTCCTCAATAAATACTTTTCCTGAGCAAGAGTGGTCCTAAATGACCTTAAACTATTTTATCCCATATGACATTAAACTGTATTTTGTCCCGTATGATGTTAAACTGTAAACATTCCTACATGAACTTAAACTGTTTTTTCCCGCGTGACCTTAAACTGTAAGTTGTCCCGCATGAAGTTAAACTGTAAATGGTCCTACATGACTTTAAATAGATGTCCTTTATGACATTAAACTACTTTTTCATCCCACATGATGATAAACTACAACAAGGTCCAAGATCTACGACCATAAACTAAGATTTTATGTTGTCCTACATGACCTTAAATTGTTTTGTCCCGCATGAAATTAAATTGTATATCATCCTGCGTGACTGATAAAACACATTTTTATTGAATATTTTATTGATAATAAATGATAAAATTTCCTCAAATTGTCTTAAATATGTTTATTTATAAAATATTTGGTATGAGATCATTCATTTGAAAATTTGATGGAAATTCCATTTTTACCCTTTATACTGCACTGTAGTATTTCAAAGATAAATATTTTAATATTAATTATATGAACTTGAAAATTGGTAAATGTGTTCCTGACTTAATGGGATACATCTTTTGTTCAGTATATTGGAGCTAAATCGTGCATTTGGGTGGACTAAATAGACCATGACTTCAAAGGTGGACTGGGCCACCAGATTGGACATTGGTTCTATATTTGGGTCATAACATCTTCATCAGATCTTTTCTTAGGCCCAAATTTTTAGAGGATCTCCCCAACCCAATTGTAAAGAAATATTTTTTCTAGAATAATAGTTGGTTCACGCGTTTTGGATGTCAAATGGGTGGTGAAATTTGGATAAAATATTTGGCCGAGATTCCCCATTCACACTTGAAACCTCTTTAACCCTAGAATACCCTCTACTCTATAAATTAGTATTTTTATGATTTGGAGGGGTTGGGATGTGCATTGGGAAGTTTAGGGCAGAGTAGAAGTGGATACACTCCAATTATCTAACCATTTAAATAATGGTGGCTTTTGAAGCAAGGATCCCTTCAACGAAGCCATCTTCTTCTTCTCCTCCTTCTTCTCCTTTTCTTCTTCTTCATGTTATAATTATTTTTTTGTGTAATAAACTTATTTGTTATTCTTTTATTTATCATATTTTCTTATATTTTTGTTTAAATTTATTCTTCTCTTAATCTTCCTAATTGGGTTGGAATCAAGAGTGGAGACGAGATTGGGTTCTACCCTTTCAATCCTTTGCTCATGCAAAACGTCTCCACGATGACCACGCCACCCATGGAAGAGTAGTTTTCTTAGTGATTGATATATCTTATACCCTCTTCATTTAATTATTTTGAATCATTGATCTAGTTTAATTCACATAATAGGATCTACAAATTGAGTTTTTAAATTATAAGAATCTAAGTAAGCAATGGAACAATTAACACAAAAACACGCGAGGTCAAGTATTGTGTGAATTGTGAGAGCGTGATCTTAATTGGTAATACAAGGTCACACGAGATAAATTTTTAGAGTTAAAATATAATCCATAAACATAATTCATCTTCATTTTCTAGAATGTATATGTGACCTAATTTACCACTGAACATAATCTATCCTTATAACGTCAATCAAAACAGGGTGTTGTGATTGCATGTTTCGAAGATAGCTTAGGGTTTAATTCACTTCATCTTTGTGGTAAAGTTAATTCTCGTAGGGTTTGGGGGTTAAAAAGTTAGGGGATCATAATTAAGTGGATGTTAATTTATATTATAATGATAAATAATTAACTGAAGAGGTGTAGTTATATCGATTGTGCCTTTTAAAATATTTTCTAAAAAAACATCTTCTTGTTGTGTCTTTTTAATAGAAATTCATTTCAAAAAAATAAAAATAAAAATACAATCTTATTCCAGCAAACTTCTTATAGCTTTATGAATGGTAAAACACCACCCCATACTTTAAAGTAGTGTTATTATTCCCTTTTATGTTAATTTTTAAATACCTTTAATAAGTTGTCAAATTTACTTCATCCTTTGAGAGAAGACCTTGGTCAGCTACTCTGCTGCACCTAAGTACCCAAAAATCACACTAATCATTTGAGGTTTCCCATGACAGTTAATTTAAAATTTGGCACCATTTTAGGGGAGGAAAGTAATTATTTCAACCAATTAGAGGTATTTATTTTATTTTACATTTTATTCTATTCTTCTCTTCTTTCTTCCTTCTTTACCCAATCTGAATTTTTTTTTCTTTTATTTTCTTCTTCTTTTTGGACCACTAACTCAAACTTATCATTTTTATTTTACTATGGTCCACTTTTTCTCTTTTCATTTTTATTTGATTTATGACACGAACTAATGCCAAGTATCATTTAGATCTTGACCCTGATATTGAATGTGGACTTAGAGCTCAAATCAGACATTCTCAGTCTATGGGAAGTTTCAATATTAAACCAGTTGGAGAATTCATCCACTCCAAAAACATTAAAATTGGAAACAATTCTAATTCCAACATAAAATAAGAAACAATGACTGTAAATAATGAAAATGAACTTAATGGAACCATTCAATAATTGGTTGCACCTGACATTAATTATCAACCAAATTGCTTTGCATACCCAAATCTCGAATCAGACTTTGAACTGAAATCTGGGTTAATTCACCTACTTCCAAAATTTCATGGCCTCTCTAGTGAGGATCCCAATTAACACCTTAAAGAATTTAATGTGGTTTTCTCAACTCTTAATACATGAAATGTATCTGAATATCAAATCAAACTAAGAGAATTCCCATTTTCACTTGATGGAGCTGAAAAGGATTGGATGTATTCTTTAGAACATGAAGATGTAACATGTTGGAATGATTTGAAACGTCTTTTCTTGCAGATATTTTTTCTAGCATCAAGGACCACATCTATTCAAAAAGATATCTTTAGGACCAAGAAAGCCTAAGGGGAGTCAATGTATGATTACTAGGAGTGATTCAAGAAGTTGTTTGCAAGCTTCCTGCATCACCAAATTAGCAAGAAACTCCTCATCCAATACTTCTATGAAGGACTCACACCTATGAAGAGAAACATGGTGGATTCCACAAATGGAGGGGAATTGGTTGATAAAACACCAGTTGTTGCATGTGAATTGATTGACAAGATGGACCAAAACTCCCAAAAATTTGGTGATCGAGGTACACCACATGTCAGGAGAGTACATCAAGTAAGTCCTTATTCTCTTGAGAGTAATTTGATTGATACCAAGTTAGAATAATTGATCACTATAGTGAGTAAAATTGATTTGGATCAAAAGACATATCAACCCACTCCTTCAAGGCCTTGTGTCATTTTTACTGAGACAAGCCACCCAACTGACTGTTGCCCCTAACTACAGGAAACAGAATATTGTGCAGTAGTGTTTCCTGGGAGACCATATCAGCAGTAGAAACAACCATAACCCCAAAAGAAACATGATTCCTTTTCTCCAACATACAAAAAAGGGTGGAAGGATCAATCAGACATGATCTATGTATCTGGACAACAAAAAAGACCCCCTTTTCAACAAAACTTCCAGTAGCCTCCACCCTACCAACAGGGATTCTAACAACCCCAAAGGAGATTTGAAGCTCAAACATAAACAAGTCAACAACAATGGAATCCCAAAACCAAGGTAGATTCTAACACTGATGATCTTTTGAAACAAATTATTCTTAATTAACAGAATGAGTTGAAGAGTCATGGTTCAGATCTGAGGGAGTTTAAGACACAAATGAGCCAGATTTCCACTTCCCTCCATGAACTGCTAAGTAAGAACTCCAGAAATCATCCTTCCCAACCTACTCCAAATCGTAAGGGTACTTCAATTTCTATCACATTGAGAAGTGGGAAGCAAAAAAATGATACATTTTCACCTATCATTCCACTGAGATTCACCTCAAATCTAGAGAATCCCCATTCAAAAATAGCTAATGAGAAACCCAAGGAGAAAGATAAAGGTAAGAAAAAGATTAATGATGTTTCTCTTAAACCCCTTCCCTTTCCAAACAGGGTATTACAAACCAAGAAGATGTATGAAGAGGTAATGAAAAAAAGAAGTTTTGGATACATTCAAGCATGTGGAGATCAACATTCCTCTACTTGAAGCCATCAAGAAAATCCCAAGGTATGCAAAATTATTAAAAGAAAATTGTACCGATCTAAGAGGGGTCAAGGGAAATGAGAGGATCAATCTTGGAAGGAATGTGTTAGAACTCATTACACCAACTCTAGAAATGCCAACAAAGTGCAAGGATCTTGGGACATTCACCATACCATTCACTATAGGGGAGTTACACTTTTCTGATTCTGTTTGTGATTTAGGAGCTTCCATAACTATGACGCCTCGCTCTATATTTTCTTATTTACAGGTTGGTGAGTAGAATCCAACGAGAGTAGTGGTGCAGTTGGAAAATAGAGCTACAACATATACAGTGGGAGTCCTTGAGGATGTACATGTTCAGGTAAGATACATGATCTTCCCAGTAGATTTCTACATACTTAACATGGAGGAAGATCAGGTAAGTTCTCATGCTCCCATTATCTTAGGTAGGACCTTCCTCAAAACTGAAAAAAACTTCATAAATGTAAATTAGGGTACATTTTCAATGGAGTTTGGAGATCAATTTGTGATATTTAATGTTATGGAATCCATGATGTACCCCTTAGAAGACCATTCTACTTTTTTTATCTCCCATTTTGAACCACCAAGTAAAAACCCCATGGAATTTTATTGTCCTATGCTTAGGTAGATTATGAGCATTGGTTCTACTTTGATGTCTAAGAGTACTTCCACACCTATTTCTAATGCACAAGAATCATTTAGATTTGATTTTGAAATGGATTCATATTCTGATTTTGATCATGAAAACACTAATTATGACATGGTTGTTGAGTATACTGATGGATTTGATGCTCTATTCTATAATTTTGATGATGTATATTCTGATACTGATGTTCATTGTGCCCATATTTCAGTTCTTTAAATTTATCCATCTATAAATCACCCATCTTCATTGGAACTCAAGCCATTTACACCTAATCTCAAATACTCATACTTGTTAAGTGGTAAGAGATTACCTGTTATAATTGCTAATAATATTCCTTTTGAACATGAATAAAATCATTTGAATCTTTTTAGAGAGAACATCAAGGTAATTGGGTGGACCTTGGCTGACATATCATGTATTAGCCCCTCCATTTGCATGTATAGTATTTTATTGGAGGATGGGGATAAACCGGTTAGGTAGCCACAAAGGAGAGTCAATCCAACCCTTCTGGAAGTTGTTAAAAAAAGAGGTTGAAAAATTTCTCTAGGAAGGTATAATCAATCCCATTTCAGATTCCCAGTGGGTGAGTCCTATTCAGGTTGTTCCTAAGAAAAGTGGTTTTACTGTTATTAAAAATGAGAGAGAGGAGTTAATTCCAATGAGGGTACAAAATAGTTGGTGTGTGTGTGTTGATTATAGGAAACTAAATCAATCTACTTGCAAGGACCGTTCACCCCTTCCATTTATTCATCAGATGCTTGAGATACTATCTGGGAAAACACGCAATTATTTAATGGATGGATTTTCTGTATATTTTCAGGTTCCTATTTCTCTGGAGTATTTAGAGAAGACAACATTCACTTGCCCATTTGGTAAGTTTTCCTACCAGATGATTCCATTTGGACTTTACAATGCCCCAGGTACCTTCCATAGATGCATGGTGAGTATTTTTTATGATTTTCTTAAGACCTTCATGGAGGTATTTATGGTTGAATTTACAGTATATTGATCCTCATTTGATTAATGTATAAGTAGTTTGGGAAAGGTGTTGAATTGTTGTATTGAGAAGAATCTGGTATTGAACTTTGAAAAGTGTCATTTTATGGTAGAGCATGGCATTGTCATAGGGAATGTAGTGTCAAAACATGGGATAGAGGTTGATAGGTCTAAGGTAGATATTATTTCATCCTTACCCTATCCTTCATGTGTGCGTGATGTTAGATATTTTCTAGGGCATGCAGGATTTTATCAGTGCTTCATCAAGGATTTTAGTAAGATTGATCTTCCTATGTCATGATTACTTCAAAAGGATTCTGATTTTGTGTTTGATGATTCTTGCAGTACTTCCTTTGATTATCTAAATAATTGATTGACCACTCCACCAATCATACAACCCCCATGGTGGGAGCTTCCTTTTGAGATTATGTGTGACGCCTCCAACTTCGTGGTTGGAGTTGTCTTATATCAGAGGGTGTAGGGATGTTCACATGTGATTACTAATACATCAAGGACACTGTATTCAGCCTAATAGAACTACACAACCATAGAAAAAGAATTTCTTGTTGTCATATTCCCTTTAGATAAATTTTTTTCATATTTATTAGGCTCTAAAGTAGTTGTTTTTTATGACCATACAGCTCTGAGGTACCTCTTGAAGAAGCCAGACGCAAAGACCAAACTTATCCAATGGATGGTCCTTCTTCAGGAATTTGATATTGAGATAAAGGACAAGAAGGGGTCAGAAAACTTGGTGGCGGACCACATGAGTAGGCTTACTCACACACTAGAGGATGACACCTTAGACCAGGTACCACTTCATGAAACATTCCCCGATGATCATCTTTATTTTATCTTAGGTACGTATCCTTGGTATACTGATTTAGTCAACAACATTGTTGCCTCTGAAATCCCTACAAATTTAAAGAAACATCAAGTCCAAAAATTAAAGAGTGAGTCTATGTTTTATGTGTGGTATGAATCCTACCTCTGGTGCATGTGTAGTGACCATGTTATTAGAAGGTGTGTTCTTGATCATGAGTTTGAGTTTGTTTTTCAATTCTGTCATACACTTGATTGTGGTGGACACTTTGGACCCCAACTGATAGCTAAGAAACTATTAGACTCTGGATTATATTGGCTTAGCTTATTCCATGATGATCATTGGTTTTGTAATCCATGCTCTCGTTGCCAACATACTGGGGACATTTCTAGGAGACATGAGATGCCCCAAAAACCCATACTATTCTGTAATATTTTTGATGTATAGGGCATAGATTTTATGGTTCCTTTTCCAAGTTCATTTAGGTTTTTGTATATTTTGGATATTGTTGATTATGTGAGTAAATGGGTGGAATACAAGGCCACCAGGACTGATGATTCTCAGGTTGTAGTGGACTTTGTCAAGAAACTTATTTTTTTTTGTAGGTTTGAAGTACCAAAGGCCATCATCAGTGACCAACAGACACACTTCTGCAAACGGAATTTAGATTCCCTCCTTCAGAAGTATGGGGTGACACACAAAACATCAACACCATACCACCCTCAAACAAATGGTCAGGCTGAGGTTTCAAATCATGAGTTGAAACAAATTTTGGAGAAAACTGTACAACCGGATATGAAAGAATGGAGCAAGAACTTGGATGATGAACTATGGGATTATAGGACAACATATAAGATACCCATTGGTATATCCCCATTTCGGATTGTTTTTGGGAAAGCATGCCATCTCCCTGTGGAGTTTGAGCATTAGGCTTATTGGGCTATAAAGAAATGCAACATGGATTTGGACCAAGATAGAATTCAATGGAAGATATAAATTGAAGAGCTTGGGGAGATTTGATTATCTTCATATGAGAACTCAATGCTCTACAAGGAAAGATCCAAAGCAGCTCACGGCAAAATGATCTAGAAAAGAGAATTTCATGTTTGGGAGAAACTACTTCTCTGTAGTTCAAGACTGAAGTAGATGCTTGGTAAGTTGCATTACAGATGGTTAGGTCCTTATATTGTATCTAATGTTTTTCCTTATGGTGTAGTAGAGATCACACAAGAGGACACTGGAAGGAGGTTTACTGTCAACGGGAAACATTTGAAGAAATACATTGAGGGACTTCAAGCTGATGAAGTGGATTTCATCACACTGTATGACCCCATCATCACATGAGCATATCAAGATATTCCTAACCCTTTCACTTTTATATTATTTGTCCTATTTAAAATTCTGCATTTCATGTGCACATATCATCTAATGGGATCACATTGAGGATAATGAAATATTTTATTTTTGGGGGAGGGGACAACATTTTGGGATAGATATTTAGGATTTTCATTTGTGTGTTTTGTGTGAATTTTCTATTAAGTTTTTGGTTAAAATTTTCAACAAAAATCAATAAAAAAGAAACAAATATATCATGTAACATTCTCATGTAGAACATATGGAAAATTCATGTTTTCAAAATTCATTGGTAGAAATATAAGCATGATTAATATTTCATCATCAAGGGTTGAATTTTATAAAAATTAAAGTCATTGATGATATGAATGGTTGTGTCATTAAAAAACCTTTAAGATTTTGACATCCTTATTTGTGATATTTTTTCATGGTAAATTGTGTCTTTGATTTCTCCATACATTTTTTCACACAATCATGACTTGTGAGTTTCTCTTACCCAATTGAATGTATATTTAGGGTAAGTAATCCTTTTCATCTTATAATATGGTCTTTCCATACGTTCGTTTCTCTTCAATCATTTCCATCCCTGTACCAGATTGACCTATGCGTGTGCACCTATTATATAACTGTCGTACACCCTCTAAAAAAATTCAAAAAAATAAAAAAAATAAAACAAATAGTCAATAAAGAGGGGAGTGAAGAAATGTACAACATGTTGGGATATTTAGGTTGGGAGCTCATGGTTTGACTTAGGGGAATGCTTAAATGAGTGGTTTTTGGAATTTGATTGCAAAGGATGTTGAACAGGTTTGGTGGAATATAATCGGGTAAAAAGAAAAGTTTTTATTGACCTGAATATACTGGATAAATGGTGGAGATACAAGCTTGGAATGGTTGGCACACACACATGTGGAGAATTAGTGGCATGGTAGACCCATGACTTGTTTCGCTATGATTGGTGTTAAGAATCTCACGGGATTTTGTTTTGACACAATTTATGAGACAATGAATTTGAAATGTATTGATATTGACTCTTGATTGAATTCCTACATTGCCTATATTTTCACTGTGGATTGAGAAATTTGAAAATGCATATCCTGACACAATTTTTTCGAATACACGATATGAGGTTTTTTCCAGGAGTGCAAAAGGTTAAGTATGGGGGAGTTGATAAAACACATTTTTATTGAATATTTTATTGATAATAAATGATAACATTTCCTCAAATTGTGTTAAATATGTTTATTTATAAAATATTTGGGATTAGATCATTCATTTGAAAATTTGATGGAAATTCCAGTTTTACCCTTTATAGTGAACTATAGTATTTTGATGATAAATATTTTAATATTAATTATATGAACTTGAAATTTTGTAAATGTGTTCCTGACGTAATGTGATACAATTTTTTTTAGGACATTGGAGATAAATAGTGCATTTCGTTGGACTAAATAGACCATGAAGTCAAAGGTGGGCTGGGCCCGCCAGATTGGACATTGGTTCTGTATTTGGGCCACAACCTCTTCATACAAGCTTGGATTAGGTCCAAATTTTTATAGGATCTCTCCAACCCAATTTTTCATAAATATTCCTTCTGAAAAAATATCCGGTTCATGCATTTTGAGGTTAAATGGGTGATGCAAGTTGGATTAAAATATTTGGTTGAGATTCCCCATTCACACTTGAAACCTATTTAAATCTAGCCACCCCTCCACTCTATAAATTTGTGTTTTTCTCATTTGGAGGGGTTGGGACGTGCATTGGGAAGTTTAGAGCATAAGATAAGTGGATCCACTCCAATTATCCAAACATTTCAATAAGGGTATCTTTTGAAGCAAGGATCCCTTCGACGAAGTATTCTTCTTCTTCTCCTTCTTCTCCTTCTTCTTCTTCTTCGTGTTGTAATACTTTTGTTTGTGTAATAAAATTATTTGTTCTTATTTTATTTATTCTATTTTCTTCTATTTTTTTCAAATTTATTATTCTATTAATCTTCCAAATTGTGTTTGAATCAAGAGTAGAGACGTTATTGGGTTCTACCCTTTCAATTCTTTGCTCATACAAAACGTCTCCACGATGACCACACTGCCCATGGAAGAGTAGTTTTATTAGTGATTGATCTATCTTCTACCATATTATTTTAATTATTTTGAATCATTGAGATACTTTAATTCACTTAATATGATCCATGAATTGATTTTTAAAATTAGAAGAAACTAACCAATCAATCAAACAATTAACACAAAAACACGCGAGGTCGAGTATTGTGTAAATTCTGAGAGCGTGATCTTAATCGGTAATACAAGGCCACACGGGATAAATTTGTAGAGTTAAAATATAACCAAAAAACACAATTTATTCTCATTTTAAAGAATGGATATGTTCCCAAATTTACCATTGACCATAAGTTATCCTTGGAACATCAATCAAAGCAAGGTGTTGTGATTTCATGTTTTGAAGATAGCCTAGGGTTTAATTCACATCATCTTTGTGGTAAAGTTAATTCTCATAGGGTTTTGGGGTTAAAAAGTTAGGGGATCATAATTAGGTGGATTCTAATTTATATTATAATGATAAATAATTTAGTGAATAGGTGGAGTTAGATCGATTGCGCCTTTTAAAATATTTTATAAAAAACATCTTCTTGTTGTGTCTTTTTAATCAAACTTAATTTCAAAAAAATAAAAACAAAAAAAAATATACAATCTTCTTCCCAAAAAATTCTTCTAGATTTATCAATCATAACCCCCCCCCCCCCATCCTTTCAATCAGTGTTATTATTCCCTTTTATTTTATTTCGAAATACCTTTAATAAGTTGTCAAATTTACTTCCTCCTTTGAGAGACAACCTTGGTCAGCCACTCTACTGCACCTAATTACCCAAAAATCACACTAATCATTTGAGGGCACCCACGACAGCACCTTTTAGTGATGTTAAACTATAAAAAGTCTTACATGACCTTAAACCAATTTCCTTCATGATATTAAACTGCTTTGTCGTATCACGTGACGATAAACTGCAACACGGTCCAAGCTCTACGACCATAAACTAAGATCTATGTGGTCCTACATGACCTTAGACTATTTTTTTCCCATGTGAAGTTAAACTTTATGTCTTAACACATGGTGTTAAACTATAAATAGTTCTACATGTCCTTAAACTGATGTCCTGCCTGACATTAAACTACTTTGTCATCCCGTATGATGGTAAATCGAAACATGCTATGAGCTCTACGACTATAAAATAAGATCTATACGGTCCTACATGACCTTAAAATAACGTCCTGCATGACATTAAATTGTTTTTTCATCCCTCATGATGGTAAACTACAACACGGTACGAGCTCTATGACCATAAACTAGGATCTATATGGTCTTACATGACCTTAACCTGATGTCCCGCATGACATTAAATGGTATGTCATCCTGCACGATGTTAAACAGTAGATGGTATTACATGAATGTAAACTATTATGTCATGCATGACCATAAACTGTATGTCATACCGCAAGACATTAAACTACATCTGGTCCCGCATGACCTTAAATGGTCCCGTCCTTTTTGCATGATGTTAAACTGCACAACATCTCTAAAAACTACGTACGGCTTGATTACCATTCTAATGAGATACATAGGAATACTCAGACGCTTTTTCTTAGAGTCCAGCCCCCAAATTCTTCTCTTTTCCTACCCCCTAGGTGTAGTTCTCATGGAGGATTTCACACGGTATTGGGTAAACTTCTTTGGCCTCATTGGTTCTAGGTTTAGGATGGTCGCACCATGTTCCCCTCCCATTATTTTATCCTCCCATGTCCTCACCGCACAATGTTAAACTACATGGCCCTTTCAGAACTACGTATTCTTGATTCCCATCCTCATGGTATACGTAGAAATGCCAGGATATTTTTTCCATAGGCCCATACCCAAACATCAAAATCTATCCTTTGACCTGGACCCTTGGATTATATACTTTCTAAACATGGATGGAGTGATATGGAATCCTACTATCCACATTCATGTCAGGTTAATCATGACCATGGCATGTGTTCCCCTTATTGGAGGCCTTCACTCATCATTATCCTTACTGCAGGACATTAAACTATAGGGGTACCATTGCGCTTCATTCATTCCCATCATTTGGGAATCCATTTACATTTTCATCAAAAGGGACCCCCGAATGGCATGGATTCTAGGACCTATGGATCTTCTACCGTCTCGGGCCAACATCCTCAAGGATTCCAAACAAAAATTTGATACAAGTCTCGCGTTGCGAATATGGTCAATGGTCAACACTCATTTTTTGTTCCCATGTTAGGTCACACGATATGGAGGTTGTGTTTTAAATGTGTTCAATAGCCATCCTCCATAATTTTCACCACCCCTATATGTCCCAAATATTAGGTTAAGTGATTTTTTTTGTCCTGCTATCCTTTCAAACGTCAGCATGCCTCAAGCAAGGATATTGGTCTAGGTGGTCTCGACCTCACCTGATCTATTTCCTTTATTTTTGTGCCCTTATATGCTGGATAGAACCTGATGTCCTTCCTTGTTTCTCACACTGAGCATTGCTCACGTGGTATTAGGAGCTTTGGTAAGGACATACCCCCAATAAATGGTTACACGATCATGGTCTGTGCTCTAGGACCTTAAACTAAGATCACCATCATCCTCAATACATGAATTTAAACTATGTGATCTATCTAAAATGAAGGATGTAAAACCACTCAACACTCATCCTACATGAAAATAAACTGCAAACTAGTCAGGGCTTTCCATCTGTGACCCAGCATCTAGTCCCTCAACCTTGTTCCCCCTGACCCAAGTTATCACTTAGGATTGTGCGGTGTGGCTTGGACTCTATATCCTCATTCACGTCGGGCTATCTTTTCCACATCGCATACATTCCCTTGAGACACCTCTCCTATATTTGTCCTTACCGCAAGACGTTAAACTACACAGGTCCCATCGTGATTTACACATCCCATCATTTGGGTTTCCACTATCTCTTATATCCAAAAGGACCCTCAAATAGCATGGATTCTAGGCCCCAAGTATCTCCTACCATTTCAGGCCAACTTCCCTAAGGATTTTGGATGAAAATTTGATACAAATCCCACATTGAAAATATGGTCAGTGGTCGAAACTCATTGCCTATTCCCATTCAATGAAATGATGAAGATATTGTGTTGTGAATATGGTCAGCATCCATCCTCAATCATTATTTCCATTCTATGGTCACCTACATGATAGGAACAGTAATTCATCCTTTCTACCCATCTGTCCCATGAACATGACATTAAACTGGGCATTCATGGTCCGATATATATGGCTATCAATTAAGATCTACCACATCCATTTCACACAATGTTAAACTGAAAAACATCTCAAAGAACTACATTTGGATTGATTCCCATCCTCATGGGATACGTAGGAGCTCCCGGACATTTGGTCTTCGGGTCCATCCATGTTTACCTTCTTATCCCTCTAGACCCTTGTCTTGAGTTCTCCAGGGGGATATGCGGTGTGGTATGGGCTTATGACCTCATTCATGTTAGTTTTTTAATGAACATGCCGCATACATATCCCTCTAGAAAGCTCTACCTCTCCTTTTTCTCTATCCATATTTTTGAGGAAGTTTATCTTAAACCATGCCAAGTACCTCCCCCTATTTTTTGGTTCACCAATGTGTCCAGGAGCACTTTAGTTCAAGACCGAGAGCGTTGGATTCTACTCAGACATGTTCTCACCCATTTCCATGCTTCATGTCCCCTTCCATTAGAGATTTCATCATCTTTCACGTTCGAAAGGAGCCCCAAACGACATGGATTCTCAACCTCAGTGCCCTCCTACCGCCTTGGTATAACGTCCCTGAGGATTTCAAATAAAAAATTGATACAATTCATGTGTTGCAAATATGTTCAGTGGGAAACGCTCATTTGTTGTTCCCATTTTAGGTCCCACGATATAAATATTGTGTTTCGAACATGGTTAGAAATTATTTTCCATCATCGTGACACCCCCATCAAGCCCCAAATGTCAGTTTCATGATTCACATCCTTTTCCACTCCATCATGTACAAGTGGAATTTCGAAACTCTTGGTATTGTCCCTCAGTGAAAATTTTCACATTAAGAGGACAAGTCCATGGTGAGGTGTTATTCGGGGCTCTAAACCAAGTTTTCCTTTGCATGTATTACATGTGTTACAAAGACCTCTTCCACCCTTATTTCCCACATTGAGTGTATCTCACATGGTCTTAGGGATTTGGTCGAGGTTTTTGCCCATTTGGATGACTCTCTCTTATCTATGGTCCAAGCATTAGGACCTTAAACTAATATCTCTTTATGTCTTGTCCTACATGACATTAAACTACACCTTCTAGAACTATGTATGGCTTGATTACCATCCTCATGGGATACATACGAATGCCCAGGAATTTCATCTTCTGGTCTAGACCAGGTTATACTAATTACCTCTTATGTTTGGCCTTTTGGCCCCAACTTTCATAGGATTTCATGGTATGGAACGTGTGGTCTTATTCTCTCATTTACATAAAGTTTTAAATAGTCATGCCAAGTACTCCCCTTCTTGGAGCTAGTCCCTCCTGCCTCTTGTCCTGCAAGACATTAAACTGCATCCTCAGAACTACATATGTATTTATTCTCGTACTCATGGGATACGTAGAAATACATAGAAATTTCATCCTTGGGTCCAGCCCCATATTTTCCGACGTTTTCTATCCCCTATTCCCAAGGTTCCTTCCCCAAAATTGTGCATGGTGTGGTGTGGACCTCATCCTCATTCAAGTGGGGTATTCTTTATCATGCCATGCGCATTCCCCCCTAAAACCTTGTTTCACCTGTATGTGTTCAATCCATATGACTTTAAACTATATTTCCTAGTCTCACATGACTCTAAACTGTTACGTATTTAATGAAAGATGTTAAAATGCAGGGGTTGGTCCTATCATACGACTCTAAACTATGACATTATCGTCCTAGCCGCATGACGAAAAATGATACTGCATTGTGATGTCCCCACTCAAGGGGACATCATGTTTTGTATTGTTTATCCACCATACCATTTTTTCAATGCCTGCATATGGCTTGATTCATGTAGTGATGCATAGATTATCCATCCTAGGTTTATCGCTTCACAAAAACACACACAAATCCATCTTAGAGGACAAACAAGATCTATAAAATGTCACTTCTTTTGATGTGCGGGCTAGACCCGCATGACAGTATTGTCCCTGGAATTAGTACCCTACCATGAAACTTCTAGAACAATATATAGATTGATTCCCATCCTCATGGGATACGTAGGAACTCCCAGACATTCGTTCTGTGGGTCCAGCCCTAGGAATCTTAAATCATGTTCCCCTTTTTTCAGGCCCCTTAGCCCGAACTCTTTTGGGAGCATGTGGTGTGGGGATTACCTATTGGATTCTCATTCAAATCAAGTTTTGATGCAACCACACCATGTTTATACCTTGTCTCTTCCTAGCTTGGTTCAATTTCTATAACCCTAAACTAAGATATCCATATGGGAACCACGCGTCGGGTTTGGATTCTTCTCCGCCCTACGCATAGTCCATCAAACCCGGTCCCCTCTTAATGGTCCACTCTGTAACCTTAAGTTAGGAGTTTGTGACCCCAGGACCCTTGTCCTTGGAAAGTGATTTGATTTCCTCTATCTAACATGTCTCATTAGCATACTAAAATGCAGTGTGGAGAAGATTCCAACGTGTAGAACTTTCACATAAACACCCCGTTGTTTCATGCCCACACTTCATTAGACCTTTATTTGGATCCACATCCTCTTCCAAATCTTAAAGAGGCCTTCTTTATTACATGGTATCATGCCACATTATCTTACCTACCTTCTTGGGAGAACGCCCCTGAGGATCTTGGATGACATTTGCAACAGGTCCCATGTTTCGAACATGGTCAGCGGTCGACCCTCATTTGTCTGTCCCCATTCCAGGCTAACAAGAAACATATACTGCGTTTCAAACATGGTCAAAAGTTATCCTCTATCTTCACTCCACTATCATTGTGATCTAGATCTTGAGCATCATTATTCACACCTTTCCACATCCATTTGTTTAAGTGGAATTCCAACACACTCGGTTCTTCTCCCCCGTGCATCTATGGGCATTAAGTAGGCGGGTCATTAGTAGTGGGACGTCACTCTCCTAGTGGTCCATCGCTACTAGTATTTGACTCTCTGTACTAGGTAAATCCTACCGCTACTCCTTATTTTCCACATCGATCATGACTCATGTGGGATTAGTAGTTTTGGTGAGGTGTGTACTGGTGCAGTTGTACCACACAGGCTTATCATCCCACATGATGTTAAATTTCTAGAGCTATGTGTGGATTGATCCCCATCTTGATGGGGTACGTAAGAACACCCATGCACTTTTCCTTGGGCCCATCCCCACTTTAATTTTTGGTCCCATGACCCAAAATCTCATTAGGAAGCACATGATGTGATATGGACCCCTACTATCCTCATTCATGTTGGGTTTTTCAATTGCCACACCACGTGCCTCCCTCCCTCCTTTCTATTTATGGTTCGATCTCTAAGTCCTCTAAACTAAGATCCATTTATCCAAGTCACATGAAACTAAACTGTATGAAATTTTTTAGAACTATGTATGACTTGATTTCCATCCACATGGAATACATAGGAATTCCCAGACGACTCGTCTCAGGCCCAGTATAATTTTTACCTTCGATCTCTCAACTTAATGTCTCCCCTAGGATTATGTGTTGTGGTATAGACTCTTATGGTCCTCATTCACATCAGGATATGTACTGCACTGCGTATTTCCTTTCTGGGTAACCATGTCCTCAACGCATGACTTTAAACTGTGGTTATACCCTAAACAAATTCAGGATGCCCCATGCTATGTATGGGATGCATCAGCATCCTCACCAAAGAGGTTTCTCCCTACCAGCATTGGTATCTAACCACGATGTTCTTAAGAACTATGTTCGACTTGATTCTCCTCATTATGGGATATGTAGAAATGCCCTGGCAATTAACCTTGGGCCCATCCTGAGGTCTATCGTCTGCCTTGACCTGGCATAAGACCGCAAGGCACCTTCGGTCCTCACTAGAGAGGTCCTGTTCGGAAGTAGGTATGATCCCTGAACAAACTGATGCGATCATCTAATGTGTTTCCACCATGGTGGCATAATTTCAAGAGTGTTGGACTCCATTCATGCAACCCATCACTCCACCCTCCATGCTTTACTTTCCCTTTATTTGGACCCTCGTCCCCTTTCATGTCTGAAGAAACCCCCTAACAGTATGGATGATCGGCCTATGGCTCACCTATTATCCTAGGATAACATTTCGGGAGACTATGGATGAAATTTTGAGTTAGGTCCTATGTTTTGAACATAGTCAACAGTCGACCCTCATTTTTTATCCCCATTTCAGGTTAATGCAGTAAGGATACTGTGTTTCAAACATGGTCAAAAATAATAATTTATTGTCAATCCATCCATACAGTGTTCCAAATTTTTGGTATTGTGATTCACACCTTCCACTCCCCTATGTTCGGATTTATTTTAACACCCTTGGCGTTACCCTGCTCGTGCACTAGAGCACATTGGGAAAATGGAAATTCAACTATTCTGAGAACCTTATCCTATATTCAGGCCTCCCTCTTTCTTCCCAGAAATCCGGATTGCTTTTTTTCAAACCCTGGATGCCCAAAGAATGGTCAGAGCTATCATATTCAGATAAAATAATTAAATAATCATCCCTTTTTTCTCGCATTGGGAATGACCTATGTGATCTTAGGGATTGATCACTAGATATTGCACGAATGTGATGGAAATATAGTAAACCAAAACAAATAATAGAATTCATGCGTGCAGCTAGTATAAATGGGTAATGCATGAAAGTGAATTAAAAATATACATGAATTTCATCACCCAAGGATTGGCCCCTCCCATGGATGGGTTGGCCTCTTCAATAGAGCATTCCATCTTTGCCACTCTTTGGCTTGTGGCGTTCAGGATCCAATGCCACCTATTTATCTCATGTTCCTCCTCAACAGCAATGGGGTGTAGTTCATCAGCCTCAATTTGGGCCCACTCCTCATTGGTATAGATGATTTCTATCTCCTCAGAGGCTTTCTTCATTCTTTACTCAGCCTTTTCTAGCTGGGCCTTTAGGCATGACACGAGCCCCGATTATGTATTGAGTAAAGTGGAGTACTCGTCTGCTCGTGCCCAAGATTTTTGAATCTCACTTTCAAGTTCCTAGAGTCTCATGATATTTACTAATTTCTTCCATTACAAACCCACACCAAGGCCACAATCATGCTCTTCAATCTTCTCTTCCATGAAGTTGTAGATGAGAATATCAGGACACTGGACATCTACTCTCCCAACGCATAGCTCGTGCAGTAGGAAATGGAGCCTCTCCATATTTTCTATCCATTGTGCTTGAGATGTATCTCTGATGAATTGTTTGATCAACTTCCATGACCGACGACAGATGAATTTTCTCTCCTCTTCATCAGAATCTGTCTCATCCTGGTCTGCGGGGTCGGCAGGTTCATAGTCAGGGAACGCCTCCAAGAACTCATCAGCAGGATCTTCATCTGGAATCTAGTTGGGTAGGTCAAGACTCATGTCATCTAGTTTATCCACATTGTCAGACTCTACCTCAATGATTTCAGGATCAGTCCTGCTAACAGTCCCACCAATGATCGGGAGCATTGCGGATTGGTCGGTTTAGACGTCCGCATCCATAACCATCAGTGTTCCCCTAGGAAAGGCAGCACCAGGAGCTCCAACCGACCTTGCCAAGGTGACCCACGCCATCTGGTGAACTGTTCATACAAAAATTTCACATATATCATTTAACCTGATCAATGGATGAAATTTACGAATTATATAAAGAATACTTACAGAGATAAAATAGTCATTATCATTCCTGAGTTGTTGTAATTGGGACCCCAAGGCGTGGCCCTCCGTAGATGGTAGGAAAGTCTGAAGGTCTAGGAGGACCACCCTGGGTGTCATGGCCCTACTGGGTATGATAATCATTGTAGTCACATGCACAGATCCTGAATTTTCCATAACTACATCTACTATTGGGGCGGGCGTGGGTTTTGCGTATGGGGCCTTCCTGCCCAGTTCAGATTTTAGTTGATAAGTCCTAGATGACCTGGTTGAAGACTATAGGGAAGTGGTTTAGTGTTTACCTCAAGGGCCCCTACAAATGCTTCCAACTCTAGGTCTAAGTATCTGACCTCACCCTCTTCCATAGGGATACCTCCACTGTCCTCCTCCCCCCAGGAGGACTCATATGATTCTTCTGGTTGAGGGAAGAACTCTCTCAATTCGGTGGTCAACAACTACGGAGGGGTCGTCCAATCGAGAACCACCTTCAGCTGATATTTCATTGGGTGTGGAGAACCCCAGGAGTTCACAAATTCCTCCATCACAGTAAGGTACTGCTCCCCCTCCACTTGGGATACCACAAAGCCGGCCCTAATAGGACTGATCCCCAGAAAATCCATCTTGAGGTGATTCATATGTTGCCACATCTCAGACGAGTTGAGGAATTTTCTGTTGACATCCCAGATGTTCCAAGATTCTTGTGAATATAGTGTTCTCAGGCATGTATATGTGGTTAAGCTACTTACCTGGAGCCTGGGTGGGTATCCTACGGAACCCCCTGGGCGGCCTCCCCTCCAGATGGCTATTCTCCTCCGGGACTTCCAGGTATGCCGCTACCACTTGCCTCTTGACTGGCGTGGATCTTTCTACCACTGCAGCACCACCACTATGAGATGTAATTTATGCCTTCCGACCCTGACCTCAAGGTTGAGGGGGGACCTCGTCACTCGCACGGAATGTCTACTACTTCAGTATATCCCCCGGGTAGGTCGCCTCCCAACTTTTGGTGTACTCATTCCCCATCCCATAAACAACTACATGCGGAGGTAGATAATTCCGTATCTTCCCATACTCTAGTGTTAACATGAGACACATTTTCCTCATCACACACGGGTGATCCTCATGGCGCACCCTCAAGTAGACCTGTGGGGTCAGTCTCTGCATGAACCAGAACTATCTCAAAAAATGGTGCATAGTATATGGTTCACAGAGAGACTCGCGGTCCACCCAAGCCACCAGGACTCCACCCTGAAAGGCCAGGAGATAGTACTGACACTCCTTCATTCCCTGGTCGTCATCTATTAACACGCCTGTTGGTAGTGGTAATGGGTAAAAATTGAACTCGTTCGTCTTCCAGATCTAGTTCAACACCAATTGCATGGTCATCTTGGTCAGGAAACTCCCCACCGCATTCAGAATAGCTGGTCATAAGTTTGAACCTGGATGGGAGATAGGGTTTAGATATTCATGTACACCCCTAATATGCGTCGATATCCAACCATACAGAATATGGAACAACCCGCATATGCTCTGTGGATTCTTCCATTCACTGATGTTCCACGACACCTTGTACATATTATCAAGAATTGGGATTTCAATGTTGACCTGCTCCCCTATTGCCAACATGGACTCCATGATGAACGTGTTCGGTCACACGACCTTGTTTATTTCCCTCACTCGCATGATCTAGCCGCAGATAAGTGCAGAAATGAATGAATCCAACCTAACCACCGGTTTTTACTTAGTACTAACACTGAATCCCCATGTATTCCACTAGATGTCCTCCGTGAGTTGCTAATATGAGTGCTAATTTACATGCTGAACCCCCTTCAGGCAGGTCCAAGGTCTCACAATAAACGATCTATCTTCAGGGGAATTCATGATTTTCTTGAACCACATCTTGAAGTGGATATACCTCACTGACTGCTTTTCCTCCTCTAGAACTAGGTCCATCAATACCTTTTCTAGCAGAGGCATCTTCTTTGGTTCCTCCCATGTATTTGCGGCAGGGAGGAACTCATCATAAATTTCCCCCAGTATCGGGACCCCCGAGATTTTGGGCAGGTCCCATATGCTAATTTTGACCTCCCCATGGTACAAGTGGAAAGTATTGGTCCTCGATGACCACCTACTCAGAAACTCCGGCATCAGTTACTTCGGCTAGTAGATGTGAAACTGGGAAGCCCAGGCTACCTCATATAGGCCCACTCGCCTCAGCTTTTCCCTAAACTCCTCACACGAGGTGCATACCCAATAGGCCCATGCCTAGTTGTCTTTGAAATTACTACCCTAGCGTAGCTCCCATTCATCAGTCCACCCTTTCTTTGGGTTCCCCAGGTCCACCTTCAGAATGGTGTGGTACAGTGGGGGAGATACCTCTGGTTTCAACACCTTCCTATCAATAGTATTCGTGTGGTAATAAAGGAAATTAGTGGTGATAGGTGTGAAATCCTCCCAAGTATGGTCGTTAGCTGCCCTAAACCACTAGTGCTGGCATGGTGTACTCCTGAACCAGTAATATAGCTTGTCCCTACTCGGTTCAGTAATTAAAATGTCATCCCACCGACTGAAGCCATACCGAGGAATCCTTTTACATAGTTGGTAGTTCCTCTGACCCACTAACAGCAACTCCACTAGAAACTCAAGATCCTAATATCTCTGCATGTGTTCTCCAATACCCAAGTTATTCAACATTTCTTCTCTTCGCGATGCATCTGCAAGGACCCCCCTGGATGCTTCTTAATGATCCATTCAGTCTTAAAATTTTTGAAACTTTTTTCCTGTATCACAAAGCTTGATTGTGAAGCACAATCAAAAAACTCAATTTCAAATCTCAGTCATCGAGAGGGATCATGGATCCCAGCCACAGACCTCACAGACACAAGCCGCAGAGTGAAAACTCATAGTGTCGAAATACTCGTTGTGCACCACAGAGCAGAAAGGCTCGATTTGCGAAGCACGGTCATAGATCGCAAAGAGTTGTGCGAATTGAGAGCTTAGGCACACAAACATGAAGAGAATAAAGTAAAAAATAGAGTTCAGACTCCCCTATTTATAGGTGATGACCCCCTTTGCTTCGCAGCGCGTCTGGTCACGGAAATCCTCGCGGCGCTCCCAACCCGCGCGTCGCCTCTTCACATCGCGACCCTACTTCATGATCTTGCTTGGTGATGGCCTAAATTTTTTGGTAATTTACCATCAGACTTAGTCCCTCATTTCCTCCTCAAATCCAAGTCTAGGGGGGGCATTTGTTTGTGTCAAAATATGTGCAGAGGAAAAGGATACGAAGAGAGACCCCATTGCAAAGGGGCTGCCTCGCAAAGCTTGTTCGCGGATCCCCTTAGCACCTCGGAATTCATGGAGCCCCGTAGCACCGTGACCAGCATGATGTTGAGCTCCCTCTATGGTCTCCACAGAGAAAAGAGTTAGGGGGCTCCGTGGTTACGACGTACTTGACTGGGAGGTTCGCGACGCAGAGGGAGCCGAATCGACCTCTATGAGCATGTTGAACTTGACAGAAGTCTCCGTGAAGCGATCTGAGGATATCTCCACACTATGGAGGGTATGATGGTCAACTTCATGGTTATGACGAACTTGACACAATATGCGACCGATCACGGAGCACCATGGGGCTTTGCACCGAGCTATCCCTGATCCGCGCCACTGCTCGCCTATAAATACTGAGATACCCTCGATCCAAAAGGATGGATACTCCAACCTTTCACCTTCTATGATCTTAAATCGCGAAGCAACTTCTGATCTACAAAACATTGAGAAAAATGAGCTCTTCTTGGTACTTGAGCATTGTGAAGCACCCTTACCTTAGCTTAAATACAACCCCTCTCCAAGAAGGGATTCCCTTCACAGAGCCCAAGGGCTGTCACGAAAGAAGGAGATCCTCAAGGGGACTCGAGTCTTTGCAAAGCACTTCTTCTTCACAAAGTAACCTCCATGCACATGTGAAGCATATACTAAGGCAAGATCATTGTTCTTCACGAAGCACATTCCTCTATAATGCTATTCTTTGATAATTTTCCTTACTTCGCAAAGTCTTACTCCACGAAATCCCTTCCACTTCGTGAAGCACCCTTCATATGCACTTATACCCTACTCCTAGGCTAGGAAACCCCACATTGTAAATCATACCTCTTTGTGAAGCCCCTCTACTACATGGAGCACCAGAGCTTTACAAGGTCCTTTCATGTGAACCCATTTTCTTCACAAACCCTTCTCCCATGCGACCCTCCAAGTTCGTAAAAAGTGTTTTCAAGGTCCCTTGGGTGGTGCTTCATGTTGCGTTGCTTAACCTCATGCTTCTTCGCATATGCACGCTAACGACTATTGCTTCTTCGCATAGCCACGCTAACATGAGCTCCTCAATGGATCACTCCACAACACCCCAACACTACGGTATTGTAGATGCATTCCCCTTCTCAATGGTGGGTAAGTATCAGTCATGCAAGTACTAGGGGTTCGGGGTGAACCTGCCTCATCTGAGTTGCAGGATGTTAAATTTACAAGCACCTTCTTCTTCAACACATGACGTTAAACTGTGGCATCGCCCCATGCAATATACCTGAGTTTCCATATCTTGGACATTATTCATGCCCGCTCATATCCACGGGAGTTAGATATTCCTCAGATGAAATGAGATTTTCTATGGTGGAGTGGCATCTATCCACAGGGAATGGTGACCATCTTTGTGTAATCCCCTAGCCTTTCTTGCAAGAGGAATCATCCCTACTTCTCCTTTATTCTTTGGTGCCAAATAATGGAGGAGAGATGGGAATATGGACCTTTGTTACCCCATCCCTGTCCCTCTGGGATTTTTCTCCATCAGGCCTCCATCCTGGAGCAAGTCCCAATATCCATCTCCCTAGGCCTCTAACCACGCATAAGCCCTTATTTCCTCTTTGGGATATTAACCACATGTAAGCCCCGATTCACTTCCTATGTATGCACCTTTTGCGACGTGATCTTTATGTCTTTGTGGCCTCTTATATCTCACACTGAGCATAAATCACATGGTATTAGAGTAAGAATTGACCATGACATCCTTCTTTTGCTGCCTTAGCATGTGAGTCCCAATCCCCCCTTCTGAACTACGTGGACTTTGATCCTTTCCCCCATCCAAGAAAGGAACATAGGAAGCCTTCCTAAGGTTCAATCCCAACAATTATTGGTTCTGACCACTTCAGGTTGGTTCACCTCCATCCTGTATGATGTTAAAATGCATTCACCCTTCAGAACTAAGTGAACCTTGATCCTTTCCCCCATCCGATCAAGGTACATAGGAAGCCTCCCAAAGGTTCAAGACCAACACCTATTCATCCCGACCACTTCAGGTTGGTTCACCTCCATCCTTCATGATGTTAAACTGCATTCACCCTTCCAAACTACGTGGACATTGATCATTTCCCCCATCCGATCAATGTACATAGGAAGCATCCCTGAGGTTCAAGCCCAATACCTCCATTAGTTCTGACCCCTTCACATCGGTTCACCTTCATCCTGCATGAAATTAAACTATTTCCTCCCTCTCAAACTATGTGGAATTTGATCCTTGCCCCCAAACAAGCAAGGTATATAGGAAGCCTCCCTGAGTTTCAAGACCAACATCCATTGGTTCTGACCCCTTCACTTGGGTTCTCTCTCACCCCACATGACGTTAGACTGCATTCCCCATTCTAACTACATGGGATTTGATCCCTATCTCCTAGACAGGGTATGTAGGAAGCCTCTATGAGATTTAACCCCAGCTAGTGACAAGCTGTTGTGATTACCATCCAGTGGTATGCCATTGTGATTCTCATCCAGTGGTAAGTCGTTGTGATTATCATCCTACGGTAAGTAGTTGTGATTCTCATCCAGTGGTAAGACTTTGTGATACCCATCTAGCAGTAAACCGTTGGAATCCACATCTAGAAAAAATTTATTGATGTCCCCTTCATTGGGACCCATATCCCTGGTCTGTCCAGTGGTGCAAGACCAACCCGGGTAGCTAACCACACGTAATCCCCAGTATATCGTCGGGTCTTTGTCTTATGTGTACACCCCGATTATACACCCCCATACTGAACTACATTGACTTTCATTCCCTACCACATGGATATGTAGGAATCCTTCCTGAGGTTCAATCCCATCACTCATGTCCCATCGTGGTCTCTCTCTCTCTCTTGATCCTATGTGTTTCGGGAAGGTCATGCCCCGACCCAGAGGTTCCACTTCCTCTGGGTCCCATCCATGCCTCCATTCTCATGGGCCTCCTCCTCATATGTCACATCAACTCACTAAACTACACAGACATTGATTCCTTATAACAGGGATACGTAAGAAGTCTCTTTGAGGCTCAATCCCAACATCACTATCATCCTCATGTTGGTTCCATATCATTCTACATCCACTTCTCTTAGCTATCCATGTCCATCCTGATTCTTACCCGGGCCACCGCATCCTAGTGAGATCATGTCACCCACTTTCTCACTACTCCTAGTAGAAATTAAGTAACTAACCACACCTTAGCCACCATCATTAGTGTTCCCTCTGGGGGTTTCACCCATCTGATCCACATCCATCAGTGTTCCAATCAGTTGGATCCATCTCCGCTGGATGTTAAACTTGCGGCATACCCTATGTTAAACATGGGAAGCTGAGAAAAATCTCAGATACATTCTTATGGAATATAATTCCCCGTACTCGATGTGGGATGCATCAGGATTCTATGCCCGTGAGAAGCCCTATCATAAGGGGAAGAAACCCAGACGTACCAGTGTTCTAGCGTCCAGACACCCCAGTGATGTCCAATGTGACTACTCCCCCAACTGAAGGTTGTTGCCCTGACATGACCCCTTGGAATGTCCTGACAGAAGCAGTGTAATTAACCGGTGTCCATGAAGACATGGCATTGGGAAGAGTTTCACAAACAACATTTTAAGTCTTTGAGGGAGACCCAAAATAGGTACTGAGCTCTGAGGAGGAATCCACAAAAGGAGAGACCGATATCTCATCATCTCATTTAGATCAAGGAGAATAATTCCATGAATAAGAGATAGATGTAACCCGCCTTTGGAAATTGGGAATGTGGGGAAACAATATGTGTTTCCTCAACAGACAGATGTGCACCCCGGTGAAAGCGTTGGAAACAGAACCATATATATAATCACATATTGCTGGATTGAAGGTGCCATATCTGAAATGAAATGAAAATTGGTTGAAGAATGACCATAAAAATACATTTGTTTCATGGTTTAATGAGAAAGTCAATATTTATTTATCTACATAAAAAATATTGAAATATTTATTAGTGGGACTAAATGTTAATATAATCACATGGTATGATTTTGAAATTATTGGTTACACATTTTACATAAAAAATAGAATGATATGAGTAATGTTCAAAATAGTGTAGTAAGGATCATTCATGAAGCACTGTATTTTTTGAGTGCCAAAGATAAAAACCCAATTTCTATATCAATAACATGTTTTAGAGTTCTTGATGATATATGGGAAATCAATTAAACTAAATATTGATTAAAATATTTTATTATAGCTAGGTTTATTATCACGGTGGTGTGAAATGCGATGAGTATAAATTTATACATAATGATTTGAAAAGATTCAGTTGAAAAGAGGAATAATTTATCATGGAGACACATGAAAAAAAAATATTCTCTATTGTTGACCCACTGAATGATTAGTGGTCTACTTTTTTACAAGGGAAAAATCATTTGGGTGATGAGAATATTGATAATGTTGAGAACTATGTGAGATTTTTTCATCTATAACATGATTACCAGAGGATAACAATGACTATGATTAAGATGTAGTCCTTGCAATATGAATTGATCATTTATAAGGGATGTAGTAAAACACTCTATTACTCTCCAAATTATTTAGGTAAATATATATTTACTAATTTTTATGAAACTATACTTGTAAAAACTATATATTGAATATTCAAAGCTATATATATTGATCAATTTGTAATTTTTTGTATTAAATATTATGTCATCATATTTAGATAAACATTTTTTTAGTTGAAAAAACCAGAAATTGTTTTTTATAAAATATACACATGAAAAAACACTTTTTTAAATTTTATATTTAAATATATAGATACTGATCATTTTTGAAAATTTTAACTAATATTTATATTTATTGAATTTACTTACATATTTTTTTTGTTCAAGAATCCTAATACCATTATGTTTTTTATAAAACTTAATCGTGTAATGACTCTATTTTTTTAACTTAGATGTTTTATTTTATAAATGTTGATCATTTCTAAAAATTTTATATTAATTTATATATTCATCCATTTTAGTGACACATTTTATGGTTAAATTATCCCGACACCACTATTTTTTTTATAAATATTTCTTCTAATTTATCTTTTTTATATATTCATTTTTATCCATTTTTATTAGATAAAATAATAGATATGATTTTATTTATATTATTAAAAATCAAATTTTTTACTTCTAATAATCATTTAACTCTAATAAAATACCATTTTATAGAATTTCATTCCATTCATTAATTTAAATGATGAACACATGGGAAAAAGAAACATTTACTAAGGTTTGTTCACATTTTTTTATTTTAATATATCTAAAATAATTAAATTATTTAATGAAATTATTTTTTTGTAAAATTATTTGTAGTAGTGCTAGAGAGACTGTTATAGGAGAATATTCTTCTTCTCTAGAGAAGATGATACCTAGAGTTCACAGATGTGGGATTACACATTTATAACAGATTTCACTATCATGTGGTGAGTAGAGGTTGAGAATTGAATTTGAGGATGATTGTAATTTTATGGGTTTTTTGAGTGGGTCGAATTCCTTTCTCGTTTTAAATTTTTGAAGGTTGGTGGGTATGTCAACTCTTTTCTCATTTAATAGACCTTAATTCCACGATTTTGATTAACCCCAAACCAATTTTTTGTGAAATTAGGGGTTTGGAAAATGCCTTGGGAGTTCAGATGGGTTTTGGGTGTGTTAGAGGCCCAAAGGCCCTATTTTGGAAAAGAGCATGCCGAGGAACATTATTACATTTAACCGTGCGACCTCCTAGTAGAAATCGTGCATCCCCTTTTTTCACTAAGCATGATTTCGGAAACCATGTAGGATGGGGTGTACAACCATGTGAGACCTCTGCAGATTTGAGCAGAGGGAATCCACACATTCTACACATGGTTAGAAAAACTGTGTACAATCATCACACTTAGTTCCAAATGGGAAGTACCCATGCATTGTAGCAAACAAAGTTTGTGCATGGTAAGGTCTAACCATGTGGAATAAACTTGTGGGGATTGAATCCTAAGTAGAAGGATCTGAACAGTTGCTGCATGATTTGGAAAACATTGTATCTCATTAAAGGTGTGAATTTAACTTTTTACCACTTTCCCCTTTTATTATTTTTTGACTTTTATTTCTTCTCCTCCACATACGCACAACCGAGTAGGTTTCCTCTTTTCTTCTTCCAGCTGAAGATTGATCCATCTTCCCTGTCCTACCTCCATTATTTAAGCCATCAGTTGTGTTGGATCTGTATCAGTAAGTCTCTCCATCCTCTTGCTTCTCTTCTTCCTTGCTCTCACCTCATGGACTGTTGAATCTATAAAAGTGGTTTTACCTTATTTTTTAGGGCCTTCATCTAAAATTCCAATTTATTCCAAATTATTTGAGTTAGAGGCTTAGATCAGACGTGCGTATGTCTACCAACCCAAGGTAGGTGTTGCATACTTTTCTATGTGATTTTGTGAGCATTTTAGGGGAAGGGATTTTATCATGCTGTTGTATTGGCTGAGCAAGACCTAATAAAATTAACAACTGTCTTTTAATAAATTAAGTTGATCATATGGGATGTTGTTGGTCATGACCACACCATGTGTATTTGTATGAGGTCGATTTAGAGGCCTTCAACCACTTTGGTAGTAGGATGTGTGTTTATATTTATTTCAATTAAGTTGTTTTATTTTAATGGAATTTTGAAGGCTTGGCGTAAGGATTGAGACAGAATTGTGCATCTTATTTGAGGTGATGTAATCATTAGGTTGGGTGAGGCTCAGATTTCATGAGTGATGTTGATCACTGGTTGGGAGTCTTGGACATCGGTTTGAGGTGTCGAGGTCATCAAGTTGTGGTCATGGATCAACATATTTATGATGGAATTTCCATATGATTAATTGACATGGTTGTAGGGGCACAACATACTAAAATGGTGTGTCTTAGGTTATAAATTGGTGATTGTCACTCACCCATATTTTCCAATGCACCATTTGGAGTCGTGTGAACATAGGTTGACTCAGATGTTTGATGTGGTATTGACCACTCATGTGGGTAGAGGACCCTAGTAGTTGTAGCTTAGGTAAATGGGTGGGGGTTATTGTCATAGAAATATTTGGGGATGGTGAGGAACCATCAGATGATAATATTGAGGCAATCAGTTGGGGATGAGGCTCTACATACTTGAGGTCGTTGGGACCAGACTTTATTGGGAGGACAGACATCACCATACCTCAGGACATCAGTTGTAGAGCTGAGAATGGTTATTATTTGAGAGAAGATATCAATATACCTCTTGATGTCAGGATTTGAGCCGATAGGTGCTATCGAATAGGGGTTTAAGGGACTGGGTTATTTTGATTGGTCATGCCTTCAGAACATTAGTTACATGGTTGATGGCATGAGGTGCCCAATAATATTTGGCGGTGGAACCTAAGGGTTCACCTGGTACTGTTGATATTAGGGTGTGCCTTGGTCCATGGGATAAGGATCCTCTCCTCTATAGTTATTTCCATATTTTCTGGGGTAGGTGATAGTTTCCATGTGCATTTTGAGAACTATGGAAGCTTTTGTTTATTATATGCATGTATTTATGCTTTATTTTCTTTTAGTTCAAACCTAATTAATCACAAATGTAAGGTAGGAACATGTTGGTGGTGGCCTACTGAGACTCATTCCAAAACCCTACATGTGCCCTTTGAGACACGTGTAGACTTAATACTTTTACCTTTAGGTAAGGGTTTAGGCTCTGGAGTTGGATCTTAGGGATTGAGTTGGCATGGGATGGATGGTAAGGGACACTGAGGTTCTAGCATCAGTTGGAGTTTCTGTTTTGTTTCCTTTTATACCAGCATGCTTATATTATATATATGTTCAATGGTCATCCATTAGTGACCCTTTTCTAATTATTGTATTGTATGACCTGTATTGGATTCTTGCTTAGTTATAAATGGTATGTTTGGCTAGGTTAATTATTTATGTTGTTGTTGTTGAATATGCTTCCAAAATTGTCTAATATTTATTGTGCTTCCAATATGGGTGGGTTACTGGTTCGAGTTTATATGGTATTTCTTTCTACTACTTTATATTTATATAGAACATTATTAAATCTTCACCATAGGTTATAATTTCCCCACTATCACATATTTTAAACCCTTATTGCTAGTCGGAAACCTTTAGCGTATGGGGAGGCCTGCCTAAGGCCAGTGGCACTTGGCTCAAAGAATTATTCTGGTGGCTAAACAGGTCTGGATGCTACAAATGGTGTCATATTAGTTCATGACTGGGAATTAGTAGCAGCATATGGATGGATACTAACAATACTAAATGCATTTCTTTTATACTGGTCTTACTGTTTGGGCTATAGTATACTTGAGATTAGGATATGGTAAGAACTAGGTTTAAGACCTGTTTTTGGGTGCTTGCATCCCAATGCATGGGGGACGGACCAAGTTGTAAGGTGTGAGAATCACTATTCTTAAATTGCTAGTTTTACAATTTATATGATTTCTACCTTGAGTGGTGCACTTTGATGTGAATTTTTACTATTATGACATGTGATCCTTGGACTGGTATGGCAAGGAAGTAGATTTGGACCCTTATCCCAGTATGGAAAGGGGTGTATGCTTATTTTTCCTTTGATAGGCACATAGGATGTTTTAAATATGTATATGTGAACCTTTAATAAATATCTTGGTTATATTATTTAAGTTATACTTATATATATAGGCCTGGATAATATATGACTAGGAAGGTATGATGAAATGGGGTGATGTAGATCACCAGTTTGGGTAATGTAGTTGTCATTTTAAGGTGACGTGATTCGTTAGGATGGGTGTGTCCTAAAGAAAATGTGATACTTGGATATTTTATGGGGGGGTTAGGAGGCCATGAGGTTGAGATGTCATGTGGAATGGTTGTTATGGGAAGGGTAAGGGTAGTGAGATTGCACTGCCTATTAATGCTTTCCCTGTTTATGTTATGTGTGTGTGTGTGTTATCTAGGTTTTTTGGCCATATAGTGGTATTTAGTAGGCTTCCACTTAGATGGGATCCTATATAGCTTCAAGTGGGTGGTGATGTGGTGCCTCAGGAGAACGTGTAAGTTTAGACCCTTTAGGGTTAGGAAAATCATGAGCCACATATACATACACAGGTACAAGCTCAGGTATAGGAAGGGAAGCCACTAGATTTAACCAATTTTTGGGCATGGATTGACAAGAGGATCAAAGAGAGCCTAGTGCATGTCATATAGGGGATTGAAATGGGAGCTCATGGAGTAGATCCTTTCACATAATATGTAACATAGGATTTCCAGTTGTATCACCCACCATTGTTTTATGGTGAGGGAAGACCACAAGCGGCCTAGAACTAGATCAAATCAATATAGATGATCTTTGAGTAACTAGATACATATCTAGGGAGGAGGATGAAGCTGAATATGTATATGGTTAGAGGAATGGATAAGCACTGGTGGGGCGTATAGGTTTAGGGAGGCAGATAGAAGGGACTGGCCTGAAAGGAATTTGAGGCTTGGTTCTTTGATCATTTCTTTCCAGAGATGCTGAGGGAAGAGAGGGCTTAGGAGTTCTTAAGCCTTCAGTAGGGTGACATGTCTATCATGGACTATAAAGTGATGTTCACTGAGTTGTCTCACTTTTCACCCAACATTGTGGGTGATGACACCTCGAGGGTGATGCATTTCGAGGATGGTTTATGGAATTTCATTCAGGTGTTGGTGAACATCTTTATGTTGGACTCATTCTTAGGGGTGGTGAATCAGATGCTCATAGACAAGAGAAACTTGATGGATAGGTCATACTCAAATTGGGTGACAACTTCAGGTGATTTGAGTGGATGCACTTTGGAGAGTAGGAATAAAGACTAAGAGGAGTTCTAGTAGGGAAGTTAGGCCAAGGACTTAGGTAGACCACCTCAAAGTAGGTCATCAATGGTGTGATCTAGTGTGGGTATCCAGGAAATGTCTAAAATATATGTGAGAATCATCCAAATGATTGTTAGGCATGTGGATAAGTTAGTAATCTCAAGAGGTTCTACAGTAAGCCTTCTCGAATAACCGATATTCGAGGACTGAGGAAGACTCGGGGTTCAGAGATCGGACCGAGAGTGGTACTGGGTGATGGTAACCGAGTTTCGTCTACACGTGGAGGTTGTGGAAGTGATAGCGGGACCCATCATTGGGTTTAATGGTTGGTGGTCGGTATAGAACAACCGGGAGGTCAGGCTTCAGGAAATCATTCTTTAAGCCTAGGGTATGATGTGGAGTTATCAGGGTTAGAGCTAACTAGTGATCCCAAATCAGTCAGAGGTGCGTCTTGGGAATAGCCATGCCTTTTTGTTTTAATTTGGAATCGCCTTTTGTTTCATGTCATTTTTGGGTGAATGAGGTGCATGAGATGTGTTTATAGACTAACCAGACATTGGTTAGTAGGTTAGAACTGACTCAGGTTTGTTGTATATATATAGATAAATATGAGGTGTGTGGTACTGGGATTTTCTTGAGTTGAGTTGGCATTGGAAAATCGAGGAGATGGAGATTACTAGGGGTGCATTGGAATGTAGTCATCATTGTGATGAAGGAATTGATTGAGGTGTGAGGAACTGGGACTATTTTGATCATCTGTTGGGTTGCAAGACCTCATAGATTCCATGTGAGCCATGGGCGCGGGGCGGTCATCGATACGGTGTGGGACATGATGGGTGTCAGGTATGACACAGGAGCACCTGATGAGGTGTATAAGTGACGATGCATCATAGGACATTGAGTCCAAGTATGGTCATTGGACCATTGGTTTTATTTTTGTTTTGGGTTAGGATGCGATCGAGGTGGTAACTCCTAAGGTGGGTATCCCCCCTTGAGGTAGTTGACCTATTCCCTTCTAACTAGGGTAGTCTAGGTTAATTTTAAGGAGATAGGTATGTTCGATGCCATCTCCCGATTTTTTCTTACATCTCAGGGATGAGATATGTTAATATAGGGATATTGTAATGTCTCGGGTTTTTGAAGAAGTTAAAATTCCTTGCACACATTAAATTTTTGGAGGTTGGTGGGTATGCCAACTCCTTTCTCATATAATGGATCTCAATTTTTAGTTTTCTGTTAATCCAAAACATTGTTTTTACATGGGCTTAAAGGATTGGAAAATACCTTAGGAGTTCAGATGGGTTTCAGGTGCATTGGAGGCCTGAAGGCCCTACATTGGAAAAGTACAGGCTGAAGTGCACGGTTAGATTTAACCATGAAACCGCCTAGTAGAAACCATACATCCCATTTCTTCACTAAGAAAGGTTTGGGATACCATGGTGGATGGGGCACACATCCATGCGACACCTATGTAGTTTTTAGCATAGGGAATTCACATGGTATGTGCATGGTTAGATAAACTATGCACAAGATAGACACATAGTTACAAAATGGGAAATACCCTCACACTATAGCACACATAGTTTGTGCATGGTTAGACCTAACCGTTTGGGTCTTGGATCCTAAGAAATAGGAGCCACATAGTTTCCAAACAGTTTGGAAAATCGTGCAAGCTAACCATGAGGATCATTAAACTTGTGAATTTATCTTTTTACCCCTACCCCCTTTTATTCTTTTTCTTCCTTTATTTTTTATCCTCTATGTATGAACATCAAAGTAAGTTTCCTATTTTCTTCTTCCAGATATAGATTTATCCATATTCTCATTATAACCTCTATTCTTCAAGCTATCGGTTGCATTGGATTTGTATCAGTAAGTATCTCCACCCTCTTGCACCTCTTCTCCCTTACTCTCACCTCATAGAGTGCTAAATCTTTGTGAGTGGTTTTACACTATTTTTTAGGGAATTCATCTAAAATGGAAATTCGTTCCAAAGTAGTTCGAGTTATATGTTGATATTGGACGTGCAGGTGTCTACCAACCCAAGTTTGGTGGTGTATACTTTTCTTTATGATTTCATGAGCATTTTGGGGGAGCATCTTTTAGCACATCATTTTGTTGATTGAGAGAGAACAAATTAAATTAACGGTTATCTTTTAGTTAATTAATTTTATCATATGGGATACCATTTGACATCTTCAAACCATGTGTATTTGTAAACGGTTAGGTTAGAGGCCTTCAACCACTTTGGAAGTGGGCCAGGTGTTTATATTTATTTCAATTGAGTTATTTTATTTAAATAGAATTGGATGAGATTGGCTCGGGGATTGAAATGGAATTGGGCATCTGATTTTATGCGATTTAATCATCAGGTTGGGTGAGTCCTGGATTTCATGAGTGATGTTGATCATTAGTTAGGTGTTTCAATCATCGATTTGAGGTAGTTAAGGCATTAGGATATGGGCATGGACTAATATATTTAGGATGGAATGGCTATCAAATTTAGTGTCATGGTTGCAGAGGAGTGAGGTGCCAGAATGGTGTGGCTTAGGTTATAAATTGGTGATTTCCGCACACCCATCATCATTTGGAGTCGCATTCACATGGGTTGACTCAGATGTCTAAGGTGGTATTGACCACTCATGTGGGTAGAGGCCCCCATGTAGTTTCATATTAGGTAAATGGTTGGAGGTTCTTTCTATAAAAATCCATAGGAATGGTGAGGAACCATCGGATGACAGCGTTGAGGATATCAGTTGGGGGCTGAGGCTCACCATAATTAAGGCCATTGGGTAAGGACTTACTTGGGATGATTGAAATAATCATACCTTGGGATATTAGTTATAGATCCGATGATGGTTATTATTTGAGTAAAGTACCTCCAGATGTTGGGATTCGAGTATATGGATGCTATCGAGATGGTTTCTAAGGGACAAAGTTATTTTGATTGGGTATGCCTTCAGGATGTTGGTGACTTGGTTGATGGAATGAGGTTCAGGGTAAAATTTGGAGGTGGAACCTAAGGTTACACCTGGGGCTATTAACATCAAGGGATGTATTCGTCCATGGGCTAAGGATCCCCTCATCTACAGTTATTTTGGCATTGGATGAGATAGGTGATAGTTTCCTTATAAATTTAGAGCACTAGGGAAGCTTGTTTTTATTATATGCATGTACTACTGCTTTATTTAGTTTTAGTTAAAACTATCTTAATTATAGATTTAAGGTAGTAACACGTTGTTGTTGGCCTACTGAGACTCATTCTCACACCCTACATGGGCCCTTCAAGATGAAAGTAGACTTAAAGGTTTTGCATTCAGGTAAGGGTTTAGGCTCTTGAGTTGGATCCTAGGGATTGAGTTGGCATGTGATAGATTTAACAGGACCTTGAGGTTCCTGTATTAACTAGAGTTTCTATTTTTTTCCTTTTATACTATAATTATTATATTTTATGTATGTACAATGGTCATCAATTGGTGACCCTTTTTTGTTCATTGAATTGTATGAACTTTATTGGATGCATGCTTAGCTGTAAGTGGTATGTTTGGATGGTTTTCTTATTTCTGCTTCTCTTGTTGATTATGTTTCTACTATTGTTTGTTATTTATTATGTTTCTTCTATGGGTGGATTAGTAGTTTGAGTCTATATGTTATTTCTTTACACTACTTTATATTTATATATACCATTACTATATCTTCCCCAGAGGGTATAGTCTCCCCACTATCAACTCCTTTACACCCTCATTGCTAGTAAAAAGACTTTAGCATATAAGGAGGCACACCTAAAGCCATTGGAACTGGTCCCGAAGAACTATTCTGATGTCTAAACCAGTCAGAGAGCTACAATGATAATAATATAGTAGGTTATAATGAAAAGTATTTTAGGAATTATAAGACCATGAAAGCTATTATAGAAATAGTATTTTTATATCCTGGTTGGAGGAGCATTGAGAAGCGAGTGAAAGATCAACTATGGGAGTCTGTATTAGTATAATTTCTCATCTTATTTTTTTTTCAATTCTTCCAATATTATATATTTCATGAATAATATTTAATTTATTCAATTTTAGTTGACATTTGATTTTCAAAATATAAAATCAATTAAAAACATGTGGTTATCTATTGAATCAATTAGATAGAGAGATTTTAAAAAAATTTGAATTTAAATTATATTTTCAGAAAAAAAAAAGAATGGAAAACCATGCCTCAAATCTGGGTTTATATATGTAGAGACATAGGAATAAAGTTTCACAAACTGGTGAGAGGAATCATTTCTGGTATGATAATTATTATTTATAAAATTAATTTTTAATTACCTAAAAAATATTCATTTATTATTATATAACAATCCTCCAAGAGATCTTACCAAGAGATCCAGGCACAAAATGTGTACCCTCATAATTTATCATGTTGAAGGTATCAGTTATTAGAGGAGTAAATGATTTTTGGAAAGTTTGTTTAATTAAGAGTTAAATCTAGAAGCTTCTCGGAATAGGTTTAGTTTGGACCTCCATTTCCCCCCACTCACCATGAAAAATAGAAATGGGAAAGGATGAAAAAAATAAATTTTATCACGGATCCATAAGGAAAAGTTGATGATAATATTGTAAGAACATAGTAATTATTTTTATTAAATATTAGTGTTTTTTAAATTCATCACACTACTATAAAATTTTCATATATTATTTTAGGACGACCTTAAATATCAAGTGATATAGGAGATCATTACCCTAGAGGGTAGGAAAAACATTATAGCTACTACTTTATGAAATTAAGAACACCTAGTTCACGTAATAGAATATAAGGTCGGTGTCAATATTAAAAAGGTTTTTTCCCATCCTAGTAAGACATTAAGGGAGAAAAAATATAGAGGAGTAATTACTTCCTTGAAGGATGATCTATGAGATATGAATTAGTGAATAAAATATTGAGTTAAATAAACTATAAAAAATATGTTTACAGAAATAGTGAAACATGAAAAACCTCTACAACCTCCCCACCCTACCCACCTTGCATATCCAGATCCTTCACCTCCTCATTCAGACTCAACAGTATACTGTGATATGCATATTCGGGATCCCCAATAACATATTGTAGCATATGAAATAGTACATAATCTAGGGGATTATATACATTACAATATTATATAGTCAGATTAAGTAAGAGTATCAATTCATGATGTTATTGATCCAAATTCTCCAACATCATTTCCTCTTAAGGTGGTGTTCACAGTTGGATAGAGTATGGATATTTTTTTTACCTTTATCCAACAATTATTTGTAATCAAGTGACATATGAGGTATATGTATTTTTTCATTAATTTATATTTACTTTTAATTTTAAATTACTTTTATTTTTTCTTATATTTACCTTATATAGTTTTATCTAAAATCTAAGGATTCATTGAAAAATAAACATAAAATTTGAGAACCCACACATTTATATACTTCTTAGATTTCTCTAAATTTTAAAAAATTACCAATGATATCTTTTATGTTGGAGAGTTATAAAGAGTTTCCAATGACTGCTGAAATATATGGGTGAGACTATACATTAATAATATCTTATAAAATCATGGATTTTTTATCAGTTATGAGCTCTCCATACCCATGATGTAGTAGTTTTACATGTAAGTAAATTTAAATTTAAATTTTCAATTATTTAAATAAATATAACTTGTAGTGATTTAATTTATTAATTATAATATTATGTATTTTCACACTCTTTTCCTACAATATAAGATCACTAATGATTATGTATTTATGGATCCAGAATTTATTTCAATGGCTGTGCAATAAACAAGGAATAATTTTAGAGTGAAATATATAAGAATTTTTTTGGAAAACACATAGATTAAATGTTGCTTCCTTCCTTGAAGAGTAAGAATACTTATATAATTATGAACTACAATTCATTATAATATCATTCATATTTAAGTTTTTATGTTTTATTAGAAATTGAATGTTATTCATGTTCTACCCTTATGAATGTAGAACATATTGGTTATTCTCTTTTATGGGTGATGTTCAGGACGATTTTTGAGAATTTTTTAATTTGTAAGTTTTATACAACTTTATTAGTCCTTTAGTCTTAAAATTTTTCATGTTACATATGTTTTAGTAATTAATATATGAAAACACAACAAGACATGAAAAGTGTTTAATAAAAATAACTTATTAATAAACAACTAAAATGAAATTAATTACATATAAATAAAGGTAGATAAATTTTACAGTATAGTTAATACATTTTTCATTTTACATATATGATGTCTTTTATTTTTAAAGTGTTATTTTATAAATGTAGTTCCATCATCAAAGATAGAATTTTTAATGTAGATATTATGTTTTATGATTCATTTTTGAGACTATCATGGATGAAATGATGAGAAATGTTTATAAGGTTAGTTCCACTATAACTCTTAAGATTTAAAAAACATGGTGTATTGTAAATTTTATAAATTTAATTGTTTTTATAGATTTTTGAAAATGTTATATGCTATTCGACTAAAGACTTAAACCACCTTATATATTTATTTTCAAACTATTTTAGAAGAAGGATTAATTTATATATGTATATTTAAAAGTTTCATTTATGTGTATTATCTTGAAAAAATATTGCATAAAAGATAGCATTGTGTTTTTATCTATTTTTTTTCTATAACCACTAGTTTTTGTTTTTCTAATGTGCTGGTATTTTTTTGTTAATATGGATGGGGTATTTTATTTCTATATTATTATTAAAAATATAATTAAGTTTTGACATTATATATTAAAAAAACCAACATTGAAAGAGGATTTAGACATAAGTGATTGACCAATGTCAAAATCCTCTTTTAACATCTATTATTTCCTAAAATAGACCTGGAAATCCCTTTAGAGGTAACTTTTTTATACTTTACAAATCAATTTTAGTTATATCCTAGGTTGAAAGTTAATTTCCATGTTAGTTTTTAAAAAACCACAATGTAATCTCACATTCGGCATCTGTTATAACTAAAACTAACATTGAAAGTTCAACAAAAAATTGATTCAAAAAAATTTGACAACATTAGTTATTAAAAATTAATTTTAAATAATGTTCGAATGTTGGTTTCTGATTTCAAAACATTACTTTTAATGATGACTATAATAAGATCACCTTTAAAGTGACATTAAAGATTAAAAATAACCAATGATAAAAGGTTATTTTCTTATAGTGGAAAGTCAAGGTTGGTTTTATCAGGTTCACCATAGGTCAGAAATTTTTAGGTGTTTTTTAAGTAAGGTAAAAAACCATCTCATGTTAAATCCTAGTGATTTTACCATGAAAAATATTTCTTTGTTGATGATATTATCTTAGAGGATTCTCGCTGCATACTTTATTAATATCCCCTCATCCTGAGATTGGTTTCATAGACCCTTTTTTGTAATTATTTCTTTCTTATATTATGTTTATTTCATATTATGGTTCCATTTTATTATAAATTATTTATTTTATGGTTTATTTCACTTTTTAGATTTATTTGAAATGGGGTTTTTTATAAAAGTTCTAAAGAAGGAAAGTGGTTTGGTTTTGTTTTTCATAAGCTTAGATTCCACCTTTTCAAGTTTTTAAAGTGTTTTTTTTAAATTGGTGGCTCCACCCCTATGTTGTTAAAAAAAAGGAGTTTTGAAATAATTTTTTCAAAGGAAAGTTATATTTATTTACTTGGGTTGGTAATCATTGTTTTCAATCCCAAATGTGATTTCATTTTCTAAAAAGTTTTTACATTTAGATTTCAAAAATGATAATTTATGATACATATTTTCCTTTAGAATTTTCATTTTGAAATCATATTTTCTAAATGATGTCCAAACTAGAATTGATGAAATGTTTTATAGAAGAAATTTGATAGACTCTTTGGTTAAATACTACCAAGCCTATTTGGATCACACACTACATAAACTATAATATTTATATATAAATCTCATATTTTTATGTAGGTGACTAGGTTCTGATCTCATTTTGGATGTAATTAATGTGGTATGTTAATGGTTGTTGTAGATGTGGTGAGTGACCATGGTTTACATGATGATTTTCAAATTGTGTCATGGGTTATTGGTTTTTTTTTTGGGACATTCTTGTATTGACCAATTTGACCAGTTGTTTGTTTATATTTTTTGGATTCCTTGGTATTAGAAATTGTTGCGTACTTTGGATGATGTTGTATATATTTTTTAAAGTTAGTTGGGTAGTTTTTATTGGTTTTTCCCTTTTGGTTGGTATTATTATTTGGGATCATTTATTTTATACACATGGAATTCTAATGTATGGATGCACCATAACCAATTATTGATTGTATTTCACTACTTATTTTTTTTATTTGAGGGTGAAACCATTCCCACTTGGTTATATTTTAATGATTTAGTGTTTGTTTCCAGCCCATGGTGATCAAGAAATCACTTCAGGATTTGTGGCAGGATGACTTGGGTGATGTGGCTGGTTGAATTGGGCTAGTTCATTACAAAATATAGGAATTAGGGTGAATGCAACATCGAAAGAGGATGATAATAAAGAAAACCTTTATAAGGGGGTGTGCATACCTCTCCCATTAAATGAAATTTTCTAAAAGTTCCTAAGAAAAAAACTATGAGGGATAGAACTACTACAAAACTGGGTTTATCCAGTTCTAGGGATTTAATAGTGTTGGCTAAAAATGTGGTTAAAGACCCCCTTTGTTAGTACTAAAAAAGCACTATTAAAGGGGGTCTTTAATAGTGCTAAAAAGCACTGATAAACGAGGACATTTATTAGAGCTTTTTTACAAGAACTAATAACATCCCACCCTTTATCATCACTTTCAAAAAAGTGCTGATAAATGAGTTCTTTTATCAGCACTTGTAAAAAAATATTGATAGGGGGTTATCAGCGCTTTTTTAGAAGCGCTGATAAAGACCCCCCTTTATCAGCACCTTTTTACAAGCGTTGATAAAATTATACTTAAAAAATATATATTTCACAAAAAATAATATATTAATGTATAACTATATTTTTATTGATATAAATATAATATATATATTTTTAAATTTGTTTTAAATAAGGTACATAGTCATTTACACTTAATATATAAAATATTTAGTGAAAATGGATTATTAATTAACTCAAAAAATATATTTAATTAATAATTTTCTTATTATTGTTGTGTAATAGTCATTTAATATCAATTTGAAGATAAAAAAATAAAAAATTAATAAAAGATATAAAATAAGTTGAAAATGTAACTCGAACTTCAAATGACCACAACTTTTGAATCAGGTGTCCGTTTAGGCTCTACCGCCTATCAAATCGAAGCACACAACAAGTTCTATGCCCTTAGTTACTGAGGTAAACCTCTGTCACATTTTTCAATGCCAAAAGGCCCAAAAGTCCTCCAAAATTGAGTTTCTAGTCAAGGGAACCCACATTTTTTAACATTCAATGGATTTTTAGCCTCATTTAAGGGGGGTATTTATCCCCTTTTTTAGTGGGGATTGAATTTATTCCTAGGTATTACATTCATATTAATATTTTTTTTTAAAATTTTATCATTTTTCACATCATAATTTTATTTATAATTTAATATATGCATTTTTTCTTATATTTAATTATAATAAATCACTCATATAAGTACATATATAAATATATTTTCCTAAAAATGAATAAATATTCTAAAAATTTATTTAAAAAAATATCTTACCATTTTTTACACTATAAAAATATATTTATAATTTTTATATATACATATGTGTGTGTATTAATAAATAGATATATATTTATATTATATTCTACTATATGTAAATGAATATAATATATAATAAATTTAAATAAATATAATTATATATATATATATCACACACACACATATTTCATAAATTTATTTAAAAATAATTATATATATATATAAACCGAAATATCATTAAAAAGACATCAAAACAACATGATGTAGTGGTAAAGGCGTTCCATCTTTGAAGGAGAGGTGTAGGGTTCAAATCCAGGTAGGGACACATGAGGGTAGAAATTCGCAAAGCACTGATAAAAGGGGTGGTGGGATGAAAATTGATGATAAAGGGGTTAGGGAAGCACTGATATAGGGGTTGAGGAAGTGGTGATAAAGGGATCAGTCTCATAGGTGTTAAAAAAATATAATTTTTACCCCCTTTAACAGTGTTGTCATTATCATCACTAAAAAATCACTATTAAAGCCACCCTTTAATAGTGCTAAAAAAGCATTGTTAAAAGGGCCTTTTAATAGAGCTAAAAAAGCGCTGTTAAAGGGCCCTTTTAACAACGCTTTTTTAGCACTAGTAAAAGTTTTGGGCTTCTAACCATGCTCCGATAATTATTTTTTTTTACACTAATAAAGACCCTTTCAAATGCTGTTAAAGTACTTTTTTTAGTAGTGTAGTAAAACTCAAAGTGGACAATATTGTGATCTGGGGCCAGGGCTATTAGAAATAGTGTTAGAGATCAGTCCCAACCAGTGTGTTAGTGAGGAACTAGTCAGTAGGAATATATTTAGGGTCAATCCTACATAAAAGGATAAGGATAATTAGAAATCACTTTAGATGATGAAGTGGACAGATCTCCCATCATAAGTAATTTTCTAGGTATGCCTATGAAAAAAACTGTGAAGGCTAATGGAACCCAAAGAAAATAATGTTGTGATCTTGAGCCTAAACTATTATAGATTATATGAGAGGAGAATAAATTTTCTCTAGTCATCTTACATCTAATTCCTTTTAAACCTCAAGTTAATCCTTCAATGTTTCTTATAAGCATCTAGATCCACTGGTCGAACAACTTCAACATTTGGATACTCGATAAGTTGGTTTCTCCAATTCATAGAATATTTATTCTTGTATAAAAATTATTCCTAAGTTTCTATACCGTACCTTAATTCCATGTTTGATTATAATAATTATATTATATCAATGATAAAAGTTTTTATCATATTCGTATCATGTTTTACATTCATTTATGATGGAATTTTATTAAATGTACTCCCACTAAAATAATTACCCCTTTTACTACACATCATATTAATTAGTGGTCAAAGATCCATATTTCAATATGTAAGGAGTCAAATTTAGTGTTCATATCACTACTTATCTATTTCGGTAGGTCATCATTCCAACTATATCATATATGAATATTGTATAGTTGAGTGGAAAACTCTTGGCTCAATCCATAATATGAATAAACTCAACACTATTCCCCTAATATACTTCCTAGGGGTTTCTAGATAAGTGTGTCTGAAATAAAACACTAAAATGGGCACCCAATATTGTTAGGTTCACCCATTACTTACTTTCATTATATAAGATAATCTATGGGCAACCATATTTATCATGAAACTATCATTTGAATGATCAAGATCTTGAATAATGTTTGATTTGAAGGGAATAAAACACTTATAGTTTTAAAAGGGTATTTATATCTCACTATCTCATTTTATGTTATTCCCTTTTCATGTATTCATGATTCAAATGATTTATTTTTGAATTTATATTCCTTTAACTGGATAAATATGTTCAAATCATATGGATGTGTAACTCATTACATAACTCTTTAAAAAGACAAAAATAAGGTAGAAGAAAACTAAATCGATTATCATACCTAACATTAAACTTATTATATGCATGCATGAAAATTTATAGAAGCAACATAAATTTTTAAACTATATAATACAACTATTCATAATAAAACAATTATATTTATTAATAAATGAGAGACTAAAATAAAAAAATAAACAAATCATATATTTAAATATGAGATATACATTTATGAACAATTCATAAATAAAAAAAATTATAAACACTTTTTAATTTATCCATGTATTATGGACATTCCACAATTAAATAAAAATAATCATTTTTTTATTTCCAATATGAACTCCTTCATATTAACATTTATAATACATTTTCCCTAAATATATGTATATGAAATATAAACATTATATATTTGAACTATTCATATATTATTTTATTGTTAACCCAAATTTCAAAAGGAAAAAATTAAAATTTTAAAAATCTTCAGGCTATCAATAGTCATAATTCCATTTGGGGAACCTTAAGTCAAAAAATCACATCAATCTTAAGTTTAGAACCTTATGCGCTAAATAAGGTTGTGTTATCTAAAATAAACTCACTCATCTCACAACGTCAATGAATCTAAGCCACTAGATTCACCACCACAAATATGGTGAATCTATGCTAGAACCATACACAAAATCGATTTCTTCATCATCAAGAATGAATCCTGAAGAAAATAAACAAAAAAAAGACAAAAAACCACCATGACAACCATCCTCAAATGTAATCCTTGTGAAACATTAACACCTTAGGAAGTATCCATCATGTCAATATGTGATTCCTCCACCAAGGAAAACAATCATGGATACACTTCCTAGTGGAAACACCCGAACTATATTAGAAAGGAATAATAGGAAAATAATGAAAATATAGAAACACTGACCAAAGGAAACACCAAACATCAAGATTCTATAGTGAAGGATCACTAGAAACTAAAACAACTCAAGGTGGAAATAAAAACTAAAAGAACCAAGAGTATATAAAGGAGAAACATGCATCAACCAAATAACATTAACAATATCCACCATCAATCACACTATGCACACAATACCAAGCCCCCATGAGAACCATCATGCTAGACCAAGATGGGGTCTAACATAATGGATTAATAAACAATATTAAATGAGAAATGAAAAATATTCTCAACTATGACCGATGACTATAAAAGAAAAACACAAAATATAAAAACCCCAAAAAAAAAGTGACCAAAACACCCAAACCATCACCCCACTTTCACTGCAACATGTCCTAAAAGGCACCATCATGTTAGATAAAGATGTGCTATAACTCCATGAGAAAGGTGGAAATATTATAGCAGGACGAATAATGAGTCTTCGGCCAAAAAACCACCTCTCTAAGGAAAATATACAATGAAGTAGGAAAGAAATAAAAAACCTAAAGAAAATAGTGACCAGAAACTAGAATGGGAGAATTCATGTAGAAGGGGAAGGGGGTGTAACATAGGGGAAATGTTGAAATAGATAGAGGGTATTCACCTAGAAAAGACACTGGATAACTTTCTTAAATAAGGAATTCTAACTTGAACATTTCGAATTAATAATTATGAGCAATACATAGTTTTAAATATAAAATAATTTATGTTTTTCCAAATTTCTTAATTTATAAACACTTTATAAATTACCCTTATATTTTCCATATAAACATTTTACATCCAAATTATAAGTCATTTTATATAAATCAAAAATTTATTTAATAATAACAAATATTATTATGGAATATTTTATTTATTAAATTGTCTATAAAACATAATAATTAATTATTAAATTTTGACAATTTATTAATTTATAAACACTTTATAAATTAAATAAATATCCCAAAATACCCTTTTCCATAATTTTTAAACAATTTATATAATACTAAATTCAATTCATAATTGAAATTTTGAAAAATTATATTTTCCATGCATATCATATTTAATGATATATCTATGTCATAATTCAGGGTATGACTTATTATCTATAATATTTTATAATAGGTAATCATGGTTTGTGATATCACCTTTTTCCATGAGGGAATCATATTTTATGATATAACATATATCATAATGATGATTTGAGGATTTGTTTTTCATGTGAATATTTTCATTATCACCTAATACAATTACCTACATTATATGATATAATATAATGAAAACTGAAGGATTTATACTATTTCACTAGTTACATTATCTTATTTTGTATTGGGTGGTCATATCACAACTTATGATCACATATTGTTAAACCATCCATATTAAAAAATATCATTGAATACAATATTCCATATTGAAAAATAGCCATAGCTCAGATTCTAAATTTTATTTGATGATATACAATATGACATCAATATGGTATACATTTTTATTAATTTTTAAATATGATTTAGAGAATCACGAATCATGTTAAAATATTGATTCTACTGAAGGGTTTATAAGAATCTAATAATACATATTCAATATAATGAAAGACATTTTAAACCTCAAACCCAAGATCACTATGCTACACAAAAACAAAATCATGAAAAGATAAATAAAGATCATCTAAATTTCACGATTGTCAGGCACTGCTATTATTCTTGAATCATAGTGGTTAATGAAGATCATTTAAGAACAACCAAAAGAATCTTCCCTCTTGTTTGTATCCGTGGATCAGCTGAATTAACCCATGATTATATATGACCCTCCTCACAACCATGATATGACAATATCTATTGGAATATATGAAAAGAAAAATAAGAAATCATCCTGAGAATAATTCAATAGAGTAGGTTTGGGAAGGCTCGAACCAAAACCATCTCAATGGATTTTTCTATTTATATATCCCTTGGGGAAACTCCTTGAGTATCCATGTATTTAATCATATTATTATAATATATGATTAAATTTCACATTGATTACAAATTCTTATAACCTTTTATCCAAGTGAACTCTCCCATGTGTTTCATCTTATGAAACATGGATGATATCTTACATAGTAGATATTTGAACATTAGATATTTACATTTAGTTTTCATAATAAACCATAGGCATGATATAAACTATGTGATACAATGCCTTATGATATTACCTTATCATACATTATGATAGGTCAAGGTAGTATCATGATCTCATGCCTTATGATATACCCTTCACCAAGCCATATGATATGCCTCAGATTCTAATATGTTGTACTATATGACATACGTTTATATCATCCTATATGATATATCCTAAATAAAATATATGTATAAAGGCTTTATGAATTATCTCCATCATGAATAATGTTATTACTCTGACACTGCCTATGATATAAAAATTTGAATATAGCTAGCCAAGGGTAGCATATCCCTTAAAGTCACCCCCTTTATATAAGAAGTGAAATAGGTAAAACTCAAAAACATTATAATGCTTAATTTTATTTATTTTTTTAATAATTTGTTATTTTATATGTGGGAAACGATATTTTATAATGATTGTCATGTCATAGAACAAGAAACTAAAAAAATTGTTTTCATGAACAATATTTCACCAAAACCTTACATGTGCAGTCTTTCATAGACAAAAAATGGATATATCATTATTCATGAAAATTATTCTCTTCATATATTTCAAAAAATAATAATCTTCATCATTTATTCACCAAATTTTTCACTAATACCATTGAGGGGTTTCATACACATCAATTATGTCACGAAATGGATCAGATACCTTGGTACCCTGACACCTGAGCTGAAACTGACATGGCCCAAAGAGCATTCCTAATCCCCATGGGTTAGAGACTATCACCTATCACCGTACAAAATAAAAGTGGGAATGGTTTTTCCTATAAATAGTGGAAGAAATAAATAAAATTTAATATTCTCAAAGAAAACTCCCAAATGATACAACACTTGAAGTCAAACAGGTATATCAAAACCCAAATAGTACATCACCAAAGCACGAGAACAACGAGATAAAAAAACAAGTCTCAATGGATGTAGAACTCCAAGCCCAGGGATAAACAAAAATTACCACCTCCAAGTAGTGATTTTTCCTTGCTAGAACCTAAAATAAGGACGTCTATAAACACCAAAAGGCAAAGGTAGGGTGTGAGCTAAAATCATAGTAGGGTCTCACCAAGTGTTCCATAATAATATGTCATAATAAATAAAATCAATCATGAATTCAATTTCAAATAAAAGAGGAATGGCAGTAAAATTGAATATTTAAAACAAAATATTCTTTTTATTTCAATTGAGGGAAACATTTCAAAAATTATATAAAATTGTTTATATAAATCAATAGGCATGAATAAAGAAGTTCACAAATGAGGGAATATATATATATATATCAAAACAATTACAGTAATAAATATGGTTATCTACATATAGGTATGATAGTTTCTAGTTATGAGATCCTCAAACACTCATCAATATGATCATGGTAATGTGCACACATTTCCCTCAGACTTAGGCCGAATAGAACCCATCAATATCCCGCAGGGGATAAGATCTGCTAAACTATATTTTTATTAGAGTTATAAATCGCCAATATATTTCTAGGGCGTTATCATCCTTGAGTTTTTGAACCAAATAAGTTACTAACTACCTAGGCTTGCATGTTCTCAATATATTAAACAACAATGGACAAATTATTTTAAAACTATTTAAAATACAATTTCTCCATTTCCAGTTTTGATATGCCAATTTCCATTTAAAAACCAAAAGATATGATTTTAATCAATTCATGTCATTTTCGAGATAAAACAAATAATAGGTTCTTATCAAACAATTTAATCCATTTTTCTAAAAAACACATCAAAGATAAATTTTCAAAGATTCCATTAAATTCAAATCACACCCCAATTTCCAATTCAATTGGAATTAGGGGTTTCCCTAAATTTCCATTCCAAATCAAAACTAATTACAATTTTCATAAAATTGGGTTTTCAAAATTTAATTGAAATCAACATCAACAATCAAGAAATTCAAGGGTTATAAAATTGTCCAATATTATATAGAACCACCTACCTTTTTCACAAATACCATGAAACACAACTCACAAAATAGGATGTTCTAATGAACAATGTCAAAAAATAGAGATCAAGGAATCAAACTTAGATTCAAGATCCAAAACAAAAGAGTTTAGATCCATCTACAACAAGATGATCCGACAAACCTTACGGAGGAAAGATAGAGAGAGAAGGAGACAAAAAACATGAGAAGATCTCTTACTAAAGAGGAATTAAAATATATCCTCTAAGCATTGATCCACCACATAATAGGTCTGGAGAGGCCAAAATTATTATTGGGAGCTCCAAAGGCCTTATAATCTATCCAATCCTAAGTTAGGGTTGAGTAGAGCTTTATATAGGGGTTCAAGAATTTTTAAACTAATTTTTGGGATTAAAAAAGTCTACGTGCATGTTTAGCTGGGTAGGACCGCATAGTTTTCCAAACCGTGCGCCCTAACTGTGAGTCCCTATGATGGGTTGCAAGATTTCTACTAGGTGGGTGCATAGTTTTTCAAACCACGTGTCAACCATGAAAACTTTCACTATTTGGGTTTGCTCATTTTTCCTTGGGGGAATATGGTTTGGGAATACAATGAGCCAACCATGTATAACCCAAGTGCCCTCTAAAAAAAATCAAAATTTCAATTGAAGCACCCCTAAACAAGACCTAACCAAAGAATGATCAAAAAGAGGGTTGAGGAGTACCTAAAAATAATAACAATATGTTTCAAACTCCCGACCATAGAATTGATTGATCCTCAGAAAAGCCTATCAAGATGTATCCATGTAAAAAAGATGTGGTTGATGCTCTCTCATAAGTTCCTCTCTCTCCCAAGTCTCTTGAGTATCAAAATCATGATGTGATAACACTCAAACTAAAGGTATCATCCTCTCATAAAGTACCTTGGTTTTAGAATTAACTATCATGAATGGATGCTCAACCATGGATAGATGAGGCTCAACATCAAGATCACTCTAGCTCAGAACATGAGATGGATCAGAAAGATACATTCAGATTTGTGATACATTGAATTCATTATGTATCTATGTCAGCTGTGGTAGAAGTTCTAAATTATAATCCACTTTCCCCACTTGATCAAAAACCTTGAAAGGTCCCGCAAAATGAGGATTAAGATTCCCTTACCTCCCCATCCATAAATTTCCCATACAAGGTGAAACTTTCAAGAACACCATATCACCAACTAGAAATTCTAATAGTCTACGATGATGATCAGGATAATATATATACTAGATCTATGTCGTTAACATTCTCTGATGAATCAAATGAATCTTTGTTTTCATCTCTTGAACCAATATCGATCAAAATAAAGAAATTTCACTGATCTATGACCAATATAATGTATATTTAAACGTTCGACCATAAAATGCCTCAAAAGGATCCATTCTAATCACGTATTGGTAAATATTGTTATAAAAAAACTCAACCACTCCCAAATGGTCATCCCAAGCCCTATTAAAGTCATAAAAATGGGAACAAAGTATATCCTCAAGATTCTGTATAGCTCTCTCTATCAAGACATCCACGTGTGGATGATATGTCGTACTCATATTAACCAGAGATCCTAGTGCCTCCTGAAGGTCTCTCCAAAAGAAATAAGTAAAATGGGGATCTATATTAGAGAATATAGCAAATGGAACTCCGTGAAAATGAATAATCTCTCTCAGGTAATGATTTCTCAGCTCCTCAAATTTTCTTGTATCATGAATGGGTATAAAGTGGGATGATTTAGTCATCCTATTGATCATAACTCATATCACATTATTCTTTCCCCATGTATACAGAAACCCAACCACAAAGTCTATAGAAATCTCATCCCAGGTCCAAGTCGGTACTATAAGTGGCTGAAGAAAACCTGAATTTATATGATGCTCAGTCTTGACCTACTGGAAAGTATAACAAAAAGAGAGAAAATAAACAATGATCCATCTCATACCTAGCCACCAAAATCATCACCACATATAATTGAACATATTTTTGGTTCATGGGAACCCAACCCACTAGGACTTATACAAGACCTCCATCACCGATTTCCTTACAGGAAAATCCACAACATATCATTTCTAGAAACAGATAATTATATCTATTAATAATGACAATTCATAAATGTTCTCCCCACTATAAAGAGATAATTTGATGTTGTGAAATTCATCATCACGGTATTCTTCCTAAAGAATCATCTTGTGAAGAGTAGAGGTCAATTAAACACTGGGAAAGATGAACTTGATCCCTTTTTCCCATACTCCAATATGAAACTGTGAAAAAAGATCCATCAAGTTCCACTCTTCTGATGATTCTTTAATGTCTTGGGTCAAAATTTTCCTTCTCAAAGAATCTGAAATGAAATTCCCTTTCCCCAGAGTATAGGCAATGTCAAAATAAAAGGATTTCTGGTACTCCACCCAATGCCTCTGGAAGAGATTCAAATATTTTTGAGAGAAGATATAACTCAATATTTTATGGTCATGAAACACAGTAAACCATTCTCCTAAAAGAAAATTACACCAAATCTTATGCATATGCATCATGGATACAAGTTCAAGGTCATGGATCAGGTAATTATTCTCATGTGGCCTAAGATATTGAGAGGCATAAGAAATGATGTGATCACCCTGCATAAGAACACATGCCAAACCCAAAAATTATTCATCACAAAATACCACATAGCCCAACCCATCCTATAGAAGATTCAACATCGGCATAGTAGTCAAAATAACTTTCAACTCAAAACAAGAACTCTGACATTTTACATCCCAAACAAACTTTAATTCCTTTTGAGTTAGGATAGTAATCAGAGAACACAAATTTGAGATGTACTTTATGAACCATAGATAATATCAAGCTAAACCCCAAGAAGCTCTAGAATGCAAAGACATTTTATGGCTTCTCCCATGTTATAATCGCTTTCACCTTCTCAGGTTCAAATGAAATACCATGTTCCGAGACCATGTGTCCCAAGATCTTCACTTCCTAAATACACAAAATAAAATTTTGAAATCTTAGCATAAAGTTGGTGATTTCTCAATAATTACAGAACTACTCTCAAATGACGCACATGATCCTCCTCAGACATAGATTAAATAAAGATGTCATCCAAAAAAACACCATGAATGTATCTAGATATTCATGGAAGATCATGTTCATAAAATCCATAAATACTATAGGAGAATTAGTTAGAATAAATGTCATGATAAGGTAATCATAATGGTCATTCCTACTCCAAAATGTGGTTTTATAACTGTTAGATTCTTTTATTCTCAACTAATAGTAACTAGAATGAAGATCAATCTTTGAGAACCACTTAACCCCTTTCAACTGGTCAAATATATCATCAATCCATGGAAATAAATACTTGTTATTTATTGTAACTCAATTAAGTTTTCAATAATCTACACAATGTCTAATTGACCCATTAACTTTCTCAGCAATAATAACAAGTACAAAACACGGTGACACACTCACTCATATAAATCCTTTCTCTAAAATATCATTCAACTGAGTCATAAAATGTTTCATTTTATCTGGTTCTATATAGTAATATGGAATAGATAATGTTTGATTATATGAAACTAAATCAATAGAAAAAACTACCCTCTTAATGGTGGAAAACCAGATAAGTTAGAAGGGAAATTTTTTGGAAACTCAATGAGAACTGGATGGAGATATTCACTTAAGGATTCTCTCAGCAGTTCAAAAGTAAACACTAGTATTAGTTTCACAAACTCTGGATAAGAAGGTTCAGCTCTGCTCAACCTCGGGTCCCATTATCCTTGAAAGATATGGCACACCTCATCAGGAACAGTATAGGATGACCATCAAAGATAACAATAAATTCATTCTTTATTGTAAATGATCCAATCCATTACAAATATGATGTCAAGATGTTTCATGTAGAGAACCAAAAAATCCCAAGTAAAATCAATCACTGATAAAGAGAATCCACAAGAAGGGCAATGAATACCCAACCCTCTCTTCATTCTGAGGGGTGTAGTAATATCCATCACATAAGATAAAATCTACATATAAATATTTATCATTTTCACAATACGAGTCAATATAAACAAATAAGATGCACCAGTATTAAATAAAGTAGTCACTAAAGATGAAGTTATAGTGATGGTACCTTTTACAGTCACTAGACCCTTATCTGATTCCTCTAGAGACTCTTCCACTGCATGAAGAAGCTTTGTTCCTGATGTGTGTGCAACGAACCCCTTAGTTCATGAAACATATGATTGTACCATAGTAATTTTAGGCACTGATGATCTAATTCCACTATGTGGAGAATAATAGACATGATATAACTTCTAAAACTGGTCAGAGAATCCATAGGAACCACATAACTTAGGTGCCTTAGTGCAAACACGTTTTGAATGCCCATGCTTTATACACTAGTAGAAAATAAAATAACCTATGCCTGGCACTACAGGAGGTCTAGAAGGACCCTTCCATTGAGAACCACCCTGAGAATCATCATGCTTCATATTTAATTTGAAGGAACTCACATAACTACAATTGGGAGAAAAAGGAACTCTCGTCAACCCTGACTTACCATCCAAGTCAAGCTCGATCATCAACAGTCTCTCTTGCACATCAGCATAAGAAGACAACTTCAATAAGAAAATATGAGAATGAATATTATATTTAATTCCCATCTCAAACCCTCAAGCCTTTATCTTCTCATTCTATATAGTCTCATGTGGGAATTTCACAATCTCATGAAATCAGTTCACATATTCTGTTACAGTCTTATCAGCCTACTCAAGTTTGAAAAATGGTATAGCCATAGCTAGAACCATAGAATCTGAAAAGAAATGTCTAATAAAGAGAATCCTAAAGTCCTTCCACTATAAACCCTAGTTATTCTTCATCATCACCATTATGTCTTACCATTTCCTTCTAGGTCATTCCATCTTAAAGGTGGCATATTTCGCCTTGATTTCACCAGGATTCTCCAAGAACTCAAACAAAATCTCAATACTCATCAACCAATACTCTGCCTCTTGAAGATATTTTGAGCCTTGGAATACTGAAGGCTTCTGGAGAAGGAAATAATAAGATTTTTTTTGAAAAAAATACCTGTTTAAGGTTCTGCAACTGGATCCAATATAGGAATGGGTACAGGTGCCTATCCTACAGTATAGACAACATGCATGATAACCTTGAACAGATTTTGGTCCATGGGAGGATTTTCTCAGTGCGATTCATCAATATCTTCCTCATAGATCTTATTTACACATCTTCTCAGAGTCATGATGCTACAAAACATTATTATAAAATAATGAAGACATTAAAAGATTAATATGATTAACACTCGAACAAGAGAAACATGGAAAATAATCTTATCAGATAGATAACCAAGAATTGGATTTTAACTTATCCAAAAGAAAATTATGGAAAACTAGAACTAATATTGAAGACACCTTTCCCAAAAAAACCCATGCTAACTTAAGGCTCCTTACAATGAGAGGTGGCTAGGCACTCACTCCCAAATACCTTATAAGTCCTAGAAAGATTTCATAATGTATACTAACATTAAGGTAAGATGCATAACCAGAACCTTTGATTTTATTTGGTATGGATTTTTGGGGAAAACCCCCAATTCCAATGGAATTGGAAATTGAGGTGTGATTTCATTTTATAAAATCTGTGAACATTTATTTTTGAATTGATTTTGAGAAAATGGTTTAATTTTTTTGATAAGAACCTATGATTGGTTTTATCTTGAAAAATGCATGAATTGATTAAAACCCTATGTTTTAGTTTTTATATGGAATTTGGAATATTGGAACTGGAAGTGGGGAAATTTTATTTTAAATAGTTTTAAAATAATTTATCCATTTTTGATTGATTTATTTAGCACATGTGATCCTGGGTAGTTATTAAGTTATTTGGGACAAATATGCTAGGATGGTAACACCCTATAAATGGATTAATGATTTATAAATCTAAAAAAAACATAGTTTGGTATATATTATCCTCAATGGGATATTAATGTTTATTATTTGGGATGAGATCGAGATAGAAGTGTAAAAATTTACGTGATCATATATATGAGTGTGTGAGGATCTCATAACTAGAAATTATCATACCTCGTTCCATATGACCATGTTTCTTGCTATAATTATTTTGATATATATATATATATTCCATCATTTTTGAACTGCTTTATTCATGCCTAATGATTTATATAAATTTTTTTATATAAATTTTCTACTTAAGACATTGTTTGAAAATTTTCCAACAATTTAAATGAAAATCATATTTTCTTTTAAATATGTAATTATACTGACATGCCTATTTTATTTTAAATTGAAAAAATGATTGGGTTTATTTATTATGACGTCTTATTATGGAACAATCTGTGAGAACCTAATATGATTTTAGCTCACACCCTAACTTTTCCTTCGGCCATTTTTAGATTTCATTCTACCAAGTTCAATCTAGGGAAAAGCGCTACTTAAAGGTGGGAGTTGTTGTTGATCCTTGGGTTTGGAGTGTCGTGTCCGTTAAGACTTGGGTTGTATTATCTTATTATTTTGGAATACTATTTGAGTTTTGATATACCTATTAGACTTCTGATATTTTCTACTTTGAGAGTTTTCTTTGATCATATTTACTTGGTTCTGTTTCTTCTGCTATTTATATGGAAAAATCATCCCCACTTTTATCTTGTATGATGTGAGGTGCTAGTCACCAACCCATGGGGATCAAGATTTTCCAGAGATAATGTCCGCTCATATTTTCATTCTGACTAAAACATATGTCTTGATTAACTCAGTAACACTTTATAAGATAAAGTCTTACATAGTAAGATAAACTTTCAGTACTTTCTGATCTTGAGAAAACTGAAGATATTGTTCAATTCTCATAAGATAAAATAATTTGTAATAGAATAAATACTTTTCTCATCGTAAGATAAACACTTGGACACATAGAATTAGATAAATTGTTTTCAAAAAAAATAAAATATGAAACACTTAGGATAAACTTGTTAGAATAAAAGGGATGGATTTTTCGAACCATAAAAATACATAACACTGAGTAATATTAGAACAATATATTCTTTCCAATTATCCCCTTTTTTATGATCACAAAACCCATGATATGGAGAAAAATATACCATAATATTTAAAATTTTAGAAATCTAGATGTTTTGCTTTATTCTCCAATTTTAAAGATACTTTTTATTTGAAAATTATGTTCTTCTTCTAAGAACTAAAATTAAATTTTTATAATTTCTTTTTATTATCCTTTTTATTAAATAAAAAAATTAAAATTTAATTTTTTTACATATCTTTCCCACATTTTTTATATAAAAAAATAAGTATAATGAGGAATAAAATTTATATTTCACACAAACATTAGTACACTATTTGTGATGCTAATGATGAACAAAATTTGGAATTTAATAGAGTTCATAAAGAATCATTAAAAAAGTATAGTGTAAAAATATCCTAAAACAAAAAATATTAAAAATTTATGAAAAAGATAGTATTATAAAAAAATAAACATTCTAGAAAAAAATAGTGGTATTAATGCATTAAAATCATTCATATAAAAAAATATTGATGTAAAATAGATTCAAATGTTTTTTCAAAAAATACCATAAAGTTGGCAGGATTCAAATGTTTTTACTAATTCCCATCAACTGGACAACACACATCATGAATTGAATAGAGAGAGAGTGTGTGTATCAACTTCTAATCTTGAAATGATTTTTTAGATGTGGATTCTTGAAATATAAGGGTTGATCATAGGGTAATGAGGATAAATGAATATAATAATCAGTTTTTGCACCAACAACATCTCACAACATCAGTAGATATACTCCAAGAGTAGCTTGATCTTTGTAAGAAAACCTTACTGGTGTTGATTGGATGTTGATAGAAACTTTTTTGGACCTTTACAAATAATATTTATCTATACAGGTAAAGGATATTTTATAGGATGGTTTAGGTAAAAGTAAAGATACTTCTTCAGTAAAAATGAGGTCCTCACTTTGATAGATTTGAGAAGGGCCAATGATTTCCTTTAAACACTGAGAAGTGGATGTATGGCGATCAAATATTTTTGGTACTATTAAAATTATTCAAAAAATCTAAAAAGGGAATATGCACAAGCATCAATTCTTTTAACCATGTAATTATTGCAGTAGTCTAAAGGGGTTATAAATCCATTCCACTAACACTGAGAGAAATTTAAAATTAAATTATTTATGTCTCCCTTCTTGGTGAAACTATATATAATATTATTCAATACTTAAAATTGGTTTTTCTTCTTACCAAAAATAGAGTCAAATTATTTTCCTTTTATAGATACTTTTCATCCCAAAGATTCTACAAAAGCATCAGCTTCTACCCCTTTTTCATCTTCCAATAAATATGGCTTCAACCTGTTAACAACTGCTCTATGTAGATCTTCAAATTTATTTTCTATAACCTCAAAGTTATTTGAGAACAATCCATCCATATTTTTTAAACTAGTAATGATAAATTTTATTTCCTTCTTCACTTGGAGTGTATTTCCTTAAATTTTTGGAATCTTTTGATTCAACATAGAGTTAATTTCCTTTTTTTACTTATCAAATGATTCAAAGGATTCTTTAAAAAAACTAGTAACCTTCTCACATAATCAATCATGCATTTCTGAATGTCTTTAAACATATATGTTTAGATAATTTCACACTTTAAGGAATCAAGAACTAGGGTCATCATATCCACATCTTGATATAATTACATCAGTTTCGACTATAAATTAGAACCTTTTTTAGTTCCTATAGTGGATTATCTTGATAAGTTTTCTATCAGAGATTGTACCAACAAATTTACTTCTTGAACATCATACTTTGATGCCATCTAATCACAAAGATTTATTACTTCCTTACTGCACTTAGTCACTTGGGATTTTATTTATTCTACTTTATATAATAACTTTGATTACCTTTCTTGATCTTTTTCAAAAACACTTCTTCCAATTTCAGGAACTTATGAATTTACACCTTCCTCGTGAACAGGAGAATACCTTTCCTAGTGGACTTCATTAATTTTGTCACCATCTGATTGTTTTTATTCAACATCAGGTTCTTCTTCTACATAATGTGTCTCTTGAGATTTAGTTTTATCAACCCTTCATACAGCCAATTTTGTCAATTCTTTAGATTGGGAACCAACCATAAGAGGGGAAAATCTGGGTCTTACTAAAATGGTCCTATATTTACCAGATAAAAACATGAGAGTGATAGTCGAGGATATCCTTTCTTTATGAACTTGTACTGGTATGGAAACAGGGGTAGGAGGTGTACTCTCTGGACAAGCTGTTTGTTCGCCTGATTGAATGAAAAATCAGACTATTCTTCTCCTTTCCAGAAAGAGTCTATTCATCATCTTAGATTTCTATTATCTTAGTATTTTAAAGAGATCCTTATACTAACACTGAAATTTCTTGTATGTGAGATGACTCCCCCTAAGTCAATGCGAGGTCCACCCCAACAACTGAGGTTAATGGAACTAACTTGCTTAATGAAAAATTCCAACACAACCCAATTTTTCCTAAAACACTTTCACTTATGGTATTCAAATCATGACAAGGAGTTGTGTTACTCTCATAAAATAAAACTCTAGTGTTTTGAAAAACAAGGGTTAAAAGTCTTCTAAAATGATAGAAATTCAGAGACTCATTATGAATATGAAACATGTATCTTAGAATATAACATTCCATATTCACAGTTTTTTCTATCATGAACATATAAACAAAAGTAATATCTTTAAAATGAATTTCTCAAACTCACTATTTCTTTGTGTTATCCCCGACTTTATGAACTTGGTTATCACATTTATTTTTGGGCTCTAAATCCTTCACTAGCTTCTTTTCAGTTTTTTTTATTCCAAAGAGTGACTTCATTATCTCTGATGGAGTGACTCCACCCACAGTAACTAAAGTGGTTCTAAAATATGGGTAGCCTTTATGTGGGATTTTCATGGATTTTACTAACTGAACAAAGGTTATAAAGAGATTATATTGGATGATTTTTGATGCAACCAAGTCTTCATCATTACCAAAATGAAAGACTACTGATTCATAAAACCCAAGAACTTCTTTTTTTAAAATGATAAAGTTTCACATTTCATATAAGAAGTACACTTATCTGTGATGATTGGTGACATTATTTAGAAACATATTAGTATTCTCTGGCCATTGAAAATAAAATTCTTGTCTATTCAATACTTTTCTTGATATTCTTTGTCTTTTTATTTTGCTTGATGTGGCACCTTCAGTTCTTTCCATTTTCTCTATTCATATAGGGTTTGGAAGGTTGGAAGGTTAGGGTAAAAACGTTTTGGGAAGAGAGAGAGGGTCAAAAGGTTTTCAATGTGTTTCACATGAAGAGTTGATACATAATCTTTTTTGTTTTCAGTAATCAAGGGGTCACATAATGAATTGTAGAGTAATAATTACTAAAACTAGGTGATGTAGCTTATAGAATTTTACTAGCACTCAAAACAGTGGCACAAAAACAAAATAAAGCAAGGTAAATAATGTATTTACTTTGAATATGATAAATATATTAAAAAATATTATTTAGTAAAATTAAACATACCTAATTCTATCTTAATGACATCAAATCTGTTAGTAGGAAAAGGTTTTGTAAAAATTTCTACTAATTTATTTTCTATGCAAATAAATTCTAAAGATATGCCATTCTTCTGTGAATTATATCTCAAGAAATAATTTCTTAATTCAATGTGATTTGTTATTGAATGGTTTATAGTATTCTTTGAAATTTTTATAGAACTCATATTATCACATTTGAATGGAATGCAATTAAAACTAAATCTAAAATCCATTAAGGTTTGTTTCATCTTCAAAACTTCTGCACAAAAACTTCCTACTGAAAGATATTCAACTTTAGCAGTTGATAATGCTACAGAGTGTTTTTTGTTAATTGACCAAGACACTAGGGATTTACTAATAAAATGGTAGGTTACTGATTTTATTTTTCTATGTAGTCTACATCCAACAAAATCAGCATCCAAGTATGAAATTAAAATAAAATTAGAGGTTTTTAGAAAAAGAAGAGAAAGAGACATGATTCCTTTTAAATATATTAAAATTATTTTGGTAGTATTTAAATGTGATTATATTGGATTATATTAAAATATTTTACAAATACGTACTAAAAATATAATATCTAGTCTACTTGCAGTAAGATACATCAAAATTCCAATGATTCCTCTATATAACTTTTTGTCAACTGGTTTTCCAGTTTCATCCAAGTAAAGATTAGTATTTAAGATCATGGGAGTTGATTTGGTCTTAATATTTTCAAGTAAAAACTTCATAAGTATATTGAGTATGTATTTTATTTGATTTAAAATATTTCCAAAATATTTTTGATAAACTTGAAATTCCAGGAAATAATTTAGTTCACCCATCATACTCATTTTAAAATCTTTTTGTATGAGTTTTGAAAACTAATTGCACAATTTTTGCTTTATTAATGGGAAAATAACATTATATACATATATTTGTACAATCAAAATATTTGAGAATGATGTTTTCTTAAATAATTTAGCATCTTCCATCTGTAAACCCATTTTATAAAAGAAAGGAACTTAACCCTTCATACCATGCCCTTGGATCTTGTTTAAGTCCACATAGAGCTTTGGTATGTTTAAAAACATAATTTTGAAAATGAGGATCATCGAAACCAAGAGGTTGATACACATAAACATCCTCCATTAAAAATCTATTTAGAAAAGAATATTTAACATCCATATGATATAATTTAAAATTTATATACATTACATGTTTTATAAGGATTTTAATACCTTATAATCTAGAAACAAGAGAAAATATTTCTTCATAATATATTCCTTATTCTTGATTATATCCTTTGGAAACGAGTCTAGCTTTCTTTATAGTTATTAAACCATGATCATCTTTTTTTTTCAAAAAAACTGATTTTGTTCCAATTACAAAATAGTCCAGGGGTATTTCAGCTGATTCCCACACTTTATTTTGTTTGGATTGACTTAACTCTTGTTATATAGTTAAGAACCAAATTTCATCTGATAAATGATCTTCTAAATATTTAGGTTCATGTTGGGATAGAAAGGCAGAGAATTCTTCATGATTTCCTATATTTCTTTTAGTTCTACACCTTCATCCAGCCTTCCTAAAACTATTTCTAGAGGATGATATTTAAGATTTCTAGGTATTCTAGGAATCATGCTTTCTGGATCACTAGAATATACAATTACTGGATTTGGTTTAATGTAATCATGTTCCAAATCATCATCCTTGTTGTTATTAAAGAGGGTTTTAGGTCTCATATCCTTGAGTGAATAAATTTGATCAATAGTTTGAATCATTTTGTGATCAAAAGGATCACTTTTATCAAACATAAAATGAGTTGATTCTTTAAAAATCCTTGACCTTTTATTAAAAACACTATAATAATTATAAGTAGTAGATTAACCGAGGAAGATACTTTCATTATCCTTCGGATTAAACTTGCCATGATTATCCTTGGTGTTCAATATTTAAAACTTGTATCCAAATACTTCGAAGCATCCTACCTTGGGATTTCAACTATTCCATAACTTATAAGGTGTTATATTTAATATAGGCCTTATTAACACTTTGTTAATAGTATAACACACTATGTTAATTGCCCCGTCCTAGAAATGAGTGGGCATATTATATTCACATAACATAGTCATACAAATTTCTTGCAAAGTCTCATTCCTCCTTCAACAAAACCACTTTGTTGAGGTGTCCTGGGGGAAGAGAATGTATTTTTAATTCCTTAATTAGAGAAATAATAATTAAATTCATGATTATAAATTCACCTCTATGATCACTTCTGAAAGATATGATTTTTATAACTTTTTAATTTTGTACAAGCTTACAAAAATCAATAAAAACAAAACATGATTGACTTTTGAGTCTTAAAAATTAAACCCATGTAAATCTTATTAAAATTAGAAACTAACACATAAAAATGAGGATTCATAACAAAAACTCATTCAGATTAAATGCAGGTAAAATGAGGATTCTTATTTTTATTAGAGAGGCTGTCTCAATTCAAAAGGACCACTATGACAACTCCGTTAAGGATTTCAAGATCCTTTTCCGCATCATAGTTCGTGGAAACTACATGAAGCGCAAATACACTATTGAAGTTTTCTGGCAAGCTCCTCCTACTGGAAGGATCAAAGTCAATGTGGACGGATCTTCAAAGGGAAACCCAGGACCCTCGGCTGTGGTGGCATCTTTAGAGACCATCTTAATCAGATCCTAGGATGTTTCTATGGAAGCTGCGATCTCTCTTCTGCATTGGAGTCTGAAATGATGGGTGTTATTCACGCCATTTCCTTTGCCAAAATATACAACTGGAACAAAATTTGGATTGAGAGCGACTCTATAGCTATAGTACAAGCCATTTGGAATGGTGTTGCTCATCTTTCTTGGACTCTTACCTCCCGATGGATTGATTGTCTTAACTCGTTCTGGAATCTCAATTTCATTGTCACTCACACCTACCCTGAAGCGAACAGGATTGTCGATGGTATTGCCAACATGGGATTTCCTCACAAATTTATTTGGAGGAATGACCTTCCTTCATATTTTCTTCTTTATTATATTAGAGACACCAGAAAAATTCCTACTTTTCATCTCATGTAATTTTTCCTTGTATTCCTTTCTTTTTGAAATAAAATTTAGTGTTCTTGCCTTTGACCAGAACACAACCATCTTTAAAAAAGATGATTTACCAATAAGACTTGAAATTTTACTATGTCTGAACAAATATATATAGATAATTTCAAGAGCTCTAGATGTAGTAATTTCTTAAACTGTTTTAAAATATGACTTCTGTTTCTTACCCATTTGGTATGCATCACATATCTTTTTTTTGTCCAATTTATGGTTTTGTAGGTCATAAATAAAATTCTTTTTAAATAGGTTTCTAATAGAATGAACATTGTAATATCCAAGAATTTTATTCCAAATCCATGATTCATCATTTTCAGCATTTAAAAAGTTTACATTTACTATGCCAAAATAGGAATTTAGCAGCAGTTTTTTCATGACGGTTTCAAAAAACGCCATTAAATGTTTTCTCGAAAAACAATTAGTGGCATTTTTTTAGCGTCGATTGCTAAAATCACCACTAAATGTTTTTAAAATGTTTTTTAAAATGTTTTTTGATCATTTTTTTGAAAAAAATATTTACTTTTTTTAGCGGTGGTTTTTTAAAAAACCAACGCAAAATAAAAGGAAAAAATTAAAATATATATATTTAATTATGATTTATGATTTATGATTTATTATTTACTATCAAATATAGTTTACTATTTATAATTTTAATTAATTATAATGTGTTAATTAATCAATATTTATAATTATTTTATAATAATAATTTGAAAGATAAAAAAAATGTTCAATAAGTTCAAAATTAGACCTCGGCATCAATTAACCATAACTTTTGATCCAGGAGTTCATTTTACCTACACAACCAGTCAAATTGAAGCATATGAAATGAAATAAAACCACATTAGATTTAATTTTTTTAATAATTAAATGAGTAAAATTTATTATAGTTTCAAGAAAAGTAGGAAATCAAACTTAAAATTCAAACGAATATAACTTTTGATTTGGGTGTCCATTTATGCTCTACCACATATCAAATCAAAGCTTGCAAAGAGCTCTACGCAAGATTATTTTGGAGGGCTCTAGTAAAAAAATTTCAAGCCCAAAAGAGGCCCGAAAGGCCTCCAAAACTGAGTTTTTAGTTCGGGTACCCTAATTTTTTAACATTCTATGAATTTTCATCCTCGTGTAAGGTGGTATTATTGCCTTTCTTCAGTAGAGACTGAATTTATTCTCTAGTATTTCAATCACATTGATATTAGGTTTTTTAAATTTTATTGTTTTTCGCAATATAATTTTAATTATAATTTAATATATACATGTTTTCTTATATTTACTTATATAAAATCACTTGTATAAATACATATTTACATAGAAATGTATTTTTAAACAAATAAACAAAATGGAAATAAATATTTTTTATTCATTTAATTTAAAATAAATAATTTTTTATTTTATTTACCTTATAAAAATGCATAAATTTGTATATATATAACTATAAAAGTAATATTTATATATAAACATATGTGTGTCAATAAAAAAATCTATATTTATGTGTATATTCTAATATATATAAATAAATACATATATATATAAGTATTTGTGTATATTTATATACAATTGTAAATATTTATACATATTTATGTTTATATATTTTTATATCATATATGTGTAGATATATATATATATTTATTTAATTGTGTTTATATATATATATATATATTAATATACAATTATATATCTTAGTGCATTTATATATATTTAGGACACATAAATGTGTGTTTATATATATTTATGTAAGTTTTCTTATTTGTATATATATTTATAGATATTTATATCCATTTATTCTTTTATTCATTTATTATTTATTATTCTATTATTTATTAATTATTAATTATTATTTAAATATTTATTTATTATTGATTTTTTATTTATTGATTTGTGTTTATTATCAATTTACTATTTAATGACTATTTAATATTTATTATTCATTTATTATTTATTTATTTATATATTATTTATCATTTATTTATTTTTTATTTTTTATTTATAACTTATTTATAATTGATAATTGATAATTTAATATGTATTATTATTTATTATTATTTTTTACTAATTTATTATTTGCTTATTTTTATTATTTATTAACCATTTAAATATTTTTTTAATATTGATTTATTTAACATTTATTTATTTATTATTTATTTATTATTTATTTATTATTTATTCATTGTGTATTTATTATTTATTTTATATTTATTTTATATTTATTATTTATTATTCATTTAAAATTTATTTATTATTTATAGTTTACTATTTACTATTTACTATTTATTATTTATTATTTATTATTTATTATTTATTTATTATTTATTTATTAGTTATTTATTTATTATTTATTTATTTATTATCTATATAATATTTATTTATAAGATATTTATTATTTATTTCATATTTATTTATTATTTATTATTCATTTAATATTTATTTATTATTTATTATTTATCATTTATTATTTATTATTTATTATTTATTATTTATTTATTATTTATTTATTTATTAGTTATTTATTGTTTTTATTTATTATTTATTATTTATTATTTATTATTTATTATTTATTATCATTTATTATTATTTATTTATTGTTATTATTTACTTTTTATTATTTTAATATTTATTTAATATTTATTTATTTCGTTTTTATTATTTATTTAATAATTATTTATAATCTATTTATTATTTATTTATTATCTATTTTGTATTGATTTATTATTATTTTTATTACTTGTTTATTATATATTCATTATATATCTTAATTATTTATTTTTATTTAATATTATTTTTATTTTTATTTGTATGTGTATAAGTATATTACATACTGTTTACTCACCAGAAGAGAAGCTTGATGTAGTGGTAAATTCTTTGCAGTATATCCAAGAGGTAAGGGATTCAAATCTCTCTCAATGCATATATTTTTCAGATTTATGCATGAAATAAGCATTCATGGTATGCTAAATAATAAGTAATAATAAAAAATAAAAAATTAAAAAGTAAATAAATTAATTACGAAAATAAAAAAACAAAAACCAAAAAAAACGACACTAAATGCCAAAAACAACGTAAGGAATCACCATGTTTTTTTGTAGTGATTCTGCCTACACAAATAATTAAGATCTAATGTGTACACATTGTATGTTTAGTGCTTTAAACATGAGAAACTTATATATAAAAACTAAATAGGAATTGTTAGAAAAATCAATAGAATAGTCATCATCAAAAAGTTGAGAAATACTCATCATGTTGTGCTTCAAACCTTTAACATAAACTTCTTTATTAATGAGAATTGACTAAGGATTTCCAACTTTTCCAATTCCAACTATTTTTTCTTTTCCATTATCACCAAATGTGACATGTCCTCCATTTATTTTGGATAAAGAGTGAAAGTTGGAGTAATATCCCCTCATATGAATTGAACAACCACTGTCCATAAACCATTTTTCACTACTATTCATGCAGCCTATTCCTTGTAATGATAAATCAAACAACAAAATTTTTTGGTACCTAAATTCTTTTAGGTCCAGAAATGTTAGCTATAAGACACTAAGATATCCAAATTTGTTTTTGTTTTCTAGAAAAATTTGCAACTTGTTTTCAAAAATATCTTTTAAGAAAATCATTTTTGATTCCACAGAATTGGGGAATTTTAAAATTACAAATTTTATTAAAATGTACCACTTCACCACAATGACGATAGCTAACTCTAGAAAGATTCTTTTAGAACTAGGAAAAAAATTGTTTTTGTAGAATTTGGGATTTTCACCTTGACTTATTATTCCAAATTTCCCTTAAGTTTATTTTCACCAAGAATTTTATTAAGAGTCGGGTTTTTCTTCTCAAGGATTATGAGGTGCATGTGATGGTGTTCTTGTGATGGAGGCTCATGGTGGTTCATGACTTCGATGATGATTTGGTGTTTCTGGCGTGGTGCGAAAATTTTGGAGAGGATGGTGTCAACGTCGATGAGTAGCAGTAATGATGATGGCTCAGGCGTCATGCAACCTCAATTTGTATAAGGCGCATGACTCGAGGAGTGTTTCTAAATTTTGAATTTTGAATTTTGAATATGGAATTTTGGGATGTTTTGTGCAGTTTGGTGATCTTACACTACTAGAATTTGAGATATTTGCGATGAGCTATTTGTGATGGGATCTCGTCGCAAATAGCATGTTGCAAAAAATGGCATCACAAATAGTTCTCCATTTTTATGGAAAAAAACTGTTTTGCAATGGGCTCGTTTTAACGTCGCAAATAGTTATTTAAATAATTTATAAACTATTTGCGATGGGATCCGGTCGCAAAAGGTCCCGCCGTAAATACTTAATAAAATAAAAAATAGATATTCAATAAAATTATGATAAATTAATATTAGAAAATAATAATAATATTACTACTATTAATATAAATAATATAATATTATATAATAATACTAATATTAATAATGTAAAAAATTATATTATTATGATATTAATAAAAAATAATACTAATAATAAATAATAAAATAATAAAATATTAAAAATAATAAAAATTTAAATTGTGCAATATTCACACCAATATAAAATACAGAAACTATAAATAGTTAATATTATAAAAAACATTGAATTCAAATGTTTTTAACAAGACAAAAAAATCACTGGGGTATAGACTTTTGGAGGAGGTGGAGGAACTGGAGGAGATGGTGGAGGAAACTTCAACCCTAAACTACGAGTCAAACAACGCATGTACTCCATCTAGTCATGTTGTTGTTACTGCCATCGATGCATCTACTCCTCGTACTGCTTCTATTGTCGTTGGTACTCCTCCTCATGTTGCTGTTGTTGATGATGCATCTCCTCCTGCTCTTTACACAAACTCTCTATAAGCTCACTCTAATCTCGCAACTTCTCCTGATACTTTGAGCCAGAAGATGATGCCTCTCCAGGAGCTCTTCTCAAGCCAGACACCAACATCACAATAGTACCAAAATAAGTCCCATGAGTCAATTGAGAGCTGATTCCAACTACTCGTCCCTTCTCGAAGGCATACTGGGTCGTCTACATCCATGTCACCTCATCGAAATGGTGGGCACTAGTCTGATCAGCTATCTCGGCCTGACTCACAACATATGTCTGAGAGGTCACGACCTCAGATGAGTCCTTCAGTTCCAAATTGAAATTAAAATAGTGAAAATATTATATGCAGTTAATTTTCAAACTGAAAAAGAAATAACACTGACCACAATTTGACACTGGAGATCACCTATAATCTCTCCAGTGTCTGGATCACTGTACATCCTCCTATAAACGTCGTACTCCATAATATTAGGCTTCTCGACTGCCTATATGAATATAAAATAAACTATTTAAATTTAGATTTATATAAAATATTAAAAAAAAGTACTTACCATATGTTCTCTATGCATACTAAATGTGCGACTACCAGCTCGATGCGTCAGCTCTTGTCTCCCTCGGTTCTATCAGCCCAATGAAGATATCCTTTGAAATCCATCACCAAACCAGTGTGAACATAATCCATACCAAATGTGAGATAAAATGTACTTTGGTCGGTGGGCTCTACACGGCTCATCAAATACTTCTATTCATGCTTTCTTCATGGTCGTCTTTCTCAAATTGTGAAAAAAATGATGGAAACAGCCACGCACAGACACCTCCCCTGCCATGTGGATAGCGTCACGCATGCTATCATTGATGGGATACCATAAATCTTATAAATAATTTATAATATCAATTTATTAATGAAATAAATTTCAAAATAAATATTATTTATTTACATACCATCCAATTATTGAACATGTCGAGCTGCACATCAATGAGAATCTATTCCCTTGTGATCCATGACTGAGAAAAATAATTGCGCAAGATAGCATTTCCCTATCCAATAGCTATATGTGAAATTTTTTGAAAAAAGAACAAATAATCAATCAATTAGTATATAAATAAAGTAATGAAATCTAACTAAAATACATAGGTTACCATACCTCTGCATGCATGGATCGAATCCAAGGCGTGGACGTCGCTCGGGGATAGGGTCAGGAATCATCAGTCGTGCAAGACCGCACCCCCTCTCCATACCCCTTGAAGCTCTAGTAGGATGAGAGTCAGATGATCCCAAATCCTCTTTATCTAAAGGCAGCTCGGACTCCTACAACTAAAAAAATAGATCATTGTCCATCTGAAACACAAATTGATTGTTGTTAGTAAATAGTTTAAAATAACTATTATATATAGATATATATTAGTTATGATTATAACCAGTATTTAAATGTGTCAATATTCACCTTCATCGTCATCTTTATATATGATGACATCAATGTCTTCATATTCCTCCTTAGCATCATCAATATCCATATGAGTTCCAGTTTCATCATCTCTTGTCATTTCAAATTCATTTGTAACATCATTAACATCATTATCACCATCAACCCTTAATTGTGGGGTGTCATCATCGATATTCATATCTCTTTATGAAAAATATGGATTTTGAGAAGTGTATTGAAAATTTTCAATTCCTTGCAGTTAATTGAACCACATTCACTTTGAGAAAAATGATTTTCCCGAAATTTTATTTTTATTATTCTCCACCAATCACTCAGGTCTCTTAAAGTACCACAGTACTTTGCGTAATAAATTTGATGTACATGTTGAGCTAGTAAAAATGATTCATTTACTGCAAGAAGACTTATATATTTAATATCAATGATTCCATAAGTCAGATGAACATGAAAGCCTCTCTCAGTATCCAACCACCAATATTTAAACATCATTATGTAATTTTTTTCCTAGATAACACGGTTCAATAATTTCATCCAGCATGCCGTAAAAGTCAACTTCAATTTCTCTATGATCAGATCCTATCAAGAAAACTCTATTGTTCATTTTTTTGATTCTTCATATGCACGTGTATGAAATCAAAAACCATTCACCACATATGTATTATAATATTTAACCATTTTTTATGGTGGGTTACTTAATATACACAGTCACTTATCAATTTTATCAGCATGTTGAGACACATTAAAATTTATAAAACAATTATCAATATAATAAATAATAAACTGAATTGATATGTTAAACCATTAATAATGTCTGTTACTAGTTTTTGAAACCATTGAGAATTTTTTTTCTCGATTTCTTCAAGAGCAGCTTCTATAATTTGTGGAAGATATTTCTTGATATGATTATCATATAAAATAAAAATAAAATAAGTTTAATTACTACAACATAAATTATAAAATAAGTGATAGAAGCACTCATAGTACAAATGATGTCATTTCTTCACAGTTGAACAGAACATATGTATGAGTTATGTGATGTTCATCCTCTGAAATCCATCGTTCATGAACTCCACTGAAATCAAGATCTGGCTGATTAAAAACTGATAATTTTTTTCCTATTTCTTCATCAACATTCCCCTCGTTTTGTCCCATTCCGTTTTAATTTTAGGGATATTCAGATTCAAAATAATGAGATCAAAAAAAAGAAATTTCCTCTTGCAAATAAGCTTCAGCAATTGAGACTTCAACTGATACTTTGTAATGTACTTTTTTCTTCAATTTCTACATGTATCTCTCAAATGGGTATATCCATCGAAACTGTACTGGACCTCCACATTTTTCATTATGCAGAAAATTTAAAATCAAATGTTCCATTGAGTCAAAGAAATCTGGCGGAAAGATTTTTCCAGTTTACATATAATTATAACAACATCTTCTTCTAGTTTTCTTAGTGCATCGTAGTCTATTATTGCTGCACAAATGTCTCAGAAAAAATTTGATATGTCTGTTATCAAATCTAAAATCATATAATTCAACAAACCTCTTAATCCAATTGGCATAAGTCTTTCCATTATAACATGTAAATCATAATTTCTAAATCCGATAATATAATCTTTCCTAACACATTTTCCCAAATTGGAAGCATAACCATCAGGAAGCCTCAAATATGCAATCCACTGATGAAATAATAAGTATCTATCTTTGGAATGTGTATAATCTTATTTTGGCTTCATTAACCTATGTGATTTGAAAATTTCAAATTGTTCAAGTTCTGGTCTCCTACAAATTTGGGAAAGATCTAATCGTGATTTTACATTATCTTTGGTTTTACACGGTGTATCCAAAACTGTTTGAAATAAATTATCAAAATAGTTTTTCTTAATATGCATGACATCAAACATGTGGCGGACCAACAAATCAGACCAATATGAAAGATCCCAAAAAATGCTTTGTTTTATCCAATTGTGTTCTTTCCCAATGCCATGAATTTTCCGTTGGTTTAAAGTTGTTTCAAATGTGATGGAAGGTAATGAAAATAAAACTGATTTTAACTTTGTGCCTGAGATCATTTTTGGAGGTTCATCCCTTTCAATTATGCCTTTTCTAAAATGATATTTGTTCCTCTGAAAAGGTTGATCGGTTGGAAGAAATCTGCGAAGACAGTAAAAATAGTAAAGTTATTTTCCATTGACGAGAATAAATGCTTTGTTATCTCTCATATAGTAAGGACATGATTTCGGACCATGTATACTGCAGCTAGATAACATGCCATATGCCAAGAAGTCACTAATTGTCCACATCAATGCAACTTTTAGTAAGAAATTTTGTTTCATAGCAACATCATATGTACTAACACCATTACTACACAATGAATTTAACTCATCAATAGATAGTTTCAAATAAACATCAATATTTTTTTCGGATGTCCTGGGATTAATAAGGTAAAAAAGATATAAGGCTTCTTTATCAACATCCATGGAGGTAAATTGTATGAAGTAATAAAGACAGGCCAACATGAATACTAACTACCATAAGAACCAAACAGACAAAAATCGTTAGTTGTAAGACCTAATCACACATTCTAAGATTCTAATGAAAAATATGGATGCGCTAGGTAAAATTTTTTCCATGAATCACCATTAGATGGATTATTCATGTTTTTACCAGTTGAAATCTTTGTTTTGTGTTATGACATCATTGTCGCTGTGTTTTCAGACATAAATAAACACTGCAACCTCAGTGTAAGTGGGAAATATCTTAACTATTTTATAGGAATCAATCCAGACTTCCCCTGTTGAACTTCTTTATACCTCTATTTTCCACATGTGGGAAAACTATCCAATGACTCATTTTTACCAGAATATAAGATGAAATCATTTAAACATGCATAAATCTTCTGATAACTAAGGCCCAGATTACGAACCAACCTCTTTCTCTCATAGTAATTTGTAGGCAACACGTTTCCTTCAGGTAACAGTGTTTTACCCAAAGAAAATATCTGATAAAAATATTTTTTTGACATTCCATTATCTGGTTTAATAACTATAAATTTTGAAACCACTTTTAATTTTCATATCTTGCAATCAGGATATAATGCATCCTCAGTAGACCTCAACAACTCATAAAATTATGATATTGACAAATCAGGAGTTAAATCAATATCATCCTAAGTTTCATTTTGTTGAATAGATGTACTTACAACATCATGTATAAATTTTTTAAAACTTTATGGATCCAAAATCAAATTATTAGTATCTTCTCTGGAACTGTGTTCACTGTGTGGATATGAAGAAAAATAATCTGGTTGAAAACCAAAACGCAAGAGATGTCCCCCAACGTTATAAAATGTTTCAAACATTTTGAGAGCACATTTTTTAAATGAACACTTAATTATTCCTTCTGAAACAAATTCTGGTTTTGATTATGGAAATGATAAGAAAGATTTAACACCATCAATATATTAAAATATTTAAACCAGAACCATTTGGATTTCTGCGCTGATTTATCCAAGCGCGATCATCTAATAATGACATTTTTTGACTTCCTTGTTCCATATTTTTCTACAAAATATAAAATAATTAATGTTTTGGAATAATTTGATATAAGAAAAACACAATCCAAAAAAGAGAAGATAAATAATTACAGTTACTTCTTAATAATTACCACTAATTACGGGCGACACAATTTCCAGTGGATTGGCAGCTGCTCTTTTGTCCAACAGCTCATTTACTTGCAACTTTCTCACACTAAAATCACAATGAAGAATCTTCTCGTAGGTATGTATATCCATTCTCGCGCATACGAGAATGCATAAGCGTACCTTCGACCAGATTATTCATTGTGATTTCAGTGTGATAAAGATAAAAGTAAATGAGTCGTCGGACAAAAGAGCCCCCTTTTCATCGACGAATCATCTTCTTGCAACTATCACTGCCTGAAAACACAATCTGTAAAATGTGGTCCTATAAATGCATATCCAATCTCATGCATGCGAGATTGGATATGCATATGTAGAAACATATTTTTTATAATGTTTTTAGTTGGTGAGAGTTGAAAGGAGAAGAGTCATTGAGCAAAAGAAGTGCCACCAATCCACTAGAAATTGTGCCAAGTTCTTAGAATTTATTACAACTATCCCTATTTATTACTAATTCGTTCAATTTATTACTAATTATTACTATTAATTTCTAATTATTACTATTTATTGCTAATTATTACTATTTATTAGTATTTATTACTAATTATTAGTATTTATCACTAATTATTAGTATTTATTATTAATTATTAGTATTTATTACTATTTATTACTAATTATTACTAATTATTACTAATTATTACTAATTATTATGAATTATTAGTATTTATTACTAATTATTAGTATTTATTACAAATTATTATAATTTATTACTAATTATTAGTATTTATTACTAATTATTAGTATTTATTACTAATTATTAGTATTTATTACTAATTATTAGTAATTATTACTATTTATTATTATTTATTAAAAATTATTACTAATTAATAACATTTATTACTAATTAATACTATTTATTACTAATTAATACTAATTATAACTATTTTTTACTAATTAATATGATTGTTTACCAATAATTACAATTTTCTATTAATTATTACTATTTATTATTAATTAATACTATTTATTGCTAATTAATACTAATTACTGCTAATTAATACTAATTATTTCTAATTATTGCAAAGTATTTCTAATTATTACAAATTATTTCTAATTATTACTAATTATTACTAATTATTTATAATTAAAATTATATATTGCTAATTACTGCTATTTATTGCTAATTACTTCTATTTAGTGCTAATTACCACTATTTATTCCTAATTATTTCTAATTATTGTTAATTATTGCTAATTATTTCTAATTATTGTTAATTATTGCTAATTATTTCTAATTATTGCTAATTATTACTAATTATTTCTAATTATTGCTAATTATTACTAATTATTAGTATTTGTTACTATTTTTACTAATTATTAGTAATTATTACTAATTATTAGTATTTATAAGTATATTTTTTCTATTTTTACTAATTATTACTATTTATTCCTATTTTTTACTATTTTTTACTATTTTTTACTAATTATAACTATTTTTACTAATTATTTCTATTTATTATTAATTATTACTATTTTTTACTAGTTATTAGTATTTATTACTAATTATTACTAATTATTAGTATTTATTACTAATTATTACTATTTATTATTAATTATTACTATTTATTACAAATTAATACAAATTATTGCTAATTATTACTAATTATTGCTAATTATTACTAATTATTGCTAATTATTTCTAATTATTTCTAATTATTAATAATTATTGCTAATTATTACTAATTATTACTAATTACAACTGATTATTGCTAATTTTTGATATTTATTGCTAATTATTGTTATTTATTGCTAATTACCGCTATTTATTGCTAATTACTGCTATTATTCCTAATTATTGCTAATTACTTTTATTTATTCCTAATTACCACTATTTATTCCTAATTATTGCAAATTACTGCTATTTATTCCTAATTATTGCTATTTATTGCTATTTATTGCGAATTATTGCAAATATTGATAATTATTGCAAATTATTGCTAATTATTGCCAATTATGGCTAATTATTGCTAATTATTGCTAATTATTGCTAATTATTGCTAATTATTGCTAATTATTCCTAATTATTGTGAATTATTCCTAATTATTGCTAAGTATTGCTAATTATTCCTAATTATTCCTAATTATTTTTAATTATTACTAATTATTTTTAATTATTACTAATTATTACAAATTATTAGTATTTGTTACTAATTGTTAGTATTTGTTTCTATTTTTACTAATTATTAGTACCCGCCCGAATGGCCCGAAGGCCTTCTTTTTATATTATTATGGATAATCCCCCTTTTTAAGGGTTGAAGGGGAACCCGTACATGACCCGTAGGCCCAAGGCACAGGGCCCGACATGACTTGCAATACATGACCCGAAGGCCCAGAGGCATACCATGCCCAATACATGACCTGTAGGCCCAACCCTCTAGAACTGCCCCTCCCCAGCTTCTACATCATTGATCGCCTAGCTCCCCACCTTGCATTGCTGATCGGATAGCATTGCCCCATACACAGCTGCATGGTTCCTGGTCCCGATGACGGTTGTCATACCCTCTCATTCTTCCAAGTAGGTTAGCTCTACTTCTGGTGACTACTATTCTTGTTGCTCTGATCCTCTTTTGGGGTCTGCTCTGTGTGAATTGGGCTACCCCATGGTCTCAGTGGCCTGAAGGCTCTGTGGCCCGAAGGCCTTTGATGGCCCGAAGGCCCTTGAGACCTGTAGGCCCAAACCGGTGGCCTAAAGGCCCAAATTGGGTAAATAGTTCAGGCTGCTACAATACCGAACAGTAACTACTACAGTAACTGCTATAGTACCCAGAAATTCGCCTCCACCTGGTTTTGAACCTGGGTCTCTTCGATGCCAAGCAGGAGCCCTTACCAGTCGGGTACGAGATCGTTGGCTAATTATTTGTAATTATTACTAATTATTAGTATTTATTGCAATTTATTACCATTTTTTTTACTAATTATTACAATTTATTCCAAATTATTAATATTTTTTACGAATTATTACTTTTTATTCCTAATTATTACTATTTATTCAAAATTATTACTAATTATCACTAATTATTACTATTTATTGCTAATAATTTCTAATAATTTTTAATTATTGCTAATTATTCATAATTATTGCTAATTATTTATAATTATTACTAATTATTTCTAATTATTGCTAATTATTGCTAATTATTGCTAATTATTTCTAAATATTGTTAATTATAGCTAATGATTATTAATTATTGCTAATTATTACTAATTATTGCTAATTATTACTAATTATTTCTAATTATTACTAATTATTGGTTTTTATTACTATTAACTAATAATTAGTAATAATTACTAATTATTAGTATTTATTACTATTTTTTACAAATTATTACTATTTATTCTCAATTATTACTAATTACCGTTAATTATTACTATTTATTGCTAATTATTACTATTTATTGCTATTTATTGCTAATTTTTGCTAATTATTACTAATTATTGATAATTATTACAAATTATTTCTAATTATTACTAATTATTTCTAATTATTAGTAATTATTAGTAATTATTAGTAATTATTAATAATTATTAATAATTATTACAAATTATTACTGTTTGTTACTAATTATTAATATTTGTTACTCATTATTAGTATTTTTTACTAATTATTACTAATATTTACTATTTATTATTAATTATTACTAATTATTACTAATTATTACTAATTATTAGTAATTATTACTAATTATTAGTATTTATTACTAATTATTAGTATTTATTACTAATTATTAGTATTTTTACTATTTTTTACTAATTATTACTATTTATTCATAATTATTACTAATTACCGGTAATTATTACCAATTAGCGTTAATTACTATTAGTTACTGCTAATTACTGCTACAGATTACTAATTACTACTAATTATTTATATTCATTACTAATTATCGTTAATAATTCATAATTACCACTAATTATGATATAATTAGCACTAATAATTTCAATTTATTACTACAAATAAATACTAATAACAAAATAATCAAAAACTAATTTAATTACAACTAATTAACAGTAATATAAAAAAATGAAATAAATATTAAATTAAATAAAACATAAATACCTTTAAAATTGATCACTTTTAAATATAGTCGACTTCCAAATCTTTTCGTAAAAAAAATTAACTCAGAGAAATTTTAGCTCTAAAATTAGAGTTTAGAGAGAGAGAGGAAGTAAGAATAGAGAGGAAGAAAGAAAAAAATAGATGATGGTATATATAGGATAAATTATTTGCAACAGGACTATTTGCGATGAGACCCGTCGCAAATACCTTCGGCCACATTAATTAATGTCGGCGGAAAAAAGGGTATTTGCAATGGGTCCCGTCGCAAATAGTGACCTGCCGAAACACTATTTGCGACGAGAGCATATCCCATCGCAAAATACTATTTACCACCACCAGGTATTTTCGGTGAGGAGGCACCCCCCATCGCAAATACCCTTCCCACGGTTTGGCGCGCAAATTGCGCCAAACCTTTTACGACATGACCCCTTTTCCTGTCTCAAATAACTAATTATTTGCGACGGGTTAATGTCCCTGTCGCAAATAACCCATCGCAAAAAGCTGTTTTTCCCGTAGTGTTCTTCCATTGGGGGTTTTCTTTTAAGGTTCCCACTTCACCACAAAGCGTGTATTTTGAAAATTCCAAAAAAGGATTTGGAGGATCAATATTTTTATTGAGTTATTATTCTCCTTTAGTAAAGATGTTTGTAGCATTTTTAAAATTTTGAATTTTCTTCTATAAGTTTTATATTGTGTTAACTTGTTCAGTGCATAGGGTAATAGATTTTTCCAACCATTTTTTCAAATCTAAAATCTATTTGTTCAGATCTTCCTCTTCACTAAAAATTTTGTTATGGGAGTTTCGAAGAGTTTTGTTTTTATTTTTTAAGCATTCATACTTAGTTTCCTAGCATGGGACGTAATTTATTTAATTCTTCATATGAGCACTTTTCATTTTCTAATCCATATTCATGCTCAGAAGAATACTAAGAATGTACCTCATTGGAATTTTCCATAAATCATATGCTGGACTTTTGACTAATAGCTTCAGCTTCTGATTTCGATAGTGTGCATTCACTAGAATATTCAGAACCACTTCAGGTGGCCTTCAAATTTTTGTTGGTTTTCTTATAACCTATCTTCTTGAAGTATTTATTTTCTATCTTCTTAACATCTTTAATTTTTTGAATGTAAGGCATGACATGTCTGAAATTTTTTCACTCATATCATCTCAACTCTTTAGATTTGTCACTATGCTTACTAATCTTATTGAAGGGACTTCTAAAACCTCACCTCTTGTTATATAACCTTTTGAACTTTTAGGCAAGCTGAAAAATCTCATCATTTGATTCAGAATTTCTTGAGGAATCTTCTTCTTAAGATAATCCAGATACTTGTATACTTTTACTCTTCCTATCATCCATAGAAGTAGAAACCTTCATGGAGGAATTTTCCTTCTTGACCATCTTATGCTCTTCAATTCTAGTTTCCATTTTAGCTTCACACATCATCAGAGTTTTTGATGAAATCAAATATTTTGAGGTTCTAGGATTCTATAGATTGTCTGATAGCCGCTGAGATGCCACTCCACTTGGGTGGTAATACTATGAGAACTCTCAATGCTTGTTCAGGTTTAGTAATAGGATTTCTTAGAGCAGAAATGTCATTCACAATCTTAGTGAGTCTGGTTGAGTAATGCTATCTCCTCCAGTCATTTTAAATGTGTCAAACTTAAGTCTAGTTGTATCATATCTAAGTGATTTAACATTGGCAGTACCTTCATATAAAACTACTATAGTGGTCCACATTTCTTGTGCTAATTGACATTAAGAGATCCTATTAAATTCAGATAGTCCTAACCTACAAATGATAACATCTATAGCTTTGGAGTTCAGATTATAATTTTCTTTGTCTATATCATCCCATGTTTTGGTTCTATCATAGGAATTTTATAGGGATTAACTACTATGAGATGCACTTTCAAGCCAATATTTTTTAGATGTATGATCATGTGAGCTTTCCAGCAGCCATATTTTTTACCATTGAAGTACACAACTTTAACCATTGATATAACTTATCAATTATTATCCATGGAATCCATTTGGAGGTGGATCTTTGTACTTCAACCTTTGATAGTTGTGAACAAAAAAGTCCCGAGCTTTGATACAAATTTTTTCCTAGATAACATCTAGTTGAATACTCAAGAGGGGGTGAATCGAGTTCCTAAAATTTCTTTTACAAAGAATCACCCTTTTCAGGTATGATCATTTAAATCATTTTCCTTAAAAAAATAGATTGCAGAAATTAGAATTTAAAGGAAAGAGATCGAACACAAGATATTTATAGTGGTTTGGGGAATAGAAATCCCCTATTTCACACCACCAATACTCTACTCTATGAGTTTGGTGATTTTCACTATAATATCCCTTTTACCAGGGGATCCCAGCTGAGTACAACTAGTTATCACTTCATAGAAAGGTCCAAGATCTTTCAACTAGGATTTCCCTTTACAAGACTTATCCAAGGTCTTAAAAACACTCTTACACTGATTGTAAAAAAGATAGTGTGAAACAAAATTTTTAGTGAAACATTTTCATCACATAGTTACCATAAGAAACTAACATTAAATAAAGATTCATCCTAAGAATATGATAGACTCCATGTTATAGATTGGGATGATCTTCAACGAAACTAATATAACTGATAAGCATAACATGAATGTTTTTGGTTTGATCTATGTACAAGTATCCATAGTTTTTGTATGTAGGTGTGTTCTTTATATGTAACTATCTCTCTCCCTTCCTCTTTTTGATGTAACGACTAAATAATCTTTTTATATATCATTTTTAACTTAAGAACGAGATAATCCTAATAGTAAAATGATCCATGTAGAGATCTTTATGAGATAGGATATTAAGGGTATGTGTCCAATCTTTTCAAAATATTGAAATTACTTTTGTATCAGAGATGTTTGAAATCTACTCGTTCTTTGGATCTTTCCATTCATGGAATGTCTTGCACAAACCAATCTTTCCTTAAATGGATAATCTCTTTTTTTATGTGATCTAAAATCAAGAAATTACTTCTCGAGTGATAAGAAAAGTAATCATGACATTATTCAATAGTTATATCTTCATAAGATACCAACTAGAAGTAATACTCATCATATGATAAATTTCATAAGATAAACGCAACTCTTCTTTGTAAGATAAACTGACTTCAATACTGCATAATATGATTTTTCAGTGTAATATAAATATGTTACTATGATGAAACTCATAGCTTCTTCATATTCTTCTAGCTATGAATATTATTTTTGAGAGATAATGTCGTCTCATATATTCATTATGACTAAAACATCTATCTAGAGAAACTCAATCATACTTTCTAAGATAAAGTCTTACATAGTATGATAAACTTTTACTACATTTTGATCTTGATAAAACTGAATATGTTTTTCAATTATTGTAAGATAAAATAATTTGGCATAGATTAAATACTTTAATCATCATAAGATAAACATTTAGAAACACAACATAAGATAAATTCTTTTTGAAAACAAAAATATGAAACACTTAGGTTAAAATTTTTAGAATAAAGGTGGGGATTTTTTGAATCATCACAATACCTAACACCGAGGAATCACTAAAACATAATTAGAATTTATTAGTAGTTTTTCTACTGGAGGATTAATAAACAAATTTTTTTAAATAATTTAGTAGTGGTTTATTAAAAACTGCTGCTAAATCTATTTTTTTTACAAACCCAACACTTCTCCCCCCGACCCCCCCCCCCCACACCCCGACCCCCAAAGCCCTAGGAGTCCCAAACCTCGCCTCCCTTATTGTCGATCCTAACCCTCATCGCCCCTCGACGTGTCTCACTGCGCCTCGCCCCCCATTGCCTCTGGTTACTACCTTTGTCGCCCCTTGACGTCGATCTCTATGCCATTGTGGTGATGTTGTGGTATGATCATGGGTTGGTTTCTCTAAACTGGTTTGAATCTTAGTTCTTTATTTTCAATCTTGATGTTTTTGGTATGATCTTGCATTTATAGGTTCCCATTATGGTGCGGTTGTGGTTTTCCACAAGATTCTGGAAGTTTCCAAGATTGTGGTAGGTGATTCCATAAATTAACAATATTAAATGAATTTAGTATGCTTGATGTGATTCTTAATTGTGTTTTATGAATTTTTTGAATGGAGAGAAATTTGTTTTCAAAGGGTTTGAGGTGTGTATGGTTTGAAAGATGATTTTGAAAATTAAATTGGGTAGGTTTCATGTGTGCCTTCTTTTTTATGCTTGCAAATGTGTTCCATGAATTGTGTAAATATTAGTAATTATATTTGTATTATTGATTAATGAATTAATGATATTCAGTTATATCATGATATTAGGTAATTATGTATTATCCACTATGTTATGGGAATCAAGTGTTAATGCATACTCCACTATATTAGGGGAAACATGTAGTGATATCGGATCCGCTATGTTATGATTTAATATGATTATTTATATGTAACAATTTTATACCACACTCTTAAATGCCTACATTATGATCAATGGATCATATTTATTATATTATGTTTCCCTAATATTAAAATATGGTATATATTTGGTCATTTGACATTACATGTCCTTCTATCATGACACGTGATCAAATCTCATGAATTCATGACATTTTTAATAAGTTATTTATTCTATGCTCATGTTTACCATATACTTATGATCTAACCATTAATGGTATATTGATATGTTTTTAGCTTACTAATACTTTTATCTTATCCAATTATTATCTTTTCCATTATAATATCCTGGGTTTCTAAAACCTTTCCTTTTTAATTTATCACGACTTTGAAGTATCGAGGGGGGGGGGAGTTCAAGGAAATTCCCACTTGAAATTTATAGATTTTAATACATGGTCCCTTGAACAACATTTTTATCACTTTACCCTATGTGTGGTTATTTTTTTCCATGGTATAGTCAGTCGGTTCCTTAGTATGGTTTGTTGGTTCCTTCTTGTTGTCTGTTTGTTCCTTCACGCAGCTGGTTGGTTTCTTAATGTAGTTTTTTGGTACTTTTATTCGGTCAGTTTTTTCCTTATTATGGTTGGTTGATTTATTTTTTAGTCACTTGATCCTTTATGTGGTTGGTTGGTTTCTTTCTATAATTATCTATTCCTTCATTCATTCAGTTTGTTTCGTCTTTTGGTTGATTGGTTCCTTCATGCAGTTGGTTTATTTCTTCTTACAGCCACTTTATCTTTAATACAATTGGATGGTTATTTCTTAAAGTTGGTTAGTACATTCATTTGGTTAATTTATTATCTCTAAGTGTTTGATCCATTCTCATGGTCGGGTCAACAGTTTTCAAAATATTTCAAGTTCTTCTAAATAACAATATTTTTTACAAAATTATGTGAAAAATGATATTAATGTAAAATGTATATTTAATGTCATAAATAAATATTTTAATATATATTTTTTCTGGATTTAATATTTTATTTTAATTCTATAAAACTATATATTTAATAGGTTATCCCACTTTCTATAATTGAAATAAAATTAAATGGAAAATGAAAAGGTATATGGACAGAAATAATTTTCAGTGTTATTCCAGGATCTATTTTGGGAAATTTAATATACATGATTTCATTTATCTTAGGAATTTCATGATTAATTTGAGTCTATAAAAACAAATACCATACTCATAAGCCTTGGATTCATCTACCCTAGCCATGAATCCTTCCACTTGATGATTCCCGACATGTTCTACATCTTAGTTCCCCATGTATTTTATAAAGTAGCGAGTCATGTTTATGGTAGGAGTTTGTTTCCATTTAATATTCCTAACTTCTATTAAATTATTATATGAATTATAAATCTCTTACCTTAGTGATATCATGGTTATGGAATCATCATTTTTTCCATCTGTTTTAGTGTAATACGACATACAAAAAACTACAAGGATGAGATCCTTGTTCTCCTCTTCTTTTATGGATATTTTTTATTTTCATGCTTTGGTTTTCTAGTGTGCGGGTTATATGGAAGAAATAATGACTGTAAATAACTATATTAAATCAAATTTTATGTAAATGGGTGAATCGCATGGGTTTATCAATTTCCTCATAATATTTGACTATTTTCTCTCAAATATTTTAACATGCTGTGATATGCATGTTGTGGATTCTATGAATTGTAAACTATTGTTTTGGTTTGATAACCCTTCCATTGAATCTTTGTTTAAACCCATAGTTCATAAAAGGATTAATATGAATATTTTTCAATGAATTTTCTTCCCATGTTAATATAGAAACTATGTAAAAATACTCATGTATAAGAAAATGATTTAATGTAAATGATCCATTTAAAATAATTATGTTAAAATATGTGGTTTGGTAATATATTATTGGGTGATTATAGTTTTTTTGGTGGCCTTATGGTTGTGTGGAATTTTATAACAGAGGCTAGGTTTTTTTTCAGGGGGTACGTCATTACAGTTCCTTACACCTTAGCAGCTCCAAAGATGGCGTGTGAGGCACACGCTTTTAGCGTGCCTCATTTAGGTCACCTTGCCTCACCTACAACAAGGTTCTCTAGATGTGTCTCTCCTCACCTCTCACCAAGGTGCCCTAAGATGTGCTCCTTTAACAACACTGTATTTAACCTTGATTTTGGTTATGATGCGGGTTACACCTTATGATATACTATAGAATGAATATACATGTTATGACTTCATTAATTTAGTATAAAACATAGTAATGTGCTCATAAGTATCTTACTAAAGGAATCTCAACTAGTTATTCTAAATCAAAATGTACTTAATTAGATCCAAGAACAAATCTACTTAAATGCATTCCCTTGCAACTGAAAGCCTGTTTAGAATCCTTGTAGCTAAATTTTTTTTGATAGGATTTCTTACAAATAATGAAATTCCACCTATAACTTAAATATTGAAGAAATGAATTGTTATACCCAAAACTAGATCCAAATAGGAGCCACTAAAGAATACATCCTCTCTATCCAATTTGGATAACACGTCCTTTATCATCATCAATCCATCAATTCACTCAATGAAAAAATTGTTACAAAATTTATCCATTAAATAAAAAAGAGTATTATGATACTAGCTTAAGAGTTTTGATAACCATGTTGTTACTCTAATAAATTATTGACATTGGATTGTGATACTTTTTTAATGATTTATTAGAAGAATATTTTTATTAAAAATGGATTTCAACATGTATTTTTTCTCTTTATTTTCTTAGTGGTTTTTAAATAAAAATAAAACTCTTTTACACATCATTTTCCTCACAACTAGACTTTGTGGATTTAATTTATCCCTTTTAAAATGCTTCATTATTTACCATATGTATTTTTATAGGAAAAACTTATTTAACATATTCATATTTTTTTCAGCTAGTATATATGAATCTCTTTCCCTATTTAGTAATAGTTATGTGTTTTATTTTTTTTAATAATGTGTAGGCACATTGTGATATACATTGATAAAAGTTTGATCACATTACTGAGGAATACACCTCAGTATGCTAAGGGTTTGGAAGAGTTTTTAGATTTTTCAATTTCCAATCAATCTATTGAAGGGATAATAAGATGTCCATGTCATAAATGTAAATTTAGAAGATGATTGAAGAGAGATGAAGTTTATCAACACTTGATATTGAAGAAATTCCCTACTCAATATTTGTGATGGATTTGGCACAGGGAATCGAATGTTATAGAAAGGTTGAGCACTGATTTAAATCCACAGAATGAGCTCCAAACTTCATCAACAATGGAAATTTAAATGCAAAGCCTTATAAATGATTCATTCGGCATTGTGAGACACCAAAATTAACATCAAAACATATTAGAACAACCAGTTGTGGGTATTACAAATAGAAATGTGACAAGTGATGATTTTGAGAAAGTAGGACAACCAGATCCAGATTATAACATATCATTGGATCCTCCTCTTGATTATATGGAGACTAATGTAAGAGAAAACTTCAATAATAAAAATACATTTCATGGTTTAGTTGAATATTGAAATCAAGAGTTATATAGTGCATGTTTGAAATATTCAAAACTTTCTTTTCTGCTAAAGTTATACCATATAAAATGCCTATGTGGAATTACAAATAAGGCAATGCCCATGATATTGGAATTGTTTCATAATTCATTTCCTAAAGCAAACATCCCCAAGTATTTTTATGATATGAAAAAAGTTGTTAATAATCTTGTTCTGAATTATACAAAAATATATGTGTGTCCCAATTATTGTATGCGTTATTGGAAAGAGGATTCAAGTAAACAGGATTGAAAAAATGTTCTTATTCTAGATGTAAGTTAATGGGTGATGTTGGAAGTCTGAATCAACATAATACCATGAAGAAGAATAAAAGGAACAAACCTACAATTTTTTTCATTACTTTACTTTAATACCTTGATTGAAATTATTATTCATGTCATCGAAAACCACTGAACACATGAAGTGGCATTTTGTAGATAATGACAATGATGGGTAAATGTGACATCCATGGGATTCACAATCATAGAAGAAATTTGATTCATTACATCCATAATTATCATCTGATACAAGGAATGTTTTATTGGGATTGGTTGTCGATGGATTCAACCCATTTGGGGCTTTGAGTACTGGTTATAGTATTTGGCCATTTGTTTTGATCCCTTATAATCTGCCTTCATAGATGTGTATGAAAAAAATTTATTTTTTCATTTAGATGATTATTCCTAGAAAGAAAATTTCTTGGAAATGATATTGATGTATACTTAAAGCTTTTAATTGAATAATTACATGATTTATGGACCAACAGTGTTGAGGCATATGATGCTTCTTCAAAAATAATGTTCAAAATGCATGCTTATCTAATGTGGACCATTAGTAACTTCCATAGACTTGGGTATTTATATGGTTGGAACACTTACACAGGTTTGGATTGTCCTATTTGTAACTTTGATTTTGAGCCCAAATGGATACCTCATAGTAAAAATGGTGCTTCTTGTGCCATCAAATATTTCTTGATGAATCTCATAGATTTTAGCTGAACAAGTCAAAATTCAACAGTTTCATTGATCATATACCATCTCCAGAGTTTTTAACTAGTTTTAAAATATTGACACAACTTGGAAATGTTGAAACATAATTTGGGAATGTGCATCCTTTTAATGATAGTGGGAAATGAGTTCGAAATGCATTGTCAAGTGAAATCAGAATGAAACAATGGAAGAAAAAAATTATATTCTTCAAACTTATGTATTAGGAATTTAATTGGTTGTGGAATAATCTTGATGTGATGCATATTGAGAAGAATATTTGTGAAAATTTGATCTTTACATTTCTTAATGATCATGTAAAGCCAAAGGAACATCTCAATGCTTAAAAATACTTACAAGAAATGAACATAAAATGTGATCTCTGGCTATATGAGAATGAAAAGTATGCGCTGAAAATTTTTATAGTGAAAAATAAAGATAAAGATACATTCCTTTTAATTTTAAAGCATCTAAAGGTATATTATGGGTATTCAAATAATATCTCAAGGTGTTTTTACTTAAATCATCATAGGTTACATGGATTGAAAAGTCATGATTCACATATTTTGTTACAACAGTTACTACCATTGGAATTGCGTACATTGATACCTAAAAAGATTACTATTGTTATACTCCAATTTGTAAATTTTACATAGAACTATGTGAGAAATATCTATATCCATTTGATCTTGACAACCTTCAAGAGAGATTTTTATTGACACTTTGTGCAATGGAGATGATCTTTCCTCTATCATTTTTTACTGCCATGATGCATTTAACTATTCATTTGGTTGAGGAAGATAAATTAGGTGGCCCCATACATTATTGATAAATGTATCCAATTGAGATATATTTTATTTATATGTTTTTTAGTTAAGTAAACAATTATCGGCACTTAATTAAATACATAATTATATTTTTTATTTTATTTCATAGATGTCTTGGGCATTTGAAATCATACGTGAGAAATAAATCTCAACCTGAAGCCTTTATTTTTGAAGGATATTTGGTAGAGGTGTGTCTTAACTTTTGTTCTAGATACTTGGATGTTATTGAGACAATATTTAATTGAGTTTGACATGTTGATGACACATCAAATCAATATCAAATACATAGGAAATCAAAGACATCTCCTACTATTGGCCGATCAGTTCGTGGGACCTCAAATATTATACTGAAAGAAATTGAATTATTACAGGTATAAAGATATGTGATGTTGAATAGTGAAATTGTAGATCTATTTATTGAAGAGTTTAGGATATAAACAAAGAGATGAATGAGAGACCGAACAAGAAATGAGAAAGATATAACAAAAGTTGTTAATAAAGAGCTTGTAGAATGGGTTTCATGTTGTGTAAGTTCATAAACATTGTAACAAATACATATATTATGTTGAAACATATATTTTGTAAATATAATAATTTATATTTCTTTTTTAGATCATGAATACTGATAATCAAGTAGATTTGTCAGAAGATTTGAAGTTTCTTGCTCGAGGTCCTCTAAAACAAGTTAGAAATTTCGACACTTACAACCTGAATGGATTTAAATTTCATACAATTGATTAAGAAGAGGGTTTGAAAACTTATAATTGTGGTATATTTATATTTTATGAAGTGGGATACTATGGGAAGTTGACTGATATTATTTAATTAAACTACCACGATCATTTTTCAGTTGTTTTATTCAAATTAAATTGGGTCTATATTATCAAAGGTGTTAAAAGAGATTACTTGTAATTTAATTACATGAACTTCTCTTGATTGATAGATGTTGTTGATCATGAACTACATGAACTATATATATTATCATCACAAGAAAAGTTGTATATTATGTGAATGATGTTGTGGATGAAGGGTGGAGTGTAGTTTCTCACGTAAAACAAAGACATTTGTATGATATGGGTGATGAAGTGGAAGATTTGACCTCTGACATTGAATCTCATAAATAGTAAGAAGTATACTTATTTGTCCATCATGATATTGAAAATATTAGTCTAGCAAGGGTGGATTATCTGTATAAAGTAATGGAGTAGGAAACCGACATGATTGAAGGGGAAAATGATTGTATGTACAGTTATGCATTCATTTAGAAATCACTTATTTCATTTGTTCAGTCATTCATTATCATTGTTATGTATATTTGGTTTGTTAGTATTTTTCATATCTTGCCATTTTTATTTTATTTTTCTGCATAATTTTTTTGAAATATATTTTCTGAACTTAATTTTTTTGATTAAATGATAGGAATGCTAAGGAGGAAACAGGACTCCACTTCTAGTTCTTCAAGGGGATACTGGAGGGTGATTGTTATAGATACAAATTTTAATATGAATAAATTTATTGTACTTTTTTATACTAACTATTTGTTCATAAAATATGGAAATAATGAAAGTATAGAGAAAAAAAAATGAAAAGTTCATATGTATGGAATCTAACTGGATATAAGATAATTATTCATTTTGATTCCTATAGGGTCCCTACGGATGACGCCACATGATTTCTTGGCTAGATTCTAGGCCAGCTAGCCGTAGAGCCGAATTCCCTTCAGATTACGTACGATGATTGGAGATTGTGGAGTGATGTCAGCTTGAAAAGAATGGTGGATGTAAATTGTGTCCCTTGGATTGCTTTTATGGTGTTATAAATTTAGTGGTGGTTGTAAAAGTGGTCGAGGTTGTGAGTTTTGGTGGTGATGTTCTAAGTTGGTTGGAACTCTTGTTGTGAACCCCTAGGATGGGAATGTGTGTGGATATATATATATATATATATATATATATATATATATATGCATTGTATGTTTCTTTTGATTTCTATATGTACCTCGCCCATCTTAGGTGTTATATGAACTTTGGTGGCGATGTTCTGATTTGGTTGGCACTCTTGTTGTGAACCCATGGGATGGTCATGTATGTGGATATATATATATATGTTCATTGTATGTGTATTTTTATTTCTATATGTACCCCTCCCATCCCAAGTGTTATATGATTTTTTCACATGGTTTTATTTATGGTACTGGTACTGGGGTGGTTGAATCAACAACATTTTTTTATTTGAAAATCTACCTTTAGCGGCGGTTTAATCTGCCATTAGGTAAATGGACCACATTTAGTGGCGATTTAAATCGCTGCTATAATTTGGTATTTTATTATTTGTGGACGTTATAACCACTACTAAATACATTAATGGAATAATTTAGCGGTGGTTTTGTGCTTTAGAGGTTGCTTTTGTGAAAAAAAGTATATTTTTTAGTGGTGATTCAAACTTCCACTAAAAACAAATCAGTTTCAGTTATCATTTAGAGGCGGTTGGTGTGGTTTTTGTGGCATTCTACCGAGGAAAAAATGAAACTTTTTTTGGCTGTGGTTTTAACCGCTGCTAAAAAAGTTTTCAATTTTTCCAGGAGAACCCCTGCGAAAACCACACCAACCGCCGCTAAATGTGTTTACTGTGACAGTTTCAAGAAACTACCGCTAAATTGAAGAAACCACCGCGTATTTAATGCCATAACCCAATTTATCAACAATTTTAGGAAACCGTCACATAAGCATATGGCAGCGGTTTAAACCATCGTTATACAGTAGATTTCTTGTAGTGAATATCAGAACAACAAATTCTTTCCAATATATAATTTCTATTTTAGAGTGAAAAATCATATATAATTAACTAAAATATATCCATCAATACAACATCTATCAAATTACATGGTAAAAAATAATTTTTTTTTGCATTCTACATCAATATAAATTAAATTTTGGCATAAAATCATATAGAATAGTCTCCCATTGGGCTAAACATACATATAAAACATATAGTAAACAAACTAAAACCAAAATAAAAGAACAATATGCTCCACTATAATCTTTGAGCCTCACCTCATCCCAAACTCCACATCCCACCTGATATATCCAGCTATATCATTAAAACCTCAGGAAAAATCCCTACCGGATCCTATAACAATTAAGGACTACTTGGTTACCCAAGTGCAATGGTGGCCCAAGTAGGGTGTGAGTACAACTCAGTAAGCCACCACCGATGGTGTCCCTAAATATAACTAGTTTATATAATAGTGAATATGGATGTTCTTAAGGTAAAATAGGTACAAGTATTCTTTTAAAAACATTTAAAATTGAAAATAAAAAATTTTGAACTTGGGGGAGGGGGTAGGTTCACCCTAGGAATTGTACATACTAGCTTTGACTAGTGTTGGAGTGTCTGAGAGCATATTATGATGACTGTTCCAACCATCCTATCTTAACTAGGGGAATATTACCCATCCCTAGTCCAAACATGTGGAATACATGAGAAATATACCGATCCCTAGAGCCCCAACATCCCCTAGGGGCAGCATTTACCCAGGTCAACCACAAGTACCCGGCATCCCCCAGGGGAAGCGTTCACCCTAGATTAACAATATAAAACCAGAACCCCCCTGGGGTAATGTTAAAATCAGGTTAACTATAATAGAACATCATCCCCCAAGGTAATAATTCACCCTAGGTTAACCATATAAAATAGGCAACATAAACCTATAACAATTCCATAACATAAAATAAACAACAAGGCATTCAATTTCATTTAACATTATCATTTCAAAAACATTTCCAAACTCCCTTATACTAACCATTTCAAATACCCATTTCCTAAATACCATTCTAATAAATTTTCTAAAATACCATTTCCAATACAACATTTCAAACCATTTTAAATACCAACATGATCCTTCAAAACCATTCTCATTTCTATTTAAATAAAAAAAATTATCTTTCTATATTTTCATTTTCAAAACCAAAAAATTTCTTTTATCAAAATTGTAATGCTTAAAACTCCTCTTCCAAAAAACATTTTCATAAAACCAATACCTTTACCTTGAAGTAAACACAACCCTTTAATGGGAGTTTTCATTCCATTCAAAACATTTTAGAAACATCATTCTAAAATATAGATGATTGTGAATTATCATTTCAAAATCATCATCTAAAATATTTTTTAAACATTTAATTAATTTATGGGGTCAACACAAAGAAAACTGGTGAGATCCCATAATGAATTCACTATAAACAAATAAATACAATGGGTTATTTAGAGGGACCACCTACCTAAATTAAAGTTTTCCTATTTAATTATAAGGGTATGGAAACAAATTCCCAGGTTCATCTAATCCCTGTATTAAGACAACAAGCCACTGAAACCCACCTAGGATCCTAAATCATTCTAATAATCTCAATATAATTCAATTAAACATTCAAAATTAATTTATCAAATTAATTCAAAAAAATTCATAACCATAGAAAAACTCACCAACAACATCGTTAAGCTAGAAGAATGACCACCCCCTCCCCCAAAATCCATAGCACTCCCCAATACTCAATACAAGAATGATGCATCACTAACTCCATAATCGATTCCATTTAAAATTAAGGAAAACCTTAATAAAATTGGATGCATAACAGACATTTGATGATTCAAAAAACAACGGTTCCTAGATTCCCCTTAGGGTGTCCTATCACTAGGAAAAACCAAGAGCCCAACTCAAGCTTCTAATTCCACCAACATCTGGTGGAATTAGAATTGGAACCCTATCCAAGAGAAGAATAAATTTTGAATAAGAATAAAGGAGAACCAATGAAGACTAGAGGAGGAAAAATCATACCTTAAAACTCCAGAAAACACCCTTGAAGACCACCCCTTATCCAAGGGAGAAGAGGGGGTGAGGAGGAGGCGTCTAGGTGTTCAAACAAGGTAGAGGAGAGAAAATGTAGGATGTGGTTTAAATTATCAAAGGGGATGAATGCTAAAAAACCCTCTCTTAAGAGGTAACATAGTTTGGACACATGGTTGGCTAAACTATGAACAAAATATGAAGTCCCCTCTATAGTTTTTAGCAGAAACTTCACGACTTCCCGGACTCCTCTTCATGATTTAATAAACTGTGTAACTAAGATTTTTAGGCCACATGGTTGGGTGCATGGTTATCACAAACATTTCACCATATCTTATCATCCCAAACTCTAAAATTACAGGTCTCATTCACCTCATCAACCCCCCTATAAACTTTTGAGACCTCTAGGACCCCATTCTACATCCAATATACCTCCTTTTAAGGGTTTCAACCTCTATAATCTTATCCCGAACATCAACTCAAAACCAAACCATTACACTCTCTAAAAATTTAAAAAACTCTTTTAATTTCAAGACCAATAAAAATCAGATATAGAGACCCATACTTTTCAAACATAGATATTACATCTTTTTAGATAATGATTCATGCCTAAATCATTTAGTTGTAGAATATTTTGAAACTTGGATGCATAAACAACTAGTTCATAAGTGTATTACATTATCTCTTTCGAAAGTATTTATAACTAGCACCCTTATCAGGCATATCATACTTAATACCTTTTTTAATAGCCTGGGGAAAAGGATACATAATAAAGGGTGAGCTCATATACTCATTAAGGGTTAAAAAGGGTGATATCAACATAACATGAGAATAAGGGTGTGATGATATGATAATAACATTTAAAAAAACATACCATCCATATCCAAGATCATAACCTGATGTCATGGAATAATGATTAGCAGTTCATAAGACATGAATCATAAGGAATCAAAGATCATGGGACATTAGAGTATAACATTGTCATAATAAGACATAATTTTCTGGTATACACATAACCATATAAAATAATTTCCATTGTAGTCATGGATCACTGCGAAGACTAATAGTGGATTGGGTTTAGTCCCCAAACCATCAAAGTAGTCAAGGTTCACTTGCAAGACAATCTTAGTGGATATAGTCCCTTATCAAACTAGGTTTACACCCCATTCATATCCTATTTATCTCAAGAGATGTCAGTCTTTATCTAATGTATTAGAGGGATATATAATCTTGGGCCCACTCATCACATAATGAAAATCATAGAGATGTATTCCATAATATTGTAAAACATTCATCATATCAGAATCCATGAAAATAAATGGGTTTCATAAACATTTCATCATAGCATAACCCATGGAAAAGAAATGAGTTTTATAAACATTTTCATCATTTCATCATAACATAACCCGTGGAAAAGGAACAGGTTTCATAAACATTTTTTATCATAAACATAAACCATCCAAAGAAATTTTAAGGATTGTATCATTGAATCATAACCTAAGTAAAACTTAAGTAACATAAAAGAATGTTATCTTAGATAAGAAATGTATTTAAAGATCAGTATGAACATTCTTTAAGGAAAATACCCTTTTCTATTTGAAATCACTTATTTAAAATCTAAAAATTTCTCAAATACTAAGGAAAAAAGATTATTTGAAAATAAACTTAAAATTTTTTAAAGTAAGCTTAAAATAATTGAGTGTTCATGATGATGGGAAATTTTTTCCATGTCATATTAGTTAAAAGAAAATATTACTTTCATACTTTTGTAAAAAGTTAAAAATATATCATTTGGAAAATAAAAAATAGTATTCATTTTAAACTATTATTTAAAAATTAAATAATCAGTAAAAGTTAATTTAAATGATCATATTATAATACTAAAAATATTCTTGAAAACATTTTTAGAAAACATGGATATGTAAGAAAAATGTTTTTTTGACCAAAGAGAGAAATAAAGTCGATTTTCTTTAAAAGTGTTTTTTGGGTCTCTTTTGTACTTGAAGTAAGAATAATGAAATAAAAACATGTAATCTAAAGAAATAACCAGAGTATAATAAAATTAATGGGATTATTGAGAGATATACCATAATATTTTATCATCAGAAACATAATTGTGAACAACCCTCATAAAAAATAAGATTGTAACATAAAACTCTTACCGCTTTGGTAACATTTGAATTGTAAGCACCAAGGAAGAATAACATAAAATAAAACATTAAATATAATTAACATAATAATAATCAAGATATAACATGTAAAAGGTTGGTATATAATCCTCATAAAAGAATATAGGTACATGACATAACATATGTCCCACAAAATGTAATTTGAGATGATAAACCATTACCTTGAGTTTCACTTTCTTAAAACCCATTATAACCACTTGTATGATAAATTTTAATTTATTATAATTATATAAAAGAGTAATTTAAATAATTATAATTTCATATATCATCCTATTATAACATTTAAACATCATTTTATTAATAATTCTTTATTAAAATTATCATTTCTGGGTGATAACTATTTCATTTTTCAAGAGAATTTCATTTCAGTATTTCTAGTCCTTGTACATTGATCATGGTTTCATAATATCTATATTTTAATCATGATATAAATATAATATATATCCATTATATTCATACTTTTAATCATTCATAAAATATATAAATATATAAATTAATTACACTGTTCATGGATACGGTAGGCCATACGTACGCACGAACGTTGTTTTCACTTTTCAATAGATGGAAAAAAAGAAATTAAAATAATAATTCACCTTTAAATAATAATTATTATATCATATAAATAATATATATTAATTAAATATACCCTTATTTCCATCCTAGTAAGACTAAAATGACAGATAAATCTCATCACTTGGTAGAGGTGGTAGTCTACAGGTACACACGAGAAATGTTATTATTTTCCACTATATTGGAAGTTAAGAAAGTAGATATGATATTATAATTAAAAAATTAAAATTATAAAATAATTATAATATATAAATACTAAACCTATCATAAAATTATTCCATGAAATATAGTGTTAGAAAATTAATTGTATCACTATATGGAGATGGTAAGTCATACGTACGCATGAGCGATACTTTTACTTCCCATTTTATGGAAAGAGGGTGAAGAATGTTTGTTTCATAAACATAATAATATTTAATTATATTTAGTATACTAAATTTATCATTTTATAATGATATAACATATTTATAGGAGGTAAAAAAAGAATTAAAAAGAAACTGATCAGTTAAGGTGATTACCTCTTCTTTGAAACAAACCATTTAAATATTCTCTTATGAACCATATGATTGGTATTTTTTGAATACCATAACCTATATAATGTGTATAGATAAGTATATAAGATAATTTTTCAGGGGTTTTTCAAGAAATAAGTCTCAATTTAGTGTAAAGAAGAGAAATAGGGGGTGCCCTTTTATAATTAATGGGAGGGACACTCTTGGGATTTCTTAAAAGATTAAAATATAATAAATTCATTATATAGTAAAATTATTCCAAATGGATATTTATCAAATTAAAAGGTATTATGGGATTGAATTATCATCAACCAATAAAATTTTGACAGGTTTTGATGTCATTTTAAACCTTATCTTTTTTATTAACCACTTAGTTGACCAATTTTAACCTTAACTACAATAACATCTTTTTCACTATTACAGGGTTATAATTTTACTTATAAGGTAAAAAATGGTTTATAAATAGGAAAGGAATATAATTTTAGACCGTATATTATCCAAATTTTTCTCTTTCAGGATTTTCATTATTTTTAAATAATTTAATAATTATTATTTTAATGAAATACCATTAATGTCAATTTTGACACAGTTCATTTAATTTTACTTAAAAGATATAAATAAAAAGTTTTAATTCAAATACAATCACTTTAAACAACACTAGTATTTTATATTTATCCTTAAAATTCATTTAACACTATAAATCACTCAAATTATATTACTTTTAGTATTTTTAAAATCATTTATTTTATTTTTCTATTAATTGAATATATACTGTATTAACATTGAGAAAGTATTTAAGGTAATTATTTAATCACTAAAAATTAGAAATAAATTACCAAAATGAATAAAATTTTATTATTCACAAAATAATAATTAATATTCATTCCCAAATTTCTTTTTCCCCTATGTGAACATATAATATATATTTATAACTAAGAGATTGACATTTTGTTATTTTCTTTGTTTGAAATATTCTATAGCTAATTTTCTTGGAAAAGTATCCCTTAAGTAATTAAATTTCAAGAATAATGCGATAAGGGTTGAATAAAATTTATATAATAGGAATTTAACTGAAAAATTGTGACCTTAACACTTATTTTTAACCTAGATTAACCTGATTTACCCTTTACCGATATGATAAATTTTACCACAGTTACTTTTCATAATGCTTAAAAATAAAAGTGACCTATTTAAAAAATTTGAACCTATAAATTCAAAATATTGAATCCATTTTATCAAATTCAATAATTATAAGTGGAAGAAAATAATTTTAAAATAAGTGTGCAAAACGCGAAGAAAACAACTTTTTAGAAAAATATATTTTTAAGCATAAAACTAGATTTATTATTATCTCATGCAAAGAAAAAATATTATATTAATGTTAAAATTTTAATTAAATATATAATATTTAAATTTATTTAAAGTAATTCACAAATATTTATCAATTTAATTTATTAAGATAAAAACACATTATGCGTATGAAAATAGTTTTTTAGAAAAATGGCTTCTTATATATAGAAATTGTTTTATACAAAATTCAAAGATAAAATTTATTATAATTAACATAATTGTATTATTTAAAATATAAGAGAAATAATTTTAATTTTAATCCATTTTAAAACAAAATGGATCTTTTTACAAGCTTGAAATAAAATACTGTTTTCAATAAAAATAAATATTTTTCATTATTCACTAGAAAATTAATATTTTCAAAAAAATCTTAAAAATTAACCCTAATATAATTTTCATATTATTATTTCAAAAATTTATTTAATTTTATAAAAAAAAACTTTAAAATTTTCAAAAACTAAATATAATATTTTCTCATATAAAAATAAAAAAAAATTGAAGGAAATGTATTTTTTAATCATAATAATTGAATGCTTATTTATAATAATTAATTAATAAATTTGTATTGATTAAAGCCTTTATATATATATATTATAATTTTTTTATTCCTATTCATACCCTTTAATTCATAGGCTAGGTTATAATGATCATATATGATATTTTTTGGTTCTTTTAAGCTTGATGTTGTGTGTCATATAAACTATCTAACATAATGTTATTATTTCAGAGTCTCAACGTGTTACATTCACCCCCTTAATAAAATTTTTCCTAGAAATTTTAAATTGTTCTCACTAATCAATGATTTTATATTTAAAAATTCATTTTTCAAAAACCCACATCATAAAAATGGTTATTAAAACTTCCTCATAAAAAGTGGGAAAGGGAAATAAGAAGATCATCTGGAATAACAAAAAACTAGGTTTAAAAAATAGGAGAATAGTGGTGAGAAGTTAAAATATAAACAAAGAATATAAAATTATCACCCAAGGACAGATATAGATTGATAGAGAACATGGTTAGAACATAGTTAATAACCAAAAAACTATAAATAATGATGGGTGAAAAGACCATCGATTCATCAGAAATGAAGGTAATAAGACAATATTTTTGTTTCAAGATCTTTTTCTTATATTTGAGGAATTCCTTCACCATATATGATAAAAAAAAATAAGTAAATATACTTACATGACAGGTCTTATTTCATCCTTTAATATATTTCCACCACAAAATCATCTTTTTCTCTAAACGATTAGTATTCAAGATGAATTTTTTATACCATAAGCACTATAATCAACCTCACAGTCCAAAAAAGGATATTAAGTTATTCCTATTTTCATTAGATATTAACCAAAAATAATTGGTTAGAACAAGTTAATATAATGTCAAATGTGTATGAACTTGCCTATTTAACTCCAAAATTAATAAAATAAAAACAAAGGTTTCACTAAGATCATTTTATAAATAACCGTGCATCCCAAATAACCTCAATAACCTCAAAATTAAATAATGTTTTATCCTAAAAGGTGATATCATACCTTTCATCTTGCACCCCCTAAATTTTAATTTTATTCTTCCTGAATAATATTTTATGTTAAATCACATGTTAAACATAAGGATTACAATATCGTAACCCAATGAAACACCTCCTAAAATATCATTAAGTTCCATGATAAATATTATAATGTTGTGAACTTCACCGAAATTTCATGAATCAAATTTAAATGATAACTTGGGAGGTAATCCTTATCTTAACCATAAATATATCTAAAAATATTTCCTTGTCAATGAATAACTTTTTAACCGTAAAAGTTTTTTATTTAACACTATGTAATATACCATAATAAACATAACATAAAATTATATAATAAACCAAAGGGTTATTTAAACCTCAAAGGATTATTCTTCCTGAAACCTAGTAAAAGTTTAAAATCACCTCAAAATCCCATCACTTAAAACATTAAAATTTGTGTTTATGTAACTGAAATTATGAACAACTTTAAACTTATAAACCCATGATGGTATCCATAAATATTAAGTTAACCTTGCATAAGGACATATATGCTTAAAAAATTAACACAATAATTGTTCCTCAAATAACATCATTGACTATTAAATATAATACATAAATCTAAAAATGAAATAAAATTCATCAAAGATGACCTAAATCAATTTATCATCAAATCATTATCCAATTTATAGGTCACCAATATTATTTTATTAATGTAAATCATCTATTTATCCAAACTAATCATTTTCATTTTTCTTGGTTATCAGAACTATTTAACATATATTTTTAAATCGTTAAAAAACTATTGTGAAAAAATTATTCTTATAAAAAAATATCATTGATATGATTCTTGAATCCCAATATATAAAAAATTCAATCCTTTCACTTCAAAGAGTGGTATAAAATAGATCTTTATTTATTCTAGGATTTAACCCTTAGATTAGGGAAATGGATCACATAATTCCTATATTCCCCACACATGAGACATTGAACTATAAATGGTACCTTATGATATAATTTATTTTCCTCAATAAAACTCTTAATTTTTCCTTGTAAATTAGTTCTCTATACCCTTTATTTCCATAAAGAAAACATCTTCTTATTCTATTGATATATTTCATTGAGTTATTCGTCCTGCATTCTTGAAATGTAGGAATCTTATATTTATTTACTCTTTGTTCTTCATGAAACTCTTTCTTTCTCTAATTAGGTGTGTAAAGAAACTCACCCAATTAAAAAAATTTAATCATATAATGGGATAAATTATTATTCATATTCATAAATTTTATCATTCCAAGTCCCATTTCATTTGGTTTCTCATTAGGATTATCATTCCATTTTCCATCATCATTAACATGATTCCTCCTACTTCCATCCATTGACTAAAACTAAAATGTATAGTTTGAAAAATAATAATCATAGTGGAAAAAAACATAATCATAAAAAAATCATTTAGTGGATTTCTAAATCAAGACACATTCTCTTCAATATATGAAACCTTATGCTTAACCTAGGTCATCCATGATCATTACCAAAACTATAGGAGGTTATCCTATACTTAGACTTATCCCTAGAGATATTACAAAAGTTTCCTTATCCTAGTTTTAAAAGGTTACTAAACATTTCTCAGATTCCAACTATAGTGACCCATACTTTTCATACGTAGATATTATATCATTTTAGATAACGATCCATGCCATAATCATTTAGTTCTAGTATATTTAGAAACTTCAATACATAAAAACTGGTTTATAAGTGTACTATATCATCTCCTACTAAAATCTTCACAACTATCACCCTTAGTATACATATCATACTCTATACCTTTCTTCATAACATGGAGAAAGGAAACATAAGAAAAGGTGATCTGAAATGCTCAGTAAGGGTAAAAAGGGATATATCAAGATAAAATGAGCATAAGGGTTATGATAACATGATCATAACATTTTAAAATCATACCCTGCACATCAAATATCATAATCACGAGTCATAGAATAAATATTGGAATTTCATAAGACAATAATCATAAAGGAATTAAAGAAAATGAGCCATGAGAGCATAACATTGGCATAAGACATAAGTTTGTGGCATACACATAATTATAGAAAATAATTTCCACAGTAGTCTAGGATCACTTCCAATACTATCATAGTGGATTGTGTTCACTCCCAAAACCATCATAGTAGTCAATATTCACTCACAATACCATCATAGTATATAGAGTCCCTTACTAAACCAGGTTCACTCCCCATTCCAGCCCTATTTATCTCAGGAGATATCAATATTTATCTAATTCATTAAAGGGATATATAATTTCAGGCCCACCCATAACATAATTAAAATCATAAAAATGTGTTCCATAATATTATAAAATGGTCATATTATCATAAACTATGAAAATAAATGGTTTCATAAAAATTTCATCATAGCATAACCCATGGAAAAGAAATGGGATTTATAAAAATTTCATAATTTCATCATATAATAACCCATAGAAAAGGAATGAGTTTCATAAATATATTTTCATCATAAACATAAAACATAAAAAGAAAAAATAAGGATGGTATCATTGGATCATATCCAAAATAAAACATAAGTAACATAAAAAATATAACTTCTTAGATGAAAAATGTCTTTAAAAGATCGTATAGAACATTTCGTTGTGAAAATACCTGTTTCTCTTTGAAATAAATTATTTAAAATATAAAAATATCCCAAATATTAAGGAAAAAAATTTATTTGAAAATAAACTTGAACACTTTTAAAGTAATCTTCAAATCATTGAATGTTTAAGATAGTTGGAAATTCTATTCATGTTGTATAAGTTAATAGAAAACATTTATTTCATACATTTGTAAAAAGTAAAAAACTACCTCATTCAAAAAATGAAAATAAGATTTCTTTAAAAACTTTTTTTAAAAATTAAATCTAGGGTAAAATTACTTTAAAAAATTATATCATAATACTAAAAACATTTTAGAAAACATTTTTAGAAAAAATGGATATGGAGGAAAAAATTATTTTGACTTAAGAGAGAAATAAATTCGATTTTCATTTAAAAAATTGTTTTAGAATCTTGAGTACCTAAAGTGGTGATAATATAATGAAAACATGTATTCTCAAGAAATAAAAATAAGAGAATAAAATTCATTGTATTATTGAGAGATATACCAAAAGATTTAATCATCAGAAACATAATCATAAACAATCTTGATAAACAATGAGATTGTAACATAAAACCCTTAACACTTTGGTAAAATTTGAATTATAAGTCACATGAAATAATAAATTAAAATAAAACTTTAAATATAATTTACATAAGTATTATAATGACATAAAATTTAAAATGTTTGTATATACACCTCATAAAATAATATAGGTACATGGCATAACATATGTCCCAAAGTAGATAATTTGAGATGATAAACCCTTACCTAAAGTTCCACTTTCTTAAAAGTCACTCTAAAATCCTATAAAATAAATATAAATTTATTATAATTATATAAAATTTTCATTTACATACTTATAATATCCTATATGATCCCATTATAACATTTTAATTCACTTTTATTAATAATTCCTTATTAAAATCGTCATTTCTTGGTGTTAACTGTTTTGTTTTTCATGAGAATTTTGGTGTGGTATTTATGGTCCATGTACTTTGATCTTGGTTCAATCATCTTAAAAATGTTAATAATTATTTAAATATCATATATATTAATTATATACATATTTTTAATCATTCATAAAATGTAGATATAGAAAAATGAATTACACCGTTCATGGAGATGGTAGGTCATATGTACACATGAATGTCATTTCCACTTTTTGATATATGGAATTAAAGAAAGATAAATAATAATTAATATTTAAAAAATAATTATTATATAATAAAAATATTTTATATTAACTAAATTTTTTCTTATTACTATCCATTTAAAACAAAAATTAAAAACAAATCGCATCTCTTTGTGGAGGTGGTAGCTCACACATACGCATAAAAGACATTATTATTTACCAACGGATTGTAAGATAAGAAGTTTGATGGGATATTATAATTAAAAAAAATTATAATTATATCATAATTATCATATATAAACATTAAAACTATCATAATAACTAACCATGAAATTTGATGGTGGAAAATGAATTTTATCACTACGTGGAGACAGTAAGTCGTACGTGCGCACGAGTGATACTTTCACTTCCAATTTTATAGAAATAGGGTGAATAAATGTGGTTTAATAACAATAACAATATTAAATTTTATTTAAAATTATTAATTTATAATTTTATTAATAATATTACATATTTATATGAGGTAAAATAAAAATTTAAAAGAAAGTGATTGGTTAAGGTGATTACTTCTTCTTTGAAACAACTCCTTCAGATCTTGTATTAAGAACCATAGGGATGGTATTTTTCAAATAAAAGAACCCATTGAATGTGTATAGTGGATTTTATAACATAATTTTGTAGGTTTTTTTTGAGATATAATGCTAAAATTAGTTTGAAGAAGAGAAAGGTGGGGTTCCCTTTTACAACTGAGGGGAGTGACACTCTTTGGGTTTCTTAAGAGATTAAAATTTAATAAAGTAATTATAAAAAAAATGCTTCCAAATGGATAGGTATTATAATATAAGGTGATATGGGGTTTTAATAATATCAACCAAAAAAATTTGGATAGGTTTTGGAGTTATTTTAAACCTTATATTTTCTATTAACTGCTTGGTTAACCAATTTTAACCTTAACCACGATAACATCTTTTTCACTCTTAAAGGGTTATAATTTTACTTATAAGGTTAAAATTTATTTATAAATGGAAAATGAATATAATTTTAATCCATATATTATCCATTTTTTCTTATATCAATATTTTTATTATTTTTAAATAATTTAATAAAATATTATTTTGATAAAACATCATTACTATCAAATTTCACACTATTCAATTAATTTTACATAAAAATAAAAAATGATTTTTTTTAATTTTAATGTAATCATTTTTAACAAAAATAATATGTTATATTTATCCAAAAAATTTATAATACTATAAATCACTCAAGTTATATTACTTTTAGTATTTTTAAAATCATTTATTCTATTTTTCTATTAATTGAATAAATATTGTATTAGTGTTGCGCAAGTATTAAAGGTAATTATTTAATCACTAAAAATTATAAATAAATTATCATAATAAATATAATTTATTTATTCGTAAAATTATAATTAATATTCATTTATAACATTATTTTTCCCTATGTGAGCACATAAGATATATTTAAAACCAAGAGAGTGACATTTTGTAACTTTCTATGCTTTAAATATTATATTGGTCATTTTCATGGACAAATATCATTTAAACAATTAAATTTTTATAATTAGGTGATAAGATAAGAACCCCCTTCATCCAATAGGAATTTAGATTAAAAATGGTGACCTTAACGCTTAGTTTTAACCTACATTAACTCGATTTACCCTTTAATAATGTGATAAAGTTTACCACATTTACTATTCATAATGCCAAAAAACATAAGTGATAAATTTTTAAAAAATTAAAATTATTAATATGGAATCTATTTTATCAAATTTAATACCTATAAGTGGCATAAATTAATTTTAAATAAGTTTTCAAAATGCGACAAAAACTGGTTTTAGAAAAATTAAGTATTAAGAATAAAACTAGATTTATTTTTATCCCATGCATAGAAAAAATATTATATGAATGTTAAAACATTTTATTTAATATATAATATAAAAATTTTATTAAAATAATTCACCAATTGTGAGCAATTTAATTTATTAATAATAAAACATATGACGCGCATAAAAATGGATTTTTTTTACAAAAATGCCTTTTATGGATAAAAATGTTTTTATAAAAAATAAAATCATTAAATTGATTCCAATGAAAATAATTTTATTATATAAAATATAGTAGACTAATTTTACTTTTAAACCATTTTAAAACAAAATGGAAAATTTTACAAGTTTGAAGTAAAATAGAGTTTTCAATAAAAATCAGTATTTTCACTATTCACTGTAAAAACAATATTTTTAGAAAAACCCAAAAATTAGACCTAAGATAATTTTTATAGGATGGTTTCAAGAAATTAATTAATTTTATAAAATTATATTATAAAATTATCAAAAATTAAATATCATATTTTCTCATTAAAAAAATTATTTTGAAGGAAATGTATTTTTAAGGATAATAATTGAATGTTTATTTCCTAAGAATTAATCAATACATTTATACTGATTAAGAAGTTTATGTAAATAGATTTCATAATTTGGTTATTCATATTCATACCAAAAAATTCAATCTCTAGGTGATAATGGTCGTATATAATATTTCATGGTTTGTTTAAGCTTGGTGTTGCATATTATATACGTTATCGAACATAATGTTCTTATTTTAAAATATCAAGGTGTTATACCTAAGATCTTACAACCTCCCCACCATAATTATTCCCATACTTGATAAGTCTCTGAAGTCATCTGCATACATCCCCTAACCTATATTGACACTGATTTAAATCCAAATGGCCTTGCCCATTCTCAAACATTCGAACCTCATCCAAGGGACAACCTTTAACTTAAGGCAGTTCAACCATCAAAACCAAATACAGCACTCATAAAAATCATAAATACACCAAGATTATTATTTCATGATCTTGTCTATTCTAATACATTCACTCCCAAAAAACATCTCATTATAAGAGGTTATTTATAGGGGGTTATGCCCAACCCCCTCTAAATTCATTTTATGTATAATTAGAGGGGGTTATGTACAGCCCCATATAAATTCATTTTTGTATAAATTAGAGAGGTTTATGTACAATTATCTCTAATCATCAAATTTATAGGTGGTTAAGAACCCCCTCTAAATTATTTAACATTATTTTTTTAAAATTTGATTGGATTTTAGAGGGGGGTTTGAACCTACTCTAATTTAAGAAATTAGATTGGATTCATAACTGTTGTTAATCAATGAGATTAGAGAATGTTCACACCCCCTCTAATATCTTAAATTATTGGGGGTTTAAAACCCACTCTAATATCTTAAATTATTTGGGGTTGAAAACCCCCTCTAATGTCTTAAATTAGAGGGGGTTGAAAACCTTCTCTGATGTCTTAAATTAGAGGGGGTTGAAAACCGTCTCTAATGTCTTAAATTAGAGGGGGTTGAAAACCCCCTCTAATATCTTAAATTAGAGGAGGTTCAAAACCCCCTTTAATGTCTTTAAATTAGAGGGGGTTGTGAACCCCCACTATTTAAAAAATTCCACAATATATATATAATAATTAAAAAAATATTATATAAATGTATTTAAATACATTATATGAACATATTTTATAAAATATTTATATGATTGAATTTAATTGTATTTATATGTACATATAAATATAATTGTATAATATTATATAAATTAATATATATTTATTTATATAAATTGTATTTCGTATAATATTAATTATATATAATATAAAAGCATAAAAATATTATATAAATATATGCATAAATATAATTTAATTAAAAAAATATACCATATAAAAATGCAATCTTTTAGTTTTTATAATATATATTATAATAATAATTATTGTATTTTTAAATAATATGTTTATTCTTTTATATTATATAAAATTAATATTATATGAAATATAATTTATACAAATAAATATATATTAATATACACAATATTATATAATTATATTTATTAAAATACATATATATTAATCTACATAATAATAAATATTGAAATACATTATATAAATATTTTTTATAAATTGTATTTCATATATATGTATTTCATATAATTTTAATTATATATTAATTATAAATAATATTATACAATTTATATAAATAAATATATATTAATGTACATAATAATAAATATTTGTATTGAAATACATTATACACATATATTTATAAAGACATTATATAAATTTATTAAATAAATACTTATAAAGATTATATAAATAAAAATGCATTTAAGTACATAAATATGTATTTAAGTACATAAATATATTTATAAATATATAAATATATTTGTGTATTCATAACAGAAATAGAATTATAAATATATGTAAAAATATATATATACTCAAATGTATGTAAATACACATATAAAATATATTTTTTATATAAATGTATAAACTGAATACAATATTAATGTATTATAAAATAAATACATAAATACAAAATATAAACATGTATATAGTAATTTATATAAATAAATATATATATATATATGGGCTATATATTTATATGCATTTAAACATTTATTCAAATAATATTTATTTGAATAATCTTAAAAATATATATAAATATTATAATGTGTATTCATTATCATTAAATTGAGGATGGGGGAAGATCGGGAGCCACTCCCAAACGCTAGCTACCATGTCCCTTCACCAAGGGATTCACCCTATCCAATTTTGAAGAAGAAATCTGTGCTCACAGGTAATCAAAGTCACGTGCCTGATCTGGATGAATACTTCGGTCCAACATAAGTTTTTTTTACCTAAAAAGGGAGCGAGATCTGATGGCCTGGATGTGTGGTTTCTTGTTTCTCCATGAGACCTGATGAGATCTGATGTAGCGTGAGTTAAACTAGAATAATATGTTGGCTTGGACGATGTGTGATCGGTGTGGGTTGATCAAGGATTTGTTCACCTGGGTGAGGCATCATTTCATGCTAATCAAGGTGCGACCAGTCAAGGTGTGAATCTGAAACCTCCTCAAGCTCCATGGATGGAATTGAATGTCGTATTCTTTTTGGGCCCTTACAATAGGCCTTCTAACAAGTAGATTTTGAGGATGGGTTCCCTAGCCTTTATTGAAGCATATTCGAAATTTTTTGATGATCGGATGGAGGAGTGTAAACAATCCACAATTGCTCAAATCATGCCTTTTGTGCATGAAAACCCATTAAAGATTGAGGATTTATAGAATTAGCTATCACAGGCCTAGGGTTTTGATGAATGGAAGATTTTATTCATTGCTTTAGGTTATTTCAATATCTCTTTTCCTTCGCAAGATCTAAAGCTAAGGGTCGGGTGCTGTGGTTTTATGAATCTCAAATTAGGGGTTATCCAATTTCAAGATTGGGACACCTGGTTTGATCCATATCAAGTAAAGAACATGATTGTTCAGTCATGGGTTTGAATTAAAGGCCTAAAATGGTTTTTTTGGCATTCATATATTCTCTCGGATATCGACTCTACTATTGGAACCCCCATCAGGTTAGGCAAAGAAACTCAGATTGAAAAATATAACCATTATGCTCGTGTACTAGTTGAAATTGACCTCAGTTCAACATTAGTTGAAATTATCTATTTGGTTTGTGGATATTATAAGTTTGATCTAGGAATTGAATATGAATACATGTTAGGATTTTTCTATAATTTCATGTTAATGGGGAATACATAAGAAAATTGTCGTAGGGTCATGAAGTGCCCTAGATGTAAAAAATACGGACATAAGGTGGATGATTGAAAAATCAAGTTTGATAGCATACTTTGTACAGTGAAAAAACTAATGGGAAAGTAGGATGTTGATACACCCCATTCTTCTGATGATTTGGTTAATTGTTTTAAAATTGTTGATGGTAGTGATGAGATTTCCATGGTGGACAATGGTGAGAACTCCCATGTGCTAACTGATCAATATTTTCAAGGAAAAGGTACTTCACCCTTGGGGTCTTCCATTTCATTCTCCCACACAACAGCCTATGAAGGACCCTCTTACATGGAAATCTAGCATCAAGATGGGAATGATAACGAGAGGTAGGTTGTGTTCATGAATAAATAATGGGTTGAGATTGTAGCTAACGAATAAGTGCATGATAGTAAAACTGACGAAGGTTCCTTATCTATCAAGGGAAAGAGAAATATGAAGACAGATGTCTCCCCAACAGTGAATATCATTTCACATACCACATCTCCTCATTTGACAGACCCTAAGGGGAAGCCTCTCATGGAGACGTATTCTTAGAGGGAAGAACTTAAAGGGGTTTAGAACTAAACTAATACATGGAAATGAGGTTGTCACCCAAAAAACCATGGTCGAGGACATGGCAATGATGATTGGCCACATGGGAATGGTGGGTATACCAGGTATTATGCTAAGGAGCTCACTCTAGAGCATGTTAAGATCAGGGAAAAGTAGTATATGCTTCTTAATCAGAAGGATTCACATTTATAATGGGAATCTACTGATGAGATCTTAGATCATGATTACGGGGATGCCTGGTCCTCCTTATTTTTATTTTTATATTTTGGATAAGATATTTCCCTTTGTTTGACCGCATCTAGTCTCTCTTTCTTGTTCTATATTTTATTTTTGAATAATTTTTGTTAGAAGAATGGACCTTTTTGGTATCACTAAATTGATTTGTTGCAGTGGTAAATGAGCAGCTCGTGTATGTGAGAGAACAGGGTTCAAAACCCACCGCTAGAGTAATTTTACAAGGGTGGTGATTCAGTGCACACATGGATGGGGGGACTTCATGGAAAAGATCTCAATGTAAGTGGAGAAGGTCAAATGAGAGGGGAATTGCAGGGGGTTTGCTCTAAATAAGGAATGGGAGGGGGGGTCATGAGGGTCTAGGTCTACGTCCAATGCGAGCGCCAAGTAGGGAATTGGAGGGGAGTCTATGGGGAATCAGAGGGGCCAAGGTCAGGTCCAACACCAAACTAGGGGAATTGGAAGGGGGTTTATGAGGGAATTGGATTGGGGGTTTATGGGGGCCTCATGGAAAATGAGTGATTTAAAACCACCCCTAATATATTACTTACCCCTCAATTGGGGGTGGTTAAAAACTACCCCTGAATTGATAAATAAATTAGAGGGGGTTTTAACCCCCTCTAATTTAATCACTGCTAATTCAGATTTACCTTACCAACGGTTTAGGGAAACCACCTCTAAAAAGAGAAGGCATAGGTGCTACATCTAGGGCTAACACTGAACTGGGAGAAATTAGAGGGGGTCTATGGCGGAATTGGAGGTATTGTTGAACCGGGCCTTGTGGATAGAGAGTGATTTCAAATAAAATAATAATTATTATTAGAGGTGGTTAACCACTTCTAATATGTGACAAGTAGAGGGGTTATCCCCCCCTCTAATTCAATGAAAAATAGGGGTGGTTTTCAAAACCACACCTAATATATTACTTACCCCCCAATTAGGGATGATTTTTAACTACCTTTAAATTGATAAATAAATTAGAGGTGGATTTAACCCCCTCTAAAATATCTTCTAGTGGAGATTTTGTTATGAAATTAGAGGGGTTTTAACTCCCTCTAATTTAACCACTACTAATTTAGATTTACATGACCAACAATTTATGAAAACCACATCTAACAAGAGAAGGTTGTCACATTAGAGGTGGTTAGGGGTAACAATCGTTAATGTATTTAGAAGGGGTTATAAACCCCTCTAATCATAAAAAACCCCTTCTAACCGGGTCATTTTTTTGTAGAAATTCTCATGATTCAACCAATTTCTCACCCGGTCTATGGTGATCCCGAACATAGAAATTGTCTTGAAATGGACAATTCCCACAACCTCCATCAAGGTTTCTTATCGAATCCTACTCTTAGTGGTCCACTAGTGATCTCATCATTGTTTCCAACTTACTACATCCCACATACAATTGGAAAACGTCTAGTCACTGGTAAAATTCTTATTTTCAAAAAATTCATGTTGAATTAGATGAGTTTTGACCATCCATTCACAACACGGGAATGCCATATTTTCCTTGAAAATATCCAACTGAAGCCTAAAACATACCCATCATGTTCAAAACAACACGCCTGATGCAATCCTTATCCCACCACAACACATTACATGAAAAACAACTAGCCTGGCCTCTATTAGATGACTCTTTATGAAAATGATCAGCTTCACCATTGATACATCATTAATTTACCCAATATTAAAGCCTTCATCCCTAGAGGCACCCCATGATCATTTTGATACAACCCCATAAATACCAATAAGATACCTAATGTGATTTTAAAGTCAAATCCTCAATCAACCCAAAACCATCACTATGCCCTACCGTTTCATTTGTACTAAAATATTCATGAGTGGATCACATTCGAAACACTATAAAACCACCCCAATGTTGAATCTAATTCTTAGACTCAAACCAGTAACACATCTGATATTTCCTTTGGAATTCACTTAGGATTTCAGATGTATTCAGATTCATTTAACCTTTGGCATCTAAAGGATTGAATGATCACTCTAACTTAAAATTAACATTTTATTAGAAAACAATTTAAAGGAAAATTGAGAAACCACCTAAGTTCAACCAGGAGGACAGACCTCATAAGAAATCACAAAATTATTTAAATCATACTTAAGACTATTAGAGATTTCCTCCCTAAATAATTTCCAAGAGAGAGTGTGAACCTGTGTATCTGGATCATCGTTGATAATGAACTCAAAGAGATTGACCATATTCTCCCAAGTTTGAATGTACTCCTCCTTACTTATGTTACCTTCATTAAAACTACTTATCAGTATAAGGTCCTATTTGTCGATCCAGAAAGTATGTTCATCATTAGTAACCACATGAAGTGCCCTTCACATCATCTGGTTGGCCTCTTCTTGTGTAGTGTTGATAGTGAGAAGCTCATCCGCCATATTTTCCTCTGAATTCATATGAAATCATAGGGATTTCCGATTACTAACCTCCTCCACACCAGTTTTTTTCTGCACTAGTATCACCAAAATCGGGCTTCACTACTTTGGGATTTCCATGCATATTAACAAAAGAAGCAGGCATGCACTCCCACTACTTGGATTTAATTTTTTTTACCTGACCTAGTCTCCATTGGATTTGGAACAAATGAGTAATCCTTGTTCTCTTTTCCTTTCTTCCCTTTAGTCAACATGCAACTTCCCGAGTCCCAGTTATATTTTTGTACCTTCTTCTTCCTTACATTGTACATGCCTTTACTATGCTTCCCTCCCATATTGTCCTCTAAAAAATAGAAAGGGTATTCCTCATCAGACTCTATCCCACATATTGTCTGATATTCCATTTCATTCTCCTAGTCTTGAGCCAACCCTTCAATCACTATACCTTCAAATTTGTTATAGGTTTCGATATCCTCCTGAGTCTATCATTATCTTATGACCGAGTGGCCTACTAGATCAGTTGGAGTACCCTAATTCAAGTCATTCTGAGTTAATTCATCTCAAATTGGACTGCCTTGTTTTGAGTATTCAAGAAACTTTTCAAATCTAATTTTCTCTGCTTTCTCCAAATGCATTCCCTCATTTTCTTGAACTACCTCCAAATGAGGTGAAACCACATTGTTGTCAAGGATTCATCACCATGAGTGTCCTCAGACCTTTCTATATCTAATAGATCCCACTCAGTATGATTTCAATCAACCAAATCTCTCTTCATGTGGGAAAAGAAGTCCACAACCTTCAGATCAGATGAAAGAAATTCCACCTTTTGCGTAAGGGAGTTATGAATAACTACATCACCTCCCACCCAAGACTTTGGCACATCATTACCCCTCGTAGAAACTCCCTCGAAGTTGGTTTTTCACCAGAAACTGGACTCTAGGTTCCCTAATCTCCTACACATCTTTCAATGATCCACCCATGATTCAAGGAGCACTGGTTATTTGCATCATAATTCTCCACCAACCGTAACCCACCACCACTCCACAAATGGCTTGGAAACATTTACCTCTACACATATGAATGGTTTAACTAGATGGATGATAGATATTGTTCTATCATCGGAACATGAAAATATTCCTACCATATTCCATAACATTTGAAGTATTCAAGGGTTTTGGAATAGAAAGGGGAGTTAGGGAAAACATACCCAAATTGCGACTGTAGAGGGATCCCTTTTCATAAGAAAATCTTAAGTCCATAAGAAGAAGAAAACCCTGAAACTAAGGCACTTTCACGTAGCATTGGATCATGCGTGAATCAAATAAACCTTCGAACTAAAGTGAATCATCAGATGTTGATTGTTAAGAAGACGGAAAATCACACGCTCATGAAGCCCAAAGGATTCAGAGTCAAACTAGTTAAAATCATTCACTCTGGGTCTTCGATGTGTAAATTGAGCCACCTAGGTCATATCAAAGGGACTTTAAGCTTCCTTGAACTCCAAAACAGATAAAAAAATTGTGGAAAGACATTAAAGAGGTTATAAACCTTTATACTTAGCGAGACTTTGGGTATTAAGGATGAGCAACAAGGTTTGAGAAATGGGAGAAAGGATGGTGTGATAAAGCCCGAAGAGGAGATGTGAGATCCTCCCCCATTTAAACAGCAGGAAGGGGGAAGGTGGGATCCAATTTCAGCTTTATTAGGGCATAATCATCAAGAAGACAAGAGTCAAGCCACCCCAAACAATCTGGTTCTCTATAATTACAATAATCCAATTAGATAAACTCAAATAATCATTCAATGACTGATTTTATACCACGATGACCCCTATATCCTGAGGGTCATACCACCCATAACTGATGTTATGTTTCCCATTATATAAGTGATCATATCATTGCATCTCGGTTCAACCCAATCACTATGGCCCATATATCATCCATCACTGAGCATAACAGTTGTACTTGAGCACCAACCCAAAACACAACTTGTCACATGATCCTGAATCATGGATACTCCATCCTAAAAATTAATCGTGACTCACTAATAATGAGGGTCACCACCCCTAATCGGGTATTGGTGCACCCAATTCCCCACAACTCACACTTGTTTTTCCATGAGCATACAACTTATTTAGGTTCACCCATACCATATGCATAACGATCCACCAGTGCCACACCCCAGTTTTTCATCCGCCCTTAACAATTATGTATTAGTTTAATACTAGATTATTCATGACACTACACGCGATCCATTCAAGGATTCACCACTCTATAAGCTCCAACTACTAGTCCCACAACCAGGTCAACCATCCCATGACACCCATTTAATTTACAATTTCCTCTTGACCATAGAGGAACATTTCAAATTCTAAACCAAACATGATCCATCACTACCCTAAATTTCTCATCAATTTCAATCAGTACTTAGCTCATACGCATCCATAGTCGGACCTTTCTTAAATATGTTCCACATGAAAATCACATTCATTATCCTAATCCCATCTAAAAACCAACGGTTGTGTGTTTTTTCCATCCAAATGAATAAACCCATCTTGTGATCTCATGAGTCACACACCATCAGGGTTAGGCCTATACACTTAAGTATTGGCCATGCTACTCAGAGCATCCGTGACCATCACCGATCCCCTTCTCCTAGGAATCATATGTAAATAGTGCATGTTGTCTCAACTCATTTAAACATAATGGGTATATGGTCGTGTACCACTCGATCGCTGGACCTTTTATCCTGAATCTGTGAGCCACATTACATCAAAATTAGTCTTACAAGTACAATTACATAACAAACCATCCCTTTATTACATTAGTTTCATGCAACCCAAGAACCAAAGATGATCTCCGACAAAAGGAGTATGATATATCATCTTGGTTAGGGATCACCACCTAAAACCACTAACAATTCCTTTATCACATGCCAGTTATAGCAAACTAGGAGAACCTTAGGTATTATTATCTAAAATGGATCTTCACTTGTGCCATTATTTACTCCATAATCCTCTACTACATGGTATTTGTTTCTAAAATCACAAGTATTAACCAATATCTAAAGTGTTTCAGCCTCATTAACACAGTTAGCTACCACCCAATGCAAAATTAAGACCACAATCTCCTACATTCCTACACTATGTACTAAGATTAACCCAAAATAATGATGTTTAGGCTCTTGATTGTTCCTTCCCTTCCTTTCTCATTTTTGAATCCAAGCATTAAGACATTATGTACTTATCCTTCCCAAGGCACAAGGAATTATCCCTTCCTTTTTTCAACCCATCTAAGGGTACTCTCATTGGATAATCACACTTATGCTCGATCTAAAACATACCTCCTAAGAATAACCTCCTTGTACCCACATTCTAAAGTCATACCCATTCCAAATCCACGTTGGAAACACCCCATATACACTATTCATAACTTAAAGCACCTACTCATGCTTCCCATGTCTAAGGATAACACAAATCATGCTAACCCCTCTGATGGGTCAACTCGAGCAATACTAAACATCATCTCAACAACCCACTAAGCCAAATTTGAAGGTCTCTATGTCCCCCGCCTAGTCAAATAGGTCAAGCCACAAAATTATGCTATAAATTATGTGAAAACACTTATTGTACTCATATCTAACCCCATGATATCCCTATTCCAAAAAAAACCACTCAAGGGTCCCACATACATCAGGAATCACAAGCCAAAACCAACATCCAACTAAGAACTGATCCTCATAAAGTATCCACACATGGGACTAAACCCTCAAGAATCGCAGTCTCAATATCAAAGGTCTACTCATACAAATTTTCTACCTTAGACAATCCAAACCAAGGGGGAAATGACCATTGGCTTGGTTAAGTAGAGTTCCATTCCAAGATATATAGAAAACGTTGTTACTATCACTTTTAATAATTGAACTTGAATAATGACCACCCACTAGGGGTATCCCACTAAATAATCAAATGGATTCATTTCCTTACTAGGACTACTACACCTAATTTACACATGGTCTATTCAATCATCACCAAGCACCACACCAAATATCAACATGACCTACCATCAAAGGAAAACACATATAAAATTTGGACTAGATAAGTAGAATAACACCAAGTAATTATATGAGAAAAAAACATTATTATTAGTTATTAACACTTTAAATAGATGAGACTCAATTTTTAATAATAAAAATAACACACAGGAAGGTACATGTGTCATTTAGATCATATGTTCCTAATCATGATACATGTGATGCCCTTTTCCCCTGTAGGATAAGATCCAAATCCAATAATGGAATTCTTTCAAATAATATATGATCTGAGTATCACATATAAAACATAAATAATCACAGATACATGTGATCCACTCAAGATAGAAATCATATAAAACTATAAAGGCAAACCAAGAATAGAAAATCTCAAACCCCTTGTATCCTGGACTTCCTGCCAGAACAGGTGTTCATAATGCACTGGTGTAGTATCCATCACAGGATCTAACACACTCCTATATCTCATGGATACCAAATCCCTAAAAAATATGACAAAACAAAACAAACTTTGATACACTTTTTAGTATACCACTTCCCCAGACTATTAATCGGTGCTCAAACCAACAATTACTACTGTACCTCAGGCGCACCTCCCTGAATGTCAGAGGATACCCACTAGTTTCACGGGGAGGTTATACCCCCTATATCAGAGTGAGAAATCATATATAAATAAAAAGATCACAACCATCAATACAGTATCCATTAGATTAAAAAGTAAATAAATAAACTATTGAACATGATAAAATAAGATAAATGAAATGATAGCATACAAACATATAGAGCAGTCACCTAATGGGACAACCACACATATAAAAATACAAGGGAAATGAACTAAACCCAAAATAAAATAATAAGAGGCTCCAATGTAATCACTAATCCTCACCTCATCCTGAAACCCAAATCCCGTATGATCTATCCCACATGATCATGAAAAACCCAGTCCACTATCCAACATGATCCTATAATAAGTAAGGGTTTCTTGGTTACCCAAGTGAAATAGTGTCCTGAGAAGGGTGTGAGCACAACTCAGAAGGACACCACCAACAGTGTCCCTAAATATAACAAGTTTTGATAATAGTTAATGTAGATGTTCTCAAGTTAAAATGGGTACATGAAGTATTTTAAAAACATTCAAACTAAAACATAAAATAAATCTAAAACTGAGGGTCGATTTCACCTTGATAATTGTACATACATTCTTCATCTAGTGTTAGGGTGTGTGTGAGCATGTTTTGATGAACGCACCAACCATTCCCTCCCAACTAGGGGAAATATACCCATCCCTAGTCCAAATAAGTGGTGTCTGGAAAAAATATACTCATTCTTGCATCTCTAGAACCCCTGGGGGAAACATTCACCCTAGGTTAACCATAACTATTATTTTTCCCTTGGGGAAACATTCACCTCGAGTTAACCATATAAAACCAACATCCCCTAGGGGAAGCGTTCACCCTAGATTAATCATATAAAACTAGCATCCTATGAGGAAAACATTCACCCGAGGTTAACCATATAAAATAGGAAGTAGACACCTATAAAAATTCTATAACATAAAATAAAAACAAGGAATTCTATTTTATTTAAAATTCTCATCTCAAAAAAAATTCCACTCTCCCTTATCATAACCATTTCGAAGACCCATTTCCAAAATACCCTTCCCAAATTTTTTCCAAAATACCATTTCCAATACAACATGTCAAACCGATTCTAAATATCAACATGATCCATGAAAAACATTCTCATTTCCATTTAAAAAAACAATTTATCTTTCTATATTTAAATTTTCAAAAATAAAAAAAATTATCTTTTCAAAATAGGACATTTTAAAACCTCACTTCCTGAAACCATTTCACACAACCAAAATCATTTACTTTAAGGAAACACAACCCCAAATGGGATTTTTCATTTTAGAAACATGATTCCAAAATACCAATGATTTTGAATTTTCATTTCACAATCATCATCACAAACATTTTTATTTTTTAACTATTTACTTAATTTATGGGGTCATCATATGGAAAATAATTAATATCACATAATGGATAAAATATAAACAAATAAAGATGATGGGTTATTTAGAGTGACAATATATCTCAATTAAAGTCATCCCGTTTAAATCCAAGAAGATGGTAGCAGCTAACAAGGCTCACCTAAGCCCCGTATCAAGTTAACTATCAAATAACACCTACCTGGACTCCTAAAACACACTAATCATTGAAAAAAAATCTAATTAAACATTTAAATTAATTTATAAAATTAATTCAAAAAATTTATAACCACCTAAAATGTTATCGGCAACCTCATTACACCGGAACCATGACCAAACACCCACTAACAACTTGTGGTGTTCCATAGACCTCAATCTATGAAAATCCATAATTCATAATGCCAATTCCATAAGAAATTTCACTTAAAATTATGGAAAACCCTTAATAATTTTTTTGGTGTAATGAACGGCGGTAATTGGATATCTCCTAAGAACATTACCTCGCTAGTTAGAACCAAGGCCCCAAATCAATCGATTGATTCTACCAAGATCTGGTGAAATTAGAACTGAAAACTTATCTATGATAACAATAAATTTACAACAAGAGGAGGGGATAACCAATAGAGACTAAAGGAGGCATAATCGTACATTAAAATTCTAGAAAACACCCTTGAAGACTACCCCTTAACCAAGGGAGAATAGGGAGAGTAAGAGGAGGAGGTGGATAGAAATGTGCATAAGAGAGATGAGAGAAAATGGGGGTTGGGGTTTAAATTGTATAAGTGAAAAAATGTTAAAAAACCTATATTTTATAATGTCACATATTTTTTCCACACAGTTGGCCAAACCATGGCCAACCGTTAGATCCCCTCTGCTTAAGGACAACCATCCCGCACAATTACAGTGCATGGTTTCACAAAATATGTGCCAATCATGTGTTAGCCTCTATAATTTTTAGCAAAAAACACATAGTTTAACAAATAGACTCCTATGAATAGTTTAAAAAAAAGTAAATTTTAGAATTTTTGGGTGCACGGTTTGGGTACACAGTAAGCACAAACCAAGCATGAACCATGTGCTTAGTCTTATCCTCCCAATCTCAAAAATTATAAGTCTCTCTAACCTTTCATAAACATATGAGATCTCCAAGACCCCATTAAACATCTGGGATACTCTCTTTTAATGGGTTCTAGTCTCCATTACCCCTCCCAAACATTGAATCAAAATTCGACCCCTCGACTCTCTATAAAATTCAAAAACTCTCTTAATTTCAAGACCTATACAAACCTGGAATCTTACACAATCAAAATCCTCCCATAAAATATTATATTCACTAAACTTATGAATAAATATTTATTTTAATATTCATGTAACTAAATAAATATTTATATTAACCTATTCACTAAACTAGATAATAAATAAATATTTTTTACTACCCTATGAATAAATAAACAAGAGACAAAATTCAACTCACATATTCTAAACTTGAATATATCATGAATGAATTTTTATGATAAAAATTTGCAAGAATAAATATTATTATATATTCTATGAATAAATTTATTCTTAATATTAAATTCAATATAATTCAATAATATTATGGATACTATATAACCTTCCTAAGAACACTATTGTGCAATATAATCCTTTTTTCAACTGATATAACATCAAACATGATGCACACTTCTTTATCACAATATATTCTTAATTTATCTTTATTTTAATTTCAAAAAAGAAATATTCTATAAAATATCATGTTCATGGATTTTTTTCAGATAGTTATAATTCAATAAAATGGTTAGAGATATCCTCTTTGATTAATATTAAATATAAAAATCATTTCTTTTATTATTTAATTAATTTCATGTCATTTATAATGAAAAGAACATATTTTACCTCATTGTGAGAATATGTCATCTTTATTTCCATCCATACATCAATGTACATGATTCCTAATATACATTAATCATAATAAAAAGTCTAATGACCAATACCCACATCCACAGTAAAGAATATAAAATCGCGTAAAAAACATGTGGAATTTTTATTGGAAGGTCTGTCATCATGACCTACCTTCTTAGAGATCACCAAGTATGAACTTAATGAGAATAAGTCTCAATGTTTTATGAGCCTATAGCACTTTATATTAAATATTTATCTATTTCATGTCATATTGATGTTATCTAGACCATAGAATATATTTATTTAATAATATCGTCATGGCATCACTGGGTTCTCATTATAGAAAGGAACTACTATAACCCCTTAATGAGATTAATATTCCAAGGAAATTATCACATTAATGTTTTGTAGAAGAATAATCATTATGTGATAAGAATAAGTACGCACACACACATAGACACATGTTACAACCAAGAGGCTATATATATGATTTTTTATAACATGTGTTGAATTTTTTATCTTGAATGAAGGTTGAAATTAGAATACTTGAATCTTGGAGAAGATTGGGTGAAGTGAAACTAGTTACCATTAATGGAAATCACATTTTGTAAAGTATGAATGGAATCGATAAACATGGAAAGTGGAGAGTGAAACATGTATTGATATAGTTTTAGTAATGGAATACATTTCTCATTCTAGTTTATTACGTTGTTAGAATAATCATAGGTTTTTCTTGGAGTTATCTGTAAAATAATAGAAGTGTTTTAATTATTAAAGAGAATCAAATTGTAAAAATAATTACCATTTCATAATCCAACCTCACATGATATTAAATATACTTTTCATCAAGATAAATCATAATATGGTTAGAGTGGATACATTGTGAAGTATTTGACCGTACCACAAGATGTGTTGCATAAGGTAAATCTTACTACTATGTAATATTAACTCTTGAGAAGCTTTATAGTCCACAATTCAAGGTAATATACCATGCCTCAATCTGTTCTACATTAGATTAATATGAAAGTAGTGGAAAGTTATTACACCCTGAATCAAAAATAACACACCATAAGGTATCTCACATAATAATATTTTTATATTTTTTAAATTTACATGAGATTAAATATAAAAATCTATGTTAAATTAACTTATCTAGTATGTGAGATATGATTGTTGATATGGATAATAAATTACACTATGAAGATGATAACATTTTTATAATAAATGCTACAGAATATTAAAAAGAATAGTGAAGTAGAGACAAAAGTATAAATCCATGTCATTGTGATAATTTGGGAGAAATATATGTGGGAATGGATGTTATGAATAGGAGGAATCATTCTATAGTATATAAATCACACTATACCTAATTAAATGCTGAGAAAGACAATGATGTCTTATAGTGGTTCTATCCTAGAGGATGTGATTTTAGAATAAAGGAAAAAATTTGAGTTGGTTTAGGTAGAAGGCCTCTGCACCATGAATACAAGTTTCATTCCATAACTATATTTATATTTAAATATATTTGAGAATATTATGCCAAGATACTCAAGGAATTTAAAATAATATTTTGAGTGGATTATTTAGATTTTACTATTGAATATAGATCATGCAATAGAGGAGGAGATCATGTCATAAAGCGGATAAAGTTGAGAAATATCATTCCATAGTAGAGAGTGTCATGTATTGATCGGGTTATTTCTAGAATATCCTGAATATTTGATTTGAATTAAAAAAGTGGAATATTTGGTTTGAGATTTAAGAAATTGATTCAACCTAGTTGGATGTATTTGACCATATTTAATAATGTGGGACACATTACATGATAATATAGGATTAGATTAAGTAAGAATCAATCCTAATAATTAAACCAAGGGTTTTATAATTGGAGTGTGTTATAAAAAAAACTTACAACAATTCTCTAAAATAGGGTTCTATAGAAATACTGAATGACCATGTTGCACATAAAATAGAAAATTGATTACATTTTTATATATGGTTTCAAGAAGAGTGTAAATCCATTGAAAATATATTCACATTTATAATTTCTAGTTAGTTTAAAGAAATGAGTATCAAATATAAATTATTTTTATTTAAATATACAATTATTAAAGACGGATAAAAACAAGATTGTTCCAGCTTAGAATATGTTTCCTTTTGAAGGAGAATCTATTATTATTTTGTTCATGAAAAAGACCAAAGATTGATTTTTTTTTTGAGGAGTCATTCTCATTAGTATATAGAGTATTATAATAAAAAAATATATTTCAATGGATCATTAAATCTATACTTGATGATGAATGGAGTTTTAGTGCCTTATGTTGATATTGATGATAATTTCAAGTCTATGAACTATTAAAGAAACCCTTATGTCCATGAGAAAACTTTTCCTTAACTATATTATTGTATAGAGTATAAGAGGAGGTATTATCCCTTGGATCAACTATGAGTCTTTCCTAAACCTTTTAATGATAGTGAACCTTGTCACATAGAGATCGTGACCTAAAAGTATATATCCACTGGACAATGCATGATAGTGGATTCTGGTAGATCTGAACATCTCTGTGTGTATACTCTTTAATTTAGAAGTAATTAGCGAACCAATTAATTTTATTTTTATTAGTATTATTTAATTTCTTACAGATTTATTTGATATTTTGTGTGATATTTTATGATAGAAAGTGATATTGAATGTATTCCTCCAAACAAGGGAACAAGATTCATATGGCCAAGGGTCTTCAAAGAGGAAAATGTTTCATTCAATGTGCACCCTGATTCAACCCCCAGGGTTCTTATATTCTATTTTCTACCAAATATATATATATATATATTGGATTATGGTAATATAGAATAAAAATTTAGTTGGTTATATAGAACTAACAACACCAATAAAAAGAAGAACTAAGGTATGTTGTATTCCTTGGTTGGGGATACCATATGATTAAATATAGAGATATCACACCATTTCATTTAGTTATGTAAAATTGTATGATATATCTATATCATAATGAATATGATATTAGTTAATCATATAATATTATTAACATGGGTAGTTAAACATTAAACATTAATATTCATATATCTTCCACATTAGTTTTCTTTAATAAACATTTTGTATTATGGAATATTTGGGGGAATTATATTGGAATATTGGTTGCAAAGATTTTTAACTTTATAATTACTTGATCATTTCATAACATTTGAGTAAATAATACTGATACTTGGGGGTAATCCCCAAGGTTTGTATAATGAGATAGTGGAAATTGAGATAGTTTATAAATTCTTTTCCATGCTTTCACTACCAAATTCTCCTCATGAATCTCTTTTTCTCTTTCTCTCTTGGGAACTGATATGTACTAACATACTATGGGATTTATGGATAGTACCACCTAAGAATTGGGTGATTTAATTCATTCCATAAATACACCATAAAGGAATAGAATTTATGATTAATTCTAAGGGATCTTCATCAAGAATATGATTGAATTCAGTAGATGAAGCTATCATCAGTGCAAGGTATGTTTTTTTAATTAATTTATAAAGGATTTTATTTTTTCATATCATACTGATCTTTTGTTTTAGGTGTCTATAGTCGTTTTATGTATTGAATAAGTGTTATTTGATCCTTATAAACCCAACATATGATACATTTCACTAGACCTAATATTGATTTTTTTGCTATATAAAACGAATAAATATACTAGTTTTCCAAGTGTATATCATTAAAAGTGTATGGAAATAATGTTTGGTTATTTGAAGAAGATTTATCATTAAATTTTATTTTAAAATGGTTATTATTTTGTGTTATAAGGATGAATCAATGAAATTTGTATTAAAATCATAGGAGATAATAAATCCATATCTATATGGTTATTCACTCTTGAAGGTTATTTTATTTATTAGGTGGGTAATAAAAAACAATCACACAATTAACTATATATTTTGAAATTATTATCTTATAAACATGTGGAAATAAAAAATAAAGGATTGGGCATTTATTATTACACACTAAATTATTTCGTAGTTTAATGCATCTTATTTACATCCATTTTGGTTATAAAGAAACATTATCAAGAGATTATAGTTTCAAATATAATAGAATGTTCAAAAAACATTCTTCTAATTATGAGTGTGAGAAACACTAAAACTAAAGGTTAATATTATTTTGATTGAATCAGTGACATCGATCTATAGTGATCGGTTCCAGTATTCTTCATAATAATAGTTCAACTAGTTTTGTTCTCTTTCATGATGTATTAATACTAAATAATTCCAATGGTTTGACCTCTCCTATAAATTAAATAGAGAGATGTATATGTCTAATTTTGTTATTTTCGATGAGAAAATTGATTTTAGGCTCTATAATAAAAAATGAACCTTTATAAAATTTATTTTTTGTAATAGTTTACAAGAACTGGATAAAACTTTATTAATAAAAATAGGGTTAAATTCATTATATTCGTATTATCACCAAAAAAATAGACATTTATCAAAAAAAAATTAGTGCATCTATAGATTCTAACAAAGGAAAAAATCATAAATAATATACCAAAAACCTTTATATCCATAATTTAGAATGAAAAACTAAAATTTTTATTGATCAAATCTCACTTAAATGGTGTTGGAATGTCATAATATAAATTAGAAAGATAGTAGGATTACAACAATGCTAGTATCTATTCATGATTTAGAATAAAAATAAACAAGGTGAAAATATATTTTTTTTGAAAAAAATACTTTAATAAAAAAATCATAAAAAGAAATAGTTAAAACGAAGAAATAAATAAAAATGAAATTACCTGAAGATGAAGATTTCATATATTAGAAACACATTTATTTTACTCAATTTTTTATTTTTATGCAAAAATCATCTGAATCCATTAATGATAGTCAAATTAACCTAATTTTTAATCTAATTAGATCAAGAAATTATAAATTTGATTTAATGTACTTAAATAGGATTATAAAACACTAAAAAGTATGAAATAAATTTTTTTCATTATGCCTTTTTGTATAAAAAACTAGTTAAATATTGGTTTATTTATATCACCTTCATAGAATTATAATAAGTAATATGTGACCATGTAATATGTCCAATGTTACCTTAGTGGGTTTATTTTATAATTTTAATATTATTGAAAATATGTATTCTATAGGTAGTGAAAATACATCATTAATTTCATGTTTAATAATTTTTTTTACTAAAATGTAAATACTTGAATATATATATATATATATATTATAATTATAAAGGGATATCAAATTATTCATGGGTATTGATATCTTTCATGAATTTCAAAACATAATATCCACAATCATGGTTATTTTATTATTTTGGACACTATTATATCATTTACAATTTTATATTTATATTATTATATAATAAATTGTAATAAAATTTTCTAATAAATACATTATGTGTCTGTGGATAGTAGTTAAAGGGTGAATTTATATTGGTTTTTTATTATTATTATTTATAATGGATAAAAGTAACAAGAATCTAAAAAAATATAAACACATTAATATATATTAATCATACAATAAATTTCTACAAAATTTATATATATATATATATATTTAATCATAATTCTTTATTGATTAAATAAATTAATCATTGGTGGTTCAGGGTACCCATGTGCTAAAGTTTATGTTCCTTCCTCTAGTTTCGAGTACTACTAGTGAAGGAGAACCATATAAAAAGGGGAAGGCATTTTATTATCCAAAAATCATGAAAACACACATATGAAACTCTTAAACATTAATTTATATTTAATAAAGTAATCATTTCACTCAAGTCACCTCAATATCTTCAATCCAAAACATCTATATTGATTAAAAAACATTAAAAAAATATAAAATTAACCATTATATGAGAAAAAACATTATTTATTATCTCTATTTATTTATGGAACTTGAAGTGAAATGAACCTCACCCACTAAGAACCCTACATGGGCCTGTATTGAAGATGAAAGTGACCCTTGATACCCATTTCCAAGAGGTCATGGGTTGGAAACTAGCACCACATGTATAAACATAAAAATGGGAGGCATTGCCCTCATAAATCTTAGAAACATATATAAAAGTAAACTACCAATCAAACTCATAATATAAAATGAAACCAATATCCCATAATATATGAATTTCATATAGAAAACATAGTCTCTAAAAAATAAAAATAAAATAAAGTCTTATGGAAGCTATTCCAACCAAAAATCCAAGATACAATCATGTAAAGTCAAACGTGATCTAAAAACTTGACCTGGAGACCTAGAAAAAATATTTGAATATATAGGGTGATCATACTTGTATACTTAGTAGGATCCACCTCAAGACCACTCGTGAAAATGTGGAAGAATTATACCAATTATTCAGTGAATAATCAATAAAACCCATGAGCACATACTAGGTCAATTAACACCCAAAATCACTAAGACTCACTCATGTAATATAATATCCAACTATAATAACATAACATAAAAATATTATATCAAATATGTGCCCTATAATCACTTCCCCATTGGTTTTTCACTCTTATTACCCAATAGAAAACGTCTTAGTTCTCCCAATCCCCTCAATAGTTGTGCCGCAACACACCATATCCCATATCACAATCATGCCATATATCACAACCTCATCATCAATATCACATATCTTCCACCGCATACCATATACTAACCACACATCATAACCTATTCACACATAACCATCACAATAGCACATCATGAATATGAAGTCCATAAAACTTGTTTCATCCTCCATCCATGCATGACCACTATTGTAACACCCCGAGCTTCCATGATACGCTTCTCATTCAATAATGCAATAGCTTGCATTGTACGCAACTTCGAGTTCTAAAACACCGCGACTAATAAAAGTAGCCGTTATGAATAGTAATAACCACTTTTTAAAATTATAGAAATTTTATATTTCAAAATGGACTTCATTTTTGGATTTGGAATATCGAAGTTAGCCTATGTTGAATTTTTGGTATTTTTCTGAGAACTTCTACTTTTTTAAGAATAGTGAAAAATACTTAAAAACAACTTTTTTAATCAAAATAATTTATAGTGATAAATTATAATATTTAGTGGTTTTAATGTATAATTAGAATATATTTTTACCATTTTATCCAATGGTGGTCATTAGAATTAATTTAACATTGAAATTGGACATAAACAATTGCCAATCTTTTGATATAAATTGTTTCTTAAAAACACGCTATTTGTTGTGACAGCGGGAATTAATTATAAAATTAATTAATGCAACTTATATGTTTGGAATTTTGTAAAATAGACATCATTTTTGAATTCGGAATATCAATTATATCTTAGGGTGAAATTTTGGCTTTGTTCTGAAAAACTTCAATTTTTGATGAATAGTGAAACCACTAACTGGTAGTTAAATAACTGATTTTTCGTTTAAATGAAATATTACCACTTCTGTGATTTGATTTTCAAAAATCCGACATACATGGTTGTCATTAAGAAGTAAAATGTGGTTCAATGAGATTAAAATAATTTTTTGGTGAATAGTAACTTTTAAGTTCTTAATCACGATTAAATGTAATTAGTGTAGTTTAAGGTAAAAATAATGTTTTAATAATATGATATGAGCTTGACAATTGTCCTACTCCTATTGTATTAGTCATGGCCGACCAAGACAACCCATGGGTCAACTTGGGGACCCCATTGAGCCACTTTAGTTGGAAAATGACATTAATATATATTTATTTAATGTTAAAATTAAATTGACACAAACATGAGTTGTTTTACTAAAACAGTTTTTAAGTGGGGTTACACAAGTCCAAATTTTGACTATAAATATTCATTAGAAAGATAAAAATATTTCCTACATCATAGAATTTTTTTTATAATTTTTAGACATTAAATAAATTAAATTATTTATGACATCATTATGATGCAGCGATGACCTCATTATTTAACGATTTAAATAAAATGAGAAGATAATGCAAAATCGAAGGCTTACACTTGTCCAAAGCCTATTGGATGAGAATATTTCGAACCCTTATCACCTTAGCCTCGAATTATACAAGTGTGGGACCTTTATAATCCGAAAAGCATTGTATAATAGAATAACATTTCATTACTTTCCAAAAGTGCCCCTCCTCTCCACTTATAAAAGGCCCCCACCTCTCCCACCTTATTCACACCTTCAAGCCATTTGGATCGGCCAAACTCTGCCCAAATACTATCCCAAATTCCCCCTCTTACTCCTAGAAGCCTCACTTTGGGCAGAACTCTTCCCAAGGAAGCCTTTGGCTCAAATCAAAAAGAGTTACCCGATTTTGAGGTAATGTCTTCTCTAATGTTGTTTTGTTTTATTTTTCTTCTCCAACCCCCTAAACTCTTTTTATTCATTTATTTTGTAACAACACCAGTATCCTAAATATACTAGGATGTTGTTATAAGAAGTATTCGAGCTACACTTACACAAACCTACATCTAATGGTTAAAGAACATACGGTTTCTGTGGATGGCGAATTTCTGCCTCACGAAACGATGATTGTTCAACACTCATATAACACCTTCAAAGGTGGCCATTAAGATGTCACTATATTTATATATGATATAAAATATGTTTATGTTTTACTTATGCTTCTGTATTTCTCATTTATGTCATACTTTATGATTTCCATTATGGGTGAAATTCGATAATTTCATTTTAGGAAGTGCGGACTACCGCCCCCTCAAAGTGATTTGAATCGTTAATGCCATATGTGGGATGTATAAAGGATGGATTAAATGGTATAATACACTATATTATACTGTAATTATATTATAAATTTATATCATTATGATTTCATTCCATTAAATACGAAATAGAAATGAAAGTAGCGTTCATGCGTACGTACGGCTTACCGTCTCCATGAACGGTGCATTTCATTTCTTACCTATAAATGTTACGTGACATTATGAATGAATGTATATACTGTATATATATGATATATATGATATCTACATCATGAATATAATTCTGGATATAATGGATATTTCACCACATGAACAACTTGTAATTATAAGAAGTTTATTTTTGACTCAATTACCAAGGATCGACAAAACGACCGTTATTAACTTAAATAATTAAATAATGTTCATAACATGGTAATAAGGGATATAAAAGGAATAATGAACATGAAAAAGGTTCTTAAGTAAATATAAATTAACTCTAGTTTATTATTCAGGAGGTTAAATAACGGTCGAGTCAGGACAGGACGCAAGGTAAGGGAATTTCTTAACCCAATTTTCATTCTTTGGGTTAATCTCCTACTTTCAAATTATGTCATGATATTATTATGTCTTATATTGTATTTGTACATTATTTATGTTTACTTATAGTGAATACACATTATAGATGTACTTTATTTAAAAAAATGATCTTTTTATGGACTTCGTCTCAATCCCCTTTCATTGAGGCATATTTGGTTTTATACACAAATTTCTTTTATACGGTGTATAAACCCCTTTGACTTTTACGTTTATTCAAAAGGAATCTTTTTTATACGAAGCGTTTTACTAAACGAACAAAAAGGGAACGTTTTTCTTTCCATACTTATGCGGCGACAACGACTTCTCCGCCGCCGTGACCATTATTTGAGTTTCGGCTTCCTCTACAAGCCATCATTTTTTTTAATGAAAAATAAATACAAAGTTTTAACTTTCTTTTATTTTGGTATTGAAAATGGTTTTGAAAGAGTTTTTATTATATCAATGTGTTGTATTTATATCTTGTGATTGAAATGTGGAAATGTTATGTTTCCTTTATGCATGTTTTATGTGATACGATTATGTTATGGTTTATGATATGATTAAACCTATTCATATGAGGAATGCATTGGACTTAATAAGTGACGGGTGGAGCCCGCTATAGATCCTCGATGCATCGGTAGGTCTCATGAGACAAACTAGTGTCTTGGCACGAGGCCTTGACAAAATATTATTTGTGGTCTTGGCACGAGGCCTTGGCTACGTGGTTATGATAGTCTGGCATTATGCATTCCATCATTATGAAAGTGGTTGTTGATATTGCATGTGATTATTCGACCAGTAGAATATCAATGTGAAGAAGTGAATGGCATTATCTCATTTTACTTTTGCCATATTATGTTGAAGTTCAATTTTAAAAGGATTTTGTTTTAGTTATACATTGCCTTAAATGTTAATGTTTATTTGTGAAAGCTTCCGCTATATTGTTAACCTTACTGAGCATCTGAGCTCACCCCTTTCAATGTTTTAATATTTTTCCAGGATGTGAAGAAGTATTTTATGAATGACCTGCAGGGGTAGTCAGAAAGGGATATGATTGTGGACTATGAAGACCATGTTATTGTAGTTTGTTTACTTTTTGATGTAATGAAAGACTTGTGAATGTATCTAGTGTTTCCAAGGCTACTAAACTAATCGGTCTTTCGAGACTTGATCTTTTGTGATCATGCCAATGTTACGAAGTAATGCACCGGCTCTGGGTAGCTAGGGTCGGGGTGTTACAGTTGGTATAAGAGGAAGTTTAGTACAAACCTTGGAAGCTAGATTTAGATAAACTCTGATTAGAGCACATAGACCTAAGATGAACTTTGAGGATTAGTATAGAAGAACTTCCTAGAATTTTGGTATTGTAGAGATTTTGTGAGTTTTCCGAGCAATACATCCCTGTCTGGATACGAGCAGGTAGAGGCAGCTCTGGCACAGATGTACCTAGGGGTAAAACCCGAAAACACCGCTTTGAGCTAGACTCGAACGGGAACTGGTGCACGACAACGGGCCTTGCTGCACTCTTGGTTACGACACTCCCAGGGGATATGCTTAGGATAATTCTCATTTTCTTTACAAACCACTATGAACGGTTATGAGTATATAATTCCTCAATGAAAACCTTTTTATGATTATGGATTATATCCATAAATAGTTCAATTTATGTTAAGTGTTTTATAAGTATGGGATTATGTATTTTGATTCATAAATTGATCTAGTTTATGCCATTGTTTAGAAATGGCGCCTAGTGGAAGAAATGGAAACCGTATCAATGCACGCACTCCATGTAGGGATTTCCCTCCTGCTCAAGATAATTATTGTGGATCTGGAGATACAACTGGTGCTGATCAACTTATTACCATACTGGGACAACTCACTCAGGTTATGAATAATAACCTTACTCGTATGGAGCACCCTGATCCGCAATGTGGAGGATCAATGTTAGACCGCTTCATGAGGCAACAACCACCAACATTTAATGGGGGTACAAATCCATAGTAGCTGAGGAATGGATAAATTCCTTAGAGAAAATATTCCATGCCTTGGGGAGTAGTGAAAGGGAGAAGGTTGTCATGGCAGTTTACCGCCTCACTGGAGATGCCGATCAGTGGTGGTCGCTGATTCAATACACAAAGGAAGATGATGACGTATCGAATATGGAATGGAGGGATTTCAAAGAGCTTTTCTTAGAAAAATACTTTCCTCGTGACCATCGAGCAGATATGGAAAGGAAATTTCTAAGTCTGAGGCAGAAGGAGGATGAGAATGTCGCAAAGTATGAGGCTAACTTTACAAGGTTAGCGAGGCATGCCGCCGATTATATACGTAACCCAAGGAGTAAGATTGATCATTTCTTTGATGGGTTAAAACCATTTCTCCGTCGAGCTTTAGTATCACAATCCTTCTCATCATACGAAGATATTGTCTCGTGTGCTATCAAGACAGAAAAGGAATTCTCCAAGTCTTATGACAACAAAGTAAAGCAAGAGAAGAAGAGAACGGGGGAACAAGAGACAGATAAAGGGAAAAAGGGAAAGAAGGATTTTCCATTATGTGATAATTGTGGGAAGAATCACCCTGGTACTTGCCTAAAAGGAATGGGAGTTTGTTATAAATGTGGATAAAAGGGTCACCAGGTGCGTGATTGCAAGGGAAAGAAAGAGGCTATCAATGTTGAATGCTACAATTGTAGAGAAATGGGTCATTATGCAAATGAATGTCCTAAGCGTCAAGGAATCTTACCTCATAAAAGGCCAAGGGATCAAGGCCAATCTTATGCTGTGACTACAGTTGAAGCGGAATAATTAATGTATTGGTGCTTTTGGACTCAAGGATTATATTCTGGTTATAAGAATAATGTGATATATATAAAGATTGTACTGCAGTACTTTTTGATTTCAGTAAGGTTTTAATATGATTAAGGTAATCATATTTTTAGTATGTGACAATAAGAGAAACTTTTCTTTGTTTGGGGAATCTGATGTTACAATTGATTTTGGAATTTAGAGACCTTTTAGAGAAAGTCTGGACGGAGGTATTTTGGATAACTATTAAGGTTGGAATGGATTAAGTTGATCTTTGGATAGTATTGTTTAAGGTTAAAAAATTTATGAAGATTATTGGAATATTATGATACTATAGTTTTAGGAAAAGGACAACCTGCAGGGTGGGGCATAACCCGTCGCATCGGACAAAGCTGCAGGAATCGAACCCACAATCATAGTGCGACAGGCCTTTATTTCCTACCACTAGCCTACAGGAAGTCCCTGGTTATTACAAAATAATTTTACTAATCTAAATGGTATGTGTTAACATTTGTAACCTTATACAATTAGGATAAATAGAATATTTTTGAGTTCCGTTACCATTTGAAGTAAAAGTTGGGTTTGTGGTAAAAATTTATTAACGAATGAAAGTATACATAACAAGTATTTATATTCCCTTACGTTCTTAGTAAATCTCCTAAATAAATTCCTCAACATTATAAAAGGTAACTTAAAACAAAAATGTGGTCGGTTAACTTTTCCAACTGGGGATTCACTGACCGTTTAACCAATCACAAGTTTGTGATTTTCTTGTAGTTAAACTTTCTCCTAATCCTGTTTTCTATAACTCTCCATCAGACCTTGATGGTTTGTTTCTCCTCCATATCCATATTTTCATATAATCCTAGAATGGGCTATATCGGGTGACCTTTGTACTTATCTTGATTTCTTTTAATGTTATATATTTATTAACCTTATTTCCGATGTGGGTTTTCCACAAAGGTATTTTCTATTTTCAACCTTTTATTTTCAAAGAATATTTTCAAATTGCGAGGACGCAATTTATTGAAGGAGGGGAGAATGTAACACCCTGAGCTTCCATGATACGCTTCTCATTCAATAATGCAATAGCTTGCATTGTACGCAACTTCGAGTTCTAAAACACCGCGACTAATCAAAGTAGCCGTTATGAATAGTAATAACCACTTTTTAAAATTATAGAAATTTTATATTTCAAAATGGACTTCATTTTTGGATTTGGAATATCGAAGTTAGCCTATGTTGAATTTTTGGTATTTTTCTGAGAACTTCTACTTTTTTAAGAATAGTGAAAAATACTTAAAAACAACTTTTTTAATCAAAATAATTTATAGTGATAAATTATAATATTTAGTGGTTTTAAAGTATAATTAGAATATATTTTTACCATTTTATACAATGGTGGTCATTATAATTAATTTAACATTGAAATTGGACATAAACAATTGCCAATCTTTTGATATAAATTGTTTCTTAAAAACACGCTATTTGTTGTGACAGCGGGAATTAATTATAAAATTAATTAATGCAACTTATATGTTTGTAATTTTGTAAAATAGACATCATTTTTGAATTCGTAATATCAATTATAGCTTAGGGTGAAATTTTGGCTTTGTTCTGAAAAACTTCAATTTTTTATGAATAGTGAAACCACTAAGTGGTAGTTAAATAACTGATTTTTCGTTTAAATGAAATATTACCACTTCTGTGATTTGATTTTCAAAAATCCGACATACATGGTTGTCATTAAGAAGTAAAATGTGGTTCAATGAGATTAAAATAATTTTTTGGTGAATAGTAACTTTTAAGTTCTTAATCGCGATTAGATGTAATTAGTGTAGTTTAAGGTAAAAATAATGTTTTAATAATATGATATGAGCTTGAAACTTGTCCTAATCCTATTGGATGAATCATGGCCGACCAAGACAACCCATGGGTCAACTTGGGGACCCCATGGAGCCACTTTAGTTGAAAAATGACATTAATATATATTTATTTAATGTTAAAATTAAATTGACACAAACATGAGTTGTTTTACTAAAACAGTTTTTAAGTGGGGTTACACAAGTCCACATTTTGACTATAAATATTCATTAGAAAGATAAAAAAATTTCCTACATCATAGTATTTTCTTTATAATTTTTAGACATTAAATAAATTAAATTATTTATGACATCATTATGATGCAGCGATGACCTCATTATTTAACGATTTAAATAAAATGAGAATATAATGCAAAATCCAAGGCTTACACTTGTCCAAAGCCTATTGGATGAGGATATTTCGAACCCTTATCACCTTATCCTCGAATTATACAAGTGTGGGACCTTTAGAATCCGAAAATCATTGTATAATAGAATAACATTTCATTACTTTTCAAAAGTTCCCCTCCTCTCCACTTATAAAAGGCCCCCACCTCTCCCACATTATTCACACCTTCAAGCCATTTGGCTCGGCCAACCTCTGCCCAAATACTCTCCCAACTTCCTCCTCTTACTCCTAGAAGCCTCACTTTGGGCAGAACTCTTCCCATGGAAGCCTTTGGCTCAAATCAAAAAGAGTTACCCGATTTTGAGGTAATGTCTTCTCTAATGTTGTTTTGTTTTATTTTTCTTCTCCAACCCCCTAAACTCTTTTTATTCATTTCTTTTGTAACAACACCAGTATCCTCAATATACTAGGATGTTGTTATAAGAAGGATTCTAGCTACACTTACACACACCTACATCTAATGGTTAATGAACATACGGTTTCTGTGGATGGAGAATTTCTGCCTCACGAAACGATGATTGTTCAACACTCATATAACACCTTCAAAGGTGGCCATTAAGATGTAACTATATTTATATATGATATAAAATATGTTTATGTTTTACTTATTCTTCTGTATTTCTCATTTATGTCATACTTTATGATTTCCATTATGGGTAAAATGCAATAATTTCATTTTAGGAAGTGCGGACTACCGCCCCCTCAAAGTGATTTGAATCGTTAATGCCATATGTGGGATGTATAAATGATGGATTAAATGGTATTATACACTATATTATACTTTAATTATATTATAAATTTATATCATTATGATTTCATTCCATTAAATACGAAATAGAAATGAAAGTAGCGTTCATGCGTACGTACGGCTTACCGTCTCCATGAACGGTGCATTTCATTTCTTACCTCTAAATGTTACATGACATTATGAATGAATGTATATACTGTATATATATGATATATATGATATCTACATCATGAATATAATTATGGATATAATGGATATTTCACCACATGAACAACTTGTAATTATAAGAAGTTTATTTTTGACTCAAGTACCAAGGATCGACAAAACGACCGTTATTAACTTAAATAATTAAATAATGTTCATAACATGGTAATAAGGGATATAAAAGGAATAATGAACATGAAAAAGGTTCTTAAGTAAATATAAATTAACTCTAGTTTATTATTCAGGAGGTTAAATAACGGTCGAGTCAGGACAGGACGCAAGGTAAGGGAATTTCTTAACCCAATTTTCATTCTTTGGGTTAATCTCCTACTTTCAAATTATGTCATGATATTATTATGTCCTATATTGTATTTGTACATTATTTATGTGTAATTATAGTGAATACACATTATATATGTAATTTATTTAAAAAAATGATCTTTTTGTGGACTTCGTCTCAATCCCCTTTCATTGAGGCATATTTGGTTTTATACACAAATTTCTTTTATACGGTGTATAAACCCCTTGGACTTTTACGTTTATTCAAAAGGAATCTTTTTTATACGAAGCGTTTTACTAAACGAAAAAAAGGGAATGTTTTTCTTTCCATACTTATGCGGCAACAACGACTTCTCCGCCGCCGTGACCATTATTTGAGTTTCGGCTTCCTCTACAAGCCATCATTTTTTTTAATGAAAAATAAATACAAAGTTTTAACTTTCTTTTATTTTGGTATTGAAAATGGTTTTGAAAGCGTTTTTATTATATCAATGTGTTTTATTTATATCTTTTGATTGAAATGTGGAAATGTTATGTTTCTTTTATGCATGTTTTATGTGATACGATTATGTTATGGTTTATGATATGATTAAACCTATTCATATGAGGAATGCATTGGACTTAATAAGTGACGGGTGGAGCCCGCTATAGCTCCTCGATGCATCAGTAGGTCTCATGAGACAAACTAGTGTCTTGGCACGAGGCCTTGACAAAATCTTATTTGTGGTCTTGGCACGAGGCCTTGGCTACGTGGTTATGATAGTCTGGCATTATGCATTCCATCATTATGAAAGTGGTTATTGATATTGCATGTGATTATTCGACCAGTAGAATATCCATGTGAAGAAGTGAATGGCATTATCTCATTTTACTTTTTCCATATTATGTTGAAGTTCAAGTTTAAAAGGCTTTTGTTTTAGTTATACATTGCCTTAAATGTTAATGTTTATTTGTGAAAGCTTCCGCTATATTGTTAACCTTACTGAGCATCTGAGCTCACCCCTTTCAATGTTTTAATATTTTTCCAGGATGTGAAGAAGTATTTTATGAATGACCTGCAGGGGTAGTCAGAAAGGGATATTATTGTGGACTATGAAGACCAAGTTATTGTAGTTTGTTTACTTTTTGATGTAATGAAAGACTTATGAATGTATCTAGTGTTTCCAAGGCTACTAAACTAATCGGTCTTTCAAGACTTGATCTTTTGTGATCATGCCAATGTTACGAAGTAATGCACCGGCTCTGGGTAGCTGGTGTTGGGGCGTTACAACTATAATATTTCATCATCACACTCCCATAACCAAGTCATCTAGTATATCACATACCATAAACTAAATTTATTATAGCCTATATACTTATACCTATTGTGAGCCATCACAACCCATACCTCACATAGAAGGGAGAGTTGGGAAGATGGGGTAGTCATCCATCAATTCCCTCTCAAACCAGGAAGTTCGGTGTCATTACCTGGCCCAATGGGACCTAAACCGTTGCTACCCGAAGACAACCTCCAATAGGATTAGGGCTAGAAACCAATTCCAAGTAGAAAAAACACATGAATTGGAGGCATTACCATAATGTACATGTACAGACACACACATCTCTAAGACCATACAATGATGAAATGTAAAACAACCGATAACCATGCATTCATAAATCTAAAATCCTACCATCAGAGTAAAAAAAGTAATATAAAGTAGGTTCCAAATAAAATCCCACCAATAGAAACTAAAAATAAGTACAACCTGTAAAGTAAGAGAGTACTTTTGTAAATGAAACCACCAAAACACACCTCGTTTTATTTAGATCACTAAGCTCTACCTGGTCCCGGACCCTCTAGGACTACATTTAAAGGTCGATCGTCTAGATAAGACATGACAAGTGCAGGAAAATCCCATGTAAGGGTGAGTATAACAATACATAGAAGGACATCAAAAATCACTAGGCATATAACATCAAGAATAGTATTCAACTCATCACACGAATTTGTAAAAATCATATATAACAAGAATATCCATATATACTCATAATAGACACACAATCTCAACTAAAATCACAATGGTATTTATAAAATAGTATTCCTTCTGAAAGGTTCCATATAACACTCATTTGGGATAATACACCCCTTGAGTCAGATAGAACTGATAGATTCCATCTAAGATTTCATGCTCATCATGTCTCTCCATAAGAAGTACACACTGGATGTCTGAAGACATCGATACACAGATGGGGATCACACCAATGGATAGGGATGTGGATTAACCCTATAAATATAGGATCAATGGCCATGTAGTGTTGGTAATGAAAATACCAAGAACCCCTCCTAGGGAAATGATAATGATAGAAGGTCTCAATCTGGGTCTCATGGAGGGATTCCAATAACTCTATCCAAGACTGAAGCTCCTTAGAGGGGATCACCATCTTATTTATAGGAAATGACTCCATACTAAACCCTTAGGAAATGTCTCAATGGAATGTACCCTAACGAAACTTTTCAAAGCTTATGAGGAAAAGGTCTCCAAGCCATCTTTGAATAAGTACATGGTATATACTAGAAATACATAGAGTGTCCCTTCAACATCGAGTTTAACCCATGTAACATGGCACACACTTGGGTAAATGTTTAAGCACACAAAATGTGTCCCACAACACAATGTGTGGAACTATAAAGTCTCATGGGAATGTACCCCTGTACACTTTGAAAAGTTATTTAGGTGTACATGGCATGTGGAATATCCCACATGGTGTGTAACTCCACTTGTACTACTAGGTTTATACCTCATGTACATGCTAAAATAGACATCTAGAGACCACATGGAATGTGGTAGGGACCACAAGGTGTGTGATATTTATCTTAATGTGGAAACCATAACCACATCTTCAAGGCTCCCACATGATGTGTATTGCCAGAATACACATCGTGTACCCTAGGATTTCACAGAACTCATAGGTTCTTATCTTATTACCCTCCACACCACTACCACCACAAAACTAATTGAAATACAAGGATTTGGGGTCTACTGATCCTTTTCATCACAAATCATCGGGATCCAGGCTTCAAATACACTTGGGAAACACCCTCATGTGCCATCTATATTCATTCTGTCAATCTGGGATGAACATAAGTTGTTGATCCATTCAGATCCGTCTCTGAACATTATCCATTTTCATTGTATCTCAATTGCATCCATGATCATGATTCATACTTGCAGTATCAATTTTGTTCACTAAATAATGATCAAACAATGGTCTAATATTGGGTATTTCATCAAACCACTATTAAAGGAATTGTCTACGATGAATGTGAAAAGAAACTATGGAGAAATACATAAACCAAAAAAAGTGAGGAATGAACCTTGTCCTTTTTTATTTTTCATTCTCGATCCTTTTTCAAATATTTAGATGAAGAAATAAGAAAATAAACAATGAAAAAATAAATCCACCACAAAAAATATAAATTTTATGTGAGAATAAATTATTGTTAATGGAATTGGTCCATGTTCAATTGATGGATCAATTACTGATGAATAACAGATCTACATTTTTTTTTGGAAATTTCCTCAAATCCTTTTGTACACTGATCGATGATACATGATCTTGTTATTGTTTTCCCGAGAATGATCCTACAACTCTCTCTATAATGGATCCAGGTTTTTGTGGCTAACCCTGATATTTCCTCTTAGCTGTATATTTATAGTCCAAATTAAGGTCATGAAAATTTAACTGAATAAATTATTTTAATCAATTAATTTATTTAAACATTATCCTATGACTGTTCCCAACCTGAACATCTAATGTTCTCCAAGGTTATGTCACTTCTAGGGTAAAACCCACACTATGAACTTAATGGTGGCCTTAGATTTATAACCGGATCCTCTATTTAAGATATATTCCACTTTTTCATGAAAAATTCACACCCATTCTATTTAATATATTTCAAAAAATAATTACGGCTCTCCAGGACTCGAAATCTCATATCATCACAGTGCTTAGCTCTAAAAATAATTCATATAATATTATAAAGAAATAAATGTAAAAATCATAGTCATTACATTCTCCCCACATTGGATATTTACATACCAAAAAGAAAATCAAAATACTATACAAAGAGATGTGGGTACTAAGAATGCATCTAGGCCCCTTGCTCTCAAGTACTCTTCTGAAGATTCCAATGTTTCCACTGAACACATAATAAAGGAACCACTCACCCATAGAGGATCTGATCCTTCTGATCCTCAATATATATTGGGTACTCCACAAAAGTATCTCCATCCTCAATTTCCATCTCACCCTAGTCGATAACATGTCACAGGTCATCCACGTACCTCCTCAACTGTGACACGTGGAAGACATTATGTACCTGGTCTAACTCTTTTAATAGATCTAAGGGGTAAGACACCTCAAAGAATCTACATAGTATCTAGAAAGGGCCAATTAATCTTAGATATAACTTTCCACCCTAGCCAAATATTAAAAATCCACATCGAGGTGAGACCCATAGGAACACTGTCTCCCTCCTTGAACTCTAAAGGCATCCTTTTTTAGTTTTCATAGGACTTATGATGAATGTATATAGTCTACATCCAATCCTGGATTATCTAAACCTTATCTTTCATGGCTCGTACCAACTTCAAGTACATAATTTCTGACTCTCCTTAGTTAGTCTAGAATAGCGATGACTTGCAGGGTTACTCGTACAAGGCCTAAAATGGTGTCATACTGATGATGGAATGTTATTTTTTATTGTTAAAAAACTCCACCAAAGGTAGTTGATCCTCTCAACTATGAAAAAATTCCAACATGTAAGCCTGAAACATGTCCTTTTGGACATGAATGGTCTACTCAGTCTAGACATCAACCTAGGGGTGAAACCCCATGATCAAACACAAGTGAGTCCCAAAGGCCTCCTACAATCCCTTCCATAACTGATATTTTAAGAGATCATCATGGTCAAAAATTATCATTAAGGGAAATCCATGAATTTATACTATCTTCTACATGTACAAGTGTCTCAAACTCTCTAATGAACTCTACTCTCAAATACTTAGGAAGTGGGCTAACTTGGTGAGTCGGTCTATGATCACCCAGATGGAATCATGTCCTCTATACATATGAGGTGACCCCATTACAAATTCCATGGATATCCCATCTCACTTCCACTCTGGAACCTCATGGTATTGAGATAAACACACTATGACCTAGTGCTCAATCTTCAGTTGCTAAAAAGTAAGACTTCGAGAGAAAAAATCTACAACTTCTTTATTCATCCTTGGCCACCAGAAATGCTGTTAAAGGTCCTCGTATATCTTTTCCACAACTAGATGTACATCTAAGGGTGAAATATGAAACTCCATCAGCTCTCTCAATGAAACTGGTACCATATTCCATGCTATGAAAATAATGACATGCTCCCTACCTTCATAAAATCCATTAGGAGCATGTCCAGTGCCTATATGGGTACGTGGTGTCTTATAGTCAGTATCCCTAAGATATACCTCCCTGAATCACTATAAATTATAGGGGTAACAACCATCGAATGGAGGTAAGTTACTTCATCCCCATCCATAAAGGATAACTATAACGGTACCAACTACTCTGATTCCTTGCTCGTTAGCTGCAAATAAGATATCCTTATAAGAGCATGTTCTACCACATTCCCTTTCCTAAGAGTATAGAAAATACCAAAGTCCTAATCTTATAGGAAATATATACATCACCTCTATCTCAAGTCAATATCCTTCTGAGAGAAGATATACTTGAGAATATTTTGGTCAGATTAGATGATAAGTTGCACACCCATTAGGTAGTGTCACTACATATTTAGTGAAAATACTTCCACTGTTAGCTCAATATTGTGGGTCATGTAGTTATGCTCATGTGGTCTCAACTGATGTGAACCATAGAAAATCATTGACTTCCTCTGTAGTAGAACAAAACCAAGTCTGGTCCTAGCTGCATCATAGAACACTATGTACTTGACAACCTCCTCTTACAATCTCAAGATGGGAGCTCTCATCAATCTCTCCCTAAACTCCTAGAAATCCTTCTAGCACCTCCTTATCCATACGAAAGTTGTCCCTTTTAGGTCAAATATATAAAGGGGGCTTATATATTTGATAAATCAGGTACAAAGATCTGATAGTACCATGCTGACCCAAGGAAGCTTCACACCTCCATTAAACTATTGAATAGATCCTAAGCTAACACTACCTCAACCTTCACTAGGTCCACTGATACTCTATCTTTTGAGATAACATGTCCCAAAAATTGGACCTCATGAATCCGTAAATGGAACTTTGAGAGCTTCCTATAAATATGGTTCTCTTATAGGATGTCCATAACCATCCTCAAGTGTCTCACATTCTCCCCCTCAGACGCCGAGTACACTAGAATATCTTTGATGAAGACCACCACAAGTTGATCTAAAAAAAGCTTAATGATTTGTTTCATGACTCCCATAAACACTTATGGGGAATTCCTCATGCTAAATGTGTCACAAAATACTCATAGTGACCGTATAAAAAATCAAAAATTCGTCTATAGTATATCCTTATCCTGTACTCGCAACTGGTGATAGCCTGACCTTAGGTAAATCTTTTAGAACTATCTTTCCGCTCTCAAATGATAGAAGTGGTCATTGATCCTAGATAGTGGATACATGTTCTTTATATGCACCTAGTTTAGGTGATTTTAATACAAAAACTACCTTAAGATCCTACCTGCCTTCTTAGTGAACAAAATGGGGAATGACCAGGGTGAAACACTAGGCCTGACAAAGCCTATAGTACACCCAGTTTGAGTCATGTAACCCTTATTTATGTTTTTTATGTAAAGTTATTAGGTAATGTTTGGGAGAGTTTGGAATGGTTTTGGGAAGGTTTTAGAGCTTTTATAAGGGTTCATGGTTTGACCATGGTTAGTGGAAATCATGCAAATTCCCTAGGTAACTGTGCACTATGAGGTAGTGGCTAAGGGGTTGGTGCACGATTAAGGCACATGGTTTTCCAAACCATGTGGCCAGCCTAGGTAAACCATGTAGTGTGGTACATTGGAATTTGGAATAGTTGGTGCATGATTTGTCTAACCATGTTGGCTAACTATTCAAGGTCCCCCTTGAAGCAGTAGCAGGCACACAGTTAGAATAAGGTTTTTCTAACCGTGCAGCTAAACCGTGCACAGCTTAAGAAGTGGGATTTTTATAAATGGGTCTTGGTCATGATTTTCCCTAAAAATCCCATTATTACTCCCATGTGGGCCTAAATCTTGGTATTTCATCCTCTCCAAGGTTAGGGAATCTCTCCCACTCATTTTGGAAGTGTTTTTAAGGGTTTTTTTGGGGGTTTGACGGAGGTTCTCCCATAGTAAGTCTTATCTCTTGGTAGTTTTGTGGTTTTCCTTAGATATAATTCTCCCTCTCTCCCATTTTATTAGATATAATTTTTTGGTAGATAGATTTAGAGTTTTAGTCTCCAATAATGGTGACATTTGGGCTTTTTGATGTTTGGGAAAGGAATCTAAGGTGAATTTGTGGAAGTTTCACCCAGTTTAAGTGTTTGGTTGTGCAGTGGGTTATTTTCTCCAAAACCTAAGGTAGGTCGCTTCACTCCTGACTCCATTTTTCTAGAACTAGAAGGCTTAATTTAAAATTAATTGGTTTTTATTGAAATTGACTGTGATTGTCAAGTGAAAAGCTTGGTAGAAACCCATTTTTGAAGATTTGTGGATTTCAGGGAAAATTGGTATTAGTTGTGAAATTTGCTTTGTTGTTGGATTTTAAAATGTTGATTTTAAAACTGGTGTCTTGGTTGATTTATGGAAATCTCTTTGTGAAAATAGTTTTTCAATAAAAATGTGGTTTTATTGAAGGGTGTTTTGGAATGGATAATGGTTTAAGGGTGTTTTAAAATAATGGTTGATTTATTAAAGTGGGTTTAGTATGTTGTTGGAATTGCTGATTGAATTAAAGGGTTTTTTTGTTAAGAAATTATTAGGTAGTATGTCTTAGCATGCATTTTGTATATGATTTTGGAAATTTTGGATTTTCATATTGTTGTGATTTTGGTAAATGTTGTTGTGGCATGGTTGTTGGCTTAAGTGATTAATCATGCATTGGATGGGATGGATAGTGGCATGAAGTAACACTTTAAAAATGGATGGATAGTGGCTTGAAGTACCACTATAAAAAGGGTTGTAAAGTGGCATGAAGTACCACTATAAAAGTGGATGGGTTTGAACATGAACCTCCACCATCATGGGTACACCGAGCTCGAGTGCGTGGAACTTTTGAATATAGTTGAAATGTGTGTGTGGCCAAGCATGGTGAATTGATTTATGCAAACATGAGTTGGTAAATTGTGTAATTACGTGTTTGGTTATGTTTCCTTGGAAATTTAATGATTTTGGAAGAATGTGTCTTGATGAGGGTGTGTTTGGTTTGCTAAAAATTGTTACATTGTTCATTGGTTTATATAAATTGTTTTATATAATAATGTACTAATGGGTTCTATCATAGTGGTGTGTGTAGGGAAGTAATTTGAGGATACCTACTAAGTATTATTACTCACCCCCTACTTTTCCACTTTGGTGCTTTTGTAGATGTTGTATTCTAAGACAGAGGTAAAGGTAAGGCATCTCATTTCTTGAGTGGTGCCTCATGATGCTTGGGAGATTGTGGAGTTGGAGCATCAATATTGGTGTGAAGCTATGGAGTTATGTCATAGCATTCTTGGGTTTTTTTTGTTTAGTCTTCTGCTTGTTACTCTGATTCTGGATTATTTTGGTTTGATTATATTGGTTCTTTAGTAATGTTTTATTGTAGTTCATTTTTTACATGCACTATATAGTAGTTTGGTAATGGCATGTTTGGTTGGGATTTTTATTTCAAAGGGAAAATAATCCTCCAGTTTTCATGAAGCCCTCGACATTTATTTCCAGCCTTTGGCACCTTGGGGATGTCTCTTAAGGCCAAGTAGCACCTCTACCTCATATCAAGACAATGAGGAGGGGAAAGATATTATAAGTGGTATCATCTTGTTCGGTCCTTGACTTATAAGTGAAAATAGTCTTGTTTGGTCCTTGAATAAAAAATATTATCATTTATACCAGTTTTGGCATTGATATACATTCTATTTTATTTCTTGAGTTGGGATGGTATTAAGGAGTAGGATTTTCAGAACATAAAATATATAGCATAAAAGGATGTAACTAACCCTTTTATGTTGAACTCCAAGTTACCCAAGAGTTGGGTATATAAGTGTTTTGGAGACACTTATAGGAGCATGATCTCATTGTCGTGGGTGTTGAAAATGATATGAGCATGGAATTTAGGGTAGAAATGACTTCCCTCTAGGATTTCATATTTCATTTGGATTAATTATTTTTGTTGTGTTATGAATGTGTTGATTTTTGAAAAATCTAGAAATGGTTTTCAAATTTGTGGTTTGAAAAGAGAATGGTTGTGGTATTTTGAAAATGGGTTGATTTTCAAAATATAATGGATTTTCCAAAATGGTTGAACATGGAAAAATGTGGATTTTTGAAATCATGGTTACGATAGATGAAATGTGATATAATTTGAAATTGTAAGCCTTCAGTTCCTAGGGAGTGAGACTAATGGTGGTTGTTGTGTTGATAGAAATGGCACCAGATAGGTGTTGTAGAGACAAATTGGAGGATGCTGCTAAAAATGCGGTTCCTCCTGAGGCTTAGGTGAACTAGAAGCTACTTTAGAGTATAGTGTAAGCTTTCAATGCTATGGAAAGTGAGAATAAAAAGGATGAACTGAATCATGTGGACCACTCGGTTCAATTTTAGAAATAGAATCCACCCATTTTTCAGGGTGATTCAGAACTAGAAAGGTCAAAAGTGTGGTTGAATAGGATGAATCGAATATTTTATTTTCTAGTAACACTAGAGGAGTTGAAATTAAATTTATCAATGTACATGTTGGAATATCTTTCACGTCAGTGGTGGGAGTTGACAGTCCAAACAGGATTAGACCAAGGTATGACAAGGGAGGGTTTTGAGGAATTTTTTATCAAACAATTCTACCCTCACATGTTTAGAATTCAGAGAAACAAAAATCTATTTAGTTTGAATAAAGAGAGATTTTTGGTAACAAAATATGTGGTGAAATTCATGAACTTAGTCTATTTTATGCCTAAGGTTGCGACTAGTGCATCCTTAAAGTTGAGGATCTTTAGATTAGGCTTGAGGAAAGAAATTATTTCTAAATGAACAGTACTTTTGATTACCATATCAGGTATATAGTTAGTTATACATGATTTATTGTTACCATTATAGTGTAGATATTTTAGAATCCACTATTTAATGGTAGTTTCTATAGATTAATTTTCATATCAAAAGGTTGTAGAAAATCTCATGCTATAATGAGAACCTCAAGATACTATGACATAAATCTTAAACAATGGACCTATAGTCTAGATACATATAACTAACTGGACAGAGTATATGTTTGACTATTACGTGTTGAGGGAACATAAGCATTGATACTTTTTCTCATGAAGTTCACACCTGGTGATCTCTAGTAGTGAGATCATGTGGAAAGACCCTCCAATAGGAACACCACATATTTCAAGTATCATTGGTTGTTACTGTTTATAAACACGTGTAATGGAATCCTAACTTGAGATCATTTCCAATGTGTGCCATTTGATCGCATACTTTAATGGAAGTAAAAAAACCATGATAATGAAATTGTGGTGAGGTAGCTTGTGTTGGGTGGCGTCATTGGTGGTATGACATTGGTTTGAATGGTTAAGAAAGGATTTGTCGCTTCTAGGTTAAGGAAGTTATATATCTTGAGCCAAGTTGATCAGGATGGTAGTACCTTCATAAGACCATAGTCATTGAAATCGAGGTAAAATATATCTAGTTAGATCAAAAAATAATAAATCAAGAAAAGGACGATGATATAAGTATGTGTCCTACATTATGAGATATTAAAGTCGAAAATATTATATTACACGGTGTGTGTTCATTGGATGGATGTCACTACTGTGAAAATCCTTATATATTTAAGGGCTATGATGGAGTTATAGATCCCTCTCTTAGTCTGTGAATAGTATCCACTACTATCGAGATAAGGGCCTAGAGAGTCACACACAATAGCGTATTCAAGAATTTACCATATTCAGTTGAATAAGAGTTTTGGACATGGTGGGACCGAACACCAGGGTTCTGGTTTTTCCAAGGAGATACAATCACCAAATAAATAAATAAATTCATATTATTCAAGTTAAGAAAAATTAGCACTGAATTTATTTATTACATTTATTAACAAGTTTAAAATAAATACATGGAAAATATTAATTGAATGAAAACTAGTTTAAAATATTAAATTTTAATTTAATATTTTTGGGAAAGATGAGTCAAGTTAATGGCTCAATTATTATCATGTAATATATTTAATTTATTACAATAAAGTGATAAAAATATTTATGACTTAGTCTAGTAGTCATAATATGTCCTTTATAGTGAGTTAATTATTCTGGGGCCGGAAAGGCTATTCTGGGTAAGTTTATTAAATGCTATAAATAGAAGAGGAGTGAGATTTCCTAATGACTATTCATGGACTCTCTCTCTCTTAATATCTCTCAAAAAATCTAGAGAGAGAGGCTCTAGATTCAAGAGCTCATACTGATCTCTCTCTCAGGCATTGCAAACAAGGTGATACAGTGATCGTCAGAGCATCGAAGGCATCATCGAAACTCCATGCTAACACCCAGATTTCGACGAATGATACTCCTACATATTTTTAAAGTGTGTGCAGATCATCTAGAAAAATTTGGATTTGGATTCTTTAAGCAGCGATCTCCATTGATGAGTAGAGGTTGAGAATGACTTTAGATAAAACAAGGTACTTTACAGTTTTAATATTGTACTTAATCTCTTTCATGTGTGATCATGAGTAAGTAATCGGGCATCAATTCACCGATTTTGAAAATATCATTCCATTCATCATTGAAAAATTTTAAAATCACATTTTGGGGGCTTCCATTGCGTTCTTGGTACCTTCAATTGGTATCAAAGCAACAAATGAAGATTTTAAGTGAAATAAAAAATTAAATTTGCATTAAAGTGTGAAGAGGGAATTGTTATGGTCCCAACGCCACATATGAATTTTCAATCTGACACCAGATGTATAATTTGATATCGTATGAAGTCTTGAATTTGGATTGAAAATAATTCACACGGGTTATAATTTTTTAGAACATATATATTTTATTTTGTATGTTTATACCTGAATCAATGGCATGGGCATACACCTTTGAACCCGCTTATTGGCAAGAGTTATGATGGTCGGAATAGTGAAATCTAGTTGGTGATTTTTTATTCCACAATTTTTTGGAATTACATTTTAATCTTTCTTCAGCCTATATAATAAGATTTTAAATGTTTTAAGTAAAAACACATTAAAAAACTAATGTGAACTTGACATTTTGGGTGGGTGGATTATTATTGATAAAAGTAAAACTTCTTTTATTTGGTCAAAATCATTTTTTATAAAAAGACAAAAATGTCAATCATTAGACCCCCTTTCACCTTCACAGGTCATCCCTGTCTCCTCCTCCTAATGCGAGTAGCCCAAACTACTTGGAGCTGGATCCTCTTGTCCGCCGGAGTAGCCTGCTAGCCATGAGTCCCCTCCTCTTCACCACACACAGTAAGGCCACACCACTGGCCACTGCCGCCATCCAAGATAGGAAACTCTCCCTTTTTCCACACTATAATGGGTCTCCCTTTCTACTCTTCCAGTCACTATTCCAGGTGCAATGTCCTTAGCTTCCATAATCTTCCCCTTGAAGCAGCGCTTCCCTCCTCTCCCAGTTCCAGCCACCGCGGTCCTTGAGCCACCCAAATCAGCTCAGCCAGCTGCCTATCGGGAGTCCTGAGCCACTCCCCTACCTTCTCCCACTATAGCACATAGTGCCTCTAATTGGGAGACCTCTAGGTCGCTACCATCTCACCGGATACCCTTGCATGTTCTCGTGTGAACTTGTTGCCCTCATCTAACTGGTTTTTCTCCTATGCCTCCTCTAGTGAGGCCCGAAGCACCATCCGGCTCTCCCTACCGGCGAGTCGTGCCTCTCCGGTCCCATGAACCCCCATCCGACCAAATCCGGAAGAGCTAGCACCGGCCTCCGCCCGGTCCTCTTAGCAGGCAGGTTACTCCAGTCCGGTCCGCTCTACCCCATAATAGGTCTTGGGTAGGCCTACCCGACCCGAAACGGGTCTGGGTGGACCTGAATAGCATAGAAAACCCCTAGACAGGGTTATCACAGCCCAAAAGGTCCTTCGTGTGTTCAGTTCGACCCGTAGAGGCCCTAACCGGGGTTTTCAAGGCCTGTATAATTTAAAAAGACAAAATTTAATTTAATTTTGATTTTAAAATTAAATTAATTAAATATTAATTTTGGATTTAAAAATTATATTTATTTATATGGGATAAAATTAATTTGATTATGGTGTTAAATTAAATTAATTAATTAAATTAATTACTGGTTTTAAAGTTAAATTAATTAAGGGGACCAAACGACGATAATAGTTGAATTAAAATAAGTGTGATTTTTAATTTAATTACAATGCCGGTATAAATATTTTAATTCAAGTTTAATTTTAATTTATGCGTATATTATAAATATGAATTTTTATGGCATATTAAACTTTTTATGATCTATGGACCGACCAATACATGTTTGGTACGTTTTTTATTTAATTATTTAATAAATTTATGGTTTTGTAATAATTATTTTAATTAAAAGGAGATCTATAAATATTCTTAGTGTCATTATATATATAAGGTTCTATGTTTCCAATTCGGAGTTGTATTTTATACTCTTCTGTTCCCCTTGCATGTGAGTGAGTATTATTGTATAATGATGTGACAGGCAGTGAAGCACTTTGCATAAAGTTATCGTGGCACACCAGATAAGAGATGGATGCATTGGATGGGTAAGCATTGAAATTCAAGTCACAAGCGATGCAACTCAATGTATATCCCCTAGGGTCAAGTTTGATCCATTATTCACTCATTGAATCAACCATTAGAACCATCTCATGATCTGGTCAGCATTTTATTTTGCACAGTTTATTATTTTTATGAATGTGTACTTTACATGCGATCACGTAGAATAATAAACAAGAATGAAAAGATAAAATAAACATGTGACACGATGAATTTTTATATTTCATGCATGGTCAGTTGTGAGTTTGATCACATAGTATATGATTAGAAAATAGAAAATGATTTCTTTCATCACATTAAAAATATAAAACCCTCAAAGAAATATTAAGTCATAACCACCTTCCATCATTCAACTTTGAAAAAAACCTGGGTGTTCAGGGTGCTTGTCATGCCAAAGATGATGGTGTATCTTACTACCAGTGCGTTCTTATGAGATTTATGGTTTGACATAACTAAAGTTGTAGAAAAGAAGTATACAAATCTAGCTTGTTTTAATTTTATAGGAAAGTTTTGAGTAAATCAATTTATTGTTTAAGAAGTTGGGACTTCACTCAACAGATCTAGGAACCGCTATTTAATGTGGTTGGATAGCCAAATTCCTACCTTGAACCCTCCAAGTAGTGGCGTATCCCAATCTTGTAGACTATGAGGAGAGGTTCTGGGATCATTGAAACTAGAATACTCATGTGACCGAGTATTCCGATTCTAGAACAGAGGGTTCCTAGAATTTGATAAAATAGTGGGAGACATTTAGTGATTTAATTAATTAATTTATCCATAATTTCTAAACTGGTAATCGTGATAAAAATTACCAATCAAAAAGAATTTTATTTTTCTATGAAATAGAAAATTATACTACAATAAACACTGTGATGAATAATGGACAAAGTAAATGTCCTCACTGGCATGAGTTTCCAAGTGTAGTATAAGAACTTGCGTATAATACTACGATATCATAAATTAACGGTCCTAGTGTCCCCAATACCTGTTATGCTATCTCAGGAAGCGAGGGTGAGAAATTTCTTATAGGACACTCATGTATAGATTATATGATGGTCATGTCATTATGCTATCATCAATGTCCAATGCTAGTTGTAGTCTCTACATCAAGACATTGATGATATAACATGTTGTCTCATCTCTGAGAATTCTATAAGGAGTAATTGAATCAAGATATGAATAAGGTGATGGTTACATCGCTATGTGTAAATTTAAAGATGGATCATGATCTTTTAATGGATCACATTCTCATATCATTTTAACTTATTTACTCAAGTCTCGTTTTAAGTTACAAAATGAGAAACTATTGAGTAAATGCTTCATTACCAATTTAGGTAAGGTTTTACAAGTAAAAAATAATATAAAAGATAGTTTAATATTTAATTATTATAGTGAAAATTTTAAAGGCATGGTGAAAAGGCTAATAGAATGTAATTCCATAAGTACATTTACAATGTCCTTTAATGCATAGAGGTTGGTTAATTAACATGAGGTTATTTTCATTGCATATTATGAAATAAGACTATGGAAGTTTAATTGTAATAAACTGAATTAAAGAATAAAATTCTAACATCTTCTTCAAATATATTCATTAACACAAAATATAATGTTTCAGTTTTACTTCTTGGGTATTAAATATAATATTCCTTTCACATATGTGTATTGAAATTTAGTAACCAAGTAAGTACAGAAACATTACTAGAAGTAAGGTGTATTTTCCAAGCGGCTAAGAAGGGGCGATTCTTAATTTAGTGGTGAGAAGTACACGACTTCTATATTTTCCATTGAAATGATTCTTGTAAGACTATTATTGAGTATACACAAATCATTTATCTCACGTGTCTTTTGGACATAAAGAGACATTATTCTAGGTTTTTGAATGGATTTTGTTTTTGGTGTTTTATACTCAATCAATAGTTTAGTGGTACATGAATCATTGGAAATATCTTTATGAATATAAAATGTAAGACTTATTTACCTAGTTGTGGAAAGATAAAATAAAGGTATACCACAAAGCATGTAGAATTAGTTCAGCTAGAAAGCGCGAACCATTCCAAGTGTAATCTAGAGGTATATATACTTCATAATATTCATTTAATTAATTAAGGAATGGTAAAATGAAGAATGACATATGCATGGTCAGAAGATATGAGTTTCTTTAAACCAAAATACCGAAGAATATCTTTACAATGCAATAATTAATCATGATAATGTAGCATGGGGAAATTCTTATACACACATTACCTTATCTACATCATGACATTGATATTAATAAGGAGGTTCGATAATGAAGCCTTACATATTAACATTGATCAACAAAATGTAGCATGTAGTAATTACTAAATGCATATTACCTTATCTACATTATGATATTGATGTTAATAAAGAGGATCGATGATGAAGTCTTACATGTTAACATTGATCAAAAAATGAAGCATGGAGTAATTCCTAAATGCACATTTTATACATCAAGAGTTATGATGTAAATAGAATCAATGTTGCAAGTTGAAAAAACCTCCATTATATTTCATGAAATGTTTCACAAATAACAGTGATATCCCATAATCATATGCCAACTAATTTGAAAAATTGATATAGTATGGGTTATAGTATGATTTAAATCTATTATGTCATAAGGACATGTGTTTGAATGAAAATAGTTTTTTAGGACATAAATAAACTTGCATCGGGAATAATCACATTGTGCATCTATTATAATTATCTTAATGGTTACATAGGATATTACACAAATCCATAAGATAGAAAAGATATAGTCAAAGTTAATTATTGTATTTCTATATAAGGGTGTATATATCTATTATAGATAGTGGGAGCCAGATTGACTTGGGTTTAGTCAATGCTTAAGATGCATGAGTTGTTGGAATATGAACTAGTTCCACAAGTTCATGTGGAACAAGAGTATTCTAGAGACACATACTGCATAGGAAGGATAAAACCTTGGTAATGGTTTTGCATTCACCGCAGTCGGTGATACATTATTCAGTATGAATAATCATTCCTAAAATTAAGTAGTGTATGTAAATTAGATAAGATTTGAAAGACTAATTAAAATTCAATAATAAATTGTATGTATTCAAGTAAAAGGGGCTTATATTTTGAATATTGTGGTGGGTATTCAAGTGATACATGGATGGTTCAAGTGAGATACCAATAAGGCTCTAAAGGTTACACCAAGTTTTCATGACTAAATTCATTAGAATTTTACTTGTCATATCTACTTTATATGATCATTACATTTAGCATTGAATATCATGACCACTAATCATGGAAGGTGTCTCTATGATGAAATATGAAAGGGATGGTCACATCACAGAATGATAATAATAGTTTCAATTTACTGAAATCTAGTTTAGGATTGAAGTAAGCAATAGGATCAAAGAGTATTCATTTGGAATAAATATTTTCCATGTGTCTACCATAGGTTAGTAGGAGCACCATATTTTTTCAAGTAAAATATGTTCGACAACATGTAGAAAATTGATATTGGTATAACACTCACTTAAGACCAGGATAAAAGTAATTCTTCAGTGATTAACTTAAAGTAGAGGCCTAAGTTCTAGGGAACGTGATCTACATATTTAGATCTAAGTACTAATTAGACCTAGTCAATCATATATATAAATACATGGTATTTATAAATACAAGTTAGAACAATTCAAGGTAGGAATTGTTACTAATGTCACATGGCATGTATCTCTCCAGGTTGACATTTCCATTACATGGGAGGATACTAAAATAGTAAGTTTAAATCCATACGTTCAAGTGATGGATTAATCATGTATTCGTTGATATGTACAGAAATTGATATTTCTAGGATATAATTTATTGTAGGGAAATATCAGTTATATCCAGGAGAACTGCAAGTGAAGCAGTCATAGCTATCTGATTGTACTTTGGCAAGTAACAAATATATGTACGTAGTAAGTGGAGAAGAAATGATACTAGTATATAGGGGACATAAACTAGTAGTCCTTAGATCCACGTGATCTAGTATCACAATTAAGCTAAGATGTTGAACAATACAAGCTCACATAATCCATTGGAATCCATACCTATAAATACCGAGTATGTTGTAGCTTCTGGGGCAGTTAAGAAGTAGTTATTAAATGAAATTATTTGTTCCAGTTCTTATAATCACACCTAGTAAGTAATTTTTTTTCATTATCATAATTCTATTACTAGTAATAGCCATGATGTCATTTTATGACAGTAAAAAAAAGGGATATAATTAGGGATACCATCTCTTGAAAAGTTTTACTCAAGGAGATGAGGTCCCAAATAGAAGAATGGACACACGACTAAATCATAGTTGACCCAGCAACTAAAGTTGAGACTTAGTAGAAACATGATCTTAATCATGTGAGATGTAACAAGTTTGGTTAGCTAGTTGGATCTAGTTAAATTGGAAGTGTTGTAATAGTGGGTTCCATAGACCGACCTTGAATAGTACTTTTTGATTACAATATCATGTATACAATTAGTTATACATGATGTATTCTTACCATTATAGTGTATACATTTCTTCATCCACTATTTAATGGTAATTTCCATAGGTTAACTCTCATATCAAAAGGTTATAGAATATCCCATTCTATAATGAGATCCTCGAGATGCTATGACTTTAATCTTAATCAAATGTTCTATGGTCTAGATACATCTTACTAACTGGAAATAGTAGATTTTTGACTATCAGGTGCTGGGGGATCATAAGCATTGAGATTTATTATCATGAAGTTCACACTTGGTGATCTGTAGTAGTAATATCATGATGAAAAACCCACCAATAGGAACACCACATGATTTGGGTTCCATTGGTTGTTCATATCTAAGTACATGTGTAATGGTCCCCTGAATTGAGATCATTTCTAATGTGTGCCATTTGACCGGGTACTTTGATGAAATGAAAAAATAATGATAATAAAATCATGTCAATGTAACTTGTGTTGGGTGTGTCACTAGTGGTATGACATCGATTGAATTGTAAAGAAAGGATTTGTCACTTCTAGGTTAAGGTAGTTATATATCTCAAACTATGTTGATCATGATCACTACAGGAAAAATCGATTATTGCGACGGGTTATTTGTGACGGGAAAAAATCCCGTCACAATAAATCCGACAAAAAGCGTATTTGAGACGGGAATATATGCCTCTTGCAAATGATCAGTTATTTGCGACGGGAATACAGGACCCATCGTAATAGTTATGGCACAGTTTGCGCACCAAAACGCGGGAAGCTTATTTGCAACGGTGGCCTTCGTCCCGTCGCAAGTACCCGGAGGTGGTAAATACTATTTGCGACGAGAAAATTACCCGTCGCAAAACACTATTCAACAAGTGTTATTTGAGATGGGTCCCATCGCCAATACCAGCAGTGGTAAATAGGATTTTGCGATGGGGATATCCACCTGTCGCTAATGGTATGTTGGCCTACAGGTATTTGAGACAGGAACGTCGCAAAAACCCTTTTAACTGCCGCCCGTATTAAATGCGGGCGAAGGTATTTGCGATGGGCCCATCTCCAATACCGGCAGTGGTAAATATCCATTTGCGACGGGGATACCCGCCCGTCGTGAATGGTATGTCGGCAGGCAGCTATTTTCGACGGGCTCGTCGCAAAAACCCTTTTAACCGCCACCCATAGTTATTGCGGGTGAAGGTATTTACGATGCTACACCGGTACAAACACTAGTATTTGCAACGGGATCCCGTCGCAAATAAGACCTTCGCAAATATTCAAACCTATATATACCCCCATCCATTTCTTTTCAAATCATTCAGATCTCTTCCTCTTTTTTTTCTCTCTTTAAATTTCTGTTCTAAGTAGAATTTTTTTTTAATTTTTTCTTACGAGGAGAGCAGAGAAGGAGTTAGGAGGTGAAAACTGCTTCAAAATATCAAAGGTATTTATAGTTTTTTTAATTTTTAAATTATTTATAATTGTTGATTTTATTTTTAATTGTTATTTTTAATTTTTTTTAATAGAATGTTTAGTAGCTATATAGTATAATTAGATTAAGTGGTTGTACCAGATAGTCCTTGTTTGGATACGAACAAGTAGAGGCGGCTCTGGCATAGATGTATCTAGGAGTGAAAACTCTGACAAGGTGTTTCGAGCTTGACTCAGGGTAACCTGGTACACGACAACAGGCCTTGCTGCACTCTTGGTTCGACACTCCCAGAAGATGTTTTGGTAATAATTAGAAATAAATATATTTAATTAGAAATAAATATAAATAGTTATATTTAATTAGGAATAATTATATAATTATTAAATAATTAAGAAATAATTATATTTAATTAAAATAATCATCAAATAATTAGGAAAATAATTAGATTTAATTGATTAGAAATAATTGGGAAACAATAATAAATAATTAGGAAATAATTAGAAATAATTAGGAAACAGTTAGAAATAATTAGGAAATAATTAAAAATAATCAGGGAAGAATTAGAAATAATTAGGAAACAATTATAAATAATTAGGAAACAATTAGAAATAATTAGGAAACAATTGGAAATAATTAGGAAATAATTTGAAATAATTAGGAAACAATTAGATATAATTAGGATACAATTAGAAATAATTAGGAAACAATTAGAAATAATTAGGAAACAATTAGAAAAAAATTAGAAATAATTAGGAAATAATTAAAAATAATTAGGAAAATTAGCAAGTGTGATTGACCGCTCATCTACCTCAATTTTCTTTTCATTTGTGTGTTGAGGCTTGACAGGAAACTTCTGCCTCCACATGTAATATTTGCTTTTACTGTTAAAATTGTCAACCTCCTCGCCAACATAGAGGTAAGGAGGTTTATAATTTTGAGAGTAAAAGTAAATACTACATGTGGAGATAAAAGTTTCCTGTCAACCTCAACACACAAATGAAAAGAAAATTGAGGTAGATGAGCAGTCAATCACGTTTGTTACTAATTAGTAACATAATTAGTAATATAATTAGTAACATAAATAGTAACATAATATAAAATATTATATTACTATAATATTAATAAATAAATAATACTAATAATATAATTATTTTATTATTATATGTTTAATATTTATAAAAAATATTAATATTATTAAAATTATAAAAAATTTATAATATATTACAATTATCAATATTTTCAACATGTTTTGATTTATTCTTAACATGTTCAAATCTTAAAGGGTCGCCAATTTTCAGGTCATGCCCAATAAAAAGTTTGCGTCAACTGTGTCCAATGTAAACTCTATAATTTTTCTTGCTTGGTTGATCACCTCGCAAGTAGCATTGCAATAGGACAACCCAAGTCATGTCTTTCTCATCTATAAGAATCATATCACATGACTTTTTATATAGACCATTCTTTCTTGAAAAATTAAGGGAAAGATACTGAAGTTCTATTAATTTTTCAAGAAAGAATGATATATGTAAAGGGTCATGTGAAATGATTCATAAAGACGAAAACGACATTACTTGTGTCGTCCTATTGCAACACTATTTGCAAGGTGATCAACCATGTAAGGACAATTATATAGTATAAATTGGACATGGTTGACACAAACTTTTTATTGGGCATGACCTAAAATTTGACGACTCTTTAAGATTTTAACATGTTAAGAATAGAGCAAAATCTGTTGGAAATATTGAGATTTGTAATAATTAGTAATAATTAGTAATAATTAATCAAAAATCAAATAAATTCAAGTACATGGTTATAAATTGGCACAATTTCCAGTGGATTGGAAGCTACCTTTTGTTCAACATCTCATATCTTTGATACTTTCTCCCACTGAAATCAGTATAAAAAATGTGCTCTAACGTATGTCAGAGCAAGTTTTTCATACTGATTTCAGTCAGGAGAAAGTTAAAAAGAGATGAGTCGTCGGACAAAAGAGGATCTTTTCCCTGACGACTCATCTCCTTGTAAGGAGATGAGTTGTCAGGAAAAAGAGCTGCTGCCAATCCGCTGGAAACAAATAATAATTAGTAATATAATCTCCACAATGATGATTACAAAATTTAATTTCATTATTTAAGAATATTTCAATTTTCAAAGTATTTATATGTATTGATAAATTAATAATAATTAGTGGGGATGATTACAAACTAACTGTGTCGCCTATAATTATTGGTAATTACTAAGAAATAACTATAATTATGCATCTTCTCTTTTTAGGATATTATTTTTATTATATCATATTATTTAACAACAGTCGTGGTTTTAAATTTTGTAGAAACATATATATGAATATGGAACAAGGAAATCGACATCAATCATTATTAGATAATCGTGCTTGGATAAATCAGCGCATAAATCCAAATGGTTCTAGTTTAAATCCTATATATGTTGATGGTGTTGATGCTTTCTTATCATTTGAATCATCAAACCCGGAATTTGTTTCAGAAGGGACAATTAAGTGTCCTTATAAAAAATGTGCTCTGAGAACGTTTGAGACATTTGACATTGTTGGGAAAAATCTCTTGCGTTATGGTTTTCAATCAGATTATATTTTTTGGTATCAACAAGGTGAACACAGTTCTAGAGAAGATACTAATAATTTGATTCCGGATCCATCACGGTTTCAGAATTTAGTACATGATGTTGTAGGGTCATTCGTTCAACAAACTGAAATCGAGGATGATGTTGATTTACCTCCCGAGTTGGAAACATCTGAATTTGTTGAGTTGTTCAGGTCTGCTGAGGATGCATTATATCCTGGTTGCAAGATAAGAAAATTAGAAGCAGTTTCAAAATTTATGGCTATTAAATCAGATAATGGAATGTCAAATAACTGTTTTGATCAGATATTTTCTTTGGTTAAAGCATTGTTACATGAAGGAAATGTGCTGTCTGCTAATTATTATGAGAGAAAGAGACTGGTTTATAATCTGGGCCTTAGTTATCAGAAGATCCATGCATGTTCAAATGATTGCATCTTATATTCTGGTGAAAATGAGTCGTTGTATAGTTGTCCACATGTGGACAATCGAGGTATAAAGAATCTCAATAAGGTAAGTATGGATTGATTCCTGTAAAACAGTTGAGATATTTCCTGCTTACACGCAGGTTGCAGCGTTTATTTATGTCTCAGAACACAGTGACAATGATGTCATTGTAGAAAACCAATATTTCAAATGGTAAAATTTTGATTCATCCATATGATGGTGATTCATGGAAACATTTTGATCAAGTGCATCTGTCTTTTTCTTTAGAATCCCAGAACGTGCGATTGGGTCTTTCTACTGACGGTTTTTATCCATTTGGAGCTTTTGGTAGTCAGTATTCCTGTTGGCATGTCTTTATAACTTCGTACAATTTTCCTCCATGGATGTTGATGAAAGAGCCTTATATCTTTTTGACATTATTAATCCTAGGAAATCTGAAAAAGAATATTGATGTTTATTTAAAACCATTGATTGATGAGTTAAATTTATTGTGGAGTCATGGTGTTGGTACATATGATGCTGCTATAAAACTGAATTTTGTAATGAAAGCTGTTTTAATGTGGACAATTAGTGACTTCCCGACATATGGCATGTTAACTAGCAGGAGTACACATGGTCCAAAATCATGTCTTTACTATATGGGAGACAACAAATCATTTATGCTCATGAATGGAAAAAAACCTTGCTATTTTGACTGTCATTGCAGATTTCTTCCAATCGATCATCCTTTTCGGAGGAATAAATCTCATTTCAAAAAAGGAAGAATTTAAAGAGATGAACCTCCAAAAATGATCTCAGGTACAGAGTTACAATCAGTTGTATTTTCATTACCTTCCATCACTTTTGGACCAACCATAAACCAACAGAAAATTCTTGGCTTTGGGAAAGAACACAATTGGACAAAACGAAGCATTTTTTGGAATCTGCCATATTGGTCTGATTTGTTGGTCTGACACATATTGGATGTCATGCATATTGAGAAGAACTATTTTGATAATTTATTTCATACGGTTTTGGATACACCGGGTAAAACCAAAGATAATGTAAAGGCACGATTAGATCTTGCCCAAATTTGTAGGCGACCAGAACATGAATTGTTTGAAAATGTCAGATCACACAGATTAATGAAGCCAAAAGAAACTTATACACTGACCAAAGAGAGTCGCTTATTATTTTTCAGTGGATTGCAGATTTGAGACTTTTAGATGGCTATGCTTCCAACTTGGGCAGATGTGTTAAAAATGGTCATATTACCGGATTAAAAGGTCATGATTGTCATGTTATAATGGAAGGAAGTATGCCTATTGTATTAAGAGGTTTGTTGAATTCTAATATTTGGGATTCGATAAAAAATATATCATATTCTTTTCGATTCATGTGTGCGGCGACAACAGACTACGATACACTAAGAAAACTTGAAGAAGTTGTTGTTGTAATTATATGCAAACTGGAAAAAATCTTTCCGCCCGCTTTCTTTGACTCAATGGAACATTTGATATTACATTTTCCACATGAAGCAATATGTGGGGGTCCAGTTCAGTTTCGATGGATGTACCCATTTGATAGATGCATGCAGAAATTGAAGAAAAAAGTCTGTAACAAAGCATCAGTTGAAGGCTCAATTGCTGAAGCTTATTTTCAAGAAGAAATTGATTTATTCTGCTCTCATTATTTTTAATCTGAATATCCCTCAAAATTTAACCCAATGGCCCAGAATGAGGGGAATTTTTATGATGTTATGAACAATCAATTATCATTTGTCAATTAGCCCGAACTTGGATTTGGTGGAGTTCATGATAGATGGATTTCAGATAATGAACATCATAGAGCTCATACATATGTTCAACTCAACTGTGAAGAAATGTCACCAATTGTACAGTGAGTGATCCTATCCCTTGTTCTATAGATTTTGTTACAGTAAATTAATCATATTGTATTTGTAGGTTATATGATGATCATATCAAGAAACAATTTCCACAAATTACAGCAGGTGGCTTAGAAGAACGTAGGCAAAAAAAATTTGCCTTGGGTTTCAAAAATTGGTAACATACATTTTTTTTGTTTTACATATAAAATCAATTTATTACTTGTAATAGTGATAAATGTTTTATAAATTTTCAGGTATCTGTACATGCTGATAAGATTGATAGTCGATTGCGTATATTGAGTAGTCCACCATCCAAAATGGCTAAATCTTATAATGCATATGTGGTGAATGGTTATCGCTTTCATACACGTGCATATGTGGAATCAAAGAAAACAATGAATTGTGGTGTTTGTTTGAAGGGATCACATCATAGAGATATTGATGTTGACTTTTATGGCATGCTTAAAGAAATTATTGAACAGTGTTATTTGGGACAGAATTATGTAACAATGATTAAATGTCGATGGATGGATACTGAGAGAGGCTTGCGTATTCATCTGACTCATGGAATTGTTGATATTAAACATAAAAGTCTTCTTACAATAAATGAACCATTTTTATTGGCTCATCAGGCACATAAAATTTATTATGAAAAATATTGTGCTACTACAAAAGAGTTGGATGATTGGTGGAGTATAATAAAAGTTAAATCTCAAGAAAATCATTTTACTCAAACTGAATGTGGTTCTACTAAAGTGCAAGGAAATGAAATTTTTCAGGACACTTCTCAAAACACATCTTTTTCACAAAGAGACATGAATATCGAGGATGACACCCCACAGTTAAGGGTCGATGGTGACGATGTTGTCAATGATGTTACAACTGAATTTGAAATGACAAGAGATGATGAAAGTGAAACAAATATGGAAATTGATGATGTTGATGAGGAAGATGAAAACATTGACATTGACAACTATGTAGATGATGATGAAGATGAACATTGACACAGTAAAATGCTGGTTAGAATCATAACAAATAAATATCGATACATAATAGTTATTTTTAACTCTTTGCCAATAACAATCATTTCATGTTTCAGATGGACTCAGAAACATTTTGTCAGTTGCTGGAGGCCGATCTACCTATGGATGATGAGGTTCTTGAGTCATCTGACCCTCAGGCTGTTGGCACTATAGGGGGCACTCAGAGGGGGCTTGGTCTTGCCAGACTGATGATTCCAGATCCTATCCCGGAGTGACGTCCACCTCTTGGATTCGATGTGCACACGCGGTGGTATGGTAACCTGTGTATTTTAGTTATCTTTCATTATAATTTATTTATATTCTAATTGTTTGATTATTTGTTCTTTTTCCACAGTTTTACGCATATAACTATCGGACAGGGGAGCGCTATCTTGCGCAATTATTTTTCTCAGCCCGGGCTCACATGGGATCAGATTCTCACTGATGTGCATGCTGCCATGTTCGATCATTGGCTGGTACGTAATTAAATATTATTTATTTTGAAATTTAATTCATTAATAACTTTATATTAGGGTTTATGGTATCCCATCGACGAGAGCATGTGTGCCACTATCCACGAGCCATGGGTGGTGTCTATGTGTGACCGTTTCCGTCAGTTTTTGCATAATTTGAGAAAGACGGCTGTGAGGAAAGCTGGAGTGAAAGAATTTGATGAGTCTTGTAGAGCCCACTGACCAGAGTAAATTTCATCTCACGTTTGGGATGGATTATGTACACACTGTTTGGGCGGTGGGTTTTAGAGGAGATCTGCACTGGGTCGACACAATTGGGGGAGACAAGAGGTGACGCATCGATCCGGTAGTCATACATTTAGTGTGCATAGAGAGCATCTGGTAAGTACTTTTTTTTAATATTTTATACAACTTAAAATATAAACAGTTTATTTTATATTCATATAGGAAGCCGAGCAGCCCGGTATTACGATGTACGACATTTATCGGAGGATGTACACTGATCCGACTACTAGAGAGATTAGAGGTGACCGCCAGTGTCAGATTGTGGTCAGTATTAATTTCTTTTAAGTTTGAAAATTAAATGCATATAATATTTTCATTGTTTTAATTTCTAATTGAAACATAAGGAGTCATATGAGTTCGTGACCTCTCAGACAAAGGCTAAGAGTCAATACGAGATGGGTGATCATACTAGTGCCCACCATTTTGATGAGACGACATGGATGCAGGCGACCCAGTATTGGTTCGAAAAGGGCCGAGTAGTTGGTATCGGCTCTCATTTGACTCCTGCAGCTTATTATGGTATTGCTGCGATGTCGGCATCCAGCTCGAGAGAAGCTCATGGAGAGACATCTTCTTCTGCCTCACAGTATCAAGAGCAGCTGCGTGCTCAGAGTCAGCTTATAGAGGATTTGCGTCATGGGTAGGAGCAGATGCGTCAGCAGCAAGATGAGGAGATGCGTCAATGGTAGGAGCAGATGCGTCAGCAGCAGGATGAGGGGAGACATCGATATGAGGAGCAACATCAGGATCAGATGGAGTATATACGTCATTTGACTCATAATTTAGGGATGGAGTTTTCTCCACCACCTCCTCCAGGTCCTCCAGATTATCCACCCCTAGTGATTTTTTTACATGTAATAAACATTAGAGTTTGTAGTTTATTGTCATATTAACTATTTACAATTCCTCTTTCATATTGGTACGAATATTGCATGATTTAATTTGTTTTTATTTTTTTTAATATTTTATTACTTATTAGTATTATTTTTAATGTCTGCTTATTTTAGTAATATTACTTTTAATATTTTATATTTATTGTTAATATTGAGAAGTTTATAATTTTATAATTTTATTAATATTAATAATATTAATATTATTTTTTCATAAATATGTATGGTTATTTTAATAATAATAATATTATATTAATTTTATATATTATTAATATTAGTATTATTATTATTATTTTTTATATTAATATTTCATAATATATAATATGATATTATTTATATTATTATTATTATTAATTTTTGATATTAATATTTCATAATTATATTATATATATTTTCTATTATTAATATTATAATAATATCATTTCTTTATATTACTAATATTAATATTATTATTATATACATAATTTAATAATATTATTATTATATTAATTTTTTTATATTATTAATATTAGTATTATTATATTATATTATATTATTTATATTCTGATTATTATTATTTTATATTAATATTTCATAATTATATTTTATATATTTTTTTATTTATATTATAATAATAGAATTTTTTATATTTTTAATATTAATATTATTTTTATATAATATTATACGATTTGTATTAATTATTTTTTTTTTATTTTTTTAGTATTTACGACAGACATATTTGCGATGGGATTTCCCATCGTAAAAATCTTTTTACTGTAATATTTGCGATGAGAAGAATACCCATCGTAAAAACGTTTCTGCGACGTTCCGTCGCAAATACCTTCGTCGCAAATATTTTTTAAATTTTCCATTTGTGAAGGGTCAGAAACCCGTCGCAACTAATATATCTGCGACGGCCCGTCGCATATACCTTTTTTATATATAAATGAAAACTCATTTGCGACGGGGGGAAAATACCGTCGCAAATACTCTTTTTGTGATGGGATGGCCGCAAAAACACCTATTTGCGACGGAGCCCCGTCGCAAATAGTCCGTTTTCCTGTAGTGGATGGAAGTACCTTCATAAGACCATGGACATGGTAGTCGAGGGTAAATACATCTAGTTAGATAAGAAACTAATAAATCAAGAAAAGGATGATGACACGGTAAGCATCCTGCTTTATGAGATATTAAAGACAAATAGATTATATTACACAGTGTGTGTCCGTGGGTTGGTTGTCGCTGCAGAGACAATACTTATCTATTTAGGGGCCATGATAGATTTCTAGATCCTACTCTTGGTCTATGAATAGTATTCACTACTATCTAGATAAGGGTCTAGAGGGTCACACACAATAGAGTATTCAAGAATCTTCCATATTCAGTTGAATATGATTTTTGGACATGGTGGGCCCCACCACTAGGGTTTGGGTTTTGTCCAAGGAGATACGATAACCAAATTAATAAACAAATTCATATTATTCAAGTTAATAATAATTAGCGTTGAATTTTTTTATTTAATGTATTTACAAGTATAAAATAAATATATTGAAAATATTAATTCAACGAAAATTAGTTTAAAATATTCAAGGTTCATTTAATATTTGTGGGAATAATGATTCAAGTTAATGGATCATTTATTATCACATAATATATTTAATGTATTACAAGAAAGTGATAATAATATTTAGGACCCATTTCATTAGTCATAATATTTTGTTTGTAGTGCGTTAATTATTCAGGGGATGGGGTGGATATTCTAGGTATGTTTTTTAAAAACTATAAATAGAAGAGGAGTGAGATTTCCCAATAACTATTCATGTACTATCTCTATCTATTCATCTCTCTCCCATAGTCTAGAGAGAGGCTCTGGATCTAGGATCTCATTTCGATCTCTCTCTCATGCATCGCATGTAAGGCGATGTAGTGATCATCAGAGTGTCGAAGGCATCATCAGAACTCCACGCTAGCACCCAGATTTCAACGATCGCTGCTCCCATAAATTTTTGAAGATAGTGTGGATGATCTAGAGGAATTTTAATTTTGAATTCTTCAAACAGGGATCACCATCATCGAGAAGACATCGAGCATGATGTCAAATTGAACCAGGTACATTATGGTTTAAATTTTGTGCTTAATCTCTTTTATGTTTGATCCTAAGGAAGTAATTGGAAATTGATTCATCGATGTTGACAAGTTCATGTCGTTCGTTGGTGAAATTTATAAAATCCCATTTTTGGGGCTTTCGCTGCAGGCCTAATACCTTCACCAAAATTGTGCTCCTCTATATAATCGATTATACAAAGATTTTGAATAGAGTATCAGTGGTAGAAAGAGACATCATATAGGTTATAGGTAGGGGAAGCATGCTTGTACCGATGGGAAATGATGGGAACTCTAACCTGGGGAGCAAGCAGAAGAGGGACACTTATTTCTAGGGTAGGAGTATGGCTCATAATCCAATGGAATGATCAATGAATCTTTTTATAAAGCCTCAAAGTAATCCAGGATGTTTTCAGTGTGGTTCTACAACCCACATAAAGCGAGATTGTACAAAACAACCTCAATCTTGTCATAACTACAAGAAAATGGGCAACCCTAGGAATTATTGTTGTAATTCTTTGAGGTCGGGTGTTTTTGATGTAAAGATCACTATCATGGGTGCCCTCAAATGATTGGTGTGATTTTTGGGTACTTAGGTGCAGCAGAGTGGCTGACCAAAGTCGTCTCTCAAAGGAAGAAGTGAATTAAAACAACTTTTTAGAGGTATTCTAAAAATAAAATAAAATAGAGTAAAAAAACTACTTTAAAGGATGGGTTTGGTTATAGTTTATAAATCTAGAAGAAGGTTGCTGGAAAAATATTGTATTTTTTTTGTTTTAAAATGAATTTTCATTAAAATGACACAACAAGAAGATGTTTTTAGACAATATTTAAAAGACATAATCGATCTTACTGTACCTATTCAATCAATTATTTACCATTATCATTTAAATTAACATCCACTTAATTATTATCCCTTAACTTTTTAACCCCCGAACCCTACGAGAATTAACCTTACCACAAAGATGAAGTGAATTAAACCCAAGGTTATCTTCAGAACATGTAATCGCAGCACCCTGCTCTGATTGATGTTCTAAAGATAGATTATGGTCAGTTGTAAATTAAGGCACATTTCCATTCTAGAAATGAGAACTAATTGAGTTTATGGATTATGTTTGAACTCTACAAATTAATCCCATGTGGTTTTGAATTGCCGGTTAAGGTTGCGCTCTCACAGTTCACACAATTCCCGACCTCGCCTGTTTTGTGTTAACTATTAAATTGCATGATTAGTTTCATTTAAATTAAAAAATCAATTAATAGATCATAATATGTGAATTACAGTATCTCATTGATTCAAAATAAATGAATGAACAAGGATAGAGTTTGATCGATTACTAAAAATAACTACTCTTCCATGGGCGGTGTAGTCATCGTAGAAACATTTTGCACGAGCAAAGGTTTAGAAAGGGTAGAACCCAATCACATTTCTACTCTTGATTCCAACCCAATTATAAAGATTAAGATAATAAGAAATTTAAACCAAACAGAAGAAAAAATAAGAAATAAAAGAAGAACAAAGAAGTTTATTATGAAAGCACAAACATTACAACATGAGAAAGAAGAATAGGGCTTTGACAAAGAGATACTTGGTTCAAGAGATACCCTTATTTAATTGCTTGGATAATTGGAGTGGAACCTCTTCTCCTCTTACCTAAACTTCCAAATTCACGTCCCAACCCCACCAAATTAGAAAAACACCAATTTAGAGATTGGTGGGGAGGCTAGGTTCAAAGTGGTTTCAAGTGTGAATAGAGAATCTCGACAAAATATTTTATGCCAAATTTCACTGCCCATTTACCCACCAAAAAGTGTGCATCAGCTATTTTTTCAGTAGGATTATTCGCGCGATAATTAGTCATGTAGCTCCTCTCAAAATTTGGGTCTGATCCAAGCACGTATGAAAGTGTTATGGCCCAAATACAGAACCCATGTCCATTCTTCTGAGTCTTTCCCACCATTGAATTAATGGCCCATTTAATCAATCCAAATGCACTATTTATCTCTAGTGTCCTGAATAAAAGTTGTATAAAATTAATTTATAAACACCTTTTCAAAATATTAAGTTGAAATAAGTCATATTCAAATATTTAAGTTCAAAATACTACAATGCATTTTAAAAGGGTAAAACTAGAATTTTAATCAAATTTTTAAATGAATGATCTAATCCCAAATATTTCATAAATGAACATATTTAGCACAATGTGAGGAAATTATGTCATTGATTAACAATAAGATATTCAACAAAATAGTGTTTTTTCTACTCCCCCACACTTACCCTTTTGCACTCCTTGGAAAAACCTCATATCAAGTAAACATCAATATCAAATCAAAACCAATTTTAAAACACATATCCTTGAGATCAAACAATTACACTCCATGAAATGAAAGATATCAAGCCTCATAAAAAACCATTATTTCATGTTCTTTATTTATATTATTCAACATATTTCCACTTTATTTATCCTCCCATGCACAAAACACTTACCTCACTTGAATTTTCTCTTATCACACAAATGTCGAAAAAAATTCAATGTATTTCTCATCCAAACTCATACAAGGGTCACCATACCCTTGATAAATTCCTAAATCACTACCCGATGTGATTCGAGGACATATTTTTATCATGAGGACTTTTCAGGGTTATTCTGTGGCTTTCGGTTGGAAGGATTTGGATGTGAAGAATTCTAAGGCTGAATGAAGATGACTTGACTATTTTGAAGCAAAATTGCATTAATATAATTTTCACTTAAATATGGTCTCCTCCTCAATCGACATAACATTGATTCATGTTCATCATCATGAAAAATAAAGGAATGTGCACACCATTCAACATTTCAGTAGTAAAAATTTCAATCTTCTCGAACTTGATTTTCTTAAAAGCTCCATATAGGAACAACTTTCCCCCTCTATTAGAAGCTCCAAAAAGGCATAACTTATTTTATCATGAAAGCTCCATAAAGGAAAAGATTTAAATATAATGTTTTTCTTCACCAGAAAACACATCTCTTCAGAATTTAATTTTTCACCCGATGTATCACAAAAATGTGGTGGCACAACACAAGACATCTTCCCCCACACTTATGCTCAACTAGATTATGCAATTTCACTTCAAGAGTTGGTTGGATAGGGAAAATTGGATTGTAATGTGGCTAACCTAACAGGTTGTGCATGGATTATAAGGGATAAAAGGATTAAATGTTCAAGGTAGGCCATTATAAAAAAGGATTCTTTAAAATAGGGGCTTTAATACCAAACAAATGCCTCAATCATTTAAACATAAGTACCTCAAACCCTCAAGTTTTGACAGGAATAAATCAAATTCTGGTTAAATCAAGCATGGTTTGGTTCTCTCAAAAAGTGAGGTGAATGTAAAGAATAAGAAAATAATAGTTTAGAAGCCTCACAAGAAAGTGGTTTCAAATATAAAGACAGTGACATGTGTCATGGTTCAAAATTTAGTGTAATTTTCATGAAATTACTAAATATTTGAACTTGAAACAAATTCATTTCATCATTCATTTAAGCTTAGTTTCAAGGGATAAATTTCTTCACTTATTGATATGGATTTAAAAATGGTGATGAGAATCATTTCATCTCAAAAGTTTCAAAAACACACCGAAAATTGAAAAATAAACACACAAAATTTGAATAACACAAAAAAAAGTTTTGTTTTATTTTTTTTAAACAGGAAAACAATTGAAATTACTAAACTAAAAGGTTCCCTCCCCCACACTTAAAATATTTAATTGTCCCTAATGTGAACCCATGTGATGATATATGCACATGAAATGTAAAATTTTAAATAGGACAAAGAATAAAAAAGTTAAAGGGTTAGGAACAACCTGATGTGCTCAAGTGATGATGGGGTCATGCAGTGTGATAAAATCCACTACATCAGTAGGAAGTCCCTCAATGTATCTATTCAAATGTTTCCCATTGACTGTAAAGCTCCTTCATGTGTCCTCTTGTGTGATCTCCACTGCACCATAAATAAAAACATTAGTCACAACATAAGGACCTAACCATCTAGAACACAACTTACCAGGCACCAGCTTCAGTCGTGAACTGTAGAGAATAACTTTCTATCCAACATGAAACTACTTTTGTTGGATCATTATATCATTAGATGATTTTGTTTTTTTTTCTTATAGAACCTTGAGTTCTCCGATGAAGACAATCAAATCTCCTCAAGCTCTTGAATTTGCAGCTTCCTTTGGATTCCAACTTGGGCTAAATCCATGTTGCATTTCTTTATATCCCATTAAGCTCGATGCTAAACCTCCACAGGGGAATGACATGTTTTCCCAAAAACAATCCGAAATGGGGATATACCAATGGGTGTCTTGTATGCTTTCCTATAAGACAACAATGCATCATCCAAGTGCTTTCTCCAATCTTTCCTATTTGGCTGCACAGTTTTATCTAAAATCTGTTTCAATTCCCTATTTGAAACCTCAGCCTCGCCATTTGTTTGAGGGTGTTATGGTGTTGATATTTTTTGTGTCACCCCATACTTCTAAAGAGGGGAAGTACAATTCCAATTGAAAAAGTTTGTCCCTTGATAACTAATGATGGCCTTCGGTACTCCAAACCTGCAAAAACATTTCACTTTGACAAAGTCCACAACAACATGAGAATCGTCAGTCCTCGTGGCCTTAGCCTCCACCCATTTACTCACATAATCAACATCAACCAAAATGTACAAAAAACCAAATGAACTAGGAAAAGGACCCATTAAATCGATGCCCCATACATCAAAAATATCACAGAATAGTATGGGTTGTTGGGGCATCTCATGTCTCCTAGAAATGTTCCCAGTGTGTTGGAAACAAGAGAATGACTTAAAAAACACATGGGCATCATGGAATAAGCTTGGCCAATATAATCCAGAGTCCAAAACTTTCCTAGATGTCTGTTGGGGTCCAAAGTGTCCACCACAAGCAAGTGTATGACAAAATTGTAAAATAGACTCCAACTCATGATCAAGAACACACCTCCTAATAACTTTATCACTACACATGTTCCAGAGGTATGGATCATCCCAAACATAATACCGAGACTCACTTTTTAATTTTTGGACTTGATGTTTCTTTAAATTTTTAGGGATTTCAGAGGCCAAAATGTAGTTAAATAAATCTGTATACCAAGGATGTGTACCTAAGATGGAATAAATATTCTCATTGGGGAATGTGTCTCGAAGTGGTACCTGGTCCAAGGTGTAATCATCTAGTGTGTGAGTAAGCCTACTCATGTGGTCCTCCACCATGTTTTCTGACCCCTTTTTTCCATTATCTCAATATCGAATTCTTGAAGAAGTATCATCCATCGGATCATCCTGGGCTTTGCATCTGGCTTCTTCAAGAGGTACCTCAGAACTGCATGGTTAGAAAAAACAACTACTTTAGAGCCCAATAAATTTGAATGGAATTTATATAAAGCAAATATAAAAGTAAAAAACTCCTTTTCCATTGTTGTGTAATTGTATTGGGCTGAATCCAGTGTCCTCGATGCATAGGCGATCACATGTGAACGTCCCTCCACCCTCTAAGATAAGACGACTCCAACCGCGAAGTTGGAGGCGTCACACATAAGCTCAAAAAGGAATATCCCACCGTGGGGACTGTATAATTGGTGGAGTGGTCAGACACTTCTTTAGATCATCAAAGGAAGTCCGGAAAAAATCGTCAAACACAAAATCAGAATCCTTTTGAAGTAATCATGACATAGGAAGAGGAATCATACTAAAATCTTTGATGAAGCACCGATAAAATCTTGCATACCCTAGGAAATATCTAACATCACACAAACATGAAGGATAGGGTAAGGATGAAATAATGTCTATCTTAGATCTATCAACCTTTATCCCATGTTTTGACACTACATTCCCTAAGACAATTCCATGCTCTACCATGAAATGACACTTTTCAAAGTTCATGACCAGATTCTTCTCAATACAACGATTCAACACCTTTCCCAAACTACTTAGACATTCATCAAATGAAGACCCATACACTGTAAAATCATCCATAAATAGCTCCATGCAGGTCTCAATAAAATCAGAAAAAATACTCACCATGCATCTCTGGAAGGTACCTGGGGCGTTGCAAAGTCCAAATGGCATCCTTCGGTAGGAAAACATACCAAAAGGACAAGTGAATGTTGTCTTCTCCTGATCCTCCAGAGCAACAGGAACCTGAAAATATCCCAAAAATCTATCCAAGAAACAATAATCTGTTTTCCCAGCAAGTCTCTCAAGCATCTGATCAATAAATGGGAGGGGGAAATGGTCCTTGTGAGTAGATTGATTTAGTTTCCTATAATCAATACACACACGCCAACTATTTTTCACCCTCATTGGAACTACTCATCTTTCTCGTTTTTTTACAACAGTAACACCACTTTTCTTAGGCATAACCTAAATAGGACTTACCCACTGAGAATATGAAATGGGATAGATTATACATGCCTCATCCAATTTTTCAACCTCTTTTTTAACAACCTCCAGAAGGGTTGGATTGAGTCTCCTTTGTGGTTGCCTCACTAGTTTAGCCCCATCCTCCAAAAGAATCCTATGCATGCAAATGGAGGGAATAATACCTGATATGTTAGCCAAGGTCCACCCAATTTCACTAATTTTCTCCCTCAAAAGATTCAAAAGTTTTTCTTCAAGTTCAAAAGAGAGATTGTTAGCAATGATAACAAGTAATTTCTCACCACTTAACATGTATGAGTATTTGAGATTTGATGGTAATGGCTTGAGTTACAGTGTAGGGGGGTGGTGTATGGATGGAGACATAGAAGGAATAGAAATATGTGCACAAAGAGCATCGGTATTAGAATAGAAATCATCAAAATCAGAGAATAAAGCATCAAATCCAATAGCATACTCAATCGCCATGTCATAATTAGAGTTCACATGATCAAAATCAGAATATGATTCCATTTCAAAATCAAATCTACGAGATTCTTTTTAACTAGAAATAGATATGGAAGTACTATTAGACATCAAACTAGAACCAATACTCATAATCTCCCTAAGCATAGAACAATTAAATTCCATGGGGTTTTTATTTGGTGGTTCAAAATGGGAGATAACAAATGCAGAATGGTCCTATGAGGGGTACTTCATGGATTCCCTAACATTAAATATCACAACTTCATCCCCAAAATACATGGAAAGTGTACCCTAATTGACATTTATGATTGTTTTTTTCAGTTTTGAGGAAGGGCCTACCTAAGATAATGGGATCATGAGAACATACCTGATCATCCTCCATGTTAAGAACGTAGAAATTGGCTGGGAAGATCATGCCTCTTACCTAGAAAAGTACATCCTCAAGGACTCTCGTGAGATATGACGTAGCTCTATTCGCCAACTGCACCACTACTCTCACCGGTTTCAGCTCACCAACCTGCAAAGAAGAGAATACAGAGTGAGGCATCACAATTATGGAAGCTCCCAAATCACAAAGTGCATCAGAAAAGTGAAACTCCACTATGGTGCACGGGATGGTGAATGTTCCTGGATCCTTGTACTTTGTTGGAATTTCTAGAGTTGGTGTAATGAGTGCTGACACATTCCTTCCAAGATTTATCCTCTAATTTCCCTTGATTCCTATTTGATTGGTACAAATTTCTTTTAATAATTTCGCATACATTGGAATTTTCTTAATGGCATTAAGTAGAGGAATGTTGATCTACACATGATTGAATGTGTCCAAAACCTTTTTTTTCATTGATTCTTCAGCCACCTTCTTGGTTTGAACAACCCTGTTTGGGAAAGGAAGGGGTTTAGGAGGAACATCATTAATATTTTGCTTACCTTTATCTTTCTCCTTGGTTTTCTCATCAGTTGATGTGGAATTGGGATTTTTTGGAGTTGAGGTGAATCCAGGTGGAATAATAGGTGCAGATGTATCATTTTTTTTCTTCCCACTTCCAAATGTGGTGGAAATGACATTCCCCTTGGGATGTTGAGGAGGTTGGGATGGTAGATTTCCAGAATTATTACTTACCAGTTCAAGGAGGGCGGTGGAAATCTGGCTCATTTGAGTCTTCAAATCCCTCATCTCCTAACCTTGACTCTTCAACTCATTCTGTTGATTAAGAACAATTTGTTTCAAAAGGTCATCAGTTTTAGAATCTACCTTGGATGGTTGATTCCCTTGTTGTTGGCTTGTTGATGCTTGAGATTCAAATCTCATTTGGGGTTGTTGGAAACCCTGTTGGTAAGGTGGAGGCTGCTGGAAGTTTTATTGAAAAGAGGGCCTTTGTTGTTGTCCAGAGCCATACCTCATGTCCAATTGATCCTTCCAACCTTTTTTTATGTTGGATCAAACTTCTTTTGGAGATATAGTTGTTGTTGTTGTTGCTGATATGGTCTCCCAGGGAACACTGCTGCGCAATCTTCTGTTTCTTGGAGTTGTGGGCAACAGTCAATTGGGTGGCTTGTCTCAGTGAAAATACCACAAGGCCTTGAAGGAGGGGGTTGGGATGTCTTTTGAGCCAAAGAAATCTATCTCACCATAGTTTTCAATTCTTCCAACTTGGTATCAATCAAATTATTTTCAAGAGAAGATGGACTTACCTGATGTACTCTCCTCACATGTGGTGTACCTCGATCGCCAAATTGTTAGGAGTTTTGGGCCATTTTGTCGATCAACGCACGTGCAGCTACTGGTGTCTTGTCCACCAATTCTCCTCCAGCTACAGCATCCACCATGCTCCTCTCCATAGGTGTGAGTACTTCATAAAAGTATTGGATGGAGAGTTGATCACAAATTTGGTGACGTGGGCAGCTTGCACACAACTTCTTGAATCATTTCCAGTACTCATACATTGACTCCCCTTATGCTTGATTAATCCCATATATCTCCTTATGAATGTAAGTGGTCCTTGATGATGGAAAAAATCTCTGAAAGAAAAGATGTTTCAAATCGTTCCAACAAGTTACATCTTCAAGTTGTAAGTAATACAACCAATATTTCACAGCTCCATCGAGTGAGAATAGGAATGCTCTTAATTTTATTTGGTCTTCAGATACATTTATTGGTTTTAAAGTTGAGAAAACCACATTAAATAATTTATGGTGTTTATTGGGATCCTCACCTAAGAGGCCATGGAATTTTTGAAGAAGATGAATTAATCTTGATTTCAATTCAAAGTACGATTCAATATTTGGGTATGTAATACAATTTGGTTGATAATTAATATCAGGTGTAGCCAATTATTGAATGATTAAAGTTCATTTCCATTATTTTCAGCCATTGGTTCTTGTTTTATGGTTGAATTTTAATTGATTCCAATTTTAGTGTTCTGAAAGTGGAGTAATTCTCCAACTTGTTGAATATTGAAACTTCATGTAGACTGAGAATGTCTGATTCGAGCCCTAAGGCTACGTTCAATCTCAGGGTCAAGATCTAAGAGATCTCAGGATTAGTTTGTGTCATAAATAAAATAAAAATGAAAAGAAGGAAATTGGACCATAGTAAAATAAAAATAATAAGTTTGAGTTGATGGTCCAAAAAGAATTATAAGAAAATAAAAGAAGAAAAAAAATCAGATTAGGTAAAGAAGGAAGAAAGAAGAGAGGAAGAGAATAAAATGTAAAATAAAATAAATACCTCTAATTGGTTGAAATAATTACTTGCCTCCCTAGAAATGGCGCCAATTTGAAAGAGCATTGTCGTGGATTCCCTCAAATGATTAGTGTGATTTTGGGGTACTTAGGTGCAGCAGAGTGGCTGACCAAGGTCGTGTCTCAAAGGAGGAAGTGAATTAAAACAAAATTTTAAAGGTATTCTAAAAATAAAATAAAATAGAATAAAAACAATACTTGAAAGGATGGATTTGGTTATAGTTTATAAATCTATAAGAAGGTTCCTGGAAAAAGATTGTATTTTTTTTCAAATGAATTTCGATTAAAATGACACAACAAGAAGATGTTTTTAGACAATATTTAAAAGACGTAATCGATCTAACTATACCTATTCAATCAATTATTTACCATTATCATTTAAATTAACATCCACTTAATTATGATCCCTTAATTTTTAACCCCCGAACCCTACGAGAATTAACCTTACCACATAGATGAAGTGAATTAAACCCAAGGTTATCTTCAGAACATGTAATCGCAGCACCCTGCTCTGATTCATGTTCTAAGGACAGCTTATGGTCAGTGGTAAATTAAGGCACATATCCATTCGAGAAATGAGAACTAATTGAGTTTAGGGATTATGTTTTAACTCTACAAATTAATCCCATGTGGTTTTGAATTTCTGGTTAAGGTTGCGCTCTCACAGTTCACCCAATTCCCGACCTCGCCTATTTTGTGTTAACTATTAAATTGCTTGATTAGTTTCATTTAAATTAAAAAATAAATTAATAGATCATAATATATGAATTAAAGTATCTCATTGATTCAAAATAAATTAATGAAGAAGGATAGAGTTCGATCGATTACTAAAAATAACTACTCTTCCATGGGTGGTGTAGTCATCGTAGAAACATTTTGCATGAGCAAAGGTTTAGAAAGGGTAGAACCCAATCACGTTTCTACTCTTGATTCCAGCCCAAGAAGGAAGATTAATATAATATGAAATTTAAACAAAACAGAAGAAAAAATAAGAAATAAAAGAAGAACAAAGTAGTTTATTATGAAAGCACAAACATTACAACATGAGAAAGAAGAATAGGGCTTCGATGAAGGGATACTTGCTTCAAGAGATAACCTTATTGAATTGCTTGGATAATTGGAGTGTAACCTATTCTCCTCTGCCCTAAAATTCTAAATTCACGTCCCAACCCCACAAAATCAGAAAAACACCAATTTATAGATTGGTGGGGAGGCTAGGTTCAAAGTGGTTTCAAGTCTGAATGGAGAATCTCGACAAAATATTTTATGCCAAATTTCACTGCCCATTTACCCACCAAAAAGTGTGCATCAACTATTTTTTCAGAAGGATTATTTGCGCGATAATTAGACATGTAGATCCTCTCAAAATTTGGGCCTTATCCAAGCACGTATGAAGATGTTATGGCCCAAATATAGATCCCATGTCCATTCTTCTGAGTCTTTCCCACCCTTGATTTAATGTCTCATTTACTCCATCCAAATGCACTCTTTAGCTCTAGTGTCCTGAATAAAAGTTGTATAAATTTAATTTATAAACACCTTTGCAAAATATTAAGTTCAAATAAGTCGTATTCAAATATTTAAGTTCAAAATACTACAATGCATTTTAAAAGGGTAAAACTGGAATTTTAATCAAATTTTCAAATAAATGATCTAATCCCAAATATTTCATAAATGAACATATTTAGCACAATTTGAGGAAATTATGTCATTTATTATCAATAAAATATTCAACAAAATAGTGTTTTATCAACTCCCCCACACTTACCCTTTTGCACTCCTGGGCAAAACCTCATATCAAGTAAACATCAATATCAAATCAAAACCAATTTTAAAACACATATCCTTGAGATCAAACAATTACACACCATGAAACTAAAGATATCAAGCCTCATAAAAAACCATTATTTAAAGTTATTTATTTATATCATTCAATATATTTCTACTTTATTTATCCTCCCATGCACAAAACACTTACCTCACTTGAATTTTCTCTTATCACACAAATGTCAATTTTTTTTACAATGTCTTTCTCATCCAAACTCATACAAGGGTCACCATAGGCTTGATAAATTCCTACATCTCTACCCGATGTGAGTACAGGACATATGTTTAGCATGAGGACTTTTCAGGGTTGTTCTATGGCTTTCGATTGGTATGATTTGGATATGAAAAATTATGAGGCTGAATGAGGATGGCTTGACTATTTTTGAAGAAAAATTGCATTAATCTAATTTTCACTTAAATATGGTCTCCTCCTCAATTGACATAACATTGATTCATGTTCATCATCATGAAAAATAAAATAATGTTCACACCATTCAACATTTCAGTAGTAAAAATGCCAATCTTCTCGAACATGATTTTCTTAAAATATCCATATAGGCACAACTTTCCCCCTCTATTAGAAGCTCCAGAAAGGCATAACTTATTTTATCATGAAAGCTCTAGAAAGGAAAAGATTTCAATATAATGTTTTTCTTCATCAGAAAACACAACTCTTCAGAATTTAATTTTTCACCCGATGTATCACAAAATGTGGTAGCACAACACAAGACATCTTCCCCCACACTTATGCTCAACTAGATTATGCAATTTCACTTCAAGAGTTGGTTGGATAGGGAAAATTGGATTGTAATGTGGCTAACCTAACAAGCTGTGCATGGATTTTAAGGGCTAAAAGGATTAAATGTTCAAGTTAGTCCATTATAAAAAAGGATTCTTTAAAATAGGGGCTTTAATACCAAACAAATGCCTCAATCATTTAAACATAAGTACCTCAAACCCTCAAGTTTTGACAGGAATAAATCAAATTCTCATTAAATCAAGCATGGTTTGGTTCTCTCAAGAAGTGAGGTGAATGTAAAGAATATGGAAATAATAGTTTAGATGCCTCACAAGAAAGTGGTTTCAAATATAAAGACAGTGACATGTGTCATGGTTCAAAATTCAGTGTACTTTTCATGAAATTACTAAATATTTGAACTTGAAACAAAGTCATTTCAGCATTCATTTAAGCTTAGTTTCAAGGGATAAATTGTTTCACTTATTGATATGGATTTAAAAATGGTGATGAGAATAATTTCATCTCAAAAGTTTCAAAAACACACCGAAAATTGAAAAATAAACACACAAAATTTGAAAAACACAAAAAAAAGTTTTGTTTTGTTTTTTTAAACAGGAAAACAATTAAAATTACTAAAATAAAAGGTTCCCTCCCCCACACTTAAAATATTTAATTGTCCTCAATGTGAACCCATGTGATGATATATGCACATGAAATGTAAAATTTTAAATAGGACAAAGAATAAAAAAAGTTAAAGGGTTAGGAACAGCCTGATAAGCTCAAGTGATGATGGGGCTATGCAGTGTGATAAAATACACTACATCAGTAGGAAGTCCCTCAATGTATCTCTTAAAATGTTTCCCATTGACTGTAAAGCTCCTTCATGTGTCCTCTTGTGTGATCTCCACTGCACCATAAATAAAAACATTAGTCACAACATAAGGACCTAACCATATAGAACACAACTTACCAAGCACCAACTTCAGTCGTGAACTGTAGAGAAAAACTTTCTATCCAACGTGAAACTCCTTTTGTTGGATCATTCTATTATGAGCTGATTTTTATTTTTTCCTTATAGATCCTTGAGTTCTCATATGAAGACAATCGAATCTCCTCAAGCTCTTGAATTTGTAGATTCCTTTGGATTCCTGTTTGGGCCAAATCCATGTTGCATTTCTTTATAGCCCATTAAGCCCAATGCTAAATCTCCATGGGGAGATGACATGTTTTCCCAAAAACAATCCAAAATGGGGATATACCAATGGGTGTCTTGTATGATTTCCTATAAGCCCACAATGCATCATCCAAGTGCTTGCTTCAATATTTCCTATTTGGCTGCACAGTTTTCTCCAAAATTTGTTTCAATTCCCTATTTGAAACCTCAGCCTCTCCATTTTTTGAGGCTGTTATGGTGTTGATGTTTTGTGTGTCACCCCATACTTCTGAAGAGGGGAAGTAAAATTCCAATTGAAAAAGTTTTTCCCTTGGTAACTAATGATGGCCTTCGGTACTCCAAACCTGCAAAAAAAAATTGATTTGACAATGTCCACAACAACATGAGAATCGTCAGTCCTTGTGGCCTTAGCCTCCAAACATTTACTCACATAATCAACATCAACCAAAATGTACAAAAAACCAAAGGAACTAGGAAAAGGACCCATTAAATCGATTCCCCATACATCAAAAATCTCACAGAATAGTATGGGTTGTTGGGGCATCTCATGTCTCCTAGAAATGTTCCCAGTGTGTTGGAAACAAGAGAATGACTTACAAAACACATGGGCATCATGGAATAAGCTAGGCCAATATAATCCAGAGTCCAAAACTTTCCTAGATGTCTATTGGGGTCCAAAGTGTCCACCACAAGCAACTGTATGAAAAAATTGTAAAACAGACTCCAACTCATGATCAGGAACAAACCTCCTAATAACTTGATCACTAAACATGCACCAGAGGTATGGATCATCCCAAACATAATACCAAGACTCACTTTTTAATTTTTGGACTTGATGTTTCTTTAAATTTGCAGGGATTTTAGAGGCCACAATGTAGTTAACTAAATCTGTATACCAAGGATGCGTACCTAAGATGGAATAAAGATGCTCATCGGGGAATGTGTCTCGAAGTGGTACCTGGTCCAAGGTGTAATCCTCTAGTGTGTGAGTAAGCCTACTCATGTGGTCCTCCACCAAGTTTTCTGACCCCTTTTTTGCCTTTATCTCAATATCAAATTCTTGAAGAAGGAGCATCCATCGGATCATCCTGGGCTTTGCATCTGGCTTCTTCAAGAGGTACCTCAGAGCTGCATGGTCAGAAAAAACAACTACTTTAGAGCCCAATAAATTTTAATGGAATTTATATAAAGAAAATATAAAAGTAATAACCTCCTTTTCCGCTGTTGTGTAATTTGATTGGGCTGAATCCAGTGTCCTCGATGCATAGGCGATCACATGTGAACGTCCCTCCACCCTCTAAGATAAGACGACTCCAACCGCAAAGTTGGAGGCGTCACACATAAGCTCAAAAGGAATCTCCCACCGTGGGGGATTTATAATCGGTGGAGTGGTCAGACACTTCTTTATCTCATCAAAGGAAGTCCGGAAAAAATCATCAAACACAAAATCAGAATCCTTTTGAAGTAATCATGACATAGGAAGAACAATCTTACTAAAATCATTTATGAAGCGCCAATAAAATCCTACATGCCCTAGGAAAGATCTAACATCACACACACATGAAGGATAGGGTAAGGATGAAATAATGTATATCTTAGATCTATCAACCTCTATCCCATTTTTTGACACTACATTCCCTAAGACAATTCCATGCTCTACCATGAAATGACACTTTTCAAAGTTCAGGACCAGATTCTTCTCAATACAACGATTCAAAACCTTTACCAAACTACTTAGACATTCATCAAATGAAGACCCATACACTGTAAAATCATCCATAAATAGCTCCATACAGGTCTCAATAAAATCATAAAAAATACTCACCATGCATATCTGGAAGGTACCTGGGGAGTTGTAAAGTTCAAATGGCATCCTTCGGCAGGAAAACGTACCAAAAGGACAAGTGAATGTTGTCTTCTCTTGATCCTCCAGAGCAACAAGAACCTAAAAATATCCCAAAAATCCATCCAAGAAACAATAATGTGTTTTCCCAGCAAGTCTCTCAAGAATCTGATCAATAAATGGGAGGGGGAAATGGTCCTTGTGAGTAGATTGATTTAGTTTCCTATAATCAATACACACACGCCAACTATTTTTCACCCTCATTGGAACTAACTCATCTTTCTCATTTTTAACAATAGTAAGACCAATTTTCTTAGGCCTAACCTGAATAGGACATACCCACTAAGAATTTGAAATGGGATAGATTATACATGCCTCATGAAATTTTTCAACTTCTTTTTAACAACCTCTAGAAGGGTTGGATTGAATCTCCTTTGTGGTTGCCTCACCGGTTTAGCCCCATACTCCTAAAGAATCCTATACATGCAAATGGAGGGACTAATACCTGATATGTTATCCAAGGTCGTCCCAATTTCCCTAATGTTCTCCCTTAAAAGATTCAAAAGTTTTTCTTCAAGTTCAAAAAGAGAGATTGTTAGCAATGATAACATGTAATTTCTCACCACTTAACAAGTATGAGTAGTTGAGATTTGATAGTAATGGCCAGAGTTCTAGTGTAGGGGGGTGGTGTATTGATGGAGACATATAAGGAACTAAAATATGTGCACAAAGTGCATCAGTATTAGAATAGAAATCATCACAATTAGAGAATAAAGCATCAAATCCATCAGCATACTCAATCACCATGTCATAATTAGTGTTCACATGATCAAAATCAGAATATGATTCCATTTCAAAATCAAATCTACGAGATTATTTTGCACTAGAAATAGGTGTGGATGTACTATTAGACATCAAACTAGAACCAATAATCATAATCTCCCTAAGCATAGAACAATCAAATTCCCTGGGGTTTTTATTTGGTGGTTCAAAATGGGAGATAACAAATGCAGAATGGTTCTCTGAGCTGTACTTCATGGATTCCATAACATTAAATATCACAACTTCATCCCCAAACTCCATGGAAAGTGTACCCTCATTGACATTTATGTTTTTTTTTCAGTTTTGAGGAAGGGCCTACCTAAGATAATTGGAGCATGAGAACTTACCTAATCATCCTCCATGTTAAGCACGTAGAAATATGCTGGGAAGATCATGTATCTTACCTAGACAAGTACATCCTCAAGGACTCCTACTAGATATGTCGTAGCTCTATTCGCCAACTGCACCACTACTCTCATCGGTTTCAGCTCACCAACCTGCAAAGAAGAGAATACAGAGTGAGGCATCACATTTATGGAAGCTCCCAAATCACAAAGTGCATCATAAAAGTGCAACTCCACTATGGTGCATGGGATGGTGAATGTTCCTGGATCCTTGTACTTTGATGGAACTGCTAGAGTTGGTGTAATGAGTTCTGACACATTCCTTCCAAGATTTATCCTCTCATTTCCCTTGAGTCCTCTTTGATTGGTACAAATTTCTTTTATGAATTTCGCATACCTTGGAATTTTCTTAATGGCATTAAGTAGAGGAATGTTGATCTCCACATGCTTGAATGTGTCCAAAAACTCCTTTTTCATTGCTTCTTCAGCCATCTTCTTGATTTTAACAACCCTATTTGGAAAAGGAAGGGGTTTAGGAGTAATTTCATTAATCTTTTTCTTACCTTTATCTTTCTCCTTGGGTTTCTCATCAGTTGATGTGGAATTGGGATTTTTTGGAGTTGAGGTGAATCCAGGTGGAATAATAGGTGCATATGTATCAGTTTTTTGCTTCCCACTTCTCAATGTGATGGAACTGACATTCCCCTTGGGATTTTGAGTAGGTTGGGATGGTAGATATCCAGAATTCTTACTTACCAGTTCATGGAGGGAGGTGGAAATCTGGCTCATTTGAGTCTTCAACTCCCTCATCTCCTAAACTTGATTCTTCAACTCATTCTGTTGATTAAGAAAAATTTGTTTCAAAAGGTCATTAGTGTTAGAATCTACCTTGGATGGTTGATTCCCTTGTTGTTGGCTTGTTGATGATTGAGATTCAAATCTCCTTTGGGGTTGTTGGAAACCCTGCTGGTAAGGTGGAGGTTGTTGGAAGTTTAGTTGAAAATAGGGCCTTTATTGTTGTCCAGAGCCATACCTCATGTCCAATTGATCCTTCCACCCTTTTTTATGTTGTATCAAACTTATTTTGGGGATATGGTTGTTGTTTTTGTTGCTGATATGGTCTCCCAGGGAACACTGTTGTGAAATCTTCTATTTCTTGGAGTTGTGGGCAACAGTCAATTGGGTGGCTTTTCTCAGTGAAAATACCACAAGACCTTGAAGGAGGGGGTTGGGATGTCTTTTTATCCAAATCAATATATCTCACCATAGTTTTCAATTCTTCCAACTTGGTATCAATCAAATTACTTTCAAGAGAAGATGGACTTACCTGATGTACTCCCCTCACATGTGGTGTACCTCGATCGCCAAATTGTTAGGAGTTTTGGGCCATTTTGTCGATCAATGCACGTGCAGCTACTGGTGTCTTGTCCACCAATCCTCCTCCAGCTGCAACATCCACCATGCTCCTCTCAATAGGTGTGAGTACTTCGTAAAAGTATTGAATGGGGAGTTGGTCACTAATTTGGTGACACGGGCAGCTTGCACACAACTTCATGAATCATTCCCAGTAATCATACATTGAATCCCCTTGTGCTTGATTAATCCCAGATATCTCCTTATGAATGGAAGTGGTCCTTGATGATGGAAAAAATCTCTACAAGAAAAGACGTTTCAAATCGTTCTAACAAGTTACATCTTCAAGTTTTAAGTAATACATCCAATCTTTCACAGCTCCATCAAGTGAGAATCGGAATGCTCTTAATTTTATTTGGTCTTCAGATACATTTCATGGTTTTAAAGTTGAGAAAAACACATTAAATCCTTTATGGTGTTTATTGGGATCCTCACCTGAGAGGTCATGAAAGTTTTGAAGAAGATGAATTAATCTAGATTTCAATTCAAAGTATGAATCAAGATTTGGGTATGTAATACAATTTGGTTGATAATTAATATTAGGTGTAGCCAATTCTAGAATAGTTCTATTAAGTTCATTTCCATTATTGTCAGCCATTGGTTCTAGTTTTATGGTTGAATTTGAATTGCTTCCAATTTTAGTGTTCTAAAAGTGGAGGAATTCTCCAACTGGTTGAATATTGAAACTTCCTGTAGACTGAGAATGTCTGATTCGATCCCTAAGGCTACGTTCAATATCAGGGTCAAGATCTAAGAGATCTTCGAGATTAGTTTGTGTCATAAATCAAATAAAAATTAAAAAAAGGAAATTGGACCATAGTAAAATAAAAATAATAAGTTTGTGTTGATGGTCCAAAAAGAAGTAGAAGAAAATAAAAGAAGAAGAAAAAAATAAGATCGGGTGAAGAAGGAAGAAAGAAGAGAGGAAGAGAATAAAATGTAAAATAAAATAAATACCTCTAATTGGTTGAAATAATTACTTGCCTCCCTGTAAATGGAGCCAATTTGAAACAGCACTGTCGTGGGTGCCCTCAAATGATTAGTGTGATTTTGGGGTACTTAGGTGCAGTAGAGTGACAGACCAAGGTCGTCTCTTAAAGGAGGAAGTGAATTAAAACCACTTTTTAGAGGTATTCTAAAAATAAAATAAAAGAGAATAAGAACACTACTTGAAAGTTTGGGGGTTGGTTATAGTTTATAAATCTAGAAGAATTTTTCTGGAAGAATATTGTATTTTTTTGTTTTTTAGTTTTGAAATGAATTTCGATTAATATGACACAACAAGAAGATATTTTTTTAACAATATTTAAAAGACATAATAGATCTAAATATACCTCTTCAATCAATTATTTAGCATTATAATTTAAATTAACATCCACTTAATTATGATCCATTAACTTGTTAACACCTAAACCCTACGAGAATTAACCTTACCACAAAGATGAAGTGAATTAAACCCTAGGTTATCTTCAGAACATGTAATCGTAACACCCTACATTGATTGATGTTCTAAGGATAGATTATGGTCAGTGGTAAATTAAGGCACATATAAATTCTATAAATGAGGACTAATTGAGTTTATGGATTATGTTTTAACTCTACAAATTAATCCCATGTGGTTTTGAATTACTGGTTAAGGTTGCGCTATCACAGTTCACACAATTCCCGACCTCACGTGTTTTGTGTTAACTATTCAATTGCTTTATTATTTTCATTTAAATTAAAAACTTAATTAATATATCATAATATATGAACTACAGTATCTCATTGATTAAAAATAAATTAATTAATAAGCATAGAGGTCGATTGATTACTAAAAAGAACTACTCTTCCATGGGCGATGTAGTCATCGTAGAAAAGTTTTGCATGAGAAATGGTTTAGAATGGGTAGAACCCAATCATGTTTCTACTCTTGATTCCAAACCAATTAGTAAGATTAATATAAGAATAAATTTAAACAAAATAGAAGAAAATATAAGAAATAAAAGAAGAACAAATAAGTTTATTATGAAAACACAAACATTACAAAATGAGGAAGAAGAATAAGGATTCGACGAAGGGATCCTTGCTTCAAGAGATACCCTTATTGAATTGCTTGGATAGTTGGAGTGGAACCTCTTCTCCTCTTCCCAAAACATCCTAATTCACGTCCAAACCCCCACCAAATGAGAAAAACACCAATTTATAGAGTGGTGGGGAGGCTAGGTTCAAAGTGGTTTCATGTGTGAATAGAGAATCTCATCCAAATATTTTATTCCAACTTGCACTGCCCATTTGACCACCAAAATGCGTGAATAGATATTCTTAAAAAAGTATTATTTGTGCGAAAATGAGTCATGTAGATCCTCTCAAAATTTGGGCCTGATCCAAGCGCAGAAGAAGAATTTATCGCCCAAATACAGAACCCATGTCCATTCTACCGAGTCCAGCCCACCATTGATTTAATGTCCCATTTACTCAATCCAAATGCACTCTTTAGCTCTAGTGTCCTGGATAAAAGTTATAGAAAATTAAGTTATAAACACTGTTAAAAAATATTATGTTCAAATAAGTCATATTAAAATATTTAAGTTCAAAATACTACAGTGCATTTTAAAAGGGTAAAACTGGAATTTTAATCAAATTTTCAAATGAATGATCTAATCCAAAATATTTCATAAATGAACATATTTAGCACAATTTGAGGAAATTATGTCATTTATTATCAATAAAATACTCAAAAAATAGTGTTTTATCAGTGACACTCCTCAGGGGTCACATGTAGTGTATACCTTGAAGGGATAGAGGTAGCACCATACCCCTCATCAGTAGAACAAAATCATCCATGGTGATTTGAGGAACACCATGTCTCCTCTGCATGGGAATAAAGAGAAAGGTCTGGCAAGTATGTATGTGTTTTTAGTTGATCAAGTTATTATGGATGATCAGTTGGTACTATCCACAATGAGATATATAATTCTTCTAAATTATACCTTTTTGAAAGAATTGTTTGATATGGGTGCATCTCATTTTTTCATTTCTTACCTTATTGTTGATTTGTTGTGTTTAAATGTGGAAATTTTGCCTTATGTTTTGAAACTTCAAACTTCTTTGGGTCAAAGAGAGTGTCAAGCGTTTCTATGTAGAGAATGTCATATATCTATTGATGGGGTTGAGTTTATGTGGGACTTTTTAGTGCTTGATATGGTTTTTTTATGATGTAATCCTAGGTATAGAATGGTTGATGATGTTTAAGTCCCACTTTGACAATTATGCTTGAATGGTGAGTTTTACAATAGTGTATGGTATCAAGCATCTATTTAGAGGAGAGAAGGATGTAAATATGGGTGCAATGGGAATTTTGGCACCAGTGGTGGGGAAAATATCATATCAGTTGGCAGATTTGTATTTGACATCAAAAGAAGAGGTTAACGGAAGAAATTTTCTGATAGTTATGGATTAGTGTCTGGATGTATTTCCTAAAGAATTATCATGTTTGCCACACATGAGATAATTTGAGTTTACAATTGATCCCTTTCTGGGGACCAATCCTATCTCACTTCAATTTTACCATATGGAACTAGCATAATTGATGGAATTGAAAGTGTAGTTGGAGGAGATATAAAATAAAGGGTTCATCCAACTTAACACATCCATGTGGGAAGAACCAGTCTTGTTCATGTCATATTGTGAACATTCAGGATTAGGGTTGGGGTGTATTCTCATGCAATGGGATCATGTGGTTGTGTATGGATTATCAAATTAGAGGTTGAATGATAATAACTACCCAACACATGATTTGGATTTGGTGATGGTGGTTCATGTGTTTAAAACATGGCGTCACTATATCTTTAGTGAGAAGTTCATGGTGTTTACTGATAATAAGAGTTTGAAGCATATATTCTCATAAAGATATTTTAATTTGAATAAAAGGAGATAGATATAGTATATCCAAATGTTTGACTTTAGCTTAATGTATGCACTGGGTAAAGGTAATTTGGTGGCAGATGCATTAAGTAGAAAGTCATATGTTCGTCCAGAAAAAGAAGCTTAGGATCAGTGATAATTGATGCCAGTCATAGAGGACATGAAGTTTAAATGTGGAGATTAGGGTGATATAGCAGTTTTCTTTCTAGTTTCATTGGTTCTTGATTCGGTTGAATTGGTTAGAGAGGTGTAGATATATGATTTAGAATGTGTGACTATGAGGTCAAAACTCATTGGTGGGGAGACCATTGAGGGATGGAAACTAGATGGGAATTTAGTGTTGTGGCTTCAAAATCAGATGGTTGTACCAATGGCTTGTCAGGAACAACTTCTTAGTTCATAACATCATTACATATGGGTGGTTCATCATGAAATTTAGAAAACGTGTGAGGTGTTGAAGGTGTAGTTTTGGTGGGAGGGTATGAAAAAGGTAGTGGTCGAGTTTGTATCGAGATGATTGACTTATCAGTAAATCAAGGAAGAGGATCAGTGACCAGTAGGTATGTTGTAGTATTTACCTATCCTTATGTGGAAATGGGAACATATAGCAATGGATTATGTTACAAGTCTCCCAAGAACATTCAGGAAGAATGATGCCATTTGGGTGATAGTGGATTGACTCACAAAGTCGGCCCATTTCATCCCTATTCATGAATCTCATATGGTAGAGGATCTGTCCAAAATCTATATCTGTGAGGTTGTAAAGAGTCATGGTATTCTAGTTTCGATTGTATCGAATAGAGATCCAAGGTTCATGTCGTGCTTCTGGAAATCCTTACAACAATCCCTTGGGACTCATTTAATAATGAGCACAACATATTATCCTTATATGGTGGGTAAATATGAGAGGATGATACAAATTTTGGAAGACATGCTGCAGGATTGTGTGATGGATTTTAGTGGCTCATGGGAGGAGAAATTGTTTTTAGTGGAATTATTATATAATAATAGATATGAGGCCTCCATAAACGTGGCTTCATTTGAATAATTGTATGGTCATCTATGTCATTCTCTACTATGTTGGTTGGAAACAGATGAGACATCGATGATTGGGACAAGCCTTATCCAAGAGACTATGGAGAAGATTAATCTGATCAGTAAGAGAAAAGATATGGATAAGATTCATTAGAAATCTTATACAGACCATCGTTGATGGTTTTTTCATTCAAGGTGGGTGATCATGTGTTTTTTAGAATCTATCCTAGGCTTGGGCATCACCTTTTTAGAAATTAGAGTAAGTTATCTCTGAGGTATATTGGACCTTTTGAGATACTTGAGTGGGCTGTAGAGGTGGAGTATCATTTTTCCTTTCCACCACACTTTTGTGTGGTGCACAATGTGTTTCATGTATTATAATTGAAGAAGTATCAAGAAGATCTATGCCATGTGATTAGATGAGATCATGTTGAGCTAGATCCGGATGCTACATTGGTACACATGCCAATAAGGATTGTGGATAGGCAAGAGAAAGTCTTTCATGGAAAAAGAATCAGTATAGTGTAGGTTTTGTGGAAACATGGTCATATTTAGGTGGAGATTTGGGAATGGTAGAATGAAATTAGCAAGCAATGGATCGATCTTTTGTGGGAAAGCATTGGGTTTTTACTTTCTAATGACGGAAAGGACAATAATGGGGAGAATGTAGTACCCACAATTTGAGGAATGTAACCCTTATTTATGCCTATTTAAGTATGGAAAGTGGTTGGGTAATGTATGGTACACTTTAGAATGGTTTTGGGAAGGTTATTGAACTTTTATAAGGGTGAATGGTTTGAGCACAGTTAGTAGAAACCATGTGACATCCCCAGGTAACTTTGCACCATGAGGCAGTGGCTAAGGGGTTAGTGCACGGTTAAGGTGCATGATTTTCTAAACCATGTGGCCAACCTAGGTAAACCATGTAGCTTGGGATAGTTGAGATGGTTGGTGCATGATTTTTCTAACCATGTGGTCCAACCATGAAAGGTCCCCCTTAAGGTAGTTTCAGGTGCATGGTTAGCATACAGTTTGTCTAACCATGTAATTAAAATGTGCGGATCTTAAAAAGTAGGTTTTTAAAAATGGGTCTTGGTCATGATTTTCCCTAAACACCCCATTATTGCTCCCATGCAGCATTAACTCTGAATTTCCTCTTCTCCAATGTTTGAGAACCTCTCCCACTCATTTTATAAGTGTTTCAAAGGGTTTTCTTGGTTGTTTGAAGGTGGATCTCCCTTGGTAAGTTTCTTCTCTTGGTAATTTTGTGGTTTTCTTTAGATCCACTTCTCCCCCTCTCCTGGTTTCTTAGATCCACTTCTGAAGTGGATAGATCTAGGATTTTTTTTCCAATAATGGTGAGATTTGGTCTTGTTGATGTTAATAAAAGGAATCTAAGGTGATTTTTTGGAAGTTTCACCCATTTTTTTGTGTGGTTGTGCGGTGGGTCATTTTTTCCAAGCCCCATGGTAGGTGGATTCACTCTCAACTCCATTTTTATAGAACTCTAAAGCTTAATTTAAAATTAATTGGTTTTTATTAAAATTGATTATTATTATGATGTGCTAAGATTAGTTGAAACCCATTTTGTGATGATTTGTGGATTTTGGGTAAAATGGTTCATGACTGTGAAATATGATTTGTTGTTGGATTTTAAGATGTTGATTTTAAAATCAGTGGATTGGTTTATTTATGGAAAATGGTTTGTGAAAAATGGTTTTCAATAAAAAATTTGTTTTATTGAAGCGTGTTTTGGCATGGATAGTTGCTTAAGGGTGTTTTCAAATAATGGGTGACTTATTAAAGATGTTTTGTTATGTTTTTGTAATTGTTGATTGTCTTAAAGGGTTGTTTGGTTTGGAAATTTTTGGGTAGTATGGCTTGTAATTTGTTTGTTGATGTGATTTTGAAAATTGTGGATTTTCATATTGTAGTGATTTTGGTAAATGTTGTTGTGGAACGGTTGTTGTCTTAAATGATTAATCATGTGTTGGAAGAGATGGATAGTGGCATGAAGTACCACTATAAAAAGGTATAGATAGTGGTGTTAAGTACTACTATAAAAATAGTTTTGAAAGTGATGTGAAGTACCACTATAAAAATGGAAGAGTTTGGATGTGAAGCTCTACCATAATGGGTACACCGAGATCAAGTGTGTGGAACTTGTGAATACGGTTGAAATGTGCATGTAGACACACAAGGTGAATTGAGTTAGGCCAACATGAGTTATGAAATTGGGTAATGATGTGTTTGGTTATGTTTCCTTGGAAATGTAATGATTTTGGAAGAATGTGTCTTGATGGGGGTGTGTTTGGCTTGATGAAAATTGTTACATTGTTCATTGGTTTTATATAATTTTTTTTTATATAAATGTGTTAACGAATTTTATCCTAGTGGCGTTTGAAGAGAAGTAATTTGGGAAAAACCTACTGAGTATTATTACTCACCCCTTTTTGTGTAACTTTGGTGATTTTTAAGATGTTGTATTCTAAGACATAGGTAACGGTAAGGCATTTCATTTCTTGAGTGGTGCCTCATGATTCTTGGGTGGTTGTGGAGTTTTAGCATGGAGCTTGGTGTAGAGATATGAAGTTATGTCATAGAATTCTTAGGTTTTTTTGTTTAGTATTCCACTTGTTACTTTGATTCTGAATTATTATGGTTTAGTTATATTGGTTTTTATAATGTTGTATTATAGTACATTGTTTACATGCATCATGTAGTGGTTTGGTAGTGGAACGTATGGTTGGATGATTTTATTTCAAAGGGAAAATTGTACCACACTTTTCATGAATCCATTGGAATTTATTTCCATCCTTTGGTGCCTTGGGGATATCACTTAAGGCCAAGTAGAACCTCTGCCTTGACTCAAGACAATGAGGAGGGGCATGATTTTACAAAGCCCTTCCTTTTCAAGTCATCCAACTGCACCCTCATATTGTAAAGATATTTAGAATATATCCAATATTTTGGTGATGATATCAAGGACATCCCATAGTGTATATCAATACAAAATTCTATCTCTTGGTGGGAATGAAATCCAAGCACATCCTCTGAAAAGACATCCTCATACTCCGCCACCACTGCAGGAAACTGAATGCTCATAGAATCTACTACAACAAGATTCATGCTATCCAACTAGTGAGTAATCAGCTACACTCTTCTATGCCTGAGCCCATCCTACTCTGTTGGTGTTTCCTTTTCACCTAGAAAGTAAAATATTTCCCCATCATTGTGGAAACACCGCATCCTCCACCTGAAAAATTCTATCTGGTCATGAACTGTAGATAACCATTCCATGCTTAAGATGAAATATTAAGGTCTAATCACTAAAAAAAGAGATCCTAAAATAAACTCTTACCTCCAATAGTTTGGTCACACCATTGGAATAAGTGTGTGATCATTGAGTCACCTCTAATACGAGTCTCCAAGCATAAGGGTTAATCCAAAGGCTCAATCAGAATCTCTAAACCTCAAACTAGATAAGTGGAAAAAAGGAGTGGATCACACTAGTGTCTATCAAAACCGAAGATATAGTATAGAAGATAGAGATCGTACCTTGTATCATCCCTAGAACCATTCGGTCATAATCCACAACTATCTGCAGCTTCCCTCACCCCTTTCAACCAGCTCCCTGAGCCTGGTAGGGACCACCTGGGGGTGGTGGTGGAAATAAGTCAAAATTTATACCACCTAAATCTACTATCCCAAATCCTATATCACATAAAATCCCATACAAACCTGCCTTTTCCTTCCATTTACTCTTCTTAGGTGACCCATCCACTATCTCTCTATAAGACACATGTCGGGTCTGACAATCCTGTGCAAAATGTTCCCTATCGTCACAAGAGTAGCACTTCCTCTCCCTAGCTAGACTATATCTATCTTTTGAACCCTAAAACAAAGCCCCTATATCCTTGTATCACCTCCTAAAATGTATCATATGTTCAGTTCCCTATGTGTGTCATCAAATCCCTACCACCAAAGTATCAACTCTTGTGTTCCCACTATTGGCACTAACTGTCTACATCTACTCATCCAGGAAACTCTTGACCACCAAATCATGATCTAAAACTCTAGAATAGGTTGAAATGCACAGAGGTATCAAGTTATTTTGGATGTCTCTTTGTATAACTCACTCAAAGGTCTAATCATTGAAGTACTTATCCCGCACCCTATCCATTGAGTATCGAGAGAGTTTGTTGAACCATGAAGAATAATCAACAACAATCATAATACATTACTAAAGTTGTATAAGCTCCTGGATGCACATAGGACTCAACATAGCTAGAGAATACTCCTCTCTAAATAGGAACTCAAACTATGACCACGATAGAGTTACCTCATCATACAACTAGGTCACTAAGCCCCGCCATTGTCTTGTAGATTCAGGAAGAAGGCTTTCTTCTAGGACCTCTATCTAATCTGAAGGTTTCTTGATGAGATGAAAGACATAGGTCATTGTCTCAAGACAATCCTTAAACACTTGTGGTTATGTCTCACCCCTAAACCTAAGGGTTCATTAATACTGAAACTCACAAAGCATGCTTAGACTATGCACCTCATCCACCAGTACTGCCAATACCATATGATACTTGAAAGGTGGTGGTAAGACTGGTGCACCACCCAGATGGAAAACATTATGGAGTCTTCCTAAAATAGAAAATATGTACCACAGTTAATGACTATATCTAAAGATATGACTCAGTAAGGAAATCCAAACCATAATACATTCTTTTATGATTCATGTACCAATGTTTTCCCTATAACCAATGTCTACATGTACCGAGTCTAAAGTTAGGTGATCAGAATCTCAATGTATGGATACATAGGCTGGGAAACCAACACTAGAGTCTCTAGCCTGATATTCAAACTTAAAACAATTAAAAATCACTACAACAAAAAATTCCTTTAGCGGCAGTTTTGTAGCGGCGGTTTACAAAACCGCTGCTAAACCTTTCGTTAAAAATATTTCACGGCGGTTTATTAAAAACCGTCGCGAAATACATTTAGTTTTTTACATCGGTGACACTCCCGCCCCCCACCCGAGTCAACCCCGACCCCACGAGGCTTCTCACCCCGACGATCACGAACCCTACCTATGGTCCCCTCCGCTTCCCTCTCGTGCTGTCAGTGACCTCACCATCGGTCACTGTTGAACCCACTTCTCCCCCCGACACCCACGACGTCGGCTTCTCCCCTGACCCCGTCGAGTTTGTACCCTAGGTTTTCTCCCTTCCCCTTTCGTCAGTGGGATCATCCTGTTATGGTGGATTTTTTGTGTGTAATGGTTAGAGGAATCTTGTGGAGGAAAATTTCATAAGGTTTTATGTAGTTTCATTATTGTTGAGTCATTGCCATAATTTATTTTGGTTTATCATCAAATTTGGATGAATTCATTTAATGGATTGACTTCATATATTTAGGTTTTTTTTAGAAATGAGCTCAGAGGTTTTCCAAGAGTGATTCATACCCCATTTCATGAAGTTACAGTGAGGATACAGAATTGACGAGATGTCCATAAAGTATGACTAATTGGATTAATATAGATTAATTCTCTTAATTAATTATTATTTCTTTATAATATATGTTGTAATTTTATGAGTTAGGGGATTGAGATGGTGTTGGTTCCTAGAGATGGCATTGATGAGGATGGAATGATATTTCTTAAGGGGATAACTCTATGGTCAAGGTAGTTTATGACTAATATTACCATAGGATATGGTTGTGCATTTATTGTGTGGATTGAAGTTTCACGTAGGTGGGTATGTGACATGAATGGGATCCATGAGTTATTTACCTTATGATACATGAGGATAGAGATTCATATTGGGTTCATAGAATTCCCTCTAGTATGATGCAATGATTATACAACCATTTATGGCTATGTTATATATGTGAGAGGCTTAACAATAGGGAAATTAAAACCCCAATAGGGTGTCCATCATGTATTTATGGGTCAAGTTATCTATAAAGGTCTTGTTTTAGGTAATTGATTCTCTCTTAAAGAAATGTCTAGGGGAGAGGCTATGGGATGGTGTGGTAATGGTCATCTATGGTATGATAATCTATGAGAACATATGAATGACCCAGTATGGAACCAAGTTAGGTTCCTTTGCTTGATGAGAAATCAATATGGACTATATGAATATGATAGGTTCTCAAACCTTATGAGTTGGGAATGTGGCCCTTGAAAGACATTTATCCCTTAGGTAGGGGTGAGATACCTATGGAATAGAACTGTAGGCGGTGTATTTATCATCCACATTAATCAAATTGCACAATATCAATATAACTTCAAAATTAGATTTATCATTTCAATAACAACTTACCAATCACACTGAAACCACACAAATGATAGTAAAAGAATAACTAATTACTCTAAATTTTTCTTCTTATTAGTGGTCTAATTCTACTAAATTCAGTGCTTGATATACCTTGTTATAAACTAGATTCAATATGACATCATTGATTCTCTTATTTAAGACTTGGAAACCTCTTTTTATTCTAGAATAATCCCTTTTTTATGTATTTCTAGATTCAACAAGTGAATTTACTTCAGCATGAAACTTCAAGATCATGTTTTGAAGAAAAAAATGGTGTTTCTTAACACCACTTGCTGATTCATGATCAGCGATGACATGTTTTGATCATATTTTATATCAAATGAGACTTGAAACAATTATTACATCACTTATTTCATGCATTATTTGGATTTAATCCGTTCTTCCTTTAGTTGAATAACATGTACTTTATCAGCACATCCACCCCATGCAGTGTTGTCAAAGGCACACGCCTCAGCGTGTCTTGGCGTGAGATGCAGCGAGGTGCACCTGGTGCGCCACACCAGTGGTGAGGCGGTACGACCTCATCGAGGCATGCTAAAGGCGCACGCCTCGCACGCCAACCCAAAAGTCACTACTATGAAAGTCGCAATAAAGGCGCACAAGGTACCAAAATCGGGGGGAACATATTTATGGGTATGGGGTGGTGAAAATTGTGGGCAAGTCGCGGCTGGATGGAAGCCAAGGGTGCCGATAGAAATCGGGGCTACGATGAAAATCGGAGGTTCAACATGGAGGGCGATTGTGATGGCGACGATAAAGAGGCACACATCACCTGCACCCAATCACGGAAATCGTGGATATAATAAACCCCCTACCGCGACGCCCCAACTGAAGAACACCCATGTCAGTGTCGCGCGCCTGTTTACCATTGCCCTCACAGGCTCCCAATGGAGAAGAAGACCGTGTGCTTCTTCCCCAAAAACCCTCTGCCTAACCCGAAAAACAAAGAAAAAAATAAAACAATAAAAATATATTAAATATATATATATATATGTGTATATATATATAATTGCAATAATAATTATACAAATATATATATTATTAATATATATTTTAATTTATAATATTTTGGTTGAATTTAAGCTTTTTTTTAATTTAAAATATTGTTAAAAATTGTATATATTTAATTATGCATGCATGTGCCTTAGTTGCGCCTCGCACCGCGCCTCACGCCAAATCCCCAAAAGATCTTTGTGCCTTATTTCCCCACACGCTTTTAACAACACTGACCCCATGGATCATATCTCCCCATAAATATTGGGCCACTTCAAGGAATAACAAAAAATTTCAATGCCCACACTGAAGTCTGAATCTTACTCTTAGTTCAACTCCATGGTCAGATCCTCGATCGTCCCATTTAACCATAATTCTCCACTCATGAGTACTAACCCATATATGATCCAAATCACCCTCAAGTCACACCGCCACTCATTTCTATGTGAATACACCAAATAAAGGTCTAGGAATTCAATCCACACAGGGTTCGTAGAACCTCAAAACCTAATCTCCCAAGTTATTTCATCATGAATTTCAATGAACTCCACCACTTATCATGCCTCCAGACTACCATCCCTTACGTGGTTCTTATCACTCCAAATTAACAATGTGATGAGTTTTGTAAGCATCATAAGGTTTTCCCTAAACATTATTTATAATATTTTATTCGATATTAGAGTTTTATATAAAGAATATATAGAGAACTTAGGTTGCTGTTATTCCAAATTAACAATGTGCTTTGGTTTTCCTGGTAAAGTAGCTACCATGTTGTTAGAACACTGTTTCTCTTTACCAAAGAAACTTCCCCTATCCCAAACACTAGAGGGTTCATATCTAACTCAGGGGATCATCTTTATTATATTATGTTTCTATAATCTTATACTATCATATATATGAATCAATTTATCTATTTAGTAGTAACTATGTGTTTTAATTTTTTTTTTATTGTGTAGCCACATTGTGAAATACATGGATAAAAGTTGGATCACATTACCAAGGAACACACCTCAGTATGTTAAGGGATTGAATGAGTTTTTAGATTTTTCAATTTCTAATCGATCCATTGAAGGGAGAATAAAATGTCCATGTCCTAAATGTAAATTTAGAACATGGTTGAAGAGAGATTAAGTTTTTGAACATTTAATACTGAAGAAATTCCCTGGTAAATATTTGTATTGGATTTGGCATGTAGAATCGAATGTTATAGAAAGATTGATCAATGATGTTAATCCACAGAATGAGGTCCCAAGTTTTTTGATAATGGAAAATGAAATTCCAAACCTCATAAATGATGCATTCGGCATTGCAAGACACCACTATCAGCATCAAAACATATCAGAACAACCAGAAGAGGGTGCTAAAAATTGCAACATGAATAGTGATGTTTTTGAGACTATAACACAGGCTGATCAAGATTGTAACATATCATTGGATCCTCCTCCTGATTATGTGGAGCCAAATTTAAGAGAAAAATTCCCTGAGGAAAATTCATTTCATGATTTAGTTGATGATGGAAATCAAGAGTTTTATAGTGGATGTTTGAAATATTCAAAGATTTCATTTCTACTGAAGTTGTACCATATCAAATGTCTATGTGGAATTACAAATAAGGAAATGTCCATGATATTGGAATTGATTCATGATGCATTTCCTGAAGCAAAAATCCTATAATATTTTTATGATATGAAAAAATTTGTTAACAAGCTTGGTCTGAATTATACAAAAATACATGCGTGTCCCAATGATTGTATGCTTTATTGGGGAGAGGATTCAAGTAGACAGAATTGAAAGAAATTTTCTTCTTCTTTATGGAAGGCAAAGGGTGATGTTGGGAGTCTTAATGAACATAATTTCATGGAGAAGAAGAAAAGGAACACCCCTGAAAAGGTTTTGCGTTACTTTCTTTTGAAGCCTCGATTGAAATGATTAATCATGTCATTGAAAACTACTGAATACATGAAGTGGCCTTCTGTAGATAATAACAATTATGGGTTAATGAGACATCCATGAGATTCCCAATCATGGAATATATTTGATTCATTACATCTATATTTCTCAGCAGATCCTAGGAATGTTCGATTGGGATTGGATGTCGATGGATTCAACCCATTTGGGACTTTGAGTACCAGTTATAACATTTGGCCAGTTGTTTTGATCCCTTATAATCTACCTCTGTGGATGTGTATGCAACAAACATCTTTTATCCTTTTAATGATTATTCCTGGAAAACAAATTCCTGGAAATGATTTTGATGTATACTTGCAGCCATTGATTGACAAATTGCAGGAGTTATGGAGCAACGGTGTTGAGACATTTAATGCTTCTTCTAAAACAATGTTCAATATGCATGCTACTTTAATGTGGACCATTAGTGACTTCCCTGGGCTTGGGAATTTATCTAGTTGGAACACTTACACAGGTTTTTCTTGTCCCATTTTTAACTTTGATTTTGATCCCAAATGGCTACCTCACGGTAGAAAATGGTGCTTCTTGTGTCATCGAAGATTTCTCAATACATCTCATAGATTTTGGTTGAACAGATCAAAATTTAATGGTTCCATTGATCATAGACCACCTCCAAAGTTGTTAACTGGTTTTGAAATATTGACACAGCTTGAAAATGTTGAAACAAAATTTGGGAAGGTTCATCATTTGAATGATAGCAGAAAATGGGTCTAAAGTGCATTGTCAAGTGAAATCGGAACGCAACAATGGAAGAAAAAAAAGTATATTCTTCAGACTTACGTATTGGGAATTTAATTTTTTATGGAATAATCTTGATGTGATGTATATTGAGAAGAATGTCTGTGAAAATTTTATTTTCACATTGCTTAATGAGCATGGAAAGTCGAAGGATCATCTCAATGATCATAAAGACTTACAAGCAATGAACATAAAAAATGATCTCTAGCCAGATGAGAATAAAAAGTATCCTCCGAAAATTTTTTCAATGAAAAATAGGGATAAAGATACCTTCCTTTAAATTTTAAAGAATGTTAAGGTATCTGATGGGTATTAAAGTAACATCTCGAGGTGTGTTGACTTTAAGAATTGTAAGTTACATGGACTGAAAAGTCACGATTCACATATTTTGTTACAATAGTTACTACTATTGGAATTGCATACATTATTACCTGAAGAAATTACTGCAGTTGTACTCCAATTCTACACATTTTTCAGACAACTATGTGAGAAATCTCTACATCCATTTCAGCTTGACAACCTCTAGGAGAGGTTTGTATTGACCCATTGTGCAATGGAGATGATCTTTCCTCCACCATTTTTTACTGTAATGATTCATTTAACTATGAATTTGGTTGAAGAAGATAAATTAGGAGGCCCTGTTCAATATCGCTGGATGTATCCAATTGAGAGGTACTTTATTTATATGTTTTTCAATTAAGTAGAAAAAAATTGGTACTTAATTAAATGCATAATTATGTTTATTTTATTTCACAGATATCTTGGGCATTTGAAATCATACGTGAGAAATAAATCTCAACCAGAAGGCTCTATTGCTGAAGGCTATTTGGCTGAGGAGTGTCTTACATTTTGTTCTCGATACTGGGATGATATTGAGACAAGATTTAATCAAGTTGGACATGTTGATGACACATCGAATCAATCTCAAATATATCATAAATCCAAAATATTTCCTGCAATTGGCCGATCAGTTGGGAGGACCTCAAATGTGACACTGACTAAATTGGAATTATTACAGGAACATAGATATGTGATGCTGAATAGTGAAATTGTAGATCCGTTTATTGGAGAGTTGAGGATACAAATAAAGAGACGAATGATAGGTCGAACACAAAATGAGAAAGATATAACAAAATCTGTTAATAAAGAGCTTGTATAATGGTTTGCATGACGTGTAAGTTCATAAATATTGCAAAAATTATGAATATTAGATTGACACATACATTTTGTAAATCTAATAAAGTATATTTTTTCTTCAGATCATGAATACTGATACTCAAGCAGAGGTGTTAGAATATTTGAAGTTTCTTGCTAGAGGTCCTCTAAAACAAGTTAGAAAGTTCGATTCCTATAATGTAAATGGATTTAGATTTGGTAGAGTCGATCGAGAAGTGGGTTTGAAAACACATAATAGTGGTATATTTACATTTGCTAAAGTGGAATACTATGGAAAGCTGCATGATATTATTGAATTAAACAACCATAGACATTTTTTTGTTGTTTTATTCAAATGAAAATGGGTTGATATTATCAGAGGTGTTAAAAGATATTCCTTGCAATTTACTTCTGTGAACTTCTCTCGCTTGATGGATGTTGATGATCGTGAACTGTATGATCCATATATCTTAGCATCACAAGAAAAAAATGGTATATTATTTGAATGATGTTGTCGATGAATTTTGGAGTGTATTTTCTCATGTAATACAAAGAGATTTGTATGATATGGGTGATGAAGTGGAAAATTTGACCTCTGAAAATGAATTTAATCAACAATAGGAAGCACACTTATTTTTGCATCATGATATTGAAAATATTAGTCTAGCAAGGATGAATGAAGTGAATGAATTAATGGAGCATGAAACTGACGTGATTGAAGGGGAAAATGACTGTATGTACAATTATTTATTTATTCAGCAACCACTTGTTTCATTTCTGCAGTCATTCATTATCATTGTTATACATATTTTGTCCGTTAGTACTGGGAGTCTATTATAATTTTTAATTTTTTTTCTGCATAATTTTTTTGAAATATATATTCTGAACTTAATTTTATTTGATTAAATGACAGTAATGCCAAGGAGGAAGCAGTACACTATTTCATCTAGTTCTGCGGCAGATGACGATCCATCTGGCTCCCTCTCCACGACATCTGAGGCACCAGCTGCCTACACCCCTACACCATCTCCCCCTGCACCATCTCTCACACCATATTTGGATGTCCCATTAGAGTTTGAGTCGTCGACTCCCCCTTTAGGAGCCTCAGTAGTGGAGTAGCGACACGCCCCTTCCAGTTCATCACGGGCATACTGGAGTGTCACTGTCATAGGTACAAATTTTAATTAAATAAATTTATTGCATTTTGTTTATACTAATTGTTTTCTCATTGAAGATGAAAAAAATTCAATCGTGGAGAAAAACATAAAAAGTGTAGATGTTTGGAATATGACTAGTGAAAAGATAGTCGCACCATTTGATTCTTATGGGGTCCCTACGGATGACGTCGTGGGGTTACTTGGCCAGATTCTAGGCCAGCTGGCAGTAGAGCCCATTTCCCTTCCTATTTCATATGATGATTGGACACATACGCCTCCAATCTAGAAAAATGAATTTTTTGATTCAAAAATAAATGTAAATTTATTACATTATGATTTAATTGAATGTCATGTTACTAATATGTTCAAAATGAATTTTGGTATACAGATGTTCTTCCACTTTACAGTTGCTGATGTGATAGCACAGAAGTGGACGTTGAAAAATCTAGGTAAGAAATGGAAAGATTTCAAATAGAGATTGTGGTGTGATGTCAACAATACTTCATTGACTATGCAACAAATGTATGAGAAGCTACCCAATGGGGTATTGAATGAACAGTGGGATGTTTTTGTTGACAGACATCGTGATGAGAAGCGGGTGATATTGAAATATATATTATTATATTATCCTCATTTTACATGTTTACATGTATATGAAGAGTACATGACATTGAATACATTACTATTAAATTGCATTTTATTTATTTCAGGATCTCTCAAGACAGAATGCATCAAACCGGGCTAAGCAAGTAATCCCTCACACTGCGGGCTCAAAAATCTTTTCTAGTAGCCAAACGACATTGGTAATCTTTTAATTAGTTTAAATATTTATAAGATAGTATTATCTCTTTAATATACTGAATTATTGATTTCTATTTTCTTAATGCAGTCACAGAGTTTAGGGCATGAAGCTTCCCGAACTAAATTGTGGTTGGATGTTCACAAGAAATCAGATGGAAGTTTTGTTAATGAGCCTGCTAAAGAAGTTGGGGTATGAAGTCAATTTTTTATTATATTAACTTATTATCAGTTTTTAATGTGTTAATATATATTGATATTTTATTTATAGGTAAAAATTAGAGAACTATGGGATGCCAATCCTGCGCAGTCCTACTTAGTCTCCCAGGATGACCTGGTTGCTAAAGTCCTTGGGAAGGAGCATCCTGGTAGAGTGCGCGGGATGGGTTTAGGACCCGTACCCTATGAGGTTATTAGCAGGCCATCGGGGATGGCAGCTGCATCTACTCATGGCTTTAGTCAGCCCATACCCAAAGATGCTCAGAAAGAGATTGTTTCTCTACGAAACATAGTTCACCGGTAGGGGGATCATATATCGGCTTTGCAGAAAGAGTTGATTGAAATACATCAGCATATGAGCAGATATGTCCTCGGTGGTAGTGCATCGACTGGTGGTATGCAGGTAAATCACAAAAAATCAAAATAATTTATTTTGGTAACTTTAATTGGTTTTAAGTATTAATATAAATATGAAACCGTATTTAATTTTCAATATAATGTTTTTATAGGAGACAATTGAAAGTGGTGATGAAGGTGGAAAGGGTGACGATGCATCATCGGACCATGAGTAGTTGTATTGTTGATGTGTTGAAAAAATATGGGAACAATTGGTTTTTATATGTAACATTTGTGGCACATAGTTTCCACCAAACATTTTCACGTCCTAAAATTTCCTTGATATCTCATGTTTTATTTTATGAGTTTTATTGATTTCTGATGTTTCTTTTTATGTCTTGATTTCTCGAGTGTGGTATACATCATTCCATTTAGGCCTGTGTTTGAATTGGTAGTAGATATTTTGGATGACTAGGATTTAAACACATTGTTGATGTGTTGAACAAATTGGGTCATTTCATAGTGATCAAGGGGATAGTTTTTTGGACACTTTGGTGAGGCCCTTGTAATTTGTCTTACTGGGAGGCCCTTGTGAGTGGTAATTGACCACTGCTAAATAGCTTTTCTCTTGTAGTGAATCCTATCTTTGTTCTAGGGAACCAAACATTGCGACACATTGGGATTAAAAACACCTAATATAATTATATAGATCCACCATTATATCGAATATCAATAAGATGGAGGTTCCAAATATGTGTGGTCTAGGATTTGAATCCACATGCTCAAGATATGAATTCCAATAAGGTTGTACTCATTCACATCAAAACTCAATGGAATCCATATGAGAAGTGAAGGAATCCACCGACTCCTAAGATACTACATCCTAAAAAACCATTGGGATAATTTCTTTATATTGATTGAGATATATACCCTATGAAGGTAACTATTGATAAAAAAATAAGGTTGTGGTAATTTACATCAATTTATTTGATCCTAATAAAGTTGGACATCTCAGATCGACCTTTATTGATTGATTAATCTACTATTATTATATAATATTAGATAAATGAGGTATGATAACATCAACCAAATCACCATACATAATGGGATTTTCCCTATAGAAATTTAATATTGATTTTCACATGTTATACTATTTTGAATTTTAACTAAGTAATATTCTCTTATGTTGAGATGGTTTTACTATTTTTTAGTGGTGAGGGGGTAGTGGATTCATCCACACCTGTTTCATACTCAATAGAATCATGTTTCCCAACATCAATTGGGTTAACATTGAAGAAATATACTAATGTGTTACCACCAATAGGAAACACATATTTACATTATAAGAGGGATATAATTAATTTGGGTGTGATCCCATAGGATGAATGATACTGGAGATGACCATGAGGAAAAAATGATAAAAAAATTACCCCACCAATGTGGGTTATGTTTTCCATTGTAATTTTATAGTCACAAAGGCCACTTAGGATAGATTCTGATGCTTTTAGATATTAGAGCATTGTAACCATCCCTAGTATATTATCTATATATTCTAATGGGCCTCAAGGGAGTTTAAACTAGTATGGGTATAAATATACTCTTGAGTGTCAGTGGTTGGATATCCCCAGTGGAATCAACTTTTAGATGATTGAGTATAGAAAATAGGGAAAAACACCTTATATATCTTCTTGAGTACTCAAGGTCACATGTTAATAAAAATGACTTTAGTGAACATGATACTCATAATGAAGTTCTAAGGTGATTTATAATTTATGGTGGACATATTTATCCAAATCAATATGATAAGAGAAGAATGTGTTCTCATGATCTATTGAAAGGATAAAAAAAAGTTGGATGTGAAATTATGGACCAATGGTTTATCTATAGAATATTTTTAGATGGAAAACCTGTGGGGCATTATTCCCTATAGATTACCATGAGTGTCATATAATGTCCAGATAGATCCATTTAGATGGTATTCCTGAAATAAGGTGTGAACCATCATGCACTCATTTTACAAGGGTAGGAGACAATGTATGTCAGGGTATGTGGAACATATATTCATAGAAATTGAGTCCTATGTATGAAATAACAATTGTATTCATGCCTCACCATTGTGTTCCTTGTGGGTACTATCAGCTTATTTTTGGTCTTGAACATAATTGGAGCATTTGGTGATTAAATTTTAATTGAAGGATGTGATGAAGGTATTGAAAAGGAAACACAATGAAGAAACCCATCAATACATCATCAAATGTAAGAGTTCATAGTTTATCAATCCAATTCCATGTTAATGGATTCACATTAGGTTATCTATTTTTTGATGAGAACCTCCAATGGGCTTCCATGTATATGAATATTTGGTATGGATGTCCTTTTAGAACTAAATTACAATGAAAGGTGTTCACTAGTGATTCAAACTATAGATTCTTCAAAATAGGTATTGGTAAAAGGTGTGAGATTTTGGGATCATCAAATATTATTTGGGTGGAATCATTTGAATTATTGGATTCCCTTATAGATTTATGATTTTTTAATGAATAATATCAAAATACTAGTGTTTAACGAGTTACCTCTATTCCTATGATCTCTCTGAATCTGTGTAGATATGAAAATATTTGATTTTTAGGTTAATAATACATATAATACATGTTTATGATTCATTTTTTAAGGCCACATAGTTAGGAAATTATTCATTTTTTACCATAAAAATAGGTCGTAGGTGTTTACATTGTTGGGATCAGTCCCATGCGATGAGCATCATATGAATCTCTATAAATAGAATCATAACACACATAGTTTGTTAATGATTAGTGGGATACATCATACCATTTATGTTCAATTTAAATAGAAATATTTCAAGAATCTTAACTTTTTGTGAAGGGTAACACTTTGTGAAAGGTACCTAGAAATAGATAGTGTTTGAATTTATCATGAGTTTCCATTTCAGTTTCATCTTGGTCTTCAATGACTAATTTGGAGAAGTTATGGTTGTGGATTACACCTATTAGGGGGGCCATATATTGTTTTCAATATCATATATGTTGGTGTTATGATAATGGATGAATGCTTAAAAGGCTAGGGCATACAACATGAAGGTGGATATGATATTGTGATACTAGGAGGGGTATCTAAAATTAAGGACTATATAAAGAATATAATACTAGAGTTTTTAACTATGGTATTTTGTAAAAGTGATTCATATTATTCTTATCGCATAAGAATAATAGTATATTTCTTGATGTTGGGATTGAAACTCAGAGGGGAATATATGGTATCCTAGTTACAGGGAATAAAATACAACATAATTGAAGGCATACATTTTATGGTAATGTGACATGATTCATCGTAGATTAAAATTGTGTTGAAATGACATGTGTAATGAATTTTAGAGTTGTCCTACCAGGTTTAGAAGGTGATTACTATAATGTATCTCAATAATTATTTTAAATTATGATAAAATAGAACATAATGTATTTGTGTATCATGATTTTTTAAGAAATAAGTTATAGAAGATTAGTTGTGTTACATAAAAGTGAACAATAAGGTATTGAGTGAGGCTAACATGTGATTTCCTAGGTTGATGTTTCTTGTTGTATGTTGGTATGTACAATATGGTTCATTATTATATAGCGTATCATTTTTTACTTATTGTTTTTCAATTTATTCTATACCGATTTCCTAGGCTGATGTTTCTTATTGTCTGTTGGAATGTACAATATGGTATTTTTGTTTTGATTTGTATTTCAGGGTAGTGGTGCAGTGGAAGCAATTTTTTTTCTTGTCAGCTTTTAGAATCGGTTTAAACCACCGCGAAATGTGCATTGGCGGTGGTTTAAACCGCCGTTAAACGGTGAAAACCGCCATGAAATGTAAAAAAAATTACATTTCACGGTGGTTTTAACCACCGCTACATAGTCGCATCGTAGCTGCCTCATTCTGTGGTGGTTCTCATGACTTCCGCGAAGGTTTTACGACCACTGGATTTGAGTTTATTCACAGCTGTTATAACCGCCATGAATAAAATGATATCAAGGGCTCGTAAAAACCACCGCTAAACTCAGTAAAACCGCTGCGAAATGAGGTAGCTGTGAAACTTTCCTTAAACCACCATGAAATGGAAATAACCGCCGCTAATAAATTGTTGATTCCATATTAGGCGGCAGTTTACCAAAACTGCTGCTAAATGGTGGCTTACCAAAACTTCTGCTAAACGGCATTTCTCTTGTAGTGAATGATTCCATAAACCCAAAACAAGCTCAAAAACTCTAGTCCTAAGGTAGAAATGACTCCTCTGATACCACTTTGTCATGACTCAGCCCAACAGGGCATGAACTATGACTACCCCAAACCCACCTCCAATAGGCCTGTGGATGGAGACTAGTGTAGAGCAGGATTATCACACACATAGTAGGTATTATACTAAAGTACCTATACACATGCACACCTATGCATGCCCAATTATGAAATGTAAATCAACTGATAACCATGCATGCATACATCTAAAATCACACCATCAGAGTAAGGCAATAATGCAATGGAAAGAAAGGGCAAAATATAATCCCACTAAAAGAAAATTAAATCAATCCAAAACTATGAATTAGGAGAGAATAAGTGTAAATGAAGAAATCAAAACTCACCCTGGTCTTTCTAGATCACTAATCTCCACATGGTCCTGGTCCCTCTATGACTCTATCAAAAGGTCAGTCATCTATAAAAGACACAACACTTGTGGGAAAATCCCATGTAGAGGTGATTATAACAATACCCAGTAGGACACCCTAAAATCACTAAGAATATAGCATCAATAATAGTATTCATATCATCACAAGGATATTTAAATAGCATACATAACAAGAATATTCATATATACTCATAGTATACACATAGTCTCAAGTATGATCAAAACCATATTACCAGGCTAGGATTCCTGATATAAGGTTCCATATAACACTTTTCAAAGATAAAACACTCTACGAGTTAGATAAAACTGATGGCGTCCATCTAATATTTCATGCTCATTGGGTCTCTCCATTAGAATTACAAGATGGAAATCTGAAGTGGTCGATATAAAAATGGGGATCACAACCAAGGCCATGGGTTATACTAACAACCTAATTTGGATTAACATGCTAAATAAGGGATCTATGCCCACATAGTGTTGGTCATAAAGATACCAAGAACCCCACATAGGAAAAAATGATGATAGAGGATCTCACTCTAGGCCTCATGGATGGATTCCAACAACTCTACCCAAGACTGAAGTTCCTCAGAGGGGATCACCATCCTATGCATAGCACATGACTCTATACTAAACCCTAAGGGAATGATTCAAGGTAATGTACCCCAATGAAAGTTTTCGAAGATGAAGAGGAAAAGGGATCCAATACATCTTTAAAGAATTACACGATGTGTACTGGGAGTACATGGCATGTCCCTTCAGCACCAGGTTCTACCCAAGTAACATAGATCATTCCCATGTCCATTTTTGAGTATATGGAATGTGTCCCACCACATTGCATGTATATATACATAGTCTCATGGGTGTGTACCCCCTGTACACACCGACCAGTCTTCCAGGGTGTACACAGTATGTGGTGTGGTCCACATGGAGTGTAACGCCACCCGACCTCCTGGATGTGTACAACCTATACACACTGAAATGGTTAGCTAGGGACCACACAGTGTGTGGTAGGGACCACACAACATGTGATCCATATCTTTACTCAAAAACATATTTGTCGCTCTGAGGGTCCCACAAAACCACTCAGGAAATTCCCTTGTGTGCCATCCGTAGCCTCTCCATGGATCCAAGATGAATGAAAATTATTGATCAATTCAGATCTTCCTTCAACCATCCTCCGTCATCATTGCATCTCAATAACATCCTTGATCATGATACATACCCACAATATAAATCTATTTCACTAAATAATGGTCATGCAATGATTGAATATTAAGTATTTAATCGAACCACGACTGAAGGAATTTACCATGATGAACATGTGAAGAAACAGGGGGAGAAATCCATAAACCATAAAATTTGAGGAATTAACCTCGGTCATTTTTATTTTTCAGCCTTGATTTCTTGTCGAATATTTAGACAAACAAAGAGTAAAATGAACTACAAAAAACGAAATCCACCACAAAAAAATCTATCATTAATGAAAGAATCAATTCTTGTTCATGGAATTGGTCTATGTTTAGTTGGGATAAAATAATAGGATGAAATTATAAAAATTAAACATCATACCTTGAGATGGATCAATTACTAACAAAGAACAAATCTATGTCATTATCATTAGTGATATCCTCGAATATCGTTACACACTAATTGACGATCCATAATCTGGTTATTGTTCACATGAGAACAATCCTCCAATGCTGTCTCCATTGGATCTAGGGTTATGTAGCTAACCCTAATATTTCCACTTATCCATATATTTATAGGAAAAATTCAGGTCATGAAAATTTAATCAAATAAATTATTTTAATTTATTTATTTATTTAAACATTCTCCCATGACCATGCCCAACTCAAACGTCTGATGCGCTCCAAGTTTATGTCACACCTAAGGTAAAACTCAAGCTATAAACTGAATTATTGACTCATATTTCTAATATGAGCCTTTATTTAAGAGTTATTTCACTTTTTTAGGAAAACTGTTCACACATGCAATTTAATATATTTAATAAATTTCAATAAATAATTTCAGGATCACTGAGTCTCAGAATATCATACCGTCTCAACACCTAGATCTGAAAATAATCTATATAATATTATAAAGTAATACATTCAAAAATAAAATTCATTACATTAGGGAAAAACACATGGAACCTAAAATATTTTGACATTAGTAAGGTGATATGACTCGAATGGGGTTCATATAAAATCACAATAAAATAAAAGTATAATTAAACCATGCACAATACCAACCTAAATAGTTCATAAAAAAATTACTAAAATTCCCATTACAACCATCACACTATTTTCACCACATGCTTTCATCATTTTAATTTACTATATAACAAACCATCCCCTCTTTCCATTCAAATATCTTCAAAAAACTTTCATAATTTTCTATTTAGCCACATTGTTTAACCATTTAAAGATTTACTATTTATCAGTTACATTATATTCATTATGCCATTAAATTTCCATATTTAATGAAAACACATTATTTAATTAACATCTATATTTATTTCAAACTTTACCCAGGATTTTGAATCATAACAAATTTATTAACAGCCACTTCATATTTGATTTTATCCCATAACCATTACCATGTTTCTTATTTCTAACCAAATTTCTAAACATCCAGACACCTAAATCACATCCCCCATATATTTGAACAACTAATGCACAAAATTTTAAACCATTCATTCTAAAAACCACCATAACACTTTCTTTCACCCACCACCATCCATGCAAAACCATTCCAGCCGTAGTAAAATGGTCTCTCTACCCACTACACAACCACACCCACATTCCAACCCAACACAACCATACTAAACAAGAATTCCATTTAACCTCATTAGGGGTAACACAAATAATAGAAAGAAAATAGAAAAAACCAGTAGTAAAAATGAAATAATCATTCTCTTTTTATCATTTATTTCATAAGGACAAGTTGTGTCTAACATGAACATCATCACTATTTTCTAGATTTTTCAAATATATCATTCATTTCCATAGATACATAGTTATCCTTTTATGAGATTTGATTCTAGTAGTTTAATTAGAACAACCAAAACATTAATTATAATATAAAATAAACTTATAGTAGCAATAAAGTTCACAATAGAAAATAAAATTCATAATATTATATTCTGATAAGAATTATGAAAATATAATAGGAAGTAATAAAATAATATGTTTTTAAATTTTACCCTCAAATTTCATCCTTCATTTTATTATTTTTCTTAGGTTTATTTATACCATTTACGTAGTTGAAACAATAACATGATAATTTAATAATTTACACAAAATAAATGAGTTTTCTTGATTCCTCTACCCCGGTGAGAAGCTTCCACGACTCACTACACTGGGACTAGAAAGTATAAGAATGTTCACAAAAGCTAGGAAGTCATTGGAAAAGAAAATCAAGACCCTCTAAGGAGACACCTCTGATCATGCATGGTTCTAAAGAGGAATAAGGGTCTGTAACAAAGGATAAACATCTCATATTTTAAAAAAATATATGCCTGAATCACATAGAGAATCTACTAGGTGTTCCAACTTTTTAAAATCCCATTAAACTCTTAATTACAATTTAAATCAGATATTATAGTTATCATATATTTATTTTTAAAATTTACCTAAAATTGTGGCTTATATCTCCTATGGGTGAAGAAATTTATTTTATATGAAAAAATTAACAATTTTTAAGGGTTTAATGATTGAAAATGGGATTTTTAATAATAAAATATGATTCAGGATAAAATGGGAAAGACAAGGATTTTATAGAAGGAATAACTCTTATATTTATCTATTTTAATTTTTCATTTCATAGTTTACCAATAAATGAATCTTATGAATTTCAGAGAAAACTACTCTTAAAAATTAGAAAGACTCTTACGAAATCAAAAAGATTCTTATAAAATCAGAAAGTCTATTATAAAATCAGTAAAATCCTATTAGAAAATAGAAAAATACTCTTGTGAAATCACAAAAATACTCTTATGAAACTGAAAAATATCCTAATAAAATTACAATACTCTTAAAAAATTAGGAAATAACTATTATTTTGGGGATATTAACTCTTATGATTTATAATAATGACTCTTAAATTTTCTCACATGACCATTATGAAACCCAAGGAATCATACAAAATACAAAAAAATAGACACTTACACATCCTCATATGACTCTTATTCTTTGATAATTAAACAAACTAGTCAATATAGGGTCATTTCCAAGTGGGAGATCAAAATATAAGGGTCATTCTAGTGTTAGGAAAAAATTCAATCTAAAACTTTAAACTGTAGAATTACTTTAAAAATTATAAATTCACTTCTAAAATTGAAAAATCACTTATCCTAACCATAAATCAAATATTAAAAAGGAATTAACCTTTCCAGACCTCTAAGACTACAAGGAAGCATCCCTAAGGTTCTTATAACACTCAATAAACAAAAAAAGAAATGGTTCAGGGAAAATTTGGGCTCTTACATTATATACCTCTTAAATGATTATCATCCTCATAATAAAAACCAATTTAGGGAAGGAAACAATAACTCCTAAAACCAATAATCCCTAGTAGATACCTCTTAAATAGAGACAAAACCACCATTAAGGCACAAAGAAGCACATGAGATCAAAAACCTCAAACAAATAATCACAAAAACAAATAATATTAAATAAGTTGGAAGTAAGTCAAATATCCCATCCTAAAATAAAAACAAGGTTCAAAATGGTTTTAGATACTAAGCATTCATCTATGATTCACATTCCCAAGTACACTCCTCTAAACCCCCATGCCTCCAAAAAATGCATACGAAGGAAAAAACTTTCATGTGCAACGCCTTCTCTTGATAATCATGAATCTCAAATAGCCAATCCATGAATGTTGTGTCATCTTGTATATCTAACAATACCTAATCAATGACATGGGGGTCATCATTAATGTATCAATGAATTTACTACACATAGAATACATCATGGATCCAATCCAACTACATGGGAAGTTCCAAATGACATGACACCTCACTGATGTACCCCAACATCTTAAAAGTACCAATATACTAGGGAGAAATATTATCCTCCCAGACAAATATTCACATACCACAATGAGTAGAAACCCTTAATAACATATTATCTTCAACCTTAAATTCCATAGGTTTCCTCCATTGATTATCATATGATTTTTTGGTCATGTTCTACCTTAAAAAGGAAAATCAAGGATCCCATTTAGAGATGATGGTCTTTAGTACCCCATGAAGCCTCACTACTATGTCCACATTCTGCCTCACTAGAAAATCCATAGAATATAAATCCATAATTTCCATGAAATGAGATAAATTCATCAATAGATACAAAATAACCCAAATATTATTACATCCTATTTGGTTTGGCAGTAAAATGGTGATAAAATCCATTGATATTTCCTCACACTACTACTCAGGAACATCCAATAGTTGCAACAAACTACCTATGACATGACACTCTAACTTCCCTTATTGACAGACCAAACATTACAATATGAAATATGTTACTAATTACTTTATACCAAGACAATAAATCTAATTCCCCAAGGCATGATATATCATAGATATACCAAGATATTCTTCTAAGGATGATCTAATAAACTAATTAAGAACCTCCCTTCACATCACTGAAAAAATAATCATCTTCCCTTGGAACAACACTCTATGTCAATCATCCTCCAACCATACCTCTAGAGAATCATCATGGATGACATGATCTTGTATCAACTCCACCTCCAAATATCTCGATTGCGACTCATTTACCTGTTATATCAAATATGACTACACTATCAACTAGAACAGTAAACCTATACCACCAACATACCCCACATCATGATGCATCACTAAAATCACCTTCATCACTTTTCAAGTATCTATATACTCCTAAAAACATCTTCCCATGAATTCATTATTATAACATCAAAAACTACATTTTATTTCCATGGGGTATAGGATAATTTAAATTTGTAGTCTTATAAGAACTTCATCCACCTTTACTAATTCAAATTCAAATCCTACTGAGAGAATTGTACATCAATATCTTGTGATTAGTAAAGACCAAAAATCATTCACCGATGAGATAATGTCAACACAACAATAGAGAAATAACCACTATTTCCAACTCAAGATCATTGTTGGTATAGTTACTCTCATGGGGATGTAAATGCTTAGAATCATATGAGATAATTTCCTTTTGCTGCATCAATATGAAACCTAAATTAATATGAGAAGAATCATAAAAAACATTGAACATAACTCCATCCTCTAGAAACTGAAGGATGGGAGAAATGATAAACATCCCCTTCAAGTAGTTAAAAGCTTCCTAACATTGATCAGTCTATATGAACTACCGGTCCTTCTTGATCAAGGCTATCAATAGGTTTGCAATCAAAGATAATTTAGACACAAACCTTTGATAATATCCAATGAGACTAAGAAAACTATAGACCTAAGAAACATTATTAGTGCTTCCCAAGAAAAAAATTCCTATCTCTTAAAATGATCAAGTGTTAATCCATGTTGGGATACTACATTCCTAAGAAAATACAACTCACATATCCGATATTTTCATTAGGACAACTTATCATATAGATAATAGTGCTGAAGGACCTATAAAATATCCCTAAGATACTTAGAATTATCCTCCTCCAAATTTGAGTATATGAGTATGTCACCTATAAACGCATGAACTGATCCAAGAAATCATGAAACATAGATTTCATGGGTTACATGAAAATATTTGTACTGTTTGTGACACTAAATGACAAAATCACAAACTCAAAGTGCCCATAATGACACTTGAATATAGTATTCGGTATATCTTACCCCTTCACACTCATTTGATGGTACCCCAACCACATATCATTCTTTAGAAACTATTTTTCTCCCATAAATTGATTGAATAGATCATATATCCTCATGGGGTAATGGTTCTGTATTTTTACCTAATTCAATTTCGGGTAATCTAAACATAACCCCATACAACCACCCAAATTTTTGGATAATAATATTAAAGTACCCAATAGAGACATGTTGGTCCAGATGAATCCCTTCTACATTAGTTTTCAACCTAGATCCTTAAATCCATTAGCTCAAAATTTTTCATCCGATAGGGATCCATCGAGATCATAGAGGCTTCAAGTTTCAACTTTATCTAAAACCCAATATCGTGGAAAGGGGTAGGGATACAACCTATTTAGGTAAAACATCAAGAAACTCCTTAATAACTCTAGGAAACTCTACCACCTGTGCTATTAAAAAAACCAATTATAGAGTTTATAACTAATCCATTAATGAATCAAGATTCCTATGACTCATCTAATGATCTCGTTCACTAATGATCACTACACGTTGAACTCCCACATCACAAAATAAAACTCTTATATGGAATAATTTAATGATGATGTGTATGGAATACAACCAATTGATGCTAAGGGTGACATTTTATAGATGTATATACAGTAAAAAAGAAACCCCCAATGACTGATACTTTCCCATTATCATCTCACAACCCCAACACATATTAAGAAGAATCGACTGGCCTCCAACTAGTGTAGTCAATACTAGGGTCAATAAAAGACTCTCCACCTTAAGTACCATGGAATTAAATATGGTGGGTTTAATTAAGGAATGTGATTCTATAAAATTAAATAAAGTATAATCCATGGTATATGATAAATATATGGAACACCAAACAATCTTTGGCCTATCTGGCACTGATATCTCTATGGAGTGAAACTAACTATGCCCAACTCCTCAACCTCATTTCTGCTATTGAATACCACCTATATGTCAATGATTATCTTTATTTAATTGAGGTTATAGAACATCATAAGGTTTCTTTCAACCTTATACATCTCCCCTTTACCTCTCAAAACTCTACCAATAATGTTATTGATAAATCCTTTAAGGAAATTATTGTTGAGGCTAAAATGAAAACTAATCGCCCACACAATTCTGGTCCCCAAGGATGGTTGAGAACTATAATTACTGATTACCTTGACCCATGAATTTAAATTACATAGGAACATAGCTCCTATAGGATAAATAGAAACTTTAAGATATAGAGAAGTGTGTGGGAAAGATAGCTAAGGTAAACTCCCTTTTAGTCAAAACCTTGACTATACCAGCATATGAGACCCTTTATCTACAGCTCTTCTCCTTGGGACTCCCTGATGAAACCCCTCCCAAGATGATTTTGGTTGTTCATGAAACCTCTTGTTTACCTCATCCTTCTTCTTCACCTCCAAATATATAGGAAACACAAATGGCGTAACCACATACCCGATAGATACATTTCATACACATCTTTTTCTAATATTCAATTAAATTATTTTAGATAATAATTACTAGTTTTTTCCGTAGTTTTGATGGTTATACTTGTTTATGGTTATAGATATTTAAATTTAAACTTTGTATAGAATAAAAAATTTAAAAGGATAAAATAATAAATTTAAAGGGGGGAAGGAGTGTTCTAGAATTATTATGTAAAATGAAGAAATTGAAAAGAAAAAAGTATGAGGTAGAAATAAAATATAGCCAATACAGCCATAAGAATATGATATCATGTAGGAAACTATGAAGAAGCTATCCAATATTAATCATGGTTCAAGGTTGAGCAGTAGAGAGGGGAAAAGGATTGGGTGTGGGTGACACTAGTGTGTGAAGAGGAAGAGGATCACCAGATGGAAGGTGGTGCTAAGAAAGGTGGTTCATGGATTTAGAAAAAGGTGGATCCATAGTGATTATCAAATTTATAGTGGAGTGAATGATTTGATATACTGGTTCCATCCAAAAACCAGAAACTAATGTAGTAAAAGTTTAATACATGAAATTATTCACTTACTGAAATAACGTATGTGGGTTATTTTTCTCGTAAGAACTAGGGTTTTGAAACCATGGTATGAATTTCACCATTACACTGTACCGGTCTGCAATGGAATATAGGTGAGAGCTTGAAGCTACACTATCACGATATAGAAATGTTATAGAAGAATGCATGGAATCCATTGTGAAACTTGATTCTGCCCTTTATAAAATGGGAACACTATGACCACTGAAGGAGAGATTAATGCACTCATATAAAGTTGATATGAAGGATGTGTCCATGACACTACTATCTAGATTGTTCGACAAACCACAATGATTGAAGATCAAGGGAGATCAGGATCAAGTTTTTGTGCATCTGAAGATATCCGGATAGCCATGGGAATACCATGGGATCTTAATAATGAATCTTTGTGCCTTTGTGATGGAGAATTATCATGCATTTTGATGAGATTGTCCCCACTTCCACTATGAATATTAGAGTTCAATGATACCCCTAAAAAAATGAAATCACCATTAGAGTGTGACTTCAAGCATGGGGATTCTTGATAAAGACTTTACCAAGATGTCTACAAGATTATGAGAATGACAAGCATGATGGAGGGAGATCTAGAATATTCATACAATGGATGATGATAATGTGCATGAAAATATTCACATTATAAGGGAAAATATCACACCATGAGAAATTTTTATAATGTTATGTGGACATTCATAATATTTATTATGTTGGATGGTTTTATAGGAGATGAGTTTGTACCGTGGTGTTATTCTCTATATTATTGTTGTGGCTACTTCAAGATCTACATATCAAAGGATGATCCACTATACCATGAGGGATTTTAGTCACACTACATTAGAATAGATAGAAGAGATACATATTTGAGGATATTGTTGAAAGAAAAAATCATGATATATGTGATCACTAAGAGTGGTGAATCAGTGATCGATTATTTTTATTTTTTTATATTTAGAGATAAACTCCACCTCTTGTTAGAGAGAATTGAATATTCTAAAACACAACACAAAATCACACCCATGGAAACATTATAATTTATAAGTTTCACTACTCAGTAAGATTAGATAATCCTTAGAATGATCAAAAAACAATATGAGATCACATATCCACTAGAAAAAAACAATTATTTATAGTTTACAACAGGTAGGGTATATCCATCACTTTCATAGAGCTATATTCCTTTGACAATTCATGTTCTTATTGCATATAAAATATGATAAAACATATTTTTAATAATGGAATATGCCTTAATCAACAAGTTTCAACATGCCATCTGTGTGCTACTAAATTTTCTTCACACTTTCCATTTTTCAAGATAGTTCTCCTTCTTTTATTTCTTGCACGGTATCTTGAAATCATTTTTTGGAACTTCTTTGTCCAAAATTTTTCATTCGGAATGTCTCCATCTGGTACTTGTTCTTCAGGAACTTCTTTATCCAGTACCTCACTTCTTCATCTAGTACCTCTCTATCTAGAACCCAATGTCTGGTACTTCGACAAAGGGACCTCTCAATATTCTTGGTTGGAATATCACATCCTCGATAATGAATTTTCAATTCACATTCACCCCTATATATACTCATTATTTCTTTCAAAAATATGGTCATATCATGAACTACAATTTTGAATTTCCCACTCAATTCTTTCTTCAAATGACTGATTTTAATGCCTCTAAATAAATTAGAGTGAACAAACTTTAGAAGAAAGGTGTAAGATAAACATTTCAACATGTTTGTCTATTATTATTTAAAAATATCCCTAATTTATTCCAATTCTGATGTAAAATAGTGAGTTTTATGAATTTTATGAATTCTGGATTTAACTGATAAAGGGATAAAATATTGATTTTTAATGATTTATTAATTTTTTGGTAAATTGAAAATCCATACAGTTGACATTGAAATGGATTTTTAAACTTCAATTTAAAATTTTAAATACTCAAATTTGGAATTAAAATGCTAAAAGGGATTTATTTTAATGTGTTTTAATGATTTCATTATTTTTTGAATTTAATGATAATCTAAAAATAAAATTGTTTTAAAAATATAACTATGAATATAATTTGTTTTAATTCAACCTAGAAATTAATGTGAAAAAATGATTGTAGAAGGTTAATTGATTTTATTTGAATTTTAAGTGATTTGAAATAGTAATTTTTTGAATATTGGAAGTCTTATTTTTAATTCATTTATTAGTTAAGTGAGATTTTATTTGAAATTTTTAGCACTGAAAAAATGTTTTGAATGTGAACTTCGGGATAAGAAATTTTTAAAAGGGTTATGTATCATCATGCACCACATTCACCGCTATATTTACATACTACTCTAACCACTATCCCATGGTATCACAACCTACCACCACTATTATCCCATGGTAATATACTACCCCTACCAAGACCATATTCTCAATCTACCTCTAATAATTTTTTAAAGCTACTACCACACCCATGTTCTGATACTATTAATGAACCACCATTACTACCACCACCACTCCATGGTAGAACACTAAGATACTGCCACCCCATGGTAGATTAACCTACCACCAACAATACACCACAACACAATCTACTATTTGGCCTCTATTTCTAGATACCATATGACTTTATTTATACCACCACCTCTATCTAGTACCACCACTAATCTTCTGCCAGCATTTCCTACTGTCAAAAGAAACCATCAACTAATGCTATCATTCCTGAAATGATAGAACACCCATCCTTCCACTACCTACTACACAATATAACTCCATGATATTGTCTATGGGATCACCGCTCCATATATCCACCACAATCCCATCCATGTTCCACTTCCACCACTACCCCTAAATGATAGCATAACCTATGCACCCACTCGAAATCATGGGCCACCATCAAATAAAATATGTGTCACTAATCCAAGATGAATTCAACCAAATCTACATGAAACACCATTGTAAAATGCATTTAAGACCCCTCATGTCTCACTGTGATGAGGAAAGAACCTATAAACGGGGCCAGGGATAGTTAAAAAAAGATGAAATAACTCGCTATTATTGAATCCATAGACACACTCGTCACTATTGTGAATCCCATGAAGCTAGATAAGATAGACTGCTAATGGAAGGATATTGAACCACATCATCAATTATCTCACTAGAGGCAGAGGATTTTTGATGTCACCCAAACCCTATATCCAAATATTTCCACCAATAGCAAGGAAGATGATCTAAGATAACCCCTCCGCTAAATCTATCCACACATTAAATAGTTGACATGTGTCAATAATCTGATGATGGAGAGGTCACCACTCACACTGAAAACAAGAACATTCTTGAAGAATTTTAATATTCTCATTCTACTCATGTGCATATTCTCAAATCATGGAAATGACCCCTAATCATATTTTAAATTTTAAATTATTTCACTATAATGACTCTCACTCATTTTCACTCACTCTTGGAGGTTATATTCCACCTCCACTCACTACACATTTTTGTTTCTCATTTTCTTTTATTTTATCATTGTAATAACATTGATTATGGAACGCTAGTCCATTTTTGGTCAAACCAAGGATAATTCCCTCATTCCCCTAGTTTATGAATTTTGGTTAGTCAATTTTCATATTAATTCCTCCATGGATCTTAATGGATTTAATTAGTTAGAGGTTCCTTCAAGTTTTATCATTTAATTTCTTCCACTCATTATCGGGATTGCACATAGACGCTAATCAAACTTAAATCACTACATGCGATAAGAAGTTGTGGGATAATTTGAGGTTGATCGAAGATATCAAATCACTAGGCTAGGAAAGAATAGGGGATATAATTATCATTATATTTCTATATCCAAAATAAAATAACTAGATAACATTAATCAATGATATTTCAATTGACTAGAGGAAGAATATAGAACAAATGAATAATGATTTAATAGGATAATGGGGGAATAATCTAATACTGGATCACTATTATTTAAAATGATATTAAAACTAAAAATCCATTGTTTTCAATAATTTGAATTCTCTAAACAAGATTTCAAAACACCCACAAAATTTTCTTCTCCAGAGACAACCTGATTTCCACTCTACTATATTTTTCTCAGGATAATTTTTTTACTAAGTTCCCCATGATAGGAGCTCATCAAACATGGTACTATTTCTAGGGAGGCCAGTGTCATTGTTTTAATTTTTTTTTAAATGTTTTTAAATTACCAGATTCAGTTCCTCTAACCTTACTATTTATTATTTGGAGGTTGAGATAACCGTGTCTACTAGACTTTGAACTCTAAAAATAACTGAATATAAGGAAAGTGATTTGGTCACCATTACATTGGCTAAACCTCCTTACTCGGTCTCTTTCTCCACAAATGCTACACTAGGCAGTGAACAAATATAATATAAGATTTATCTAGTTAACAGGACTTTGAGGGAAATTTACTCACCAAATTTCAATAATAATAACCGAAAATTTCAATTAAATGATTAATAATACTATAAACATGGAACTATAATGATTGTAATACTACCACAATTTCATATATTATCAAGTGAATACCCTAAAAAAACATGAGAGTATTTAAAGAAGTGTGAAATGGATTCAGGGCTATAGGATTCACTAGGAATAAAATCATTTGGAATAATTTACCCCTCTCTTCTAAAGGGGAAGACAATGAGTGGGTATAAAACCTAAAAACTAGAGAAATCACCTCATGGGAAGAGATAAAGTGATCCTTTATCTAGAAATTCTTCCCTACTGTAAGTATTTATCAATTAAGTAAGGAGATCTATAAAATCAAATAAGAAACTAGGGAAACTCTCTATGAGTTTTGGGAAAGGTTCAAGAAACTTTCTATGTTCTTCTCACACCATCTCTATGAATAAACTAATTTATTGGTATTATTTTACCAAGGATTGATGGAAAATGATAAGAAATTACTAGACTCTTCTTTGATAGGATCACTTATTGATAAATCGCCAACAAAAGTAAGATAACTGATTGAGAGAATATATTAAAATTCCCAACAATTTGGTATGAGAACTGCATTTAGAGGTGTACATGTGGTAAAAATTTCTAACTCTACTTTAATAGAAAATAAAATTGATTAAATAACATATATAATGAGATATATATATGTAAAAAGTTATAGGAGTAATCACCCACCACACCCCTAAGGGTCTTCCAACTTGGTTATTCCTCAGATAATTTCACATATGGATTCCCTCAAGTTCAAGGGACTAAAATCATGGAGGCCATGATCTAGAGGAAATTACAAAATCAAACAAGTGGGAACCAAGGAATAAAATATTTCTCCACCAATCAATTTGGGTCTAGGAGCGAACAGCAGCACAGGCCACCATTCCAGTAAGCATTCTAATAGGCTTATCAACAGCCTTACCAACCCCCTCTATTCCATAGATAGAGCTTCCTACCATACATGAGTTACCATCAAGTATAAGCACAAGAACCTCTCATAAAAGAAAATTCTGAGAAAGGAAATATAATCTCAAAATAGTAAACATACCAATCTCACCACCCCTAGATCAGAGCTAAAGGAATTCAAAGGATAGTTCAGCTAGCTCATAAACACCCTAAAAAATGGTAAATCAAGGCTTAGGTAAGCTCCATGCTTGTTCGATACCTAAAACTGAATGAAATTTTAGTGATATCACATTAAGGAGTGGAAAGGATCTAGAATAAAGTAAAGGATCACCCCTAGAAATTGAAGTTAGAGGTGAATAACAATGATTACCTAATAAAATTTCCCAAGAAAAATAACCTGAGGAATCAGTGAAGGAGCTATTAAAGAAAGAAAACGGAAAATCTAAGATGAAAGATCCAAAACAACCACAATCCCCTTCCCTACAGGGATATAAGAACCAAATAAAAATAATGAATAATCACTACAACATTATATGTTGGAAGTGTTCATGAAAGTAGAGATCAACATCCCCCACTTGGATGTCATCCTCCAAATACCAAGGTATGACAAGTTCATTAAATACATGTGCACTGGAAGGAGAATATTTCAAGATAATAAAAAGGTAAGTTTAAGTAAAAAATCTACCATTTTAACCCCACAAATACCCAATAAATTTAATGATCTAGGTATCTTTTCTATCCCTTTTACTCTTGGTGAGATCATAATTTTCATAACACTGTGATTTAGAAGCATTACGTAATGTTATGACTTATTCAATTTATTCATCTATATAAATTGTAGAACTCAAACCCACTCGAGTGGTTGTACATCTTGTTAAAATAGTCACTACCTACTTGGAAATTTTTTTAGAAGATGTTCTAGTAAGTGTAAAAGGTTATTCATTCAATGTTGATTTCTATATCCTAAAAATGGAGGAAGAAAAAGGTAAGGATCTTTCCCCCATCATCTTGGGTAGGCCATTTCTGAAAACTTACAAAACAATAATAAATGTCAATGAAGTTACACTTTCTAAGACCTTTGGTGAAGAAAAAATAGATTTTAATATACTAAACTCAATGAAATACCATCATAAGGATCATGTATCTTTTACTATAACCAATTTTGAAGTTTCATGTTTTTATAAAAAAGGAAATGAAATTTTGGATGATATAATTTTATTAAAAATGGTTTGGAACTTCCAGATTTTTTTGTTGAAACTATTTTTAAAAGAAATTATAATCTATCATATTTTTTAAATAATGATCATCTTGAAGGAATTGGTGAAATTATTTAGTGTATTTTATTAAATTTTCTACTGACACCTCTACATTACCTATGAAGGCTAAAAGAACGAATAAACTATCTGTTGATATGTAGGGAAAAGATGACAAAGATTATAAAGGAATTCTCAAATTTTGGGAAATCTGGGAAACCAATGAAGCTATAGAAGATGGATCTAGATAAACTAAGACTAGAATTCCCTGATAACACTTTGATATGCAAAGAAAAGGCCAATATTTTCCACGAAATACCTTCCTTGAAGAGATATCTTCACGTAGGAGGCAAATTTCTATTTCACTCTTTAAGAAAGAAGTTAATGCATGTTAAGAATCGTTTTCAGGAACACTAGACCTTATATAGTAGCTATAACTCTTTAATCTAGTTTAGTAATGATCAAAAGATATGGTTAAAAACCCCCTTCAAGGTGAAGGGAAATAAGATAAAGCATTTTTATAAAGATCCTTGGAAATATCACATGGAGGATTCCAAACTCCACCATGATAACATCAAATAAAGAACCCTAGGTTGTCTCTTTACTTCACACTTGATTAGATACTATTATTTTGAACTATGTTTCAAAAAATTTGTATGCTTACCTTTAATGAAATAGTGTCTAAAACAAGTTTATGGGAGAGGGACAAATTAGTTTTAGGATGTAAATATCATTATTTCTATTTTACATTTAATTGTTCAAAACAAATTATTGTTGTGAATATAGTAAATAACCTTTTTGTTTTAACTTTATTTTCTATCATTAATTCAAATAAGACTAAAAAACATAAAAAACAAGAAAAAAATACATATTTATTTTAGTAACTATAAATAGTTTTTTCCCTTGACTTTCAAACTTTATTTGAGCATAATTGAGAAACTCAATGAAATTTTTGAAGTCTAAGTGACTGTGAAGAGCATGATCATATTATTGAAGATTAAAAGATCAAATTATTATTAAATTGAATTTGTTTTCTTATGATATGATTTTAAAACATTTTCATGATTTTTTAATGGAAATTAAAATCACAAACTAATAGTGACTGTCCCAAAATTTTATTCCTATACTGAGAGGTTTTTGACCCATTTGACATCATCTTTCTGATACCATCACTTGTTGATAGAATATTGGTTTTTGTTTTATAAAAAAAAATTATGTTTATTCTCTCTCAAATATTTGGAATTAATGAGCTACTTTCAATATGATTGAGGCATTTGATTGGAAATCCACTCATTCTTCCTTGAAACCTACCTCGAAAATTGATCATAGATATGCCCTTAGATAACCATGAATGTCCTTATAGGTTTAAGCTGCATTACAAGACAAATTATCTCTTACCTAACCTATCTCTAGAAAATAATTTCATTATTGTTTTGAGTCTATGTATGGGTAATTGGGATTCCATGTGTTTTTCTTTAAGAATCATTTCATGCTAAGGGGTCTGTAAGAGGTGTGAGTCATCATTTTAGTGTATCTGAGAGAGAGAAATGGGTATGATTAACATACTGTTAATTCCATTTTTATCATCCTATTCTCCTAAAAAATATTATAAAAAATAAAAAATAATGAGTTTGTAATATTCATTATCCTTATTTGAGTTATTCATGATTCTAAAAAAAGTGAATTATCACTATTCATTATGTTGATACTAACAACTCGTTCCCATCAAAAAATGAAAAAAATGTACATATTAATAAAATAGGATATTAGGATGACACAATTTTGGGTTAATTTAGTGACTCATGCCCAATATATAGAATAGTACATTGGGTAGTCTGTATCACATCTTGTTTTTGGAGGATTTAGTGAGGGATTCTTCAATGCTTTACTTGATAAATGATTCACTGTATATTAAAACATTCCTCTTTCTTCTAATGTACTTATGAACACTTTCTCACCAACCACAAAGCCACTAAACAATATTCTCAAAGACCTCATGATTGATTGTATTATTCATGATTGACAGTGTGGAGAGATGATAATTTTCCAAAGTCTATGGAAAATAATCACTTCTCAAGTATGAGCATAACTCCATATTAGAAAATTATCTTGGGTGAAGAGTAGAAGTGTCATTCATGAGGGTAGGTGAGAAAATGTTTTTTGGATATATTTAAAGGGTGATTTTCTTGGGAATTGGATAATTTCATTCCTTAAGAATTAAAATACATTTATTTAGCATGATGTAAATTTTTGTGGAGTGAACCGAAAAAGTTTCCCTCACTTTTTTCTTGATTTTTTGAAATTTTCTTCAAGTGTACCTTTTTATTTCATTGATTTATTTTTCTTTTAAATTAAAATTTCATTTAAAAATATGTTTTGAATTTTGGAATTCTATAAAAACTTGAATAAATGGATTCAATGTTAAAATTTACTAATATTAAAATAGTCCATGTATGGGGGAGTTGTGTGAGCTAAAAATTTAAACATTTTTTTTTTGTTATTATTTGAAAATACCCCTAATTTAATCCAATTCCTAGGTAAAACCGTGATTTATATTATTTTTTAAATTATATATTTAATTGATAAATGGATAAAATACTAATTTTTAATGATTTATTAATATTGGTGGTTAATTGAAATAGATTTTTAAACTTTAATTTAAAATTTTTAATACTAAAATCTAGAATTAAACTGCAAAAAGGGATTTATTTTTATTTGTTTTAATTATTTTTTTGATTTTTAAATTTAATAAGAATCCAAAAAATAAAATTGTTTCAAAAATAAAACTGTGAAAATAAATTTTTGGAATTCAATCTAGAAATAAATGTGAAAAAATGATTTGAGATTTTTGAATTTGTTTTATTTGAATATGAAGTGATTTGAAAAATTAATTTTTCAAATGATGGATGTTTGGTTTTTAATTTATTTATTATTTAATCGATATTTTATTAGAAATTATCGACATTGAAAAAATATTTGGAATGTGAAATTATAGCTGAGGAATTAGTGAAATGGTTTTTCTACCAATATGTCCCACATCTACTACTCAATTTCCACCATGATACTACCTTAATCCCATTGTAACACAACCTACTGCCTCTATTTTCCCATTGAAGCACATTACTAAAGCCACCATCGATTTCACAATCTTGGACTAGTCATTTTTTAAAGCTACCACCACACCATTGTTTTGTGACCATTAATGATCCACCATCACTATAACTACCACTCCATGGTAGCATAGTCTCCTACCACCATCATTGCTACCACTCCATGGCAGCACACCAAAATAATTCCACACCATAGTAGCATAATCAAATTCCACCACACTATAGCACACCCATCCATCCACTACCTCTTATGTGGTAGAACACCATACTTTCACATATGGTATCACCACTCCATGGATCAGCCACTATCCTATACCTATCCCACTTGCATTGCTACTAATCGATGGTAGAACAACCTCTATGATGACCTCACTTCATTGACCACCATGAAATCAAAGCCACACCGCCGATCCAAGCTTCCTTCAACCAAATTTTCACGTGACAACTCTTTCAAATACAATGAATACCCTTAAAATATCACTAGGGATAAGGAAAAAACCTCTTAGAGGGGACAAGGATAGTTGAAAAAGATGAAATCCCTCATTGTTCTTGAAGCCAAATCCATTCTTACTGCAACTATGAATCATGCGAAGTCGAAGAAGAGAACCTTACACCATGAAGTTATCAAACTGTGTCATTGCTTGTCTCACTAGAGAGTGATATGATATCCAAAGTCGCCTGAAACCTAGATCCAAATATTGAAACTACTCATGAGGAATTTGATCTAATAAAACTACTCAGTTGAATCCATCCATTCCTTGGATAGTTGAAACATGTTGATCATACAACAATAGAGAGTTCACTATTATCATTAAAAAAAGAACATTCTTAAAGAGTTTAAATATTCTCATGTTACTCACATGGATATTTTCAAATCACTCCAAGGTCCTCTGATCATCATATAAATTTATCATTGTTTCACTGTTTTGACTCTAGCTCACACTCACTCAATCTCAGAGTCTTTATTATACTTTCACTCACTATTCACTATTATTTCTCATTTTCCTTTCTTTTGTCATTATAATAACTCTGATAATGGAACACTAGGGCATTTTTGGTCATTCTCCTAGTTGATAAATTTTGATCATTCAATTTTCATATTAATTCCTTTGTGGATATTAACAGTTTTAATCATTTATATTTTTATTCTAGTTTTAGATTTTAATTACTTCTACTCATTATTGGAATTTCACACACAATCCACTCAGATTTAAATCGTTGCATTCAAAATCAAGCAGTAGGATAATTTAAGGGTGATCAAAGATATCCATTCACTAAGATAGGAAAGGATAGAGGATACATGATCATTTTATTTCTCTATCCAAACCGAAATAACTATATAATAGTAATGAATGAGATTTCAATTGATTAGAGTAAGAATAGAGAAGAATTGAAGAATGATTTAATAAGAGAATGGGGTAATGATCTAATGTTGTACCACTATTATTTAAATTGATATTAAAAATAAAGATCCATAGTTTTCAACAATTCAAATCTACTCAATAATATTTCAAGACACCCAAAACACTATCATCTCCGATGAAAACTTATGTACCATTATACTAAATTTTTCTTAGGTTTAAAAATTGTTTTCTAGATCACCTCAGGATAAGCACTCATCAAATAACTTTTCTCAAATATTATCATCAAGGGACTTCAATGATTCTTAAAATATCATCTAGAATCTTGATCATTCCATTTTTGTTATTAAGGCATTGAATTTATAGCTCATCCTCATCACAATGAATGGATTTACAAATTTTTTTGTAAAGATCCTCACACCTACATCCCATTATTCTTCATGATAAATCCTCTATCAAATAATGATCTATTTAGTATTCATTTATAAGGATCAACTTCATTTGGAAACCTCTTATCTGATGAAATCATGTTTTCCATTCATTAAAATTCATATTTACCCATTTGGTAATCTTTACATGTTTCTTATGTTTAGATATTTTCAAGTTACATTGTCCAAAACGTTCAAGGTTTCTTTATTTGAAAAATAAAAGTTTTCCATGATATGGTAAAAATCTATCCAAAATACTCTATTCAAAAAACTTTGTTCGGAAGACTCTACCCATAAAAATCAAAAGACTCATGTTACTATAATTACATACTTTGAAAAAACTCATCTAGAATCATGAATGCCTTAGAATAATCATTATGTTTAATACATTAAATAACTAAAAATTAATTCCTAACATACATTTTTCAAAAAACACAATATGATGTCCCTTTAAAACTTTTGAACAAACAATTTATCCTGTCTTGCATATGAAAATGTCATAATTTTCTATCTAGTTATGTTTACTTCTCTTTGGAATACTCCTTCTAGAAACTTCATAACTAATTCTCAACTACGTTAAGTGATTTATATACCCATAAAATAAAACACCATAAACAAACATTTTTTCTATTAACCAACTTCTTTCTCATTTTAATAAAAAATCAAAACCTCTTGGAATCAATAATCCCCACCTATGGATTTTGTTTTCAACCAAGTAATATAAATCACTAATGATTTGAAACATAGATAATGGATCACCATATAATAATTATTAGCCTATGTGAGAAAGCTTAGCATAGTAAACCTTAATCATTGAACAACAATACCATGTTTTCTATATATTAGTTATTAACAATCACTATGAACCTCTTTATAAACTCAATACTTCATCATCACTAACCAAAACAAACTTCAACCTTTAAAGAAAAATTTCTTGCATTCACTTTAACAAAATATTAATACACTTCACACATACTGACATCAGAACTTTCCCCTTTTAAAAAATACCCCCTAAATATATGGTCACCCAAAATAGGTAATTCAAATATCAATGGATATATTTATGATGTCATATTTCTACCCCTTTGATAATAATATTAAAATATAAGAAGATAGTGGATAAAAGGATCAAAAACTGATGTGAGCCGAAATTTTCAAAAAAATACTGGTACTCACTGAAAATACCCCTTTACTTAATCCAATTCCTGGGTAAAAATAGATATCTTTGTGACCTTTTGATAATTTAAACTTTAATGAAAATTGGATTAAATATAAATTTTAATGGAATACTTATTTTTTGGAAATAACTGATAATCCATACATTAATTTTTAAATTTTAGTTTTAATTAATTATTTGATTCATTCTAGAACTAACATTCTTAAATAGATTAATTTTAGAGCTTTAAATATTTTAAACCTTTTTTGAATTAAATGGAATCCAAAAATTTGTTTTTAAATTGAAAATGAAATTGTGAAATTTGATCTCAAACTGAAATAGTTGAATGGATTTATTTCTATGTTTGATTGAATTATTAATTTTTAAATTTAACAAAAATCCATACATTAAATTTCTTTAAAAGAATTTTTAATTTGGTTTTCATATTAGATTAGAGTGTGTTTTTTTAATTATGTTAAATTAAATTAAATTTAAATTATTTGTTTAAAGGGAGAAATTTATATTTTATTTTGTTTTATCATTTTGGAATTTAATCATGAACTAATAAAAAAATGTATGTTGTTTAGTTCACTCAAATTTTGTTAAAGGTATGGATTGACCATGACTTCTATTGTTGTGGTCAATCTAACCACCAAAAATGAAAAAGCGACAGATTTACCACACCACAAAACCTAGAAACCACAAGTGTACCAATAACCACGACAAGAAATTTTGGATAATTCTATAAGCAGTTGTTCTTTTTGTGGAGTGATCACATGAAGTGATTTTTAAGCCACCATAGATAATGTTTTGTCAAAATAATGGATTTACTGTGTATATAAATATTGGCTATGAGTTTTATATTTATCATAGGTATTCATTGACCACATGGAAGAAACAAATTGACCACAACTACAAAAAAGATAAGGGGATGGACCAACCACACAACAAAAAAGGAAGAGACCATGCCTCATGGAGTTGGTGTCCAAGGATAAACTATTTTTACTTTGATTACATGTATATTGAATGCATTTAATATTAATAAAAATTATTATTATATATTTATCTTTTTTCTTCATGACTCTATTGTAATGATGTCCTAGAGTATATGTCACATTGATAAGGTTATAGTAGTTCTCCACTATGATGAGAACCTCGATGTGCTATGATGAAATTCTTAATTAATGTTATGCAGTTAGATAATGTACTATGATTTAATACATAGTATATAAACTATCAGGTGTGAGTAATCATAATAAGATGAGTCTTATTCTCATGAATTTCAAACTTGGTAGTCTCCAAGATGGGAGATTAAGAGAATAGACCTTCCAGTAGGAATTCTGCATGTTTTGGTGTCATCAGATATTCCTATATGTGAGAATGTGTGATGGTCCTTAGAATTAAATATTATTATTAATTCATGTTAAAACTCATGTACCTAGATGTATTTCATAAACCACGATGATTACCGTTCATGGAAAAGTTGGATACATTTAGTGCATCATGAGTAACGTGTCATTAATGGATAAGTCAAGAAATGATTTTCCCCTTCCATTTTTATGGAAGCTGATATCTCATACCTTTGATTGGAATAGAATTATCACCCTAAATTCCATGGACATAGTGTAATGACATGTTTATTTCCTATAGTCAAAGAAATAAGTATCAAGCATATAGGTTGGTGACATGGATGTCCAACCTGCATGATGAGATACCGAGACAAAAGGATTATATTACACTATGAGAGTTCATATGTGGTTTTTTTCATTGCAACATTAAGTTATTTATCTTGGGAATTTTAAACTATTTCTAGATATTAATCTTGGACTTTAGGCAAGCCTACCTAATTTCAATGAGAAATAATCCTAGCTGGTCACACACTAAGTGTTTTTGTTGATCTCGATTAAATTCTATTTGAATTTAATTATTGGAAAAAATATTATTCTCAAGTCTAAAGAATAGTTTTATTCAAGTTTTATTGATCACTAATATTCATAAGGTAATAAATAATTACTTTTTTATTAGTAAATAATTTATTTTATTAAGTGAATATATATAAAATATTAATGTTATTTATTGAATATTTTAATAAATATTTATTCATTGGATTGTGAATAAAATATGTATTCGGTTGTTCAATAATTTCTTGAGGAGTTAAAACTTACCAAGACCGAGTCTGGTGACAAATATTAATTAACAATACCATTCCATAATATTTTTTGTTGCACAAGTTGGCATGCACAACCAAATAATAATAATGATATTATTATTATGTGCCACGACGTTTATTAAAGCGTTTTAATTTTATTTAATTGAAAAATTAAATTAAATTATATTTTAACCTAAACTCTTACTCTATAAATAGATGGTTATGTCTATTGTATAATGCATTCAAAAAATTGAGAACAGATAATTTTTGCGCACAAATAATTCTCTCTCGACTCCTCCTTCTCTATCACTCTCAAGAACAAGAAGCGCATGAGTGATTTCTTCAAGACTGAAGAATGAGTGATCAATAACGAACAACACAAGATATTCAATTCACCATGATAGCACCTAGTGATTAAGTGATGTTGCTCGGAGATCATTGGATCATGTGTGGATCACCACTAGAGGGATTTTATCCTCGGATCCTCACAGTGCAACAAAGGTAATCCAAAAGGGTATTTTTGGACAATCAATAATCATTAATGAAGAAATTTCTTAAGTCCAAGTATTTATTTAATCATATATTAAATAAATTAATTATAAATTTGATGTTCAAGATCCTCAATCATTGTTTCAGGTGTCAATTATTAGAAGAAATTTTAATAAATCACTCACCACTACATGATTTCTCTACACCTAGAACCAATAATTCCTTTTATGTGGAATCGACCATCATAAAACTACCAAAATTTGGCAAAGGAATAGATCTATCATAAAGAAAAAACAAGAAACCACACCTCTTATCATGGTTGATCATCCCAATCGACTAAACCACCCTCTTATGCAAATAGAGATCTACAACTAAAGCACCTTAGGTGGATTAAACTAAACTAGTAATAAATGCTAACATGTTTTATGCTAATGATCACTAAATCCCCAAGATAATAGCTCATATGAAAGAGAGAGTCATGGACTACGCTTGAAGAAGAGAAACACATGGATTTGGAAGAAAAAGGTGAATCCCACATCACATGAATATAATAACTATGGTTTAAAACACAATTCTCACCACCCATGGGACATGAAGAAACTTCTAGTGTCGCACCTACTTTATTGAGGAAGACTAGATCCCCTGATCTTGCTATTGAAGAATACAAAGTGACACTACCTATTTTGAAAGATCCTAAACCAACCTAATCTTTAAAACTTATGGTTAGGAAAACCAAAGAAATAAAATTTTAAAATAAGAAGAACAATCTCCATGTCTTACTTAATTAAACTGAATCATGTGCCACCCACACCAAGCCACTATTTACAACCCCATCTCACTGAAGATCTGAACAAGTTTGGCCCAAAGTACCCCAAATCTCAAATCAGTCAACGAACCATGCTCATCATTGGGGATGTCAGAGTTGAGTCACATTGAGTCCAAGTTCAAAGAATTATTTCAAGTCACCCTCATGGAATTGCAACACATTATCTCACCTACAAAGAAGAAACCAATCACCACCGCTGTTGGAGAAGACCATCAACCGAGCACCAAAACTCACAGAAGCCAACAGTTGGAATTGAAGCCAAATATTCAACCTGATCTTGTCTAAGTTAAATAATGAAGTAGATTACCTATTTAGATCCAATATAAAATCTATAAAATATAGATGGTGCTAATGAAACAAGATGACACACTACCAATTAGGATCTCAATTTGGAAGTGTAGAGACAACCGAATCCACTCACTGTTGAAATCGAGATCCACATGATTTTTTTTGTATTTTTTCTCAATTGAGAAAATGAAGAAGAAAACAATATATCCTATGTGACCACTATTATAGAATATAGAACATGATATTTAAGGATTGAAATACCAAAATACTAAGGCCTCTGTATGATTAAAATAACATAAGCCTCTACACACCCCCAATGAACCAGATTCATCTTCAAAAAAGAGATGCACACCAACCAATATATATAATACCTCAATGCACTATGGAAAGAATAAAATTTATGAAATGAATTCCAAAAGTGACCAAGGTTTCTATATGGATGAAAAATATGGAAATGTGATGATAAATCGGGAAAACATTTGTGTTGTAAACACCTGAGGTAAAGAAAATTCGAAAAATAAGAAACAGAGCTTGAAAAAATGGAAGATAACATTTAAATCCAAACTAGATCCAGACCAATATTTCACACCCAGGCATGCCCAATCTCAAGAAAAACCATATATGATATTGTGAAAGCCTAATTTATGTGACACTCATTCCCATTATAATTCCTCTTTTCACCATAATCCCTCGCCCATCATTGAAATCATCTATTTCCCCCAAGAAAAAGGGGGAGACATCCAGTGAAGTAGAAAATCAGAAAATCATTTCTCTTTAATACTTCTAAAATATGTAGGGGACATGATCATGGGGAAATAATTTTTTAACAGAAAATATTCGAGTATGTTGATTTGGAAAAATCATGATGATCGAACCGTACAAGTGGTGACCATATGAAGAAACCATTGTGAGCTCATAATTTTAGTAATTATTCAGACATGCTAGGTGTGATGCAAGGGAAACTTTTTCTAATTACATGGATAGGGATGGAGTATCAAAAAACAAGTATAATCTCTCTATAAAAGGTGAACTGTTCATTGAAGGAAAAGGGTCTCCCCCCTGATCATCAAACCAAACCCACTGCTATATTTTTTCATCCACTTTTTTTATCTCATTTTCTTGCTTTAATAACTCTGGTGATGGAACACTAATCCATTGGAGGATTATCCAAGTAGACTCCACATATCCCCTCTATTAATGAATTTAGTGTTTTAACTATTTAATCTCTTATGTTAATCTCTAGATCAGTTTTAATTATTTAAGTAATAGGAGATTTATTATTTCTTGAATTTTGAATTAATCTTCTCTTCTTCACCGGATCACACTCACAGGCCACTTAGGTCTTCTCCATTTCTTGTGATCATGAGTAGTGATTTAACTTAAGGGTAATTGGATATATCTGATTACCAGGATATGGGATATTGAAGGTTATAATGATCATTACATCCCTCTAGTTTAACTAAAAACCACTTGAGGGGGTAATCGAGTGATATCTCACTTGATTATAGAGGACACAATAGAGTAAAATTATAATAATTATTTAAAAGGGTATGTAAGGGAATATTTGAGGTTAGTTCACATCTTCTAAATTAATTTTAAAACCAATATAGGTCAGTATTCTATTACTTTTTTAAAAAAAAATTGAACCTATAAAATGAGAGTAAAAATTTCCAACTCTCTGTTATTAGAAAATAAAATTGAAGAACTAATGTATATTGTGAGACAAATAGTTCTGAACAAATTGTAGGAGTCATCACCCACTACACCCCCAAGTGTTTGCTGAATTTTCTATTCTCATGAAAATTTTATCGATGGATGACCTAAAGTTAGTGGGACTAAAAATTTATTATGTCATGTTCCCAAGTTAATTATAGAACCAACCAAGTGGAATCTAAGGATTTAGATATTTTTACACTAATGAATTTAGATATGGGAGCCAACAGACTTAAAGGCCACCATTCCAATAGGATTCCCAACAACCTTTCTAACCCCTCTATTATAAATAAGAAGTTTCCAACCATCCATAAGATACCATCAAAAACAATATGAAGATAATTCAGTGAAGGAAATACTGATAAGGTAATATAATCTCAAAATAGTTAACAAATCACTCATGGATCATAGTTAAAGGAATTGACAGGATATCTTGGTCAACTCATCACCACCCTTAGTAATATGGTAAATAAAGGTTGAAGTAAGATTCCTACTCAACTAATTCATAATACTAAATGAAATTTTAGTGATATCACATGAAGGAGTTCCAATAATCTAGGAAACAGGGAAGGGATACCACTAGATATTTAAGATGGAAGTGCATGGAAGCATGTACTTGGTGGATATGTCCTAAAAAAGAACCTGAGGAGGAATCTATTAATTCACCATAAAATAAAGAAAAATGGAAATGTAAGATGGAATATCCACATAAACTTTGACCACCCTTCCCTAAAATGATGAAAACACCCAAGAAAAGTAATGAGGACACACAAGAATAAGAGATTTTGGAAATATTCATGAATGTAGAGATCAATATCCCTTTGTTGGAATCTATCTAACAAATAATAATGTATGAAAATAATAATTAAAGGAATGTTAATAGGGAGAAGGATATTATGATTAAATGAAGAGGTGATACTAGGTAAGAATTTATCTACCCGTTTTACAACCCAAAATTTTAAGAAATGTCAAGATAAAGGTATCATTTATATCCCATGAACCATAGAAACACTATATTTTCCCAATACACTATGTGATTTAGGAAAATTAATAAATGTAATTCCTTTATCCATTTATTATTCTTGGGATATCTAATAAATTAAACCTACTTGAGTGGTTTTTCAACTCAACAATTGACCCATAACCTACCCATTGGGTGTTCTCGAAGAAGTATTGGTAAGTGTTCAAGGATACCCATTCCCTTCTAAATTCTATATTATCAACATGAAATAAGGAAAATGTAAATATAAATCACCCATAATTATAGGTAAATCATTCCTCAATACCACTAAAATCATAATAAATGTCAATGAAGGCACCCTTTCCATGAATTTTGGTGAGGAAACTGTGGAATTCAACCTCCTTGACTCAATGAAACACCCACATTAAGAGAAATATATTTTTATATTTATTTTTTTAACTAAATTATCATTATAGGGAGGAGATTGAAATGTTAGATGATATAATCCTATTAGGATAAGCTTTGGAAACACCCAACCTGCTTGATAAAACTATTTTTGAAAATGAAATCAATTTGAAGATAGTTTTGAGTATTGAAAAAATTGATGAAATTTATTTTGATGAATTACTCAAGTATGTTGTTAATATTTCAACCTTACATATGTAGGATTTCAATATAGAGAACACTGAGATGGAAACATTACTAAAAACCCCCCTGAGTTATAATTAAAACTGCTTTCATCAAACATAAAATATTTCTTTTTAAAGGAAAATGAGAAATTTTCAGTTATAGTATCAAATAATTTAGATCCTATCCAAGAACACTAAATAATAAAAATTTTGAAACATGATTTTAGGGTAATATGTTAGACATTAGGGGAAATCCTAGGGATTAACCCAACCACCTTAATGCATAGGATTTTGCTGGAAGATAAATCAAAACCATCGAAACAACTTCAAAGAAGGCTCAATCTTACCCTTCTAAAAGTTTTAAAAAGTGTTAGTAATACTTTTAAGTGATGGAATAATATTCCCCATCTCAAAATCCTGACGAGTTAGTCCCATTTAGATTATCCGTAAGAAAATTGGTTACACAATTGTGAAAGATAATAATAATGAGTTAGTGCCCATAAGAATTTAGAATATATGGAGAGTATGTTAGGTCTGAAAATTCAAAGATAACAGAACATGGGGTGAATTGTGTCTTTTCAAAAAACTTCACCAATTCTTTCTTTTGAATTCCTTTGCAATTTATGCAGATATACATTGTTTTCTTTTGTATGAAATATAAATAGTAGATAAATAGAAATAATGAACACAATAATTTTATAGTGGTATGGGGTACAAAGATCCCCTAGTTCACTCCTCTAATGCTCTCTCTGTGATATTGGTGAATTTCACTTGAATGGTCCTCTTATCATAAAACTCAAATCCACAAATGAGTGAAGATAGTTTAAACCTTTACAATAAGGCTAAAAATAGAGTCTTCTGGTTCTTTAATAGGGAACCATCAATCCACAGCTTAGTACAAGAAGCTGACACTTTACCTCAACTATGTACGAGCAGTTGATACTCCAATAAATCAAAAGAGTTTGATTCGTTGATGGTTCGGGTTGAACTTCACAGTTACAGAAGCAAAAAATGATAGTAGATGGATCTTCTTATTCATAAATAAAAGTCTTCAAGAAACAGTAATTTTGAAGAGATCCTAGTTGAAAATTATTTCTAATAATTATAGAAACACACAAAAATGGTAATCTTATAGCAGTATGAGGTTGAAATATGTATGTCACCAAAGTGTAGACTCTTTCAAGAGATAACATATTTGATAATTATTTACAGCATCACTATAAAAGATATTCATGAGAATACAATCATATATGAATATGTGTGAATATTTAATCACTCGTATCACACACTGTATATATATTTGAAAATACACTTTTCATATAAATAACTTTATTTCAGTTCAACAGATTAAATAAAATCGCTTGATAGATCATGGATGTTCATATTCAAAAATAATCTAGGGGAGTTGTAACTTCCCTTAGAAATAGGAGTGATTTTATCCATTGAATATGATTCTTTATATCAATAATAATGATCTTTGAATTAGTCTAAAACGATCTTTAAATCAGCCTATAATTCTATCAAGGCCATTGTAGAAATCTAAAATAAAATCACAAATTTAAATCTATGATGTTTAAAAGTAAAACATAGGGTTCCTTTATAAAAAAAATTCCAAGTATAAGGTTCAACTACATATAATTCATTTCTGAATGTAAGGATGACAATATAAGGTTGATCTTAAAAGTAAGGTTGATGAACCATAAGTTTTTCTCTCAAACCTATAGTTCCTTAATTACATAGGGTTATTTAACCATACTTTCTTCTCTTATCAAATGTAAGGTTCCATCCAAACATAAGTTTTTTTAACCATACTTTCTTCTCTTATCAAACATAACGTTATATCCAAACGTAAGGTTCTTTAACCATACTTTTCTAATAATGCAGGGTTGATGATCCTTACATACTATTCTGAATAGAGTGTTCATTCTTTACGCTTTCTTCCAAACATAGAGTTTATTCCTTACGTTACATTTATCATTGTGGGGTATGAATAGTGTTTCCTCCAATGGAATAAAGGCCTTTATTTTTTATTGATTTTTGATAATCCACCTTTCAAGGGGTGAGGTGGAACCCTTACAAGGCCTGTAGTCATAAGTATTACATGGCCCGTAGGCCTTAGAGTAATCCATTGCCCGTAGGCTTCAAAAATTACATACAACCCAGACTAACTACTTGGAACTTCTCCTCCCCAGCATCTTCACTGTGAAATTAGCTCACCACCTTCACATGGTTGTTTGGATAGGCTTTCCCATGCATGCATAGGCTTGTCCCGATGGCAGGTGACATACCCTCTCATTCTTGCAATCAGTTTAGCTTCTTCTATGGTGAAAGCTCCTTACTCATCCTTATTCTGAAGCTTGTTCCTTGAAGATTGTCTAGTTTGCATCTGCACTTAAGGTGGCCTGAAGGCCTTGAGGTGGCCTGAATGCCTTGAGGTGGCCTGAAGGCCTTACTGACCCGAAGGCCTGGGTGGCCCGAATTCCTTAAAGGACTCGGGGGCCAAATTTGTCGCCTGAATGCCCAAATGGAGGAATATTCCTAGCTGCTACAGTTCCAAACTGTTCCTGCTACAAAACTTCTACAGTACCCAAAAATTATCCTCCACCTGGATTTGATCCCGAGTAGCCTGGATGCACTTAAGGAGTCCTCACCAACTAGGCTAAGGCTCATGTGCATGAATAGTGTTTCTAGGATAGACTAAAATTTGTTCCAAACACAATAACAAGTCTTCCTTCTGAATTAGAATCTTGAATATAATTCTAGAATAAATATTGTAATGAATATTAATTTCCATAAATACACTTAATGTAATATCATTGGTAAAACAAACAAGTGTATTTTTGAGCATAAAAAATAAATATGATTTTTAGAGTATTACTGAGACAATACATTCCAAACAAAGTCTATATAAATTATAGGAGATTTAACCATGTAACAAAAAAATATAACTTCTCCATACCTTTTGGGGACCAAATATTAGAGAGACAATCTAGGAAGGGTCATTATTTCATCCTTGATAGATTTTATAGGTATTTTTAGGTTTCAATAACTCCTGAATACTAATACAAGACCACCTTCACATGTCCCTTTGGTATGTTTTCTTGTCTAAGGATAACTTTTAGCCTTTTAAATGACGCAGGTTTTATCAATGCATGGTAAGTATTTTATTATACCTGATTGAGAACTTCTTATAGGTATTCCTTGATGACATTATTTTCTATAAAACTTTTTTTTAATGTTTTTTGGAGAGTCTGTAAAATGTTTTAAATATATATATTGAAAAAAACATGGTTTTGAGTTTTGAAAAATGTCATTTCAGGGTATTAAAAAGAATTTTTTTAGGATACATAATTTATAATGATGGAATTAAATTCCATAGAGCCAAGGTTAATGTTATTTCCACACTACCTTACCCCACTACTGTGAGACACATTAGATCATTTATAGTTCATGTTAGATTTTATAGAATGTTTATTAAGGAATTTATAAAATATTATTTTTTTCTAAGTAACCGAGTTAAGAAGTAAATTTATTTCTTTTTTTATGATTCATACATGACAAATTTTGATAGATTAAAAGAATGATTTACCACTGAACCCATTATATTTCCACCAAACTGGAGTTACCCATTTGAAATTTTTTATGATACTTATAATAGATCCATATGAGATATGATTTCCCAAAATATTTATGGAATTACACAAGTGATATCTTACACTTCACAAACCCTAGAAACTTCCCATATTAACAATATGATAATAGAGAAGGATTTTTTTTCTATTATTATAGCTTTGGAAAAAAAATTCTCTTATATTTTAGGGAGTAAAGTAAATATTTATTTTGATCATGCAATATTTCGATATTTGATCAAGAAATTTGATTCAATGACTATATTAGTGAGATGTATATTTTTGTTGTAATATTTTTACCTAGAGATAAAGGAAAATAAGGTCTATAAAAACATGGTGGTAGACCACAAGAACCATCTTCCTCTCACTTATTATGTAGAACCAATCTCCAAGACCAATCTGGATGATTCATTCCCTGGTGAACAATTGTACAACCTTACCCAAGTTCCCTAGTAAACTATCATAGTGAATTTTATGGTCACAATAAAGGTACCCCCTTATTTTATAAACATCATACTACAAAATTGAAATCTGAATCAAAATATTATGCCTAAGAGGATCCTTATTTATAGAAAATCTACAATGACCAAGTCATTTTAAGGTGCATACCTAAAAAGGAAAGGAACTTTGTGCTTTCTCTTTTTACATACACTTACATGTGAAGTCCATTTTTGACCTCAAAAATTGCTAGAAAAAATTTGGAAGTTGAAATGTTTTGGTGCTAAATTATTAAAAAATCGCATGATTTTTGAAAAAAAGTCCCAAATGCTACTTTACAGGTTTAGTTTCTAAAAGACATGATATTCCACAAAAAATGCGATTTACTATGAGATATTAAATTTATGTGGAATATATTTTATAGGCCACTTACCTATGTCATTTATATTTTCCCAAATTTTTTAGTAGTGGATTGTGTTTCTAAGTGTACTAAAGAAAAAGCTACTCAAATTGGTGATTGAAAAACTATGATTGAGTTTCTAAAATAAAACAATTTAATAGGTTTAGAATACCTCGATCTATAATCATTGATCAAGGAACCAACTTATGCATCAAGAACATAGAATTCCTCAGGAATAAATATGGAGTTCACCATAAATCCACTACGTACAACCCATAGAAAAATGGAATGACTAGTTTGTCCAATATAGAAGTCAAATAATTGTGGAGAAAATAGTGCAAATAACCAAAGAAACTGGAGTAAGAAATTATAATATGTACTATTGGCTCACATAACTAACTATAAAACTCCATTAGGTAGGCCACCCAATGTAATTGTTTATGGTAAAAATTTTCACTTACCTATTGATTTAAAACACAAATCCCACTAGGCTGTTAAAAGAGTGAAAATAGAGTTTGGAAAGGCTATGGAACAGATGAATCTACATATGATAGAGATTTAGGAGTTGAGAAGGGAATCATATGAGAATTCATTGTTGTACAAGGACAAAACTAAATCTTCTCCTAAAAATTTGATCCAGAAAATGGAATTCCAAATTGGAGACAATGTGTTATTATTTTATACAAGGATAAATCTCTTCACTAGTAAACTTCATTCCAAGTGGACTAGTCCATACACAGTAACTAATACATTTCCTTTTGGTTCAGTTTATATTCAAGTAAAAGGTTCAAAGTATCCATTAAAGGTGAATGGACAATAGTTGAAAAAGTGTTGGGGGGATTTCTGGAAAGAACCTATGGTGGAGCCAAGACTTCTCCCTAAATCTATTAAATAGAGCATTGTCAGGTTGAATATTTCCCTCATGTTGTTCTAGATTCTTACTTTATTTTGAATTATTTTTCTTCAAAAAATGCATACTATAATTCGATTAGAAGAATGTTTGAACCAATTATGGGGGAGAGGGAAAAATTAGTTTTTCAAATGTAAATACCCTTTTATCATTTTAAATTTATTTAAATATATATAATATAGTATTAGGAGTCTATATATAGTTTCGGTAGGTTTCCATATTAAGATATTAAATAAATAAATTGATGATAAAAAAAGGGGAATTGTACTTTAATGTGACCTAATTAGTTTTAAAATACCATGCAAAGTTAAGGAATTTACTAGGTTTGAAAGTGTAAGACTTAGATGATTACTCAGGGAAATTTGTCACTATTTTAATGGAAATTTTATTTTAAAACTAGGAAAGGGAATGTGAGTGAAAGATGTTCATAGAGTCAGAATTATAACTTGAAGCCACTAGAATTTTGAACTTAATCTGAGGTAACTTGACCTCTTTGAAAATTAACTTCTTATAGATTCAACTCAAATTAAATCTATATAAGTCCTTTAACCCTAGATTAAAATGTGTAATTAGGATCCCGTAATGATTATCTAATACAATGGAATAGGGTGTGTGAGTAACCCTATATACATATTCAAATAAGTTTTTTTCACAATTCCTTACACACACATGGATGGGAAAAAATAAAAACAAAAAAAAATAAAGTGATCATATGTCAAAAATTAATTTATTTAGGTGAATTGAATATTGAAATCATTAAGGAGGCAATTGAATTATAAAAAAAATAATTTTAGTTGTATCAATAAAGTGTAAAATTGAACTCTAGTTAGAGAAAAGTTAGGAGAAAGAGATAAATGAAAGTGATTATTATTAAAACTATTATTCCATGTAAATGTAATTCAATTAACTCTTAGACATAGAACATTGATTATATTGAAGTGGGGTTGAATTTAAATCATAGAAGAGGCATGATAACTTAAACATTGTATGAATCTGTGATTTATTTTAATTATGGATAGTAAATTTAAATCTAAGACTGGTGAATTTCTTTGTTTTTATATTTAAGTAAATGAATTTCAATGATTAAATTTTCCAAGAGTGAAATAGTTTCATGTGTGGGGGGTGATGTGAGCCCAATTTTTCAAAACATTCTCACTGATATTAATTGAAAATACCCTATTACGTAATCTAATTCTCTAGTAAAATAATGATATTTTTGAATTTTTTAAAATTTTTAATTTATCTAAATTTGGATTTAATATTTATTTATAATAGAATACTTAATTTTTTGAATTATCTAAGAATACATACATTAATTTGGTAATTTAAATTTTAATTTATTGTGTGATTTATTCTGGTAGTGACATTCTTAAATGGATTAATTTTTTAGCTTTAATTTCTTCAAGAATTTTTTTGAATTAAATGAAATCCAATAATTGATTTTGAAATTGAAATCAGAATTGTGTGAATCGATCTCAAACTAAAATTATTTAATGGATTTATTTTGAAGTTTCATTGAATTACTAATTTTTAAATTTAACAAAATTGCATACTTTGAAATTGTATTAAAAAGAATTGTAAATTTTGGTTTTCAATTTAGATAAGATTAATATTTTTTAATGATATTAATTTTATTTTTTAATAGAATGAATTTGAAATTATTTATTTAAAGGGGGAAATTGAAATTGAAATTTTTTTATCATTTTATAATTTGACCATGCACTAAGAAAAAATGTATGTTTTTCAATCACTCGATTTTTTTAAAAGGAAAGGATCAACCATGAATTTTATTCTCAAGGTCGATCCAACCATTACAAAATGATAAAGGGATGGAGCTTCCATACTATAAAACCAAGAGATTAAAAGTGTGTCATTAACTACTATTGGAAATTTTGGAAAAGTACAAAAGTGACCATGCCTATTTTGGAGCGACCACGTGAAGTGATTTTCAAGCCACCGTGGATATTTATTTGGAAAATTAATGGATCGAACATTCCTGTAAATAGTGTCTATGAGAGTGATATTTGGAAAAGGCATTCATCGACCACATGGGAAAAATAAATTGACCACAACTAAACAAATGAAAAGGGGATGAGCCTGCCTCATAGTATAAAAAAAGAAAGCAACCATGCCTTGTATGTGGAATTTACCATAAAAAAATAGAAAAATTTGGAAAAGGCATGGAGGTAACACACACAAAAACCTGAAACTACACCTCTTCTCATAGTCAATAATCCTGATCGACTATGCCACAGTCTTGCACCAATAGATATCTAAAACCAAATCTCACAAAGGGGATGAAACTAAAACATTCACCAACACTGATATATTCTATATTGATGATCACCAAACCACCAAGATGAAACCTTGGAATAAAAATATTTCTACAAACTAAGATTGAAGAAGAGTTTCCCAGATCAAGAAGAAAATGATGAATCCCATATCACCTGAATATAATAACTAAGTTTGAACACATAATGATCATTTCCTATAGGATTCAAAGAAACATATGGTGTCAAGGCTTCTTGATAGAAGAAGATGAGATCGCCCTGAGATCACCATTCAAGAAGACAAAGAGAGGCCGCCTATTCTGCAGAATCTCGAACCAAACTAATATGTAGAACCTATGGATACGAAAATTGATGAAATCAAATTAAAGAAGAAGAAAAACCATTTCCTTGGATTACCATATGAAATCGAATCTCACACCACCATAGCTGATCCACCATTGACAATCCAAAATCCCTAAATATCTAAATGAGCCATGCAAAAAAGAACCCCAAATATTGAATTAGATGAGGAACCGTGATCATCATTAGGGATGTATGAGCTGAGTATTATTAACGTTGAGTTAAAAGAAGGTTGTTGAGTAACCCTCATGGAATCCTAACACCTGTGATCACCTAGGAAGAAGAAACCAATCAATGATATTATTGGAGAAGACCACTGACTGAGATATAGAACTTGTAGAAGATAATAGCTAAAATTGGACCCAAACATTCTATCTGAGCTCATCCAAGTTGAAGAATGATGTTGTGTTCCAATTTTGATCTGATCTTACCTATATAAAATCTATCCAGTCCCAAAAAACAAAAACAAAAAATCGCTGATGAGGATCTTGATCTGGAAGTGAAAAGAAAATTAGGCTCATCCTCTTTTGAAATTGAGATCTAACTCATTTTTTTACATTTGTAATAAACTTAGAAAATTAATAATAAAACATTGTGACACATTAGGACACTCTTATTAAGGTTAAAACTTGATATTGAAGAATTTAAATCATGAAATATTGAATATTTAGTATGATTAAAATAGCACAAGCCTCTATGAACCCCCATTACAACAGATTTATATTTGAAAAAGATGCACACACCAACTAATCTATGAAATTTATCAATAAATTATAGAAATAATAAAATTGATGAAATGAATTATAAGAATGGCCAATCTCACTGGAAGGATGAATGAGTTGGAAAAATAATGATAAATCAAGAATGAATTTGAGTCACAAATTCCCATGATGAAGAAAATCATAAAACAGAAAAATAATTACTAAAGAAATGAAGGACAAAATTAAAATCCAAACCAGAGTTAGGACCATATTACATAGTTAATAATTTTTAGGCTCAAGAAGGACCATATCTAAGATTGTGAATGCACAATTTTGGTGATTACCAGGCCCATTCCAATTCCACTTTTTACCAGAATCCCTAGTCCAACATGGAAATCATCTCTTTCCCCTAAGACAAAGGGGGTGACAACAAATAAATTCATAGAGTAACAAAGAATTTATCTTCAATCCTTCAAAAATATTCACAAAGCACGATTGTGAGAGAAGACTATTTTAACATAAAATATTTGAGTACACTAATTTGAAAAAATCACAACCATCAAACCATGCATTCGGTGACCATATAAAGAAACCAAAGTGGGATTAGAATTTGAGTAAGGATCTGGAAATGTAGGGTGTGTTGCAATTGAATATCATTCCAATCATGTGGCTAGGGATGAAGGATCAAATAATGGGGAGCATCTCTTTATAAAAGAGAAAATTTTCATCAAAGGAAAATCCCCCCCAATTATCAAATCAAACCAGTAGGTAATTTTTTTAAACTACATATTTTATTTCATTTTCTTGATGTAATAACTATAGTGATGGAATACTAATACATTAGTTGTTGAGATGAGGAGACTCCCCTATCCCCTCTGTTCATAAATTTTTTTTAACTGTTTAATCTAAAATATTAATCTCTAGATCTATTTGAACTATTTAAGTAATATAATATTTCTTATTTATTTCATTTTGAATTAATATTCTCTTATTTAATAGATCACACACATAGGCCACTTAGGTCTTATCCATTTCTTGTGATCATAATTAGTGTGTTGACTTAAGTGTAATCAAAGATCTATGATTATTGGGCTATGGGATATTTGAGGTTATAGTGACTATTTCATACCTTTAATTAAATCAAAAATTCTACGAGGGAGTAATCAAGTGATATCTCACTTGATTATAGAGAAAACCAAAGATTAAAATTGGAATAATTATTTAATAGGGTAGGTAAGGAGATATCTGAGGCCATGTAACTTATTCTAAATTAATTTTAAAACTAATCATGTTCAGTCTTCCATTATTATTTTAAAAAATCTAAACCAAAAAATGAGAGTAAAACACACCCATAACATTGTTCTCTCTTGAGAAAAAACTAAGTCCTGATAATACTACATTTTTCCCAAGTTCAAAAAGAATTATTTTGTTGAGAACCCCATGATAGGATATTCATCACCTACCTTATCCTGGAGGAGGATAAGGTTGAATTCCAATAATCAAAATCAACTTTTGAAATGTTTCCTTCAGTTGTGGTTTAATGAAATTATCAGTTACCATCTCCTTTATAAGTATAAAATCCATATTTGGTCCATTTCTTTCCACAAGTTCCATAATAAAGTGATATTTAATATCAATTTACTTGATACTAGAATTTTGAATAGGATTCTTTAAAAAATTTATAGCACTATGAATATCACATCTAAGAATAAGTGGTAACTTCACTCTAATTTTAAAGTATTCTAACTATTTATTAATCCATAATAACTAAGTTGTGTCATGATATATAGAAACATATTCTTCATCAAAGGTTATTAAAGTCATCTAACTTGACTTCTTAGTGTTCTAACACATGCACCTTTCACCCAAGAAGAAAAATCCACCTAAAGTGGATCTTCTGTCATCAACACAACCTGCCCAATAAAAATTAGTACAACAAAACCGATCAATATTTATTGTGTTATCATATTTCAACCTGAAATAAATTGTGATTTTAATATATCTGAGAATTATTTTTTGAGCCACAAATAGAAAACTTTTAGTGAACTTTGATACCTAACACAACGTGTAACAATATACGAAATCTGGCTAGAAGCTATGGGATATAACTTAATTCCAATTAACTTCCTAAATATTTTTAGGATCAATATTCTTTCCTTGCTCATCATTTTAAAAAAATCCACTAAAATAGTTGTGGAAATAAGCTTAGAAACTTCCATTCAAAATCCTTTCAATATATACTTAGTATAATTCTCTCAATAGAGGAAAATTTACCTTTTATTTTGAGATATTTTTAATATAAGAAAGTATTTCATCTCTCCTAGCATAGATATTAAAAATAACTCCTTCATCTCCTCAAAAAACATTTCAAATTTTTTTTATCATTTTTAGTAAATATGATGTCAACTATATAAACAATAATAATAAGGTATACCCATGTTTCAATTTTTAAGTAGAAACTTTTTTCAACTCTTCCTTTTTCAAAATTCAACTTCTTTAAGAAAGTATCTGGCTTAGAATACCAAACTCACAAAGATTTTTAACCCATATAAATCCTTCAAGAACTTTAAAATGTAGTTTTCATCTTGAGAAATAAATAAACCACATGTTTTCTCAATATATACTTCTTATTACATCTCTCCATTTAGAAAAGAAAACTTTAAATCTATTGGTAATGTATTATATATCCTTTAAAAAATAATAGAAATAAATATTATATTGGTTTCAAGTATTATAATTAGGGGTAAAGTATCATCAAAATCAATGATTCCAACCTATGAGTATCCCTTACAAACTATTATTACCTTATTTCTTAAAACTTTACCTTTTCCATTCAACATGTTCTAAAAAAACACTTTGATACAATCACATTTTTATCTTTCTATTTTAGTACCAAATATCATGTCTCATTTTTATCAATTTGATCCTATTATTAATTCAGGATATTAGTCTAATCTTATTTCTATAAATATTCTTTAACATCTCTTATACCATCCTATGAAAATAAAGAGGTATGTGAAACTATCCTCATTATTATTCTAATTTAAACATATTATCATTGATCTCCAATGATATTTTGGAACTCCAATTGCATCCTTTAACTAGAATAATATGAATTCATGTTTCCCTCATCACTTGATATGGATTAATCAATACCTATATCTTATACATCTTTTATATCATCACTTATGTTAGAAAATTTATCATGTTGTTTAATAGAAAAAACTACATCTTCCCTTTCTCTTATATTTGTAGCTGATTATGAAACCTTTCTATCAGAATGTTCAAACACTTTGGAATCTATTGATTTATCAATATTTCTAGTTTCCTTATTATAACACTTATATCCTCTGCCATTAGGGGTTATCCAAGGAATATACCATCAACACCACTTCAGTTATACTTCCCAATATTCCCAACATTGAACTTGGTAATACTGAGGATTAAAAACACCCTTAAGTATTTCAAACATGGGGTATCTTTGTAATATATCCCATATCGAGTCATGTCAAAGTTTTTTATATAGAAATAGTGATTCTAAATGTGAACTACTACTCTAATAGCTTGTTTACAAAAGAATCGATTAGTATCTTTTTTAATCATCATGGTTCGAGACATCTCAACTAAAATTTTATTCTCTATTTTAGGAATACCATTTTGTTATTGGGTGTATGGTGAAATACATTCATGAAAAATTCAATTCTTTTCAAGATAAACTTTAAACATCCCATTTGTGTATTCAGTACCATTATCAGTTTAAATATTATTTATGGAGTATCCACATTCCTTTTCAACACTTATCTTGATATTATTAAACATATTTAGAGCTTCTAATTTTTGTTTCAAAAACATAATACATGTAATATAAATGAAATAATCAATAAATTTAATAAAATACTTATCTCCATTTATTTATTTATTTCTCATGGGATCATATATTTCTGAATGAAAAAGATCTAAGAGATGAGTTGTATATATCTCAAACCTCTTACGTACTGAATTTGAAATATTCCCTCTCTAGTATATATAACAACATAAATCTCTTATTCTTATCATGTTAGGAACATAATGAATACTTCCTCTCATTTTAAACTTATTCAAATTTATATGGCACATATGACCAATCCTTTTATACCATAACTGATTTTCTTTCATCATACTTGGATGGCATGGACCCTATGCATCTCAGACCAAAAACACATTTCCCTTGGTTTGTTATCCTCTTTTTATATATTTTTCATCTTCAAGACTTTTAAAAATAAATCCAAATATTCTAAATATTACCTTTTTCCTTCATCATAAATATTTTCTTCAATCTTGATGTTGAATTTTTTCTCTTCATAAATTAATTTTTTCAGGTTTTCAATATCTTTTAACAAACAGAATTTTTCTTATTCATGCTCTGTTTCATGATTTTAAATAGGTTGAGCATCCTTCTTTATCTTATTTTTTTCTTTCCCAAGTTTGGAAATTTTTTAAATACATTCTTTTAATATTCTTTTAATCATAAACTCTCTTTTATTTTCCTCTTATTCTTCATATTCTTAAAAGCTACTGATCTCATTACTGGTAAAACTTGCATCATTCAATTTTGCATTAAGAAACTTCTCAGAACCATCTTCACTAGAAATTTTAGCTTTTAATTCATTGTCATCATCCTTATCACATTTAGATAAACAAAATTCTCTTTTTATATTTTGATAAATTATTATCCTTTCCTTTTTTAATAGGAATTTGATTTGAATGTATTCTTCTTCAATAGTATTCTTGACATTTTATCATAATTAATAGAGTCTCAATTTGTTGTGGTTTTTGTTTCAATTTTTTATTTCTTATAAATTCCATAATTTTGGTATTTTATTGTTCTAGCTACATACATTATCATCTTGACTTTTTTCTTCTTATGAACATCTTCAACCATTTGGTTAACCTATAAGTATGGTCATTATTAATAATTTTAATGTTTAAAACCCTTGGCTCTTTCAATAACTTTCTGGATTGAATTTTCAAATCTTTATATTCCTTATTCAGATTCAACAGGTTTCTATTGTACAAGGTCAAGTTATTTCTATTTCATAATTATCTTTATTCTTCTTGATATATTTTTCTATTATCATTTCATATGTGATAATAATACTATGTAAATCATCCATATAGAGAGTTTCAAGACCTCTAGATTATAATAATGATACCTTAGCATCAACTTTATCGGGAAGATTTATTAGAATCATTTCTGCAATAGTTTAATCTTCTAATTTCTCACAAAAGTATCATACGGTACTAATAATTACATTAACCCTTGAAAATAACTCACCAATTGATTCACCATATCCCATTTTAATATCTTTATACTTCAATAACAAGATCTATAACTTAGATTTATTCACTTTCATGTTTCATTTATAAATATTTGTTAACTTTTCCTTGATTCATTTAGCTATTTTAATTAATTTTACTATCATAAATTCACTTTTTAAGAGAGAGGAGAGTATATAATTTTTGGCTCATACATTATTATCTAGATTCTTCTTATTGGTTGCTGTTAGGAAATCACCCTCATCAAGAGGAGTAAATCTATCAATAGTAGCTTCAAAAACATCATATCCAATGGATAAAAGATAGGGGAGAATTCTATCCTTCTAGATATGATATTTGTTCTTGTAAAAAATAGGAATACCTATACTATTAGCTAAGTTATGAAAATCCCTAAAAACCATATTACTAAATCTCTACATAGACTTGAGTCAAAAAAGGAAACCTCTCTTTGATACCAATTTAATGGACCAGTCAGGATCTGCACGATCAATGAGAGGGGGGAATCAATGACCAACTCTTTTTATATTTTCTAATTTAAAAACAACCTTCACCTCTATTTAGAGTGAGTTGACTTTTATAAAATAAAATACACAATCACACCTATGGGGATACAAGAATTTAAAAGTTTTACTACTCAATAATAGTAGATAATCCTTGACATGATATATAAGTAATCCAAGATCACATATACCATAGAAAAAAATCCTTTATAGTTTACATAAAGTAAGGTATATCCATCACTTGCATAGTACTATAGTTCTTCAATAATGAATGTTCTTTTTGCACAGATAATATGATAAAATAGATTTCGAATCAACAGAATAAACCTTTACCAATTGGTTTTATCACACCATTAGTGTACTAATAAAGTTTCTTCACACTTTACCTCTTATAATTTAGTTCTTATTCTTATATTTATTGCATAAAAAATTGAAAGATTTTCTCCATAACTTCTTTTTTCGAACATTTTTCCTAGAATTTCTCCATCCAGAACTTCACTTATTCATCTAGTACCTTCTTCATTCAGTACCTCACTTATTAATTTGGAACCTCTCTATTCAGAACCTTGTTTTTGGTACTTAAATAAAGGTTTATCTTAATATTATTGGTCATTACCTCACTTATTCAACATTTAATTCACAATTCACCTAATCCCCTTTATATGATAGTTTTTCCAAAAAAATAAGGGAGGACCATGAACTCTAAATTTTAATTTTCCACTAAGTCATTCTTTTAGGCACTACCTTCAAATCCTATGAATTAATCAAAGTCGACAAACTTAGTATAAAATCACCTCAAAACTCAATGTTAATGATCTTAAATGCTTACCGAAATATTGGCTATAATCATGATATTCCTTTTATGATTATTGAGGAATTGAATTTTTAGCTTATTATCATCACAATGAATCACTTTAAAATCACTGCAGAGATCCTCACACATCAGTCTGGTTCATATTCATAAGAACTCCTCCATCTGGTAATGATCCATCTAGTATTCCTTCTTAAAGATATTTTTCTTCTAAAAACCTATTGTGTGATGTAATCATGTTTTCCATCCAATAATCTTCATATTTTCCCATCAGTTAATCTTTTCATACTTCCAATGTCTGAATGTTTTTTAATTAATTTTTCTAAAACTATCAAGGTTTCTATGTCTAAAACATACATGTTTTTCATAATCTTGGAAAACTTTATCCATAAGACTCTATTCAGAAAACTGTATTCATAAGACACTATTCCAGAATATATATCTGGAAGGACTCGTGATATTGTAATTCATTCCATTAAAGGAACTCTTCTATAATCTTGAATACCTTATAAGAATAATGATGTTTTAAACTTTGAAGAACAAAAAAGCATCATCTAACTTAGTTTGTCTAAAAAACTCCATATGATGTCTTTGTGAATAACTCAGGACAAACATTTTTTTCTTTATTCATACTATAATACCATACTTCTATATGCAGTTAACTTTCCTTCTATCTAGAACAATCTTTCTAGATACATTATAAATAAGGATCAACTTTTTCATGTGATGTGTTGGAAAAAACACAATAAACAAGCCTTCTTCCAATTAACAAGCTTCTTTCTCAATTCAATAAAAACTCAAAAACCTCTTGGTCTCAACAATTGGTTCATTCCATAATATAAATTTATGTGGTGTGTCCATATAGATTCATGAAAAATAAGTTAAAGATAAATATTGGTTTATGATGAAAACCAGACTCATACCATGAAGTGTTTGATGAATAGTTTTAAAAATTAAAGATATTGGGAGATTTTGGAGGGAATTGTAATTTTTGACCATGATATTGAGGTGTGATTTGAGGGGATAGTTTATGATGGAATTAAAAATAAGAGGAAGGAATAATATATCTACAAATAAAGGATTTTTTTTCACTACTTAAAGGGATATTTGAACCTAGAGGAGGATAACTATTATTGCTATAATTTCTATCAGTGAGGTCTATTTCTTCTGATACAACTTAGAAATTTATTTTTTTCTACCATCTTGTGGCTAGAATGAGGGGGTAGAATTTGTGGAAATATTATTTTAATGATGAGGTATTGATGTTTTTTGGTATTTATATTTTAAATGTAAATTCATGTTGGGTTTTTTCATTGATTTTTTATTCATATATCTCTCTCACTCTCTAGAAATTATCATTTTTTATGAGTGATAGAGTTCTATTTAAGTGCATTAACTTGAGTGTCAATTCCTGAATAGTTTTTAAAGAGTCTAATAACAATTTTTAGAAGTGTTGGAAATTATATAAACCCTTGTTTGGGGTTATCCATGAAATAAATATTAAAGCTATGATAAAACCAGAAATAAAGAAGCTATTGTAAATCGATGTACCTTACAACATAGCATGTATAAAACCCTCAATATTCATTTTACATTATTGATAAATATCACTAAGGGTTGCCAAAATACATCCCTCTCCATGGGTATACATGGGTTGTGCTAAATCATCTAAAATTTGGATGGTATTATTCTTACATTCATGCTATGCGAGCATATCATATGAAAAGAAGGAAGAATAATAAATCTTTGAGTCTTAGGGATTTTTGGCTAAGAACAAGCATGATCAAAAAAATTCCATCACTTGGAACAAATTTATATAAATTATAAAATATTTTTCCTTAATAGGTTGAATTTATTTATGCATTACAATGCATGAATAAATGATCTGGCCAATATTTTCATTCATCATATAAATTCTTCACCTCCCATATATTTCATTTCATGAAAAAATATAACAAATTAACTATAACATGGGATAAAAATAAATAATAATAGTTAAAAAGTTTTTCTTCAAGTTTCATGGAATGATTTACCATGCCTTTAAATCATAATTTTCCTTCAATGATAAATTTCCTATATATATCATATATATACAAGGCTTTAGGGTATATTACTTTCAATATACCACTTACACTAAAGAATAAAATACTTGTTTTCATTTTACCTTATATTGTATCATATACAATAACTTGTGAAACCATATCCAAAACTAATTTTTGATATATTCCAAAACACTTTTAGAAAGATATCATTAACTTCACCTTATATTGTATCATATGAAATACCTTGTGAATAACCATAAAAAACTTTTGGATTAACTTAAACACTTTTAGAGTGGATCTATGGGTTAAACTCAAGCCTTATACAGTCGACCAAAAATTATGACCCTATGGGCCGTTATAGTATTGATTACAAATATGAATCTCTAGATCCATTTATATAAGAAAAGTGAGGCCTCTAACAAAGAGTTAATGTCACTCAATATATAAAGGGATCTAGAGTGATCTCCATTAAACTCACGTATATTTATACCTATTTCCACCAGTATACATCTTATAAAAACATACATTCTCATATTTTCCATTTTTCTAAGACATTTAGTGACCATTGGACCTGAAATATGTCAACCCATATAGCCAAATCATATGTTCTTTATTCATAGAGTATAGGCTGATCTGATCGATGAATACATCACATATCATTCATACTTATGGATAATAACATCACATTTCCCTTATCCAGGTAAATATATAATATCTAGGTGTAGTTTCACACTCCCATAGTCTATCTCAATCAAGGGACTATATGTGATACTCATCATATGACAGGAAAAATACCATCTTAGTTAGGTTCCAACCAACAACATGATCAACAACATACCCAACCACCCTCATATTTTCTAAGTATATATATAGAATTTTGTAATAAGTGCATCAATGTATGAAAGTTTTCATGAAAGGTATCACCCCAACATTAGGTATTGGGGACTCAAATATTATTTATACACCCCTATTATACCAAAAACATTTGTATGACACTTCATGTGGTATACTTAGTAGGTCATCCAACATACACAAATAATCATATTATTTTTTTGGGTGCCTCATGATTATATTCTTTATCTCTATACAATAATATTACTTACACTAACCTTAACTTTTCATCATAACCTATAATAATCTATAATGAAATTTGGTTAGGTGTAACTCAAAGTTGTACTTTTAGAGGTCAATTATCATTTCACTTTAAAAATTTATATCTATATATACATTTATGTATCCATTTTGAAATAATGATAAAATGTAGGTTTAATTTAACATGATACATTTTAGTATTCTTTAAATCTTTATGAATATTTAAAATAACCAACATAAGCATTGGTTTATCACATAAAATATGATAAATAACTAGATGATTATTATGTTTTCTATGGTTTCTATATTTTTTTAACTTTTTTACATCATATGTAATTCCTATCACATCTATATATATCTATCTTATATAAATATCTCATTAAATTATTTATTTAGAAACATCTATAAAGTATAAAATTTTAAATAATGGTGAGATTTATGAATCATATTCTTAACTATTCAACTTCTTAAACATATTCAAACTTATTAACTTCCCAAAAAATGTTATGATGTCAATTTTTTTGTCTACTTATAACTCTCTCTAAGTTCATCATCACCATCCTTGTAACCCTATTCCATTAAACTTTTTCCTTGAAATAATGTGACTACTTACATTATTGTTTTACCATTCCTCCTAAACTATTTTAGGATAAGGTGACAATTACTTTAATATGGTAACTAAATGTAACTATTATAATTCTATTTGTATACCTTAAACTCTTTTAGGATATCAAGTGTAATTCACCTTTCATTTTGACTAGTACAACCCTTTAATAAATAGTGTCTTCAATTTTTCATCATAACTAAATATAAGTCTTTACATTTCTCTTTATCATCACATATCCTAATAAAATTTAGGATATTGAGTTAAAAACAATTTAATCTTAAGAAATAGTGATATTCACTTTTAAATGGTAACTAAATGTATCATTTTACATTTTTATTTACAATCACATATCCTAAAAAATTTAGCTTATTAAGTGGAAATTATTTTAACTTTATATTAGTGGAATTATTTATTTATTAACATTGATGTTATTTAAGTCTAAACACACTCCCACTGGCCTTTTAGATATTATATTATTTTCAAAATATCTTACTAAGATACACAAACATTTTGTGTTAAGAAATAAAATTTATTTATTTTTTATTAGGAACATAATAAATAAAGTATTGTTTACATATGTGTTATTATATGTGTTTAAAAAAATCATTTGAAAATAACACTTTATTAAAATATACCACCAATAGGTGTTAGGAACACATTCCCTCATATTTTAGAAAATATTTGAACAAAAATTTTATCATAGATAAAATATTTTTATACATATATTATTCTCAAAATATTATAGAAATTGATGAAATTGTGTATATATGTAATCATATCATACTTGTTGATTAAAACTCTTTGTCATAAAAAATCATCACTTATCACATAATAGAAATGAGATGAATATACACATCCATTACTTGGATTCATTTAAGCTTGATAAAATCCTTTACATTTAAATGCTTGATGTAGTAACTATTTACTTCATCTCATGTATATAAAATATAATATCAATAAATTATTCATTTGATTTTAAACTCTTTTATATTTACAAAAAATTGTTAAAATATACATTTGGTATCACATACCTTTTAAAATCTAAGTATTAATATCTAAAACATCCATACCTGACATGGACATTCCAAGGAGTTTCACACACTCCTTCAGGTATATCTTGGATAATCTAATTATATTGAATTATTACTCTTCCTTCTTAAAAAACCTAGGTTTCAATAACATATATTAGATAATTAAAGATTCATTGTAAACAACTAGTATTCTTCCAATTTAATTTTTCAAAAACTTGTGTTATCTATAAAGTACTTTAAAACCTTTAAATCATATTCACGGTTCATATATATTTCCAAAACATTGAGAATATCATGTAAATGTTCTTTGAATTTAATAATTGTTGGTGCCAAAATATGTGCCCTGGGATAAATTGATGAATTTCATGGTTGTTCAAGATGGAATACAAGCTTAAACAACCCCAAAAATCGACCCAAGGGTCTGACTTGTGAAGAACCTTCATGGAAGCCCCTACCACCACGACTGAGTGAGGGCGAGGTAGAAATCCCCATGACTTTGACACCCTCTGCGACTGTGCTAAGGTATTTAATAGATGACCCCACAAGTCTGACAGAGTTGCATCCTTTCACAGAGCCCCATTTTCTTTGCAACGCATCTATGAGCGTCGTGACTCCCTATGCCTATAAATACCTATCTAATTTCCCTTCAAAGGCATGACTACCCCAACCTTTCAGTTTCCAATATCCCAATTCTTGAAGCACCTGATCACCATGAACCAGACCAAAAAATGAACCATCCAAGGTAATGTAGCATCACAAAACCCCCCATTTCCTTGTTCCTAATTACCCCCACCAAAGTTGGGGATGCATTTTGTGAAGGCTTACATCCTTTGTAGAGGAAGAAGGCCCTCTAGGGTACTTGAGGCTTCAGAGATAATTAAGGCTTTGTGAATCCCTCTATCTCCACATCATGACTCCATGCCAAGGAGAGGTCTCCATGTCTTGGGAAGCCCTTTCCTTTGTGAGACTCATGTTCTATATGAAGCACATGAGCTTCGTGAAGCACCTCACAGTGAGGCCCACTGCTTCTTGATACCATTCTCCTTTGACTCTCCGTGTTTTCTCCATCCTTATAGAACCTTTTTTATGCAGCCCTCCAAGCTTGTTCATATTGATTTCTTAGTCCCTCATGTGGTTTCCTCTATTGCAGTTCCCTACCTATTGCTTTTTAGCATAGGTGCGCTAATGGATTTTTCTTTTTAGCATTGCTATGATAATGAAGATCCCATGAATTACCACTCCACCACCCCATAGTTAAAACCTATCATTGATAAATCCATCCCTTTAAGGGTTGATTAGCTGCAATTATGTAAGCCTGTGGGGTAAGGAGTGAGTTCCCCACATCTAAGTTGTAGGACGTAAAACTGCATAGCGCCAACATCCTCAACACATGACGTTAAACTATCATCTCACCCTGTGCAGAAATCTCAGGATTTCCCCATGTATGTGTGACACAAAATGAGATCCTCCTCACATGGAGAGGAATCCTTAGAAAAGGATCAGCTAGGGGATGGGAATCGGGAAACTCTCACTTCCGGCACTCTTAATCCTTCTTCCCTCTCCCTTTGGTCTTTATCACCATGTGTGCCTCAGGCATTTTCTATACATAATCCCCAAATCACCACTGGATAGGATTCTCTATGTATGACTGACATGGAATGTGATCTTCCTCACATGGAATGAGATCCTCATCATACATAATGGCATCCTCCTTGGACAGCTCTTATGAGTAATCCCCGCACTATCTCTCATCGGTGCATCCTCCGCATCATGATAGTCGGGTATAATACTTTCTCTTATTTCTCACACTTAGCATGAATCACGTGGTCTTAGAGGTTATAAAAGTCCATGAAAATCTATCTGCACATTTGGGAATCTCTCATGCGTAATCTCTAACCATTCCCCTTAAATGGGAATCCTTCATACATAAGCCCCAAGTATGCCCCTTCATCTGGGTAGGTCCCATGAGTAAGCCCCAACCATATGCTCTGCTTCCATGGGCCACCTCCTCAGTTATCCCAAGGCCCCTATCTTGAACTATGTGGACTTTGATTCCCAACAAACTAGGATACATAAGAAGACTCCCTAAGGTTCAATCCCACCACCCTCAAGTACCTCATCCATTCCATCCACTCCACCCAACACTTCATCCACATCTATAATGAATTTATCAAAGCCACCACATCCTAGTGATATCACACCGTCCCTTTGATTATTTCTTACATGTAATCCCCATCCATATCATCACTGCACCCAGCAACACCTGAGTGCTCTAATGTGTAAGCCCCACACAATCCAACACAATCCAACCAAGAGAAATCCTCTTCTGAAGGGAAGATCTCATGCGTAATCCCCACTCTATCCATCAAACTATGTGGGTTTTGATCCCTATCTTTTAAAAAAGGTACATAGAATGCCTCCATGAGGTTCAATCCTAGTAAATGGTAAACCTTAGTGTCCCCCTCATAGGGGTACACCTCTTTCATCCACCCTTAGTTGTGTCCAGATTAGCCTTCATGTTGTGACATCTTCCATTTATGGGATGCAATCTTCCCTTTATGGTATAAACCACCCTAGGTCATATCTCATTTGGAATTCTGATCCATATATCTAGTAAACCTTCTAGGTGATTTTTCCTATGGATGTACCTCTTTGATCCACCTCCATGGGGCATTCTGATCTGTCTCTCTTTGTCTCCACAATACGTTGAACTTGTGGCCTACCTCGTGTTAAACATGGGATGCCTGCGGAAAATCTAAAAAGACATTCCTTTCTCATAAGATACCCCATGACCAACATGGGATGTCTCAGGTTCCATGCCTAAGATTCCTCAATGAGATTCCCTCTTATGAGGAAGATATAGGTGATCAATGTTCCAACATCCAGAAATTCCAACAATGCCCAACATGAACAGTCACCTAATCAAAGTGTGATGACTTATCAAGACCCCTTGGAATGTAAATAAAATAAGCATCGTAATTAATTTGAATCCATAAAGAGATGGAACAGGGAATGAGTTTCACGAACCATGTCTCAATCTATGAGGGAGACCCAGACTAGGCGGCGAATTCTGAGGAGGAATCCATGGATGGAGGAACCGACATCCCATCATCCAATTTCGATAAAGGAACATACATCACTAATAAATTGATGAATATTTCCCACCTTTGGAAATTAAGAATGCGGGGTACAATTCTATCATCAATGTCACAGAAAAATGTGAGGTGGTACGCCCCGACGAAAGCGTCAGAAACAGAAATGGCGAACCTGATGTGAAACTCATCTCCTCAATGCGGGGACTAGTAGAATTTTAGACATCAGATAAATAGATTATCATGTCACTGGATCCAGATATCCAGTGTCAGGGCCCGCTAAGCAAAATAGTGGTCCCGGTGTGTAACTACCCAGTAGTTAGGGCAGTTGAACGTTGGGCATCACAGTCTGTGAAATCATCAGAATGGATATGTATCTAACCATGGAAGATTGGAAGATGTTGGGGAATTGGGAATTGCTTTCCAGGAACTCATACTAACAACTGAATCTTCCTGATTTGCAAGAACCAAGCTACAAGAACCCACTCACCCAACGCCCACTGACGTAGGGGAAGGAGGCTTATCAATGTAGTAATCCCTCACAACCCCACCGCTACTATGAAATATTCCATCACATTAGCTACCAGGAACCCATACCCCATCCCTCTCTTTGAAATCATCCAGAGGAGGGTTATGGACACTCTCGTATAATGGTACGAGAAGGAGGGAGTCATCTCCATAAGGGATATATCTCACTAGGACCTGAATGCTTCTACGCCTTGCTAGCACTGCTGCCCCCAAGGGCCACATAGGGATCCCCTGATCCCCGCTCTCATGATGAACTAATTTGAGAGCCTATCCCTAGAGCGATCCTTTGACTCTCTCCCCGATTCTCAAGAGGTAAGGGATGCCCAGGTCACCCTGTTAATGACCACCACCCCAGAGTTGCCTAGAAGGGATCCCACCCGGATGCATCAATGCCATTAAAAATCAATCTCCCAATCCAAGTAACATGTGAACTATTCCTCTAATCTTTCATACCTAGTCTAACATAACCAATTACAGCATCAGGCTTAGGCTCAGGATGATACCTGTCAAGGGGAATCATCTTCCATAACTCTTGTGGCTCCTGCCTTCCCCAATGTAACCCGCTAGGCCCCTACCACTGATGAACAGGGACCCCTTAATGCTCAGTTAGGATCAAGCCCTCCTTCACCTCACAGGTAGTTTGGGTTGCCTCTATAAACCACCGATATCTCCAACAACCATTACGGGCTAGTTCATGACGATGAGACTCAGTACAAAGGTCCTCCCCGTATAGTCTCCAGTCAAAGTGGAGGTCATCCCTGCTCTCGTGCTAAACATAGAGGTCATCCCCATGTTCCCAGCATCAGCCAAAGTGGAGGTCCTCCCCGCTTCATCGGTGTCTAGTACGAAGGCCCTTCCCATGCTTATGGTTCCCAATATGGATGTCCTCTCTGTATCTTCAACCAGTGATGTGAAGGCCCTCATCACATCATCCCCAGCTCCTATAGAGGTTCTACCTACTTCATCGATGATTATTACAAAGGTCCTCCTCATGCCCTATTCACCATACGGCATGGAGGACCGCCATGTTCCATAACTAACTAGAGTGGAGGTCCTCCCCACTCCCGTAGAGGTCCTCCCAACGCATTTATAAACAAGTATGGAGGTTCTCCCTATACTCATGCAGTCCAACATGGAGATTCTCCCCATGTTCCCAATGAAAAAATGAAAGGTCCTACCTGCTACATTGGTAGTATGAGTGGATGTCCTCTCTGCTCTGATGATAACACTCAGTATGGAGGTCCACACTATATCCTGAAAAATCAAAGAGGAGGTCCTCCCTCTGAAATCAACCCACAACATGAAGGTGGTATGCATGCCAAAATTTCCCATCCCTGAAGAACTGTCCCACGGAAGAATGGAGAACTTTATCAACTATAGGAATAACTCTGGGAAGCCCCCATGTTGTTTTCAATCTATTTCACTTCTCAAATTATGAATCTAAATGTGATTCAATGATGGATCCTTCCCCCTAGTCTTCTGAATCAAAGTCTGGGGAAGGATCTTGGTAGGTGATATTCATCATCCTGGAAGGTGAAGTTCACAAGATTAACAAATCCCTTCATATTTACATGTAGGAGGAGGAAGACTTTTCTCCCTTCCAAGGTCTCATGGTACAGTCGTCTTTATCGACACCATCTTAATTCTCTACCTCTACATGAGATCATAGAGAGTATTTCTAGTATATGATAGACTGTGAGAACCCTATGGATCCACATATGACTGTCACTTCCCTCACACATGAGGTAGTGGTTTTCACCCCTTCCAACAAAGATGTGGTGATGCGGTCTACATCGCCTCCTAGAGATGACCCAGCATGCATTGATCAGCCACTTCATGCAACTATATCTCAACAAGCCAGTCTACCATTATAGTGATCCACATCCATGCCATTATCAGTTTCTTATTTAGCGTCGATTGGAGCTCGGGGAATCTAAGATCCAAGTACAACATATGAGAAGGGAATCTTGTGGAACACCCTAGCCACAAACCAGTTGTCAAAAGTGTTCTGGCTGAATGTGGTTCCTGAATTCGGTATTCTAGAGACCCTCACTCAGGATGAGTTCTCGTGCTTTTTTCAAACCATCTAGGTGACACAGTTTTTCCTTTATTACCATAAATTGGTGTACACTAAGAGTCGATAACACTTCGATGACATAAACCATCAATTCCATATGGTTGAGTTGGCAGTGATTTTAGTGGAACAACATCCAACGTCACCTGGTTACCACTAGATCCAGCAATGTAGATGCGTTCATAGATTCACAGTTTTCTACAAAATCATTGAATAACTGTCTCAAAATGTATAGATTCATGGTTGGGGATAGTATGTTGTTCTCCACTTAAGTCCTATCAACCAGTAGCTTGATTTACCTAGTGATGTCAAGGATATACCAGTTATCATCACAATGAACATGGTGGAACTCAAACTTCCCAAGGACAGGGACATTGGCACAAGATATGATGGAGAGAAATATCATAGTGGGGTAGCACAATATCACACGGACCCTACAGGTGTTCTCAGTCTCCAATTTAGGTAGAACCCTGGCCTAGGGGAACCCTCTAAATTGTTTCCTGTTGGCCAGAATCCCAACAAGGGTAAGGGGAAACTTGAGTAATCATATCTACCGGATCTCATATAGAGGAAAAAGTATTGTCCGATAATTTCCGCTCTATGACAGCAGATTGTAGATCAGCATTGACTCATCAATGAGCTCAATGTTGAACGATTTCTAGATTATGGGGATCCTCAATAAGACCATGTTCCTCCTCCGTCAGGAAAGTAGGGGTAGCCATAGGTCATCCTCATCAAATTTCTCCAAATTGATATTTTTGATCCCACACATCCCAAAAGGTATGGAAGGAGACCATGATATGCATCACAGAATCTGTCCAAGCAGTGTGAGAATCTCCCCTGAGACCTGAATTAGGTCATTCTGCCAACCTATCTATATTAAATTCTACAAGATTCCTTACATGTCACTCCGCGAACCCCTAGTCCATATTACCATGTTGATGATCTTGGCAATGCCCATGTGTTCAGTAATCCTCCCCAAGATAGAAATCCCTATCAGGATGATCTGCTAGCTTCTTTCAATGCCTGACTTAAATCCTTGGAAATTTGATAGGTGGTGATCCCACCTGATGGAAATACATATATAGTATGGATGGATGATATTAGATCACCCCCATATTTTGGAAATACAACCTTAACTCCCTTCAATGGGATGGTCGAACCGCTTTAGCATCTAGACCACTCATCTCCAGGTGCGGACCTATGTTTAGTACCCCAGAGTAGAAGGAAGCAGCCAAGATCTGATGTTTAATTAATATATTGGAAGGGAATGTATTTGTTTGGCATAGCCAATTACCCATCAGGTCCATCACTGGATGGGATAACCTTTACAGGTAGTTTCTTTACCAGTTCAGTTCCACTATGAATAAGAAAAGTATCACCAAACTCTTTAAGTGAAAAAAGTTTCTAGATGAGTGTGACATAGACTTCATAGTCAAGTGGAAGGACCTCACATACTCACTTGACATGATTCTGACTCGGGATAAGTTATTAAAAATGAGTGTGGGGAATGTCAAGATTGAATTGGTTCCCACCCTCATCACTAAGAAATTACCTAGTGGATTCTGAGATTTCTCTGACAAGTATCAATGACTCGAGGAAGCCTTTCTGCAATCCAATTAGACACACATTTTCTTCTTCTAGGTCCTTCAAGAGGATTTGTTAAGATAGATATTGTCGCTATAGTGTAGGTAGGGGCCCCAGATCCACTAGAGTTATTTCCAACTAAGCCTCACCAAACACTGCCTCATCGAGGATAGAAACCTCAGCAATATTTGACTCAACCACCCCATATTTGGTAGGAACCTCCTCAAAAGGCACCTTCACCTAGATGAGAGAATGTGTTTCTAGCCCCTCATCCACCTCCAACCCCATGTTAGTTCCAAGCTCCCAGATTTCCTCTTCCAGACAGAAGAAATCGACCCTCTTTCTTCCAAAAGGCCAAGGTTCCTAGTTATTTCTGTAGTGCTCTGGAACAAGGGATTCTAAAGCTATAATAATGCAGAAATCGCCATGATTCTGATATCACTGATCACCCTGATCACTACCCATACCATATCATCCTTGGAAATACCATCAAATATTGATATGTGTTCAAAGACTATCTCTAAGACTAGGTAGAAAATGGTGTGGTCAGGCTGGGCAAAGCCTTAGAACAAGTTACACACATCTCGACCAAACTTGTCATGGATAGTGAAGGTTCCTACAAATGGAAGGATGTCTCCAAACATGGGTATTAGAAGTATGATGACCGGTTGGATCACATGGTAGTTTACTACACCCACAACATCATCTATTCTTGTTTTGGCTAGCCCGAGCCTCTAGATTTTTTGGTAACTTCTTTAGCTGCTGCTTCTATATCCACCTCCTAGCCTTCGACATCTTGGAGGAGTAGGCACCAATGATGCAAGGAAAAGAAAAGTACCCACCGATGAGGAGGCCATATCATACTCTTGATGATTTCATGCCTCCGAAGATGGATATCACACCCATCGTCCTCCCAACATCGGAAGACTCCTCTAACGACGATCAAGAGTGTGCATATGTGAATTTAATTAAATTTTTGGATCCCTACATGATCCTTGATGTGGAGGAGTATCAGAAATGACCTCCCAAAGTCTCTATCCAATGCCAATGAATAAGAAATCAAAGAAATACAGGCCACCAGAATGCTCAGTCCTGTTCTTTAAGCCAGTCTGTACATGCCACCGAGACTGGACAGTGAGCATTGTGCAAAGCTCAACAAGAATAATCCATCCATTTGGCTTTGTTAGATTCACCGCCACCACTGATCATGCTCATTGAACAAGTAGAACTATTATAGTTGCATCATGATTAGCAGCATTCAAAAAGGCCTTAGTCATCTAATAGTCAGCCAGTGATAGTTCTTAGAAGTTTTTCTGCTAAGCAGCAGGACGTTTCTAGCACCAGCCAGAATCCAGTGGTTCCACCATCAATGATCATCGTGTTTTATACCATATAGTGACCTAATATGGGAATAAATTCATACCTAACATGTAAGTACAATGTTTTTAAGCATCTTTCTAGTATTCCGGCCAAGATCTCGATCCTATTGGCCCTCCATCGGCCAGAAGAGATGCAAGAAGCCCTCACATAAGACTTGAAAATCCCCCATACAGTTTAAAATAGAGATTATGGTAGATATTGCTTTCTATAATTAGGAAGGAAAATAATCAAAATTACAGGCTATCATATCTTTCTTTAGAGAATATGAGAGTTCTCTTCTGTAGGGGCATATTATCACATTTTACATCACCATCCATTTCAATGGCATGGAAGTTTGTTGTTATCTAGATTACAAAGTTTATGGGATCAATCTCATCCCGAACCAAATGCTTTATAGGATGGGACTCTCTAAAGTATATTTGATCCCCTCAGACATGAAGATTCAGGGTTATAATAGGACCAAATAGAGACAATGTGGTAGGATCCACTTGAAGACCCAATTCAGTAGTTTGGTAGTAGACACTAAGTTCATGGTTGTCTCATGGGAAAATGCTTAAAATGTATTAATGGGTAAGACCTAGCTCCATCAGCATGCTATAGTCCCCTCCTCATATCACCAATGCCTCAAGTACTCCCTCAATAGTCAAGTAGGCATACTCCGAGGTGACACTTCTCTATTTTCTTCTTGTGAATCATGCTATATAGATGTTAATTATTACCAAATCAAGGACAAGAATTCTTAGGCCAATGAGGTTGAGCACACCTTCATTGTATCCAGACTATGGATAGGTTTGGATGATGTATTCATCCTCTTGATTCACCATTTGGAGGCTATGATGCCAAACTTGGGAAACTACTTTGTCATTTCTGATGGGAGATCTTGTTGTGTCCCCAGTTACAAAGAACGATGGAAGATTAAATAATATTCCTACATGGTTTGGGCTGGGATGATACCAGAACCCCATACCCCTATCAAATATTCAGATGTTCACCCCATAGAAATAGTCATTTTCCAGACCTTCTTGTTTTTCTAAAATGGGCTAAACTGTCCTAAACTGACCTGTAACTATTGATTTAACATCAAGAATGGACCTCTTATTTAAAGTTCTGATGGAATCATCATGACAGCCTCTTTCACCATGATTTCAGAAGTTCGGGAGTCTCCCAGTGAATATTCCACCCCTGCCTAAGCCGACACCAGTGTTCCTCCAGAATCAATAAGTTTTTATGAATCAACTCTTCCCAATGATCCTCTTACCTTAGGTGATGAAGATGATTTGGAAGATTCTCCCCATGAATTTTAGAAAAGTGTCACCACTACTATCGATGTGATGTTTCAGGTGAATCTGGTTACCAAGGAAGATCCAAGTCCATTACTGATTCGTGTAGCCATGAACGTAGAGGAAGAGTAGTAGTACGTGAATTTATTGAAGCAGCATCGTGATTTTTTTTATGGAGATAGAATTATATGTCAGGGATGGACCCTCAGGTCTCCATCCACCATTTTGGTATCCTCTTAATCCATCGTGGGTTCAAGAATCCTCCCAAAAAGATGCACACATCTCACAGTTCCATGGTTGAGGCTAAAGTTTACAAGCTTATCAAATCCATCTTTGTTAAGGAATTTTAGTACCCCAAGTGTACAACCAACATTATCCTAGTCAGGAAGAAGAATGGGAATATTAGATTATGTATCAACTTCTATGATATCAACCACTATTGCCTAAAAGATGATTTCCCCTTCTAGTGATGGAGTTGTTGATCGATTCCACCGCTTGGATCCAGACTCTTTCCTTCATGGATGGGTACTCTGGGTAGAATCTGATCAGGATGGCCCCTAAAGATGATGATTCTACTACATTTAGAGCATCTTAAGCTACTTTTTGCTATTAGGTGATGCCTTTTGGTCTAAATAATGAAGAAGATACCTATCATCAAGCCATGCAACACATCTTTATGTTGATCCTCAAGATGCTAGTGTAATTCTACATAGATGATTTGGTGGTCACATCCTTCTAATTTCAACACCATCTCAAAGATCTTGATAAAGTGTTCATATTTCTTCATTCTTATTAGTTAAAGAATGAAATCCTTTAATTGTGATTTCAATGTAACCTTTGATAATTTCTTCAGTTTTTTTGTTAGATATAAAGTCATCGTGATTGATCTGGATAAGATCAAGGTCCTCATAAAGATTCCTCCTCTGAGAAACTTTCGAGATCTTTGAGGCATTCAAGGCCACTTAACCTACATAAACTGATTCATTGTGAATTTGGATGATAATTGTAATCCCTTTTCCAAGATCATAAAGAAAGGAATCATCTACCAGTGGGATGAAGAGCACCATACCGCATTCAAGGAGATCCAAAAATATTTTTTGGAAACTCTGATTATGATATCACCCATCTTATGAAGGCCTTTAGTCATCTATGAGACCTACTTATAATTATCCCTTAGTTCCCTCCTTGATTAGAAGATTAATTAAGGGATAGAGAATAGTTTTTAATATCTCAGTCACATGCTCCCCAACACACAGTCTATATACTCTCCTATCGAGAAGAGATTTCACACACTAGTTTACATAGTGCATAATTTGTGGCGCCACTTATAGCATCATAATATATAGTTGGTGTCCTGCATGAATCCATTGAATTATATCCTGAATCTCTCGATGTTGATAGGTTGGATAGAACACTGGGTGGTGACTCTTTAGCAGTTTGACATCAGATTCATTCTATATAATTTCATCAAGGGTCAAGAACTATAAGATTTTCTGGTCACTCATATGAACCTCGACGAAACTCCTATGGATGTTAATTTCCCATATGAGGCTATCCTTAGAGTGGAAAAAGTTATTCCATGTTGGCAGATTCATTTCTATGGTGCCTCTTGGATCCTAACCAATATGAGGCTCAATGATCCCAATCTCAACAGAGTGGGTCTGGGAATCTTCTTCATCACCCTAACACAAGTTTTTCTTCCCTACTCATTCTTCTATCATAAAGATGAAAGAATAATGAAGAATAGTATTAGGATTTCTTTACCGGTATCGATCTGTCTATCAAGAGTGATGTTACCCACTTGCATGTGAAATAGGACTCCGAATTAGTTATCAAGAAAATTAATGGTTATTATATTGTTAGGAAGCCAGATCTTGTTCCATTTATCAATCATTATCACCAATTGATGACCCATTTCCCTTCTCATCCAGAGGTGACTCATGTTCCCTAATCACAGAATGGTTGAGCTGATTCTTTGGCTAGTCTAGCAACTTCTCTCACAGAGCCTAACCGGGACAATCTGTTTATTCATGTGGCACTTCAAAGAGTCATCACTCTCATATCTTCAGATAACGATAGTGAGAGTAAATAGGTAAACTATCTGACTACTGGTTCTTCCACATTGGGACCTCCGGATCCACAAATAGCTTAAGAAATATTTGATTGTACTACTCCCTTCATCGAGGATCTCCAACATGGCACTCTCCAACTGGACAGAGCCAAGCATGAGTGAATCCATCGTTGTGTAGCACAGTTCTCCCTTCAGAGTAGACCCAACCTTGAGCACACTCTATACAAATGTGGGTTTGATGTAATTATCCTTTGTTGCATCCAAAGTGATTAGATCCGCTAGGTTAAGCTGGAAGTTCATGCCATGTCTTGTGGTTCTCATTAATAAGAGTTGAAGATCTACCACCATATTCGAAGGTTGGGATACTTCTATCCCACTATTTTCGATCATTGAATTGAGTTTTCTAAGAGTTTCCACACGTGTCAGATCCATGCCAACTTTTTACATTGACCAATGGAACTCCTCCATACAAACAAGTACTCTTGGCCATTTATGGTTTTAGGACTTGACATTGTAGAACCATATCCACCAGCAACAACTCTCCAGTGCAGGTTCATTCGGCCCACAATAGATTTCTTCTCCAATTGGGTAGAAGGGATCTTTATCAAGGAAGTCAAATCTTGATCAGTTGTTGAATTCATGAGCTCTGATATCATCTATCGGTTTGGATTTACTCACACTATTCTCACCAACAACTACACTAACTTCCGGGAAGCTGAGATAAAGAAGTTGTATGCCAAGTACAACATCCAGTCCAACCATACTTCTCACTATCATGTGTAAGAAAATGGGTAGATTTAGTAGTTCAACAAAATCATCTTCAATATTTTGAAGAAGATGGTGGGCCATAATAAGAAATTTTGGATGTATAAGATCACTAATGCTATTTGGGACTATCGGATGATGACCTGTAATTCCACCCAGGTGACTCCATATTCCCAAGTGTACGGAATAGAGGTAGTCATGCTCATTGAGATCCAATTTCCATAACTTTGTACAGCTGTCTATGACATGTAGAAATTATATAGAACAATCAAGGGTCGTCTAACTAAACTGGAGGACCTTAACAAAATCAGACTCAGAGCCTTGCACAATCTAAAGAGGCACCAGAACAAGATATTGAGAGAATTCAACAAGAAGGTTTTTATATGCTCTTTCCTCTAATATGATATGGTGTGATCTCTCCAAACACCATTGATAACTAGAATGAAGCCACCAAATTTTGAACCCAAGTGGGAAGGTTTATATATCATTCATAATGTCTATCCTAATGGTTCATTCTCTTTGGTCACCATGGATGGGGAGTGCATCACTCCTCTAACCAATTCAAAGTTCCTCAAATTGTACTTCACATGAACAAGGTTGCATCCTAGTCTCATGATGATAAACTGTGTGAGGATCTTCATCCTTACTATATGACATTAAACTACACTTCGACTATCCTAGTTGCATGATGTTGAACTATGTAACCACCAATGGCTTAGCTACGCAACATTAAACTACACAACATTGATAGTACTTTCTTCATGACCTTAAAAGAAATGTATCGACATCCTAATCACATGACATTAAACTGGGTATCAAAGTCCAAGCATTATGACTTTAAAAAATGTGTGAGTTCTTCTTAGAAATTTGTGGTGTGGTGTTGGGCCTCCTTCTCCTCATTTAAGTTTATTTTATCATAATTCCACACTACATATTTTCACTTTAGAAGCCTCATTCCATGGTATGAGCTCTATTAACTTAAACTAATATCTCATACAGTCTGATTTTCATGACTTTAAATTGTGTAGAAACCAGTGTCTTGATTTTACAACAATAAACTACATCGCATCATAATGTCCTTGCCTGAGAGGACATTTCTCCTAGTATCGGTCACCTACCATTCCATATTCATGAACTATATTTGGATTGATTCATGTTCATATATGATACATTGCGATGCCTATATTCTTTATCTTGGTCCCTCCACTCCAATTACCATGCTCCCTCTTTGTCTACGGATTATACCTATGCATGGGAGATTCCCTTCAAGAACTATGTATAGATTTATTATCATTCTTATGAGATAAGTAATGATGCTCAGATCTTCAAAATCATTCCCAACCATGTCTTTTCCTTTATTTCACATCAGTTTACATTTTTCCTTACCGCATGAAATTAAACTACATGGGATTTCATGAACTATGTCTCACTTGATTCCCATCCTCATGGGAAATGTAATGATGCCAGGTTATCTTGTCCTCAAGACCATCCATAGATCCATAGATATTTTGTCCCCTCTACCTCAGTATTGTCTACATTAAATGACTTTAAATAGTATTGGGGATCTCTTCTAGGATATTTTGTCTGGTGTTGGGCCTCCTTTAGCCTCATTCACGTTGGGTTTCTTATAGTATCACACTATGAAAATCCATTTGATATGTTCTCTATCTTATTCCAAGATCTATGACCTTAAACTAGATGCTCAAGTCTAGGAACCATGACTATAAACTATGTGCAGGCTTCCTCTGGGATGTGTCATGTGGTATTGGGCCTCCTTGGCCTCGTTCACATCGGGATAGTCATTACGCCGCGTGACACATACCCACTTGAGATACCATCCTCAATGGTCCGAATTATATGACCTTAAACTAAAATCCAATGTCCCCAATGCATGACCTTAAACTACAACCATATCCTAAGAATGTTCAGTATGGACCATGATAATCATGGGATGCTTCAATTCCCTCACAAGAGAGGGATGGACCCTACCAATATTAGTCTTCAAACAAGCTCTGTCCAATAACTACATGTTTCTTGATTCCCATCTTCATGGGATATGTATAAATGTCAGGATATTTATTCTTTTGGCCCAACTGCAAAATCCTTGAACCTCTTCGGCTGTTAAACTATGATTATGGTCTAAGATTTATGACCCTAAAATGTATTCAGTTCATCTTAAGGTATTGATGTGGTTCCTGAGCCTCATTATCCTCATTCACATCAAGGTTTATCTCTTGTGTTCCACATACAAACACTAATAATTAACATTTCTCTTATGGACCATGTGATATAACACTAAATTTTCCACAAAGCATGGGTTTTATCCCTACTCCTTGATACTTCTGTTCCACACTTCTATTCTTTTTGGGTTTGTATTTTCACCATCTCTCGCATCCAGATGGACCTCCTTAATGTTGATGGTATCAATACACTTTTGGATTACCTCCCATTTTAGGCCAATGACTTAATGAATCTATCGTAACAAATTGAATATCATGTGTTTTTGAACATGGTCAACAGTCAATTTTTCATTTTCTTGCCCCATTCTTAGCTAGTTAGGTAGGGATTCCTGTGTTCTGAATATGGTCAACAGTCTACCCTCATTCACTGGTCACCCTCATGATCCAAACCTTGAACATCTCAAATTCACTATCATTCCCTATTCTTTCCCACATGTCAAAAGATCATTGAACTGTTACTTGTTTCGCACATCAATCATGGATCACGTAGGCTTAGGATTTTAGTAAGGTGTGAACTTACATGGTATTTATGGTCCAAGCATTATGAACTTAAACTATTTTTATCCCCTATAGTCAGATAAACTTGACTTTAAAGTGCTTGCACAACTCATTTGTAACATCTCAGTCACATGACATTAAACTATGGGACACATCCTGATCACATGATGTTAAATTGTACTATGAACCTTCCTTACCATACGATATTAAACTATGGGTACATTATCCTTATTTTCATGATTTAAAACTATAAAGAATCCTAGTCCCTCACCTAAGAGGTCCTTCCTAGAAGACGGGTTTGATCTTTTTTTAGACCAGTGTGCCTACATCAAGGTACTCTAAGACATGGTGGCATAATCCCAAGAGTGTTGGAATCTATTAGAACATTCTATCACTCCAATACCACGATTCACATGTCCTTTATTTGGATCCCCATGTTCTTTCATTCTTGAAGGAACCCCCTAACATCTTGGTTATGCAACCTCGACTCACCTACTATCCTAATCCAACATCCCTAAAGACTTCAGATGACATTTCAAGTTAGTTTCTATGTTTAGAACATGGTCAGTGGTCAACCCTCATTTGTTTGTCCCCATTTCGGGCTAGCAATGTGGATTCTATGTATCGACCATGGTCAGTAGTCATCTTTTACTAACATTCCATCCTCCTTGTGTTCTAAATTTTGGGCATTTTCATTCACACTCTGCATTCCCCTTTGTTTGGATCGACTCTAACTCCCTTGGATTTACCCCATTCATGCACTAGTTGTCACAACCCATCCTAGTGGGGCCTATACCGTGACTCCCCAAGCTCACCTCCAATATGACAAGGGTTGTTGACTATCACCAAGTAGGCATATCACTAACATGAGTGGAATTTACTATGTACCTATACATCATCCAATGGCTCGAAGACCTTCAATTTTTTTATTATATGAAAAATCCCCCTTTTGAGGGAAGAAGAGGGAAAACCACACAGACCTTGAAGACATAGGAAAAATCACACCCGAAGGAAAAAAGGAGTAAACCCAGACAGAAAACACAGAGCTTCCCCTCCCCATCATTTGATCATGATTATGTGTTTCACCGCTACAAGTCTCTTCGGCCAGCAAATGTCCTATGTTAAAGCATAGACCCGATCTGATGGTTGATGCCATACCCTCTCAAACAACCAAATCTGAAAAGAATTGTAAGGATGAACCACCAACTTTAAATACTCCTGGAGCTTGTTCCATGTTTCTGAAACTGGTTTCAGAGACTTCGCACCTTAGAAAACAAACCAACCAAACAAAGCCTTCCACCATGACCAAATTAAATTCATTCTAAAAATTTCACCATTCATGATTCAAAACCACATCACATCAGTGCAAAAGAACTAATCCATACCATCACAGCAACCAGAACAGCCCAAAACGCAAGCAGAAGAATCACAAAAGATAGGAAAACACCATACGTAAAAACCAAGATCCATGAAATCACCGCAAGATCGGCCTCCCAAATGCTAGAAACACTGGAAGGAGGACGCCCCAAATCGAACCGACCCAACACCAGATCCCATCATCACCAAAAAAACCACCAAAGAAGACCCCTATGAACCTTCGAAGCGTTGAAGCCATCACAGAACAACCCTAAAATGCCGAAACAAACTGTCAGACAACTCCACACAGCCAAGAATCGCAAACCCACAAACACTCTGAAGAGAATGTCGACGAACAAAATGACCATCGTTGCAAGCCAGTCTTACGAATGTATATTGAGAACCGATATCACCACAGATGAACACAACATCATCACAGCAAGAGGGGCGATCCATGAACATGATATGAGACCACCTGAAGAATTCGCAGTAGATCCACCATGGGGGAGAGGTAGGCGGAAACATGGGAAACCCTAGCACCGCAATCCCCTTATAGGCTCATCATTTTCAAAGTGATCAAAAATATCAAAAAATAATCAGAGATAGATAAATTACCTATGTACCTACACACACACACACATCTCCCATCCCACAAAATGCTAAAATGTAAAAACCACTAAGAAACTAATGTATGCATACATCTATATTCCACAACCAGATTAAGATAATAAGTAAAGTAAATTGAAACATGTCCAAATAAAAGACCACCACAAAGGTTATGTAACACAAGTCCAACCTGTAAGTAAAGGTACTGGGATTGCTACCTAAAAGTCATAGGAACACACCTCAGTCTATCTGGTCTCACAAAGCATCGTCTAGTCCTAGTCTTCTTAGGAATCCATCAAAAGGTCAATCATCTACACAAGATATGAAAAATGAGGGAAAGTCCCTTGTAGGGGTGAGTATAACAATACTCAGTAAGACACCCCGAAACTACAAATAAATAGAAAATTACATTCATCTCTACATAGGTATATTTATACAACACATATAAAAATAATATACAGATATACTCAATCAAAGAAATATAGTCTAAAGGTAATCCATAACCACAGTATAAAATCCATAGGATTTCAGTTCGAAGATTCCACAAATCACTCATATGGGAGAACACACTCTTGATAGCACTGATGATGTCCGTCTAAGAGGTACTACTCATAAGGTACTATCTTGAGAGAGATACGTTGATAGATCTAAAGAGAATATGATACATAGATGAGGGTCATGTCTAGGAACATGGCATGATACCAAAAACTCATTCTAGATCAACCTTCTAAGTAGATAATTTGCACACACGTAGTGTTCATCATGTCGATACCAAGAACTCAATCTAGGGCATTAATACGAATAGAGGATCCCACTCTGGGCCTCTCAAGGGGATTCCAACAACTCTATCTGGTAAGTCCTATTAAAGGAATTGTAGTTCTAGGAGAAGGAAATAATTCAGACCTACCTTCATGGAAATGATAAAGGGAAAACCCCTAATAAATCTTGTCCAAGATGCGGCAGATAAGAGAATCAATCCATATAGAAAGGGTGTACACGACGTGTAGTAGTGGAACACGCCATGTCCCTTGACCCTGGTTACTGCCTATTTAGAATTTCATGTTTCATTAAACCCATGTGATGTAGAAGATTACACAGAATGTGAATGGGTTATATGTTGTATCCCTATATCCAAGGTTCGCCCGTGTACTCCGGCCCTATGCCAGTATAGGGCATCAGCCCATGTATCTGTTCCCATGTTCCAGTATACCGGGTAGCCCATATATATGATCCAAGCCATGTTATGTGGGGGAGTACACATCGTTTAGGAAACCTGTGTACCCCACCCCATGTTTTTTTACTCCTTCAGGTACACACTGAGTCATTCAAGGGGGCTATATGTCATGTATTCAGGGAATACATGCCATCTGTATCGAGTTTTCATAGAACCCGTCTTTTTCCTCCCACTTGCATCAGTTGATCTTCCAGATTCCATTATGGTGGTCATTTTTCTATGAAACTCCAAATCCAAGGTTGTTCAGTCACATCATCACTGAATCAGTGTGATTTGGGACTTTAATCAACTTGAAAAAATAGATCATCATTGTTCTTTGTTACCACTAAAGAATAAAAAATCGACACACACCATCATTATATCCACTACTGAAACCACCTTCGCACCTATTTCGGGTCAAACCATGGTCAGATCTACAATTTTGGATTGTTGTGCTAAGAAACGATCACATAATGATCGATCATTCAAAGGAAGGTCAAACTGCAGGGAAGAACAATGAACACCATGAAGAATGGTGGATCGATGGAGAAGAAGCATAAATCAAATCGAGTGGGATGAACCTCGATTTATGTTTGTGTTGATCTTGTTTATTCTCCATTATAATGATAAAAAAATCCAATAAATTTCAAGATCAAACTCCCAATAAATCCGTCAAAATAACCCATCCCACATAATGATCAATCTGTCATCCAATATATTTGTTGATTGGTCCACGTTCATCATAGAAATCAATAATGGGGAGTAAAAAATCAAAATCACACACCCTAACTAGATTCGGATCAGTCACTGATGAATAATGATTTTTTCATCGTTGTCATTGGAAAGATCCTTCAAAATCAATGTGCATCGATCATCGATCCACGATCTGTAAATCTTTGTTTGAGATAATTCTTTAGATTTTCTCTCTAGTGGTGCTCCAGATATTCTAGGTTTATAAGGCTAACCTTGGATCTCAACATAAGGAAACATTTAAATAGGATTCGGTTATTACATCATCACAATTAATTAAAATAATTTTATTAAATAATTTTCTTTGTTTTACACCCATGATAAATTTTTCACAAACAACCCACACTGACCATTGTTAGGTTGTGATTAGGGTAAATCCATCATTCTAAACTCAATGGTGCCCTTAGATTTCGGATTTGGGAATCCTTTTAGAAGTTATTCCACTTTTCCAGAAGAACTTCACATGTATGTTATTTAATATATTTAACATATTTCAAACATTTATTTTGGGCATACCGGGCCATAGAATTGCATGTCATCTTAGTTTCTAGTCTCAAAATTAATCTATATAATATTTATAAATAATATTTAGAAAATATGATTCATTACATTTTCCCCACCTTGGGGCTTTACGACCTTGAAAATCCAAAACAATGGGATACTCAAATAGAGGAGGGTACTGAGCATGAATCTAAGACAACCACCCCCAATGGTCTCCTAGAGATTAATGTGTTTCCACTAGACATGAACCAAAGAAATCGATCACCCATGAAGGATCCTCTCATGTATATCCTTTATCTCTACTAGGTTCTCAAAAAAAGTCACTCCATCCTCGATTCCCAGCTTTCCCTTGTTGATAATGTGAGATAGGTTATGCACGTACCTCCTCAGCTGTGACATGTGGAAGATGTCGTGTACCCGGTCTAACTATAGAGGTATATCTAAGTGGTACACCATCTCTCAAACTCTAAATAGTATCTAGAAAGGTTCAATGAACCTATGAGATAACTTTACACTCTGACCAAACCTCTTTAATCTACATCGAGGTGAAACTTGTAGGAATACATGACCTCTTTACTCAAACTCCAAAGGCCTTAACTGACTACCATCATATGAATTTTGATTACTCTATACAGGATTAATCTACTCAAAGATGATCTAAACCTTCTCCATTGTAGCTCACACAAACTCCAAAACCATAGGTGTTGACTCTCCTGGGGAAGTCTAGCAAATTGGTGACCTACAGGGTCACCCATAAAAATCCTTTAATGTTTTCATACCAATGGTGGAATGGTAGATATTATTGTACACAAACTCCACCTGTGGTAGGTGATCCTACCAACAGAATCCATAATCTAACATCCAATCTCATAGAATTTCCTCTATAACTTGAATGGTCTGCTCTATCTGGCCTTAATTCTGTGAGTGAAATATTGTGATCAAGTGTAACTGAGTCCCAAATTTCTCCTACAATCTCATACAAAACTGGGATGTAAATCAATCATCATGATCAAAAACAATATTTGATGGAACTCCATGGAGTGTAACTACCTCTTAAATGTATAGGTGTCCCAAGTTCTCTATTGAACTCTATTCTTGGATAGCTAAGAAGCATGCCGACTTGGTGAGTCATTCTACAATCAACAAGATAGCATTGTGTTCACTGGATGTATGTGGTAAAACTATCATGATGTATATAGATATACCATACCACTTCTATTATGGAACCTCAAGGGATTGAGCTAAACCCGCAGGAACTTGGAGATCAGCCTTCACTTGGTGACAAGTAAGGAATCAAGAGACAAACTTTGTAACACCTTTCTTCACCCATAGCCACCAAAAATTATGTCGGAGTTCTTGGTACATATTTTCCACACACAAATTTACCACTACAGGGGATGTATGAAACTCCCTCAAAACCTCATCCTGCAACGTCATTGGTAGCATCGTGTATCCTCTAAATATAAAAACATGCTCCCCACCTTTTGAAAATCCACTAGGAGAATTCCCATGGATATCTGACCACAAAGGTTCTCATAATCAGAATCCAAAAGTTGTACCTCCATAACTCACTCTAAGATTGGAGGGGTGACAACCATCAACTATAGGTAAGCTGCTCAATATTCATCCAAAAAGGATAACTACAATGAGTCCAATTGATCTGATAGCTCATTTAGAAACTGTAAACTAGATCTCCTACTGTGATCATCTTCCATTATGTTTTCCTTCCCAGGAGTATATTCATTATCAAAGTCATAATCATAGAGGAACTCTAGCCATAACCTCTGCCTTAAGTTGATATCCTTCTGAAAGAAGATATACTTGAGACTCTTGTGATTGGAGTAGACGATAAAACACTCACCCATTAAGTAGTGTTACCGCATCTTCAAAGAGAAAACTAACACTGTTAACTCAAGATCATGGGTCTCATAGATCTACTCATGTGGTCTGAACTAGAATGAACCCTAGGAAATCACCACTTTCCTCTACATCAGAACACAACCAAGCCCGGTTCTTGATGCATCGCAGAACACTACTCACTTGACACCTTCCTCTAGAAATCATAAGACTGGAGAACTCATCAAAGTCTTTTATAGCTATTGAAAAGCATGATGGAACCTTTCTATCCACACAAAAGGTTTCCCATTTTGAGTCAAATATTTCATGGGTGATGATATCCTAGAGAAATCATGTATGAATATCTGGTAATATCCTACCAACCCAAGGAATCTCTATACCTCTGTCACGCTCTTAGGTGGCTCCTAAGCTATCATTGCCTCATCCTTGGCTGGGTCCACTGCCACTCTATCCTATTAGATAATGTGTCCCATAAAGTGGAACACCTATATCTGAAAGTAACATTTTGAGAGCTTTCTATAAAGTTGGTGCTCTTGTAGTATGTCCAGAACCATCCTTAAGTGTCTTGTGTGATCCTCCTCAAATGAAAAGTACATAAGGATATCGTCGATGAAGACTACCGTGAAATGGTCTAGGTAAGGATAAAATATATAGTTTATGAGTATCATGAACAATATTTGGGAATTAATCACGCCAAATGGAATCACCAAGTAATTATAGTGACCGTAGAATCATCAAAATGTTTTCTTCGGTATATCCCCATCTCGTACTCACAGTTGGTGATAGCCTGATCTGAGGTTTACCTTTGAGAACCATCGTGAACCTCTCAACAGATAAAAGAGGTCATAGATCCTCAGTAGTGGATAATTTTACTTAATGGTCACTTGATTCAGGAATCATTGGTCCATACACAACCCTAAGATACCATCTTCCTTCTTGGAAAAAAACTGGGGTTGCACAGGGTGAAACACTAGGTCTCATGAAACCCTTCCTCTACAAGTCCTTCAACTACACCCTCAGCTCGTGAATCTTTGAGGGATACATCTGATATGCTGGTGCAGATATTGGTGTAATACTGGGGTGTAGATAAATGTATAATTCTATCTATTATTGGGGAGGTAAACCTGGGAAATCATCAAGAAAGATGTCCTCATACTCTGCCACCACTGTAGGAAACCGGGAACTCATAACATCCACTACACTGAGGGTTAGGCTAGCCAAATGGTGAGTAAACAAATGCACCCTCCTATGCACAAGTCCATCCAGCACTTCTTGGGTTTCCTTCATCAAAAAAGGAAAAAATGATTTCATCACTGTGGACACCCCACACCCTTCTCCTAAAACAGTTAATCTAGGAATGAACTGTAGATAATCAATCCATACCAAGAATGATGTCGTAAGGCCTCAATGATGATACCAAAAGATTCCAATAAAAAATCTCACCTCCAAGATACTGGTCACACTTTCATCACAAGTGTGTGATCTCTGAGTCTTCTCCAGTATGAGTCTCTAATTTTAAGGCTCAAATCAATGGTTCAACAAGAATCTCTAAGTCTAATACAAGATATGTGTAAATAAAGGAATGAATAAAACCTGTATTTATCTGTACTATAGTTAAGGTAGAAAATAAAATGATCATACCTCGATCATTCCTGGATCCCATGGGTTGTAAGAATCAACTGCCTTCAGCTTTCCCCACCCCTATTCTCTATCTCTTTGAGCCTTGCATGGTCCACTTGGGGGTGGTGGTGGTAACAAGTCGAAATGTCAACCACCTCATGCTGCTCTCCCAACTCCTCTACCATGTCCACTTCCCTATGTATCCACCTAATCCTATCGTTGTATTTTCCTTGGTGGTCCATCCACAGTGTCTCTATCAACAGTAAGGTGGGTCGAACAATCTGGAGAGAGATTCACCCTACCATCACATGAATACAACCACATATCTCTAGGCTAACTGAACCCACCATGAAAGCCCTAAATTGTAGGTCCTCTCTCCCGAGACCACCTCCTAAAACGTCTCCCATGTCCATGACCCTGGTACTGACATTATCTCACTACTATCAAGGTCTCTGCTCCTAATTTCCCACTACTGACAGTCATCAGTTGTATCTTTTCATCCAAGAATCTTTAAACCACCAAATATCCCTCAACCAACCCAGTATAAGTAGGAATGGATAGATAAATAATGCTAACTCGGATGTATCCATGCATACCTCACTCGAAGTTACAATCCCTAAAAAACTGATCTCAGACCATATCCATAGAGTACCTAGAAGTTTGGTAAACCTCAATAAATAATCATCCACTGACATGATTCCCTCTTGGATCTGAAGAAGCTCATGGAAACACAAATCCATCAGCGTAGCTGGTGAGAATTCCTCTCTGAAGAGGTACTCGAACTCAGTACATGAAAGATTCACCTCAATGTAAGTCTAGGCAACCAAACTCCACCATCATCCTACTGATATGTGAAGAAGTCTCACTGCCATGACCACCATCTAATCTACTAGTGTCCTGACTAGACTAAAAACATGGGTCACTGCCTCAAGCTAGTCCTCGGATGCTTATGGGTCAGGCTCACCTTGGAACCTGAGGGGTCTCTACCACTGAAACTCATGAAGAATGCTCAGACTACACACCTCATCTTCTGGTACTACAGGTACCATGTGCTTCTCTATAGGTGGTGGTATGGCTGGCGTACCACTTGGAGGTAACATCTCAGAAACTAGTCCCTGTATCAAAGACCCGTCACTGAGGAGGTCATCCTTGTGATCACATGGTGGAATATTGGATGGTTGTCTATGTAGATTCATTCTAAAATAAAACAATATGTTCCATGGTTAACATGTATATCTATAGATATAACTCAATAAGGACATGGAACCACAAATCATTCCTATATGATGCATGTACCATCATTTTTTCCAACAACCAATGTTCTCATGCACCGAGTTGAAAAGCAGGTGATTAGAGTCCTAGTGTATGGATGTGTTGGCCACCACAACAACACTGGAGTCCCTAACCTAAAATCCAAGCTCGAAACACTTAAAACCATTTCCCCAAAACAATATCACAGACTCTCAGTCATAATATATAACTGAATTATCTGATACCACTCTGTCACGACCCGTACCAGTGGAGCTCATGTCGTGACTCCCCGAGCCCGCCTCTAATAGGACAAGGGATGGTGACTAGCACCGAGTAGGCAAATCACTAACATGGGAGCCATTATGTATGTACCTGCACATATGCACACATCTCAAAACCCACAAAATGTTGAAATGTAAAAATCACTAAGAATCTAATGCATGCATACATCTATATCCTAAAACTAGAGTATGAAAGGAAGTAAAGTAAAGTGAAATAGGGCCAAATACAAGCCCACCATAAAAAGTCTATAACATCGGTCCAACCAATAAGTAATGGTACTGGGACTGCTATCTGAAAGTCGTAGGAACACACCTCAGTCTGTCTGATCTCACAAAGCACCATATAGTCCTGGTCTACCTTGGACTCCATCAAAAGGTTGATCATTTTCACAAGACATGACACATTTGGGAAAATCCAACGCAGGGGTGAGTATAAAAATACTCAATATGACTCCCTTAAACCAAAAATAAATATAATAAAGGAAATTACAATAAGCTCAACATAGGTATATGTATATAGAACATATAACATGTATATCTAGATATACTCAATTCAAGACACAAAGTCTAGAGGTAATCTACAACCATAGTATACCAGCCTAAAGATTTCAATTCCAAGATTCCATGAAGCAATCATCTGGGAGAATACACTTCTGAGTCTGATAACACTGATGACATTCGTCTGAGAGGTACTTCTCATCAGGTATTGTCATCAAAGAGATACACTGATAGATCTAAAGAGAATACAATACATAGATTTGTATCATAGCCAGGTCCATAGGGTGATACCAACAACTCAATCTAGATTGACCCTCTAAGTAGAGGATCAATTACCATGTATTTTTGGTCATTTCAATACCAAGAAATCAACCTAGGTCATAAATATTAATAGAGGATCCCACTCTGGGCCTCTCAGGGGGATTCCAACGACTCTATGCAAGAAGTCCTGCTAAAGGGATCATAGTCCTAGGAGTAAGAAATGATTTAGACCAACCATTAGGGAAATGATAAAGGGAATGAACCCTAACAAAACTTATCCAAGATGTGTAGGACAAGAGAATCAATACAAATAGAAAGGGGTTACATAGCGTGTAGTAGTGGAACATTCCATGTCCCTTGAACCCAAGTACTGCCTATGTAGAACGAATCATGTCATTCAACCAATTTCATATAGAAGAGTTCACAACATGTGAATGAGTAACACACCATGTCCCTATATCTAGGGTCCACCTATGTACTCTGGCAGTGTGCCAGTACTCAACATCATCCTATGTATATGTGTCTATTTTCCAGTACATGGGGTATCCCTTTTACATGTTCTAGAACATGCCATGTGGGAGAGTACACACAATGTAGGCAACCCGTTTACTTCACCCTATCTATGTGTAATCTTTCATGTACATGCCGAGTCATTCAAGGGGGCTACATTCCATGTATTCAAGGACTACATTTCGTGTGTATCGAGTTTTCCTATAACCCATATTCTTCCACCCAATCACACTGATCAATATTTCGGCTTCTGTTATGATGGCAAGTTTTCCATGAAACACAAAATTTGAGGTCGTTTGGTCACGCCATCATCGAATCGGTGAGATTCGGGCCTTCAATCGGCTCATAAAATGAGAGCATCATCATTCTTCGTTACCACCAAAGAATGAAAAATCCTCATATACCATCATTCGATTTTCTACCACAGCCACTATCGTACCTCCTTCGGGTCGTATTGATGTTGGATCTACAATTTCAGATCATTGCACCATGAAATCATAACACAATGATTGATCATTCAAAGGAAGGTAAAACCGTAGGGAATAATGAAGAACACCATAAAGAATGGTGAATAGGGGGAGAAGAAGCACAAACCAAATCAATAGGGATGAACCTTTATAGATTTTCATGCCGATCTTGGTTCATTTTCATTATAATAATAAAAAATACAATAAATTTCAAGATCAAACTTCCGATAAATCCCGCAAAACATCACATCCCTCATAACGATCGATCTACAGGACAATATATTCATTGATTGGTCCACGTTCATCATAGAAATCAATAATGGGGAATATAAAATCAAAATCACATGCCCTACGTTGATTTAGATCAGTTGCTGATAAATAAAGATCACTGTGTCATCATCATTGGCATGATCCTTCAAAATCGGTGTGCGCTGATCATCGATCCAGGATCTGTTGCTATTTGTTTTAGAGAATTATTAAGAGGTTCTCTTCAGTGTCTCTCTAGAGATTCCATGGTTATAAGGATAACCCTAGATCTTGACATAAGGATACATTTAGAGAGGATTTTTTTACTACGTCATTAAAATTTATTAAAATAATTTTATTAAATTGTTTTATTTTTTTTACGCTCGCGATAAATTTTTCACAAACAACTCGAACTGACCATTGTTAGGTCATTTTTAGGGTAAAACCGCAATTCTAAACTAAACAGTGCCCTTGTATTTATGATCTAATTACCCATTTAGAAGTTACTACACTTTTTGAGGAGAACAACATGTGAGTTCTAATTAATATATTTAATATATTAAAAAAAATTATTATCTATATACTAGGCCTCAGAATCACACGCTATCTCAGTGCCTGGTCTTGAAATTAATCCATATAATATTTAAAAATAATACATGGAAAATACAAGTAATTACACTATTTCATGTTGGGTAAATAAAGTCGGCTGCTCCGAGAGCCCTATTCTCCATCCACAACCTCTCTTATCCCGAACAATCTTAGTTTTTAGTCAATAATACTAGATCTTGAGTGTTTGATGATTATCTGGAACTCTCATACAAGGTGAAAAATTATGTGGTCATCCCTTGTTTCTCACACCAAGAATGAACCACATGAGATTAGGGATTTGTCATTAGTTGTCTCATAGATATGGTTAAGGTGTGATGATAGCAAGAAAAGAATGTGTCCATGCACCAAAAGCTTCAAATGAAAAATAGATAGATACAACCAAGAACATCCACGTGATGAAGCCTCTCATAAATCCTGAACAAGTTTTTCCTATGGATTTTCTCTTGGGATTGAACGCTTCAGCTCCACCTACCTTTAGCATGTGGCCTCCAAACTTTTCTACCATCAGATGAGCTCCCATTCCTCCTCGTCTACTTCAGGGAGAAGCACATCCACTATAATATGTTCCCATTACTTCTCTTCTCAAATATCATCCACTTGAAACTATGTCTGTCATGTCTACTCCTTGGCCACCTCCAACTGGGTCCTCAGTTGTATGATGAGCTCCAATTGAGTGTAAATGATGGTGTAGTGCTCGTTCATTTTTTCTTCCAGACATTAAATCTCCTAGTTGACCTCCTGAAGATTCTAGATTTAGTTGAACTTCTCCCGAATCCAAGAAATGTCCAGGTGTTGGCTACTTTCCTATATCTTCTTAGTGATGTAGTTGTGGGTTCGCATATGAAGACCATGAGCATCCGCTCCTCCGACACATAGACTGCTCATCCAGTGGTGAAGTGACCCCATCTAGCTCACCCATTTCAGTTTTGGAGTTAGTTAAATTAACATTTGAGGCACTTCCATGACCGGTATTGGATGGTCTAATTTTCATCGACCACATCAGAATTAGACTCGTACAACTCCTCTAGATATATAAGTTCATACACCGGAAATGCAGCCAAGAGTTCAATAGAAAGATCCTTCTTTGGTATCATATTGAATAGGCTAGGATCCATGTCGCGAGGCTGGTCATCATCACTTGATTACACCTTGATAAGATTGTCCCTATCATCCATAGGTACCGCCCCACTAGTGGTGTCACCTACACCCACAACCACAACTGAATGATCACTAGAGGACATGGCCTAGTCAGTTCAAGTGGCTAGCTCTGCACAAACTGATGCCCCTATTGGGAAAAGGATTATGGATCCTCCAACCATGTCCCATAGTAGAGTTCTTGCTAATCCATACACTGTTTGTATAGTAATCATGTCATTCAACCTGACTAGTAAATCAACGGATGTGACTATGTAAGGTATGGAAATTACAGAAGATGAGTGGTGGTGTATCACACTCTTGGGTTGAGGTCATTGGAATACGAGGATATAATGATACATACTTTACATACATTGTTATTACTTCAGAATTGAAGCAAACTTATTACAACATATAACAAAACCAAGAAAGGACCGTATAGGTATAGTGTCTTTAAAAACTGGGAAACATAAACAACTGGTTCATAAAGCATCTACTTTGCCTCCCATTTATTTCATCAAATCTAGAGTCCCTTTTTGGAATATTCTACTTAATAGCCTTATTCCTGAACTGGGGAAATAAAACATACAAAAGGGTGAGCTCAAATGCCCAGTAAGGGTAAACAAAATAAATATCAATCACATCATATACATAAGCACATAACTTTTGGAAATCGTAACCTGCAAAAGAGATCATAATTTCATATCATGGGATAAATCATACTAGTGAAATGTAATCCCAATAATCATAACTTAAAACATGAAACTTTGTGGCAAACACACATAATCATAGAGAATCATTTCTTATTAGTCGAGACTCATTGCCAAGACTATCTTAGTGGACAAAGTCCCTTTCTGAACCGAGTTCACTCCTCGTTTCAGTCTTGTTTCACTGAACCGGTATAACCTACCGTTCTAGCCATGTCTATCTCATGAGATATAAAATCTTTACCCAATGCATTGGAGGTAGATATAGGTCCCACCCATCTCATAATGATACCATTCCTATGTGTTCCACAAAATCATAAATCATACATCATTTCATAACCCATGTAATAAAAATGGGAATCTTAAACATCGTGACATCATAAAACAATTCATATAAGATAAAGGAATTCATAAAAATATAATTCCATCACAACATAATCAAATCAATGTAATAATAGGGATAAAAACAGAACCCTTTATTATCTTAGATGGAAAATAATTTTGATAAAACACTTGAACTCCATTCTTGAGGAAAATATCCTTTCTGCTTCAAAAATACTTTTCCTTTCGTAACATGTCGTACGATTATAAACTAAAAGAAGTTAATTAAAAATAAAATTGAAAACTTGTAAATGAAGCTTCTTGGAAATAATGTTTTAAAAATCCATTCATTCCTTATAAGTTAAAGAAAACATTCTTCGTACTTTTGTCGGAAAAGTCAAAAAGTACCTCGTACGAAAAACGACAAAAGATTCCTTTCATACCTTTTACTAAAAACTCACCGAAGGGTAAAATTGGATTTAAACAATTTTAGGTGGATTGAAATAATATTAAATATTGAGGAAACATGGATGTGGATGATAAAATACACCCCAGTAAATACCAAAGTACAAACAATCTCGGATAAAAATGAGATTGTGATATTTCCCTTACCTTAGGTCCGTTTTGCTTCGTAAGTGTCCGAACCTCCTGTATAATGATTTAAATAATGTTATTGACTTATTCCAGAATCATACTTATTTTTATGATATCATATATGGTCATATTCTTAGCTTCTTAGTAGTAATATTTCATTGCTACTTGTTATTCGGGTGTTTATAACTTTTTGTTCTTATGCGTGTCTTGTCGAATAAATTCTTATTCTTCTCTTTAGGTTATAGATACCTCATTTCCAGAATGGTATTAGTGTAATATATATCATATTAATTCATTAAATTCATTTATATAATCATTATGAAATGAATATCATGTAGAACGAGTCGCATCACATCGTGGAGACGGTATTCCGTACGTACGCACGAGTGATGATATCGTTCCTATGATCGTGGAATTGTATTGGAGTGTATGTATACTATTTCAGAATCAGTATCACTTTATAATAGTCATATATAGTCATTATTTACACCATTATACCCATCCAAGTAAGGTGGTGGTGGAAAATAGATTACACCACAGCGTGGAGACGGTATTCCGTACGTACGCACGCGCGGTGATTTCTTTTTCCATAGGATGGATAGATGGCGAAATAGGGTTGTTTCATACTTATAATAACATATCAGTATATGAGTGATACTGATGTTATTACTTCATAATGAAACAACTAAATAAGAAGAAGTGGAAGAAGAAATAAAGATGAAAGAATCGGTAACGGACATTACCTCTTCTTTGAAGTGCTTCTTTGAGACCTTCTTTTAGGGCACTAAAATTGGTATTTGAATAAGACCAGGACCTCTAGGATTTCTCTAGGGAAGTGTAGAGGAGGAATTTTCAGGGGTTTTCCGAGCTTGAAGGCTCAAAGTGGTGTGAGCAAGAGGGTGAGGATGTGCCCTTTTATAAGGGAGGAGAGGGGCTCCTTTGGAAAAACTAAAAATATTATTTTATTATAAAGTCAAGTTTGGTTTTAAATAGCTCTAAATTGATTTATTTCGAAGCTAAGGTGGGGATGGGTCGAAATCCTCTCATACAATATAATTTATACAAGTTTAGGTATCAATTTTAACCTTATCATTTAGATTTAACATTAAGTAAAATAATTTTACTTTTATCGTGTCTTCTTATGTTCTTATACTATAAGGTTAATAAACTTACTATAAGCAGCCAAACGAGCCCCAAGTTGTTTATTATTAATATATAACCTTATCTAAGTCATTTGGACGAACCTTATATTTTTAGGAATAAAATAACAATTACTAATATAATATTTGTTTTAAAAACTATTTTATGTCAATTTTGACACTATTTAGTAATTATTTTTTGTGAAAATAATAACAGAATTATTAGTTCGAAAAAAGTTAATTAAATCAATAATAACATGTCATATTAATCTAGAAAATTAGTGGAATTCATAAAAAGTCTCAAATTACATTTATTTTGGTGTTTATAACATCAATTATGTCAATATTTCATTAATAAGATAATTACTGCATCATCTTTGTGTCATAAATAAATTAAATTATTTAATGTCTAAAAATTACAAATAAAATACCATTATGTAGGAAATCTTTTTATCTTTCTAATTAATATTTATAGTTGAATTTATCTTATGTATAACCCCATATTAAAAATGATTTACTTATTAAACTTTGATTTTAACTATTTTAACCCTTCTTTAAATAAATTAATAATAAATGTCCTAATCTAATCCAAGTGGGCCTAAATGGTCATATTTTATTCCTAAGGTTGTTTTTGGTCGAATTACACTTGTACAATATAATTAAGACATGTTTTAGGGTAATAATAATATCATTGTTACCCTTAATTAACCTATTTACTTTTAACAGTGGTAAATAAAAGTAAAAAAGTTACTATTCACCAAAAATTATTTTCATCTCATTGAACCACATTTTAGTCCTTGATATTAACCGTGTCTCTCGGATTTTCAAAATTCCACTCACAGAAGTGGTAAGATTAAGTTTTATGAAAAATTCAGTTTTTTAACTACCACTTAGTGGTTTCACTATTCATCAAAAATTGAAAGTTTTCAGAAAAATACCAAAATTTCACCCTAGGCTAATTTCGACATTCTGAATCCAAAAATGAAGCCCATTTTGAAAAATAAAAACTATAAAATTTCAAAAAAGTGGTTATTACTATTCATAACGACTAGTTTTAATAATATTTTAATAACATATCGTTGTTTAGTGAAACTCGGTATTGCGTACGACGCAAGCTATCGAGGAAGGTCGCGATTGCGTGTAAAGAAATTCAAGCTAATGTTGTGTGTAGTAAAAGATTCCTTTGATGATTTATATAACATAAAAACAAAATATTTCACATAAAAGTCTCGGGTGTTACATTCTACCCCCCTTAAAATGAATTTCTCCCTCGAAATTCGTCACTTTGTAACAAACAGATGAGGATACCTCTCCCTCATCATATCCTCAAGCTCCCATGTAGCTTATTTTAATTGGTGGTTCCTCCATAAAACTTTCACCAAGTGAGTGGTCTTGTTTCATAGGACTTTTTCGCTACGATTCAGAATCTCTATTGGATGTTCTTCATAAGAAAGATCTTGCTCTAGCGGTACAACTTCTGAGCTGAGTACATGTGAAGGATCAAGTATGTACTTTCTCAGGAGAGATACATGGAACACATCGTGTACTTGAGAGAGATTCAGTGGAAGCGCCAATCGGTAAGCTACCTTCCCAACACGATCCAGTATTTCGAAAGGACCAATATATCTAGGGCTCAACTTCCCCTTCTTTCCAAATCTCATGACTCTCTTCCAGGGAGATATTCGTAAGAACACTTTATCACCCACTTCAAACTCTAAGTCTTTTCTTCGGTTGTCGGCATAACTTTTCTGTCGATTCTGATCTGCTCTTATGTGTTGTTGAATAGATCTGACCTTTTCTGCCATTTCATCAACGAGATCTGGTCCTAATAGCTTTCTTTCCCCAACTTCATCCCAGCAAGTTTGAGTCCTACATTTCTTTCCATAGAGAGCTTCATAAGGAGCCATCTGAATACTGGAGTGAAAGCTATTATTATAAGAAAATTCCACCAAAGGTAGGTGTTGATCCCAACCACCTTTGAAATCCATAGAGCAAGCTCTCAACATATCTTCTAGAGTTTGAATTGTTCTCTCAGACTGACCGTCTATCTGAGGATGATAAGCAGTGCTGAAACTCAACTCTGTATCCAGAGTATGCTGAAGACTTCGCCAGAACTTCGAGGTAAATCTCGGATCCCGATCAGATATAATAGAAAGTGGTACTCCATGCAATCTTACCACTTCCTTTACATATATCCTGGCAAGCTGATCCAGAGAGAAATCCTCTCTAATAGTAATGAAGTGTGCAGACTTGGTAAGATGATCAACTATGACCCAGATAGCATTATTGCCTTTGGATGTTTTAGGAAGTCCTGTGACAAAGTCCATAGTGATGTTTTCCCATTTCCATTCGGGTATGGGTAATGGTTGTAACATCCCCTTAGACTTCTGTCTCTCAGCTTTAACTTGCTGACAAACCAAGCATCGAGAGACATATTCAGCAACATCTCTTTTCATGCCATCCCACCAGAAGTACTCTTTCATGTCCCTATACATCTTCGTGCTTCCAGGATGAATAGAGAATGACGAAATATGAGCCTCATCCAACAGCTCCTTCTTTAATTCCGGGATGGGAGGAACACAAACCCGATTCCTGAACTTTATTATCCCATCACAATCAAGGTTGAATTCCGGAACCATTCTCACCTTCTTTTGTAACTCGACATCTTCTTTTTGTGCCTCTTTAATCTTCACATGTATAGATGGTTGAACATTCATTTGAGAAAGATAATATTTTTCCCCTTCCATTATAATTCCAAGATCCATCCTTTGTAAATCCATAAATATTGGATCTTTTGTGATCCTCATCATGGATAAACTAGCATGGTCTTGTCGACTTAATGCATCTGTCACCTTGTTTTCTTTCCCAGGGTGGTAATGGATTGAGCAGTCATAATCCTTAATCACCTCCAACCATCTTCTTTGGCGCATATTCAGCTCCTTTTGTGTGAAAATATACTTTAAACTTTTATGATCAGTATAAATATCACACCTTTCACCATAAAGATAATGCCTCCAAATCTTTAATGCAAAGATTACCGCAGCTGACTCCAAATCATGTGTTGGGTAATTTTGCTCATGGATTTTCAACTGTCTTGAGGTATAAGCTATCACCATATCATTTTTCATAAGAACACACCCCAATCCCTTCTTGGATGCATCACTATAGATCACAAACCTTTCTCCACTACAAGGTAGTGTGAGCACAGGTGCACTGGATAACCTTCTTTTCAACTCCATGAAATTCTCTTCACATTCCTCCGTCCAAACAAACTTAACTCCTTTCCGAGTCAACTTGGTGAGTGGATTAGATAATCGTGAAAAATCTTTCACAAAACGTCGATAATATCCGACCAAACCAAGAAAAATTCAGATCTCGGTTACTGTTGTTGGTCTCGACCATCTTTTGATAACCTCTGTTTTTGCTGGATCCACAGATATCCCCTCTTTTGAGATTATTTGACCCAAAAATGCAACTTTTTGAAGCCAAAATTCACACTTGGTAAATTTGGCATAAAGCTTCTCCTTTCTCAGGGTCTTCAATATAATTCTCAAGTGATCTTCATGTTCTTCCTTGATCTTTGAATAGACAAGAATATCGTCTATAAAGACTACCACAAATTGATCAAGATAGTCTCTAAAGACTCTATTCATCAAATCCATGAAGATAGCAGGGGAATTAGTAAGACCAAATGGCATCACTATAAATTCATAGTTTCCATACCTTGTACGGAAATCCGTCTTTGGTATATCCTCCCTTTTGACCCTTAATTGATGATACCCTGAATGAAGATCAATCTAGGAAAAGAATTGAGCTCCGCGTAGTTGGTCAAATAAGTCATCAATGCGTGGGAGAGGATATTTTTTCTTGATAGTGATCTTGTTAAGTTCTCGATAATCAATGCAGAGTCTCATTGATCCATCTTTCTTCTTAACAAATAGAACAGGTGCTCCCCAAGGTGACGCACTAGGGCATATGAATCCCTTATCAAGATTCTCTTGGAGTTGCTTCTTCAATTCCTGCAACTCAGTTGGGGCCATTTTATAAGGTGTCTTTGAAATAGGCAAAGCACCCGGTACGAGTTCTATTGAAAACTCAACTTCACGATTTGGTGGAAGACCCGGTAATTCCTCCGAAAAGACATCATCAAACTCCCGTACAATGGGCATATTCTTAATTGTGAGTTTCTCACCAACCATTTGAGATAAATAACCTTCATTTAGTGGAATCAATACCCATAAAATGGAAGAAATTTCCGCTGGAAGGTTATGTTCATCCTTGCATCGATAGACGATCATATATTGATCTGGAATATGAAATGTGACTTCCCTTATTTGGAAATTGATATGAGCTCCATGTAGAGAAAGCCAATCCATGCCAAGAATCACATCAAATTCCACTATAGTAAGGATCACAAGATTTGTAGGAAGCACTTTCCCACAAACTTCAATCGGAGAAGATTTATAAACTTTTGATGCGACTGTTGTTCCATTAGGTGTTGTCACAGATAACTCAACATCTAATTGTTGAGGTAATACAGTGATACCCTTAGAAAATTCTTCAGAAATAAAGGAGTGGGTGGATCCATAATCAAATAAAACATTTTCTACTTTAGAGTGGATGGTAAGTGTACCTTTCACCACATCGTTATCGTACTCCACATTGCTGATAGAAATTGCATGTGACTTTCCTTTGTCTTTAGCCTTAAGAGTTTGTTGACGTCGACCATCATCATCAACCCTTGGATTAGGGAATTTATTGGCATAATGCCCCATCTCCTTGAACTTGAAACATTGAAGTGTAGTAGGTTCATTCTGTGTATCCCTTCCATTGTTTGCATCATTAGACATCTTCTTCCCATCATCGTGGCATTCAAATGCCCGATGACCTTCCTTTCCACATTTGAAACATTTACTTGTCCCTTTAAGACAAATCCCTCCATGTTTCTTTCCACACTTTGAGCATAAGGGAAAGATCATCTTCTTTTCAGTGTGCTCTTTAGATTTTCCTTTGAATTGCATTTTCCTCTTCTTATTAAACCCATATGACTGATGGGTTACTCCAATCTCCATCTCAACTTTGAGAGCACATAGAATGATTTCCTTGTAGCTATTGAAGTCCCTTATGGCTAAGGCCCTTCGAAGACTTGGTTTTAAGCCACTAAAGAATCGATCGATCTTACTCTCAGGTTGGATAATAATTCCAGAAGCGTACCTTGCAAGTCTTGTAAAATTTGCTTCATAGGTCCCAACAGATTCATCATCCTTTTGCTTCAGTTCAAGAAACTCTTTCTCCATCTTTGTTCGGAGAATACGAGGGAAGTACTTATTGAAAAATAAGTTCTTGAACTCGTCCCATTAAATGGACTCAATTTCATCCCTTTGCCTCGTATTCTTAATAAGATTCCACCATCGATCAGCATAACCTTCCAAACGATACACTACTAAGATGACTTTATCATGCTCAGAACATTGAAGAACTGAAAATATCATTTCACCAGTACTAATCCATTGTTCAGCAACTAATGGATCAGTAGACCCGCTGAATGAATGTGGATGCTATCTCATGAAGGATTCAACAGAATGTTTCTCCTTCCTTTTCTCGTTTGGAAGTCCTGCATGATTCATAGCTTGAGAAAGTTGTGTGAGCATGGCTACAAGATTTTTCATTCCATCTCCCATAACGTTTGGTTGCTCAGGGGGACAATCATTGCATTGCCCGTTGCATTCCGCATTAACACGGTTCCTTCGGGTACCAGCCATTGACTAAAACCAAGAAGAATAGTGTGAGCAACACTAATTATAATAGGAAAACCTCATAATAAAGAATAAAATTTTACACTTAAGGTCTTATCCTAGGTTATTCATGGCCATTTCTAAAACACTAAGATTGTGTTCTATTCTTAGACTTATCCTTAGGGTTCTTACTAAGGCTTTCACATCCTAGTTTCCAAAGGTTGACTATACCTTTCCTCTGATACCAACTATAGTGGTCTGGAATTACTTCCATTGGACTATAATTGATACCTATCAGGGAACTCCATGGGCGGCTACACCCACATGGGCGGGACACACCACCATCCCCAGTGGCAGCCATTTCCTCATGAAGCCCTTGGGCGGAGAGCCATGCTTCGTCCAACGCTCACATGTGAGAGTTCCCAAGGATCGGATACATTCCTACCTCCTTTGCCTCTGATACCAACTATAAAGACCCATACTTTACATACATTGTTATTACTTCAGAATTGAAGCACACTTATTACAACATATAACAAAACCAATAAAGGACCGTATAGGTATAGTGTCTTTAGAAACTGGGAAACATAAACACCTGGTTCCTAAAGCATCTACTTTGCCTCCCATTTATTTCATCATATCTAGAGTCCCTTTTTGGAATATTCTACTTAATAACCTTCTTCCTGACCTGGGGAAATAAAACATAAAAAAGGGTGAGCTCAAATTCTCATTAATGGTAAAAAAAAGAAATATCAATCACATCATATACATAAGCACATAACTTTTGGAAATCGTAACCTGCAAAAGAGATCATAATTTCATATCATGGGATAAATCATAGTAGTGAAATGTAATCCCAATAATAATAACTTAAAACATGAAACTTTGTGTCATACACACATAATCATAGAGAATCATTTCTTATTAGTCAAGACTCATTGCCAAGACTATCTTAGTGGACAAAGTCCCTTTCTGAACCGAGTTCACTCCTCGTTCCAGTCCTGTTTCACTGAACCGGTATAACTTACCGTTCAAGCCATGTCTATCTCATGAGATATAAAATCTTTACCCAATGCATTGGAGGGAGATATAGGTCCCACCCATCTCATAATGATACCATTCTTATGTGTGCCACAAAATCATAAATCATACATCATTTCATAACCCATGCAATAAAAATGGGAATCTTAAACATCGTGACATCATAAAACAATTCATATAAGATAAAGGAATTCATAAAAATATAATTCCATCACAACATAATCAAATCAATGTAATAATAGGGATAAAAATAGAACCCTTTATTATCTTAGATGGAAAATAATTTTGATAAAACACTTGAACTCCATTCTTGAGGAAAATATCCTTTCCGCTTCAAAAACACTTTTCCTTTCTTAACATGTCGTACAATGATAAACTAAAAGAAGTTGATTAAAAATAAACTTGAAAACTTGTAAAGGAAGATTCTTGGAAATAATGTTTTAAAAATCCATTCATTCTGTATAAGTTAAAGAAAACATTCTTCGTACTTTTGTTGGAAAAGTCAAAAAGTACCTCGTACGAAAAACGACAAAAGATTCCTTTCATATCTTTTACTAAAAACTCACCAAAGGGTAAAATTAGATTTAAAAAATTGTAGGTGGATGGAAATAATATTACATATTGAGTAAACATGGATGTGGATGATAAAATACACCCCATTAAATACCAAAGTACAAACAATCTCGGATAAAAATGAGATTGTGATATTTCCCTTACCTTAGGTCCGTTTTGCTTTGTAAGTGTCCGGAACTCCTGTATAATGATTTAAATAATGTTATTGACTTATTCCAGAATCATAATTATTTTTATGATATCATATATTGTCATATTCTTATCTTCTTAGTAGTAATATTTCATTGCTACTTGTTATTCGGGTGTTTATAACTTTTTGTTCTTATGCGTGTCTTGTCGAATAAATTTTTATTCTTCTCTTTAGGTTATAGATACCTCATTTCCAGAATGGTATTAGTGTAATATATATCATATTAATTCATTAAATTCATTTATATAATCATTATGAAATGAAGATCATGTAGAATGAGTCGCATCACATCGTGGAGACGGTATTCCGTACGTACGCACGAGTGATGATATCGTTCCTATGATCGTGGAATTGTATTGGAGTGTATGTATACTATTTTAGAATCAGTATCACTTTATAATAGTCATATATAGTCATTATTTACACCATTATACCCATCCAAGTAAGGTGGTGGTGGAAAATAGATTACACCACGGCGTGGAGACGGTATTCCGTACGCACGCGCGCACGGTGATTTCTTTTTCCGTAGGATGGATTGATGGTGAAATAGGGTTGTTTCATACTTATAATAACATATCAGTATATGAGTGATACTGATGTTATTACTTAATAATGAAACAACTAAAGAATAAGAAGTGGAAGAAGAAATAAAGATGAAAGAATCGGTAACGGACATTACCTCTTCTTTGAAGTGCTTCTTTGAGACCTTCTTTTAGGGCACTAAAATTGGTCTTTGAATAAGACCAGGACCTCTAGGATGTCTCTAGGGAAGTTGAGAGGAGGAATTGGCAGGGGTTGGCTGAGATTTAAGGCTCAAAGTGGTGTGAGAAAGAGGGTGAGGAGGTTCCCTTTTATAAGGGAGGAGAGGGGCTCCTTTGGAAAAACTAAAAATATTATTTTATTATAAAGTCAAGTTCGGTTTGAAATAGCTCCAAATTGATTTATTTAGAAGATAAGGTGGGGATGGGTCGAAATCCTCTCATCCAATATAATTTATACAAGTTTAGGTATCAATTTTAACCTTATCATTTAGATTTAACATTAAGTTAAATAATTTTACTTTTACCGTGTCTTCTTGTGTTCTTATACTATAAGGTTTATAAACTTACTATAAGCAGCCAAACGAACCCCAAGTTGTTTATTATTAATATATATAACCTTATCTAAGTCATTTTTCCGAACCATAGATTTTTATAAATAAAATAACAATTACTAATATAATATTTCTTTAAAAAACTATTTTATGGAAATTTTGACACTATTTAGTAATTAATTTTTGTAAAAATAATAAAAGAATGATTAGTTCGAACAAAGTTAAGTAAATCAATACTAACATGTCATATTAATCTAGAAAATTAGTGTAATTCATAAAAAGTCTCAAATTACATTTATTTTGGTGTTTATAACATCAATTATGTCAATATTTCATTAATAAGATAATTACTGCATCATCTTTGTGTCATAAAGAAATTAAATTGTTTAATGTCTAAAAATTACAAATAAAATACCATTATGTAGGAAATATTTTTAGCTTTCTAATAAATATTTATAGTTGAATTTATCTTATGTATAACCCCATATTAAAAATTATTTACTTATTAAACTTTGATTTTAACTATTTTAACCCTTCTTTAAATAAATTAATAATAAATGTCCTAATCTAATCCAAGTGGACGTAAATGGTCATATTTTATTCCTAAGGTTGTTTTTTGTTTAATTACACTTGTCCAATAGAATTAGGACATGTGTTAGGGTAATAATAATATCATTTTTACCCTTCATTAACCTATTTACTTTTAACCGTAGTAAATAAAAGTAAAAAGTTACTATTCACCAAAAATTATTTTCATCTCATTGAACCACATTTTAGTCCTTGATATTAACCATTTCTCTCGGATTTTCGAAATTCCACTCATAGAAGCGGTAAAATTAAGTTTTATGAAAAATTCAGTTTTTTTAACTACAACTTAGTGGTTTCACTATTCATCAAAAATTGAAAGTTTTCAGAAAAATACGAAAATTTCACCCTAGGCTAATTTTGACGTTCCGAATCCAAAAATGAAGTCCATTTTGAAAAATAAAAACTATAAAAATTCAAAAAGTGGTTATTACTATTCCTAACGGCTAGTTTTAATAATATTTTAATAACATATCGTTGTTTAGTGAAACTCGGTATTGCGTACGACGCAAGCTATCGAGGAAGGTCGCGATTGCGTGTAAAGAAAGCCAAGCTAATGTTGTGTGTAGTAAAAGATTCCTTTGATGCTTTATATAACATAAAAACAAAATATTTCACATAAAATTCTCGGGTGTTACAGAGGATGTGGTCCCCCTTATATGATTGAGGGATCTGAGGATTCCAGGGTGTCCAACCTAGCCTCTTCAATGTTAGTTGGTCTCATAGATACTTTCACTCTGGACACATATCCCAGGGCTTGGTTTTCTACACTTGTTTCTATGCCTCTTTCTCCATCAGTAGGGGACCCTTGCACAAGATCCTCCTGCATGAAACAGATTTCAGTTAGGGAATCCAGATAAGCGTAAGGAGACATATAGCATGAGGAGTGGTGATTTAAGGCTTACATTGAGATGTTCGATGAATTCTCCCAAGGATTTTGTGATTTCACCAGCCTCCATAGGACTCCCCACATTGGCGTCTTCCCCCAAGATTCTTTCGATTCATTAAGAAAGAGAAATTATACAGATATTTCAGCAGCTGAAAGTAGTGGGGGAGATATCAAATTTAGTAGTACTTTCACTCAGTCCATCATCAGACGCACAGTGAATTGGGAGTTCACTTGGTCTGCCAACTCATCCAAATATCATTCTCCCTCCTCTTGGGACACAAAGAATCCATCCTTGGCATAATAGATTCCTAATATTTTTACCCTATATGAGTTGACGTGGTCCCACATCCCATGAGGATTGAGGAACTGCCTATTTTCTTCCCAAATTTCTAAAGCCTCAGAGTAAAAAACATCCCAAGGAATTTCTATGCAGCGCAATCACTTCCTATGAGCTTGGGTGGACATCCTGTTGAAGCCTCATGATGGTTCTCCTTCCTCCTAATTCCGCTTGACTGGGAGTATTGGGTCTGATACTACTCTTCCTTCACTTCTATCTGGTATAGACACTAGAACTGTTGGATCCTTTTATGGAGGTTCACCGCCATGATATACCCCATCCCTACTAATATGGAACTCTTTTGTCATCATTTGGCCTCAGCCTCAAGGCACTCCTTCGTTGGCTCTGATGGTCTGCTCGCTCAGTGTTTCTCTTAGGTAGGCATCTTCTCAGATCTTCATGTATGTATAGGTCATCCCATATGCAGTGTTGGATAGCAGAATATCATTCTTTAACTTTCCATCTTCCCATGTGAACATGGTCAAGAGATTCATCATCACACATGGGTGGCCTTCATGGAATACTCCCAGATAGACCTTTAGTGTCAGCCTCTGCGAACACCTGAACTGCCTCATGAATCAATGTGGGTTTTAAGGTCTACAGATTAGATTGTAGTCCACCTATTTCATGAGAAACCCAAAACCGAAGGATAATAGATATGAATACTACTCCTCGATTCCCATGTCTTTGTTGATTATGAACCTCATTAGTATAGGGAATGGGTAAAAGGTGAATTGATCTACCCATCCGACTTTTCCCAGCACTGTTGTCAAGCCCATCTTGGATGGAAAACTTCATGTGATATTCACAATCATTGTCCTAAATTTCGTATTAGGATAAGATATGGGCTTCATATACTCATATCCTCCCATATGCACACCCACCCAGCTGTATAGGAAGTAGAGGGGTCTGCACACGTGTAGCAACTTCTTCCCCTCACTAATATGCCAGAGAACTTTATACAGCTTTCCCACCATTGGGATCCCAATGTTGATGTGATTCCCTATTCTTAGCATCATTTCCATAATGAATGTTCTCATAAGAAACCCCGTGTTTATGTCCCTCACTGGAAGCATCCATCTATACATGAGTGTAGAAATCAACCCATCCAACCTGACTATGGGTTGAGTCTCAGTTTTGATATTGTAGCCCCACAGCTTCCATTGGATCTCCTCCAGGATCCACCAGTAAGATCCTTATTTCTCACACTGAATTCTCCTTGGACAGGTGAGAGGCCTTATAGGTATCTTCCTATCTACCTATTCCCACTCAAAAATCTCCTCCTCCAAGAAGTTCAAGAAATAATTAAACCGCTTCTTGAAATGGACATCTCTCGTCCCTTTCTTTTCCTTACTTGTGCCCATCACCAGATCTTATAGCACCTTCATCAGATGTGGAAGCTACTCCTAATCCTCAAATTCATTCTTCATATGGAGAAACTCTTCATACATGGCCCCTCGAATTTGGATTACAAAGATATTATGGAAGTCCTAGAGGTTGATTCCAACTTCCCCGTGATGAAAATAGAAAGTGTTGGTCCTCAGCGACTATCTTCTCAACAACTCTGGCATGATCTCCAGTAGTTGGTTGACATGGAACTAGGAAGCCCATGAAACTTCATATATTCCTACTCACTCTAATTTTTCCTAGAACTCAGCATGGGACATGCATGTCTGGTAGTCCCAGGCCCACTCATCAGTAAAGTTACCACCCTGACATATATCTCAATCATTGGTTTATCCTTTCTCTAGGTTCCCTAAGCCCACTTTGAGGATTGTCTAATATTGTGATTGATACACTTCATTATCCAACTACATTCCATTGAAATTGTTGAGGTGGTTGTAGATAGTTAGTGGTGATGTCTGTATGATCCTTCTCGATATTGCTTGCAATGGCCTTGTACCATTGGTGTTGTCCTAGTACTCCCATGAACCGGAAAGTTGGTTCGTCCCTTATTTCTATTGGGATAAATAAATCATCACCCTGACCAAATCTATATAGTGGAAACCTATTTCATAGTAGATAGTCCTTATGTGCATCTGAAAGCAGTGCAAGCTGTGATTCATGTTCAGATTGGCTCCAAACATACTCCCTGATCACGATGTTATTCTCTATTTCATCCCTTGAGGAAGCATCCACAAGGACCTCCTGAACAACTTATTAAGAAACCATCGAATCTGAGACTTAGGAAAATTTCTAAGTTGGTTCATGGAGATCATTTGTGAAGGTCATTCTTGGAGCACCAGATCATGGAGACTTGGTGTACTTATCATGGTACGTAAAGAAACAACTGATCGTAATGACCAGTTCACTGGAAATCATTCATGGAGTAAGGGTCTGAGGGATCTGTTTTGCAGAGACTGCATTTTCGGAGAGTAATTGCGGAGGAAAGGATCTTCATAAAAATAGAGTGTAGAATGATCTTTTCATGAAGTTTTCATATGAATGAGGGAACCCCGACACTATTTATAGGTTCTTGGATTTAGGGCATGTCACACACCCATAGATATTACAATCCCGTACAGTGATATAGATTCACAAACAGAAGGTAGTTTGTCATATTTTCAATGATTCCTACTCAGAATCTGACCCTTCTTTCCCTTTAGCTCCCATTTTGTGGGGGTGATTTTTTTGGAATCAAAATATGTGCCCTAGTATAAGTTGAGGAAGTCCAAGTACATTTGAGATGGAATCCAAGCTCAAAAAACCACAAAAATCAGCCCAAGGGTATGCATCATGAATCACCTTCGCAGAGGCCCCCACCACCACAATCGCGCAAGACTGAGGCAAAAATCCCCATGACTATGATGCCCTCCATGACCATGCTAAGGGATTTGACCTATGGCCCCACGAGTCTGATAGAGTTGTGTCCTTCATGGAGCCCCATTTTATTTATAGTTCATCTTTGAACATCACTAATCCCCATTTATATAAATACCCAAATCATTTCCTTTCAAATTCATGACTTCCCCAAACTTTCATCTTTCAATCTCCCAATTCATGAAGTACCAGAGCACTGTAAACCAGAACAAAAAATGAATCATCTAAGGTATTGAAGCATCATTAAACCCATGTTTCCTTGTTCTTAATTACCCCCACCTAAGTTGTGGATGCCTTTTATGAAGTCTTATGCTCTTCACCGAGGAAGAAAGTCCTTCAGGGAACTTGAGGCTTTTCAGATTATTCAGCCTTCATGAATCCCTCTCTCTCCACATCATGGCTCCATGGAAATGTGGGGTCACCATGTCTCGTGAAGCCCTTTCCTTCATGAGACCCTTGTACTCTGTGAGGACCCAATCTTCACAAAGCACCTCCAAGAAAGGCCCACTGCTTTACGATACCCGTCTCCTTTGCCTCTCCATGTTGACACCCTCCTAATATCACCTTTCTCCTGTGGCCCTCCAGATTAGTGTGCATTGATTTCTTGGTCCCTTGTGAGGTGTCCTCTGTTGTGGTTCCCTACCTCTTGGTTTTCATCAAAGGTATGCTAATAGATTTTTATTTTTAGCATAGCTATGATAGCATGGAACCCATTATTGACCACTCCTCCACACTATCATTAAATCCTAGCATTGCTAAAGTCATTTCCTTAAGGATTGATGAGATATGGTTATGTAAGACCACAAGGTAAGGAGTGAGCCCCCTATGTCTATGTTGTAGGATGTAAAACTTCCTAGCACAAACATCCTCAACAAATGTCATTAAAATATGATATCACCATGTGTAGAAATCCTAGGATGTTCTCATGTATGTGTGACATGAAATGAGATCCTCCTCACATGGAGTGGAATCCTCCACATAGGATCAAAGAGGGGATGGGCACTGGAAAGATCTCACTTCCCACACTCTCCATCCATCATCTCTTTCCCTTTGGGCTTTTTCTCCATGTGCACCACAATCAGTTTCCATGCATAATCCCCAGTGAACCTCTTGATAAGATTCTCTATGTATGACTGACATGGAATGTGATCTTTCTTGAATAGAATGAGATCTTTATCCTGTAGAATGAATTCCTCCTCAGGCAACTCCTTGCGCAATCCCCACAATATCTCTCATCGGTGTATCTTCTACGACATGACAGTCTGGTCTACTCCTTCCTCTTGTTTCTCACACAGAGCATGAATCACATGGGATTATAGGTTATCAAAGGTCATGACACTCCATCTCCATATTTGGGCAGCTCCCATGCATAATCCTCAACCATTCCACCCAAATGGGAAGCTTTAATGCATAATCCCTAAGCATTCCCCCTTCATCTGGGTAGCTCCCATGCATAAGCCCCAACCTTATTATCTTCTTACATAAACCACCTTCTCAGGTGTACCAAGGACCCTATCCCAAACTATGTGTAATTTTATTCCCAACCAACTGGGATATATAAGAATCATCCCTAAGGTTCAATCCCACCACCCTCAAGTACATCATCCATTCCATCTGGTCCACCCAACACTCCATCCACATCCATCCTGATTTTATCTAGGCTTCCATATCCCAATGATATCACTCCATCCATTTGGGATGTTCTTACAAATAATCTCCCATCCATATAATCGCTGATCCTAGCAGCACCTGGGAAGATCCAATGCGTAATACCCACACAATCCAACACAATCCAACAAAGATTAATCCACTTGTGTAGATAAACTCCCATGTGTAATCCACACTCTATCCATCGAACTACATGAGTTTTGACCCCTGTCTTCTAAATAAGGTATGTAGGATGCCTCCATGAGGTTCAATAGTAGCCAATGGTAAACTTTGGTTTCCCCCTCATAGGGGTGCACCTCTCTGATCCACCCTCAGTGGTGTCCAGATCAGTCTTCATGGTGTGACATATTCCCTTTATGGGACATAATCTTCCCTTTATGGGATACACCACCCTAAGTACACCTCATTGGGTATTCTAATACATACATCTAGTAAACCTTATAGGTGATACCTCCAAGGGATGTACCTATTTGATCCGCCTCCATGGGGCATTCTGATCAGCCTCTATTTGTCTCCACAAGACGTTAAACTCGCAACCTACCTCATGTTAAACATGGGATGATTGAGGAAAACCTTGGAATACATGCCTTTGGAATAATATAACTCATGATCGACATGGTATGACTTGGGTTCCATGCCTGAGATGTCTCCATGAGATTCCCTCTTATGAGGAAGATATAGGTGATCAATGTTCCAGTGTCCAGACATACCAGTGATTCCCAACATGACTACTATCTTAACTGAAGGTTTTTTCCCTATCAAGTCTCCTTGGAATTCCCATACATAATTAGTGTAATTAACCAATATCCATAAAGATATTTCACCATGAATGAGTTTCATGAACCACATTTTAATGTATTAGGGAGACCTGGACTAGGTGAAAAATTATAATGAGGAATCCATGGAAGGAGGAAATGACATCCCATTATCACATTTTAATCAAGGAGCATACATCACCAAGAAATTGATGAATTTTGACCACCTTTGGAAAGCATGAATGTGGGGAACAATGCAGTTGTCAGCATGATAGAAAAACGCGAGGTGACGCACCCTGGTGAAAGCATAAAAAATAATATTATTATTATTAGAACATTTCTATAATTGAAAATAAGATAAATTTTTTAACCAGAACAATCCATTTTTAGTATCCAATTAAATTATGTTATATAATTAAAAAAATCATGAACCATTTGTATTAAAAACACCCATATCATTTCATATAATAAACTATTATTTACATTCTATTCTTAAGTGAAGAATAAGATAAAAATAAATATCTTATGAAATTTTTATCCAAGATTGAAGTATCCAAGTTATCAATGTAGTAAATCATTTTTATCCATTACTTGAAAGAAAACTTCAATCTTCAATTATTTCATAAATTATAACCTCCTATATATTTAAAAATATTTTTGAATCGTATAATTGATATCATATATCTATTAGAATAATAGAATTAAATGTTAACAGATAGTCTCTCAGAACATATTTAATCATATTGTATATCATTTGGAATACTCAATAATATTTATTATATGAGACTAAAATTCCTTAAACCATATATATAACCAATCATATTGAGTACATGAGTGAAGAATAAGATTTATTTTTTCATTTAGCATTTAATTCATTTTAAATGTTAAGTGAAACATTATATACTTCATAAGAATATAGAGTCACATAATGAGAAATATTAGCACTTGGTTTCTAAGGAAGGAACTGTTCTTAAACATGTTATTTCTCCTTAAGACCTTTTTTTTAAATAGCCAATATTTCTTAAGAAAGTTTCTTAAGTTACCAGTCTTAAGAGATAATTAAATTAAGCTTATAATTTTTAAGGATTAATCTCAAAGTTTAGTTTGATGATAATGATTATTAATCTGAAACATAATATTTTATTAGATGAGTATCATGTATTATAAACCATTTAATAATGACTTTTATTAAATGGTATATCACTAAAAATGATAACCACTTTTATGAATCATATCTATTAGAAGGTCAAGATCAATATTTCACTAAGAAATGAGTCTGATTTAGTATTTCTCTCACCACTTAGTTATTTAGTTAGGGAATCATCCCATCATATCATATATGACTCTTGAATAGTCGAGCGCACAACTCTTTTTCTGATCTATTGTATGGATAAAATAAAATATATTCCTCTAGTAACCTAGTCTTATTTTGGTCTCTTAGCTAGTATAATCTAATGAAAATTCCAAAAAAAATCTTACAAGGGACAATCTAGGGGTACCCAACTTTAGCATAACCTAGCTAGAAAAATAATCCATAGTCACTTATTTCTTTCTTTCCTAACACAAGATAATCTAGGGGCACCCGACTTTAACATGACCTACCTAGTTGGATGATCTATGTCTTGACAAGTGCCACTTTGGAAGGAATCTCACACTTAATATTTGGAGGGTATTTTAATCTCACTATCCTATATCATGTTATTCACTTTTATGTATGCATGATTTTAGTGATTTTACTTGGAATCATATTTCCATCACCTAATAAATATGTTCAAACCATATTGATGTGTAACTCTTTTCAAAACACACAAGTTTTTGTTACTCACCCAAAAATAGAAGTCATGTATATATATATATATATATCTGAATTTATCATATGAATAAGGTACATGAACACTTAATGTAAAGACATAGAGTTATATAAAATTGATAATATCCACAAGAGTAAGCCTAGAGTGACTGATGAGCATTGTCGCACACGCTCTCAAAATAATTGTTTGTGAATTTACTAAGTGGAGCACAGTGGCTGACCTAGGTCATTCTATCGAGGAGGAAGTAAATTAAACAACTATTAATGGGATCGAAGTAAGTATTTAAATAGTTCAAAACAAATGAAAAGATAGATTGGGGGTTTGTTTTGTTATTTTCAAACATTAAATTAAATAAGAAATGAGAAGAAAAAATCAAGAGATTATTTCTTTAGAAAAACTTATTTGAGAAGATGTAGTTGATGTAATCAAATCCCTTCACTATTCATTTATCATTATCCCATATAATTATAATTTATTCAATTATGATCCCCTAACCTTGTTATCCTCCTAACCCTACATAAATTGACACAACCACAAATATTTGTGAAAATGAACCCTATGTTAACTTCGAGACCATCAATTGTAGTACCCTATTTAGATTGTGATCCAAAATCCATCTTCTGGTTAGTGGTAAATTAGGGAAGAATTTCTTCCTTGTATTTGAGAATTAATTGTTTTTATGGATGAGACTTGAACCCTACAATTATATCCCAAAGTGATTATATTTTGCGATTGAGGTTTCACTCACATGATTTACACAAGCCCAACCATGCAATCAAGTGCAAGTCGATTGAGTAACATAGAAATTAAAACTCAATTAATTGATCACAATTTATGAATTAAAATATTTTTATGGATTCAAAATAAATGAATTAAAGGATTAGGGATTAGATTAACTATGAAATAAATCACTCTTCCATGGGTGGAGTTGTCATCATGGAGACGTTTTTCATAAGCAATGGATTGAAAGGGGAACACACAATCTCGTCTCTACTCTTATATTACATCCCAATAATAAAAATAAGAATATGAAAAGAGAAAAACACAGAATATTTATTGAAGAAAATTTACCTTACAAAAGAGTGAAAACATCCTTTAAATAGAGTTGGGGAGGGCTTGAGTTACAAAACATTTTTAATTGTTAAAGGGAAATTCGGCCAAATTGTTTAATCCCACTTGTACCGAATATTTTACCTCCAAAACTCGTGATTTATCTAGAATTATATAAGTATTATTTGTTAATAATCATGTCCCCGAGCTTCCCTCAATTTTTGGGCTCAATCCAAGTCCAGATGAAGAAGATACGGCCCAAATAGTGAAGTGATGTCCAATCTGGATAGTTCAGTCCAACTTTGTCTTCATGGCCTATTTACCCCTCTCAAATGCACGATCCAGCTCCCATGTCCTAAATAGAATTTGTATCCCATTAAGTCAGAAACACATTTACAAAATTTTAGGTGAAAATATTTTATATAACAATATTTATGCCCAAAATACTATAGTGAATTTTAAAAGGGTAAAACTGGAATTTCGATCGAATTTTCAAATGGATGATCTAATCCAAAATATTTTATAAATAAACATATTTGGCACAATGTGAGGAAATTATTTCATTTATTATAAATAAAATATTCAATAAAATAGTTTTTGATCAACTCCCCCACACTTACCCTTTTACACTCCTAGGGAAAACCTCATATCAAGTAAACATCAATATCAAATCAAAACAAATTTTAAAACACATATCCTTGAGATCCAACAATTCCAAACCAAGAAAAAAAAAGATATAATGCCTCATAAAAAACAATTATTTCGAGTTCTCCATTTATATCATTCAATATATTTCCACTTCATTTATCCTCCCATGCACAAACCACTTACCTCACTTGAATTTTCTCTTATCACACAAATGTCAATTTTTCACCAACGTCTTTCTCATCCAAACTCATACAAGGGTCACCATAGACTTGATAAATTTTTATATCGCCACCTAATTTTAGTCAAGGACTTATGTTTATCATGAGGAATTTTTAGGGTTGTTCTGTGGAATTTGGTTGGTAGGATTTAGATGTGAAAAAATTCTGAGGTAGAATAAGGAGGGCTTGACTCTTTTTGAAGAAAAATTTCATTATTCTAATTGTAAATCAAGTATGGTCTCCTCCTCACTCCTATTAGTATCAATTTAGCTCCATCATCATGAAAACTCATGGAAAGTTTAATCCATTCATCATTTCAACAACACAAATGTCAATCCTCTCAAACATAGTTTTTCATGAAAGCTCCAAAGAGGCATAACTTTCTTTCTTCATCAGAATCTCCAGAAAGGCACAACTTATTTTATCATGAAAGCTTCAAAAAGTCACAAATTTCAATATAATGATTTTTTTAGTAGTAAAAAGATCTCTTCAGAATTTAATTTTCCCCCAGAAATATCATAGAATGTGGTAGCACAACACAAGATGGCTCCCCCCCCACACACTTAAGTTCAACTAGATTATGCAATTTCACTTCAAGAGTTGGTTGGATCGGGAAAATTGGCTTGTAATGTGGATAAACTAAAAAAAAATTCATGGATTCTAAGGTATAAAAGGATTAAATTTTCAATTTAGGCCATTATAAAAAGGTTTTATTTGAAATAGGGGCTTTAATACTAAACAAAAGACTCAATCTTTTAAACATAAGTACCTCAAACCCTCAAGTTTTAACAGGAATAAATCAAATTTTGGTTAAATCAAGCATGGTTTGGTTCTCTCAAGAAGTGAGGTGAATTTAAAGAATATGAAAACTATGGTTCAGAAGCCTCATAGGAAAGTGATTTCAAATATAAAGATAGTGAGATTTGGCATGGGATTCAAAATTCAGAGTACTTTTCATGAAATTACTAAAGATTTGAACTTGAAACAAAGTCATTTTCAGCATTCATTTAAGCTTAGTTTCATGGGATAAATTGTTTCAATTATTAATATGGATTTAAAAATCATGAGGAAAATCATTTCAGCTCAAAATTTTCAAAAACACGCAAAAAAATGAAAAATAAACACACAAAATTTGAAAAACACACAATTGTTTTTTGAAAAATAGGAAAACAATTGAAATTACTAAACTAAAAGGTTCCCTCCCCCACACTTAAAATATAGAATTATCCTAATTGTGATCCCTTGAGATGATATGTGAACATGAAATGCATAATTTTAAATAGGACAAAGAATATAAAAGTAAAAGGGTTAGGAACAGCCTGATGTGATCAAGTGATGATGGGGTCATGTAGTGTGATGAAATCCACTACGTCAGTAGGAAGTCCCTCAATGTATTTCTTTAAACGTTGCCTATTTACTATAAAGATCCTTTCTATGTCCTCTTGTGTGATATCCACTGCACCATAAGGAAAAACATTAGTCACAACAAAAGGACCTAACCACTTAGAATGCAACTTACCAGGCATTAGCTTCAGTCGTGAACTATAGAGCAAGACTTTCTCTCCAACTTGAAACTATATTTTCTGGATAATTTTTTCATGAGTTGCTTTTTATCTTTCCTTGTAGAGCCTTGAGTTCTCATATAAGGACAATCGAATCTCGTGAAGCTCTTGAATTTTCATCTTCCTTTGAATTCCATCTTGGGACAAATCCATGTTGCAATTCTTTATATCCTAATAAGTCTAATGGTCAACTTCCACAGGGAGATGACAGGCCTTCCCAAAGACAATACAAAATGGGGACATACCAATGGGATTCTTTTATGCTGTCCTATAATCCCACAATGCATCATCTAAGCACCTGCTCCAATCCTTCCAATTTGGCGGCCCAGTTTTCTACAAAATTTGTTTCAACTCATGATTTGAAACCTCAGCTTGGCCATTTGTTTGGGGGTGGTATGGTGTTGATGTTTTGTGTGTCACTCCATACTTTCAAAGGAGGGAAGCCAAATTCTGATTGCATTAGTGTGTCCCCTAACTGATGATAGCCATTGGTACTCCAAACCTTCAAAAAATTTGTGTCTTGAAAAAGTCCACTACAACATGAGAATCATCAGTATTGGTGGCCTTAACCTCCACCCATTTGCTCACATAATGAAATGAAACTAAAATGTACAGGAAACCAAAAGAACATGGAAAAGGACCTATAAAATCAATGCCCCAAACATCAAATATCTCACAGAATAATATAAGTTTTTGGGGCATCTCATGTCTCCTAGAAATATTATCAGTGTGTTAGAAACATGAGCATGACTTACAAAACACATGAGCATCATGGAATAAACTAGGCCAATACAATCTAGAGTCTAAGCCTTTCCTAGATGTTCGTTGGGGTCCAAAGTGTCCACCACATGCAAGTGTATGAAAGAATTTCAAAACAGACTCAAACTCATGTTCAGGAACACACCTCCTAATAACTTGATCACTACACATGCACCAAAGGTATGGATCATCCCACACATAATAACGAGACTAACTTTTTAATTTCTGGACTTGATGTTTCATTAAATTTGCAAGGATTTTAGAGGCAACAAGGTAGTTCACTAAATCAGCACTACTGTAATTTAGTCTTTTCCCAACGGTAGTATACCAACGGTTTACTTAAACCGTTGGTATAGTGAGCCTTTGCCAACGGTTTAACAAAACCGTTGGCAAAGGGAATTTTGGTGGACCCTTTCCCAACGGTTCACTGGAACCGTTGGGAAAGGGGTGATAAACTCACACATTTCCCAACGGTTCCAGTGAACCGTTGGGAAATGTGTGCCTTTGCCAACAGTTTTTATAAACCGTTGGCAAAGGTTTCCCCCAAATTCCAGATCACGATCTCCTCTCCCCATTCGGACAGAGCCCTAATCTATTCTCTCTGCTGCTCTCGCGAACCCCATCTGACTCCACTGCTCTCGCGAATCCGAACACCAGCACCCCCCATCCCAACAGGTACACCCCCATACGAATAGGTAAAATTTGATCTCAACCATATTGTTGTAGTTGTTTTAATGAATAGATTTTTTCCAGGTGTTGGTAGTTTAATTCATTATTGAAATTAATATCTAAATAGGATATTGTTTGTGTTTGTGAAGACTTCATTAATGTTTTTGTATTCTATGTTTGGAAGGAGAGTGTTCAAAACATGTAAATCAGAGTTGGGGGAGGCTATCGTGAACGTTTACATGTTTTGGATAATGGATTGTGGGAATTATGGATTGTGTTCAAACCAATTTGATATGTTTTGGATAATGGATTGTGGGGGTAGGGGGTGTCCACGGGGGTGGGTGGGTTGTCCACGGGGGTGGGCGGGGGTGTCCACAGGGTTGGGAAAGGCTGTCCACGGGGGTGGGCGGGGCTGTCTAGGGGGTGTGGGCTGTCCTGGGGGTCTGGGTGGGGTGTCGTGGTGGGGGAGGGGTGTGTGGGGTGTCCAGGGGGGGTGGTATGTCTAGGTGGTGGTGGTGGGGTTGCAGGGGAGGGGGGTGTGGGCTGTTTGGGAGGGTGGGCGAAGCTATACAGGGGGGGTACGGGGTGTCCAGGGGGTACGGGGGTGGGCGGGTTGTCCACAAGGGTGGACGGGCTGTCCACGGGGGTGGCCTGGCTGTCAAGGAGGGGTGGGCGGGCTGTCCAGGGGGGGTGGGTGGGCTGGCCACGGGGGGTAGGGGTGTCCAGGGGGGTGGGCGGGCTATCCAAGGGGGTGGGGGGCTGTCCATTGGGAGAAGGGGTGTCGAGGGGGGTGGGTGGGATGTCCACGGGGGTGGTTGGGCTGTCTAGGGGGTAGGGGGTGTCCACGTGGGTGGGCGGGGCTGTCTAGGGGGTGTGGGCTGTCCTGGGGGTCTGGGTGGGGTGTCCTGGTGGGGGAGGGGTGTGTGGGGTGTCCAGGTGGGGTGGTATGTCTAGGTGGTGGTGGTGGGGTTGCAGGGAAGGGGGGTGTGGGCTGTTTGGGAGGGTGGGCGGGGCTATTCAGGGGGGGTACGGGGTGTCCAGGGGGGTACGGGGGTGGGCAGGCTGTCCACAAGGGTGGACGGGCTGTCCACGGGGGTGGTCGGGCTGTCAAAGAGGGGTGGGCGGGCTGTCCAGGGGGGTGGGTGGGCTGGCCACAGGGGGTAGGGTTGTCCAGGGGGTGGGCAGGCTATCCAAGGGGGTGGGGGCTGTCCATAGGGAGAAGGGGTGTCGAGGGGGGTGGGTGGGCTGTCCACGGGGGTGGTTGGACTGTCTAGGGGGTAGGGGGAATCCACGGGGGTGGGTGGGTTGTCCACGGGGGTGGGCAGGACTATCCACGGGGGTGGGAAAGGCTGTCCACGGGGGTGGGAGGGGCTGTCCAGGGGGTGTGGGCTGTCCTGGGGGTCTGGGTGGGGTGTCCTGGTGGGGGAGGGGTGTGTGGGGTGTCCAGGGGGTTGGTATGTCTAGGTGGTGGTGGTGGGGTTGCAGGGGAGGGGGGTGTGGGCTGTTTGGGAGGGTGGACGGGGCTATCCCCCGGGGGGTACGGGGTGTCCAGGGGGGTACGGGGGTGGGCGGGCTGTCCACAAGGGTGGACGAGCTATCCACGGGGGTGATCGGGCTGTCAAGGAGGGGTGGGCGGGCTGTCTAGGGGGGTGGGTGGGCTGGCCACAGGGGGTAGGGGTGTCCAGGGGGGTGGGAGGGCTATCCAAGGGGGTGGGGGGCTGTCCATAGGGAGAAGGGGGTGTCGAGGGGGGTGGGTGGGCTGTCCACGGGGGTGGTTGGGATGTCTAGGGGGTAGGGGGTGTCTACGGGGGTGGGTGGGTTGTCCACGGGGGTGGGCGGGGCTGTCCACGAGGGTGGGAAAGGCTGTCCACGGGGGTGGGCGGGGCTGTCCAGGGGGTGTGGGTTGTCCTGGGGGTCTGGGTGGGGTGTCCTGGTGGGGGAGGGGTGTGTGGGGTGTCCAGGGGGGTTGGTATGTCTAGGTGGTGGTGGTGGGGTTGCAGGGGAGGGGGGTGTGGGCTATTTGGGAGGGTGGGTGGGGCTATCCCAGGGGGGTACGGGGTGTCCATGGGGGTACGGCGGTGGGCGGGCTGTCCATAAGGGTGGACGGGCTGTCCACGGGGGTGGCCGGGCTGTCAAGGAGGGGTGGGTGGGCTGTCCAGGGGGGGTGGGTGGGCTGGCCACAGGGGGTGGCCGTGCTCTCGTGAACCCCCCGTCTGAACATCATCGACCCCCGTGGACAACCCACCTTTTATCCCAAATTCCATAGATTTATACATTATTTTATTATATTATGTCTCAAATTATCTAAAATATGTGTTTGATATTCTTCACGTGACCTATCATAATTCCTTATCATAATCTATAGTGATCATGGGAAGATCCCAGGCATGATTCATGATCACTCAAATTATTCTGAAGATCATACATAATGGAAGCCTTACAAGATGTGAGATGATTATATCTATGAAATCTACTCAGGTACCCTGGTGAGTAAGTGCATATTAATTCAAAACGTTAAATCGCATATGAGGATACCCTACTAATATGGTTATGGGATGAGGCATGCTCTGATGTGATAACACATTAAGTTCTTGTTGGTTTTACATTTTTTCAATAACACATTAGTATGTTTTTTTCACATGTGTAGTTGATACCATGATTATTTTCTTCCTTTATCGTTTACTTAAATGTATTTTCTATTAAAGTTCAATCCTATTGAATTGTTTATAACAAAATGACTTATATGAATTCTTTTTACAGAATGGACAGAAGTTGGATGTATGAAACTGATCGTATCTCAAGCGATTTTCAAAACAATTTAGAGAGCTTTATAGATTTTTCATTTCACAATGCTTCAGATAGTGGTCGCATACACTGCCCATGTTCCAATTGTGTTGGTAGACCTTGGTTGAGTCGTGAAGAAGTCAGCTACCACATAACCAAAAATGGTTTTCAAGCAAACTACTTTGTGTGGTATCACAATGGGTAGAAAATGAAATCTAAAATTGGTGATGATCGAAATGAAAGGACTAGAATGGAGAATTTGTTAGATGATCGGTTTCCGTTTATTCGTCATCATGAAAAAGAAAGGATTTCGACTCAAGAAGACGTTGATATGAGGACAACTGATGCATCTAGTGAAAATGATGATATTGATAGGGTGAAAAAATTGAATGATGCTGCCACAAATCCAGTATATCAACAATGCGATAAAATGAAAAAGCTGGAATTTTTAATCCGATTGTTTCATGGAAAAACTATGTATGGGATTTCTAATACAGCAATCGATTACATTCTTACCCTCTTGAAGGATTTACTTCCAGATGATGCAGATATTCCCTCAAACCACTATATGGCATGGAAGTTAGTTGAAGAACTTGGATTTTCCAGAAACAAAATTCATGCTTGCCCGAAAGATTGCAGTTTATTCTGGGAAGAAACCACTAAACGAAATGAATGTATAAAATGTGGAACATCCCACTGGAAGTCAGAATCTGATGGAACACCATCCCGCATTCCACAGAAAGTAATGTGGAACTTTCCATTGATCCCCAGACTCCAGAATCTTTTTATGTCTGATGACATATCAATAAAAATGAGATGGCATGATACCGAGAGAAAGAAGACTAATGATGAGTTGGTTCATCCTGCAGATGGATTTGCATGGCAGATATTTGATGCTCGACATCCTGATTTTGCAGCTGACGTGCGTAATGTGAGGCTGGGTCTTTCATGCGACGGTTTTAATCCGTTTGGGCAGATGCTTACTTCGCACAGCACATGGCCAGTTTTTATACACATTTATATCTTCCCCCATGGTTGTGTATGAAAAAATCTTTCACTTTCATGAGTATACTCATATCTGGTCCTTCTGATCCCGGCATTGATATTGATGTATACATGCAACCTTTAATAAAAGAGTTGAAACTTCTTTGGGATGTGGGTGTGTGCACATACGATGCATGTTCGAAAGACATATTTCAGATGCGTGTTGCGCTTATGTGGATGATCAATGATTTTCCGTCTTATGCAATGATGTCTGGATGGAGCACGAAGGGAAAACTGTCATGTCCAGTTTGTATGAAGAATACATGATCCAGAAGACTGAAACATCGTTGTAGTTTCAGTTTTATGGGGCATCGACGATTTTTGCCAAAGGATCATCCATATAGAATGAATCATCGAAGATTTGATAATACTATAGAGACCGATGATCCACCTCAGCGTATGTCTGGAACTGATGTGCTTAATGAATTGAAAGATTTCATTTTTTTGTTCGGGAAGGGTCAAATGAAATCTGAAAAGAGAAAGAATGTTTCCACAGAAACCTGTTACAATTGGAGGAAGAGGAGTATCTTTTTTGATTTGCCTTATTGGTCAACCAATTTTCTACATCATTGCTTAGACGTAATTCATATTGAAAAGAATATATGTGAAATGTTCCTTTCAGTTCTTCTAAATGTCAAGGGGAATACAAAAGATGATTTACGATCTCGACGTGACTTGGTGTATTGGGGCATCAGACCAGAATTGCATCCTGTGTGTATCAGTGAAAATAAATGGCAACTTCCATGTGCTTCTTATGTGATGACACCTACTGAAAAAAAACAATTTCTGGAAGTATTAGAGACTATTAGAGTTCCTGATGGCTATTCAAGCAATATATCTAAACGGGTCAACAGAAGAGAGTTGAAGCTAAAATCTTTGAAGACACATGATTATCACGTTCTACTGCATGAGTTTCTTCCAATAGCAATCTGTCATCTTTTTTCCAATAATGTAAGGGTGGGTGTTATTCGGTTGTTCCATTTGTTTAGAGATATTTGTGCTAAGAAGTTGTCCAAGTCTTTCTTGCAAAAAATGTTGACAGATGCCCCATTAATTTTGTGTGAGTTGGAGAAAATATTTCCCCCATCATTTTTCACATGCATGCTGCATCTGACTGTCCATATTCCAACTGAAATACTTCTCGGAGGACCTGTTTCTTTTCGTTGGATGTATCCAACTGAAATAAATATGTTCACATTAATGTCTTATGTTCAAAACAAGAATCATCCCGAAGGTTCTATCGTGAACGGTTACTTAGCTCAAGAATGTATGGATTTCTGTTCGATGTATTTGTCTGATCTTACTACAAGAATGAACAGACCAATGAGAAATGAAGAAGAACAATATGAGCAAATTGAACCCAGTTTTCCATCACTTCCTCAAACAGGAGGAATTCCTGGATCATATACATTGAAGACATTAAGCCATGAAGAGCGGGAGATGGAACATCGCACCGTTTTGTTCAACTGTGATTTTTTCGATGACTATATCAGGTAACAAAATTGAATATGTATATCTTACATATATATCTGTTAAAATATTCATATTTTTTTATCTATAGGGAACATAAAACAATAATAAATAGGAAGCATCGTTCTTTATCTTTGAGAAGGAGAGAGACTTTGCATAGCAAAGAGTTTTCTTCTTGGTTAAAATTGAAGGTAAAAATATTACTGTTTAAATTAATTATTTCAATATTTACTTAAGTTTAACTATCAATTATATTGCAGGTATTGAGTTTGTCTGCTGACTATGTCTCTGAGGAAATAAGAGCTTTGGATTTTGGTCCTAATACCGTGGTTCGTGACTGTAAATCAATTGTTATCAATGGGTACAGATTTATTGTCACTGAACGAGCCAAAAACATGAGAACACAACATGATGGTATTATGGTTACTGCCACAACAGATTGTTATGCCAGTGCATTAGATAGTAGACCGCGACTTGAAAATGTGGGTTATTATGGAGTCGTTGAGAAAATAATAATATTGGATTATTACTCTCATGGACGAGTCACAATGATGAAATTCCATTGGTTTGATTCGATGATGAGACATGGCACATTTATTGATGATTGTGGATTTCGAGTAATTAATATGACCCGTACTCTTGCTACCAAAGAACCATATGTGTTGGCATCAATGGCTAAACAAGTTTTTTATGTCAAAGATCAACTTCAACCTGAATTTGGTGTCATAGTTGAAGTAATTCCAAGACATATTTTTGATGATGCTAATAATGGAATTGACACTATCCCTATTTCCATTGGAACCAATCCATTTATTTCTTTTGATGACTCCAATAGCTCAATTGTCAGAGTTGATTGTGAACCTAAAGTTGTGGTTGGAAATATATAGAATCATTCATCCATGTTCTCAATTCTTTTGGTTTACCTCGAGTTGGGTTGTTAAGGTTGGTAATATTCATATTTATTTAGTATTGATCACAAATATGTTTTAGATGACTTGACCGTTATGTGAATTTTCAATGTTTATTGGTTGTTGTTTTATTTGAATTTCATTTTCTAATTTGGAATTGAACTGTATTCAAACCAAATCAAACAATATTTCTAACTTGGTGAACATTACAACTTGTATGTTTTATTAAATTCATTCAAGCTCTTCTAAAACAATTGATAGCTAAATTACCAATGAATCCCCTCATTCCCTCATATATTTAGTTTTTTGGTTTACACATTAATTTCCTTTTTCTAATTAATTACATATTTGTTTTCAAATGCAGGAAATGTTGCCAATTGAAGAGAGACGAAGAAAAAAATGGTGGAGAACAATCGTCGGATGGAGGAGATGGGTGTTCCACCATTAGTGCCTACAGTGAGTAATTTATTTCAAATATATATATATATATATTTATATTTACAGAATATATAATGTCATGTGATTAATTTTTTTGTAAACTTTTTTGTAGGATCCACCGTTACGTTGACAGTTATTCGACGAGGAGCCTAGTACTGGTCCTAGTAATCAGGCCGGTGGTACGAGGAGGGTTCGTACCAGAGGTGGACGTAGAGCTTCGCGTGCCCGACTAGACACTACCCCTACCACTGACGTTTCATCCTTCCCACATTCTGATCACGGTGTGTCGTTAGGGACACATGGGGTATTTAGGCCTCCCATGTTTTCGCTACCTTCTGCATCTTCTGCCCCATCATTTTCACATCCCATGATGATTCCCACTCCCCAGTCAGCATCAGGTCATACAGCTGTTCCATCTTCTTTTCCTTCTACTTCTGTCTCTCCGAGCTTTTATATTCCATCGTCTTCGACTCCTGTTCCACCAGAGGGTGTTCCATCAGGTTCTGTGGATCCGGCGCCACTCATTGATCAGACTAGCGCAGGTATATTTATAAAACCCTAACAAATTTTTATAGCAATATTTATTTTAATTATAACATTTTTTGATAAAATATTTGTTTTTCTTTCATGACAGATACATATACTGACAGGAGGCGGGGGCGGGGTCGTACACGCATGCATTCGGTGTGGAACTGTCGCACACAGGTTATGGTGGAATATAATTAAGACAATCAGATGGTTGAGAAAACAGGGCAGCAATGTCAGAGTTTTCTGGCGACGCTTGCCAAATACTCCGACATCATTCCCATCAGCCCGCTGTCGTGGAGAAATTTGCCACATGAGGTCAAAGATAGAGCTTGGGCAGAGATATGGGTAAAAAAATCTGTTGTATTTAATGCCATGAATTATTTTTGTATTTATATGAATTAATATTTTGATTTCAGCTTCGATTTAATTTTCCTGATGGTGAGGGTGCATGACTGGAACGTCTAAAGGATTTAGGCGAGCTTTGGAGAGCCTACAAGCATGAGCTGTATATTGGCTGGCGTGCTAGAGTTGGCACTGAGTTAGAGGCGGTACCATTCGTGGATGATTTTCCTATAGAGCAGTATCGTCAGATGATTACTCATTGGACGAGTACCCAGTTTAAGGTATGAATTACATTTGAGGTATTTAAATAATAACTTTAAAGTTTTGCATTAATATTATCCTTTGCATTATCGAATTTTATTTAGGAATCATCTGGAAAAAAAAAACATTGATGCAAAAAAATACCTCCATACACTAGGACGCACGACGATGCCGGATCATGAGAGGCAACAGGTATGACAATTGTTTATAAGTTTTATTTACGACTTACATTTTCTTTTTTTTTCCTAAATTATTTAATCATTTGCTAAAGTTTTTATATAACTTTTGTTTTCAATTTCATTGTAGAGGTAGGTACAAAATATTGAAGGACGTGTGCCTCGAGCAAAACTGTTTTGCTCGAGTAGAAGAAAAAAGGATGGAAGTGCTGTCAATGAAGCGAGCCAGCAGCAGATTGTAATTTTTAATCTGTTGATTTTATATTTTAATATCTATTTTATAACTTAATAATATATTTATATTTGTAACAGGATGCTTTAGAGGCCCTCGATGCCCAAGAAGCAGACAATTTTGGGCCATCTGATCACTTACATCAGGTGTTGGGAGAGGATCATTCTAGCAGAGTACGCTGCCGACCTAGGATAGCCCCGACGAGGTATTGGCCTACCTCAGGTATGAGTTGTAGTGCTACCGAGCTGTAGCAAGTTAGGGCACAGGCAGAACAGGCTGAGAAAAGGGCCATAGAGATGACAGAACAGTCTGTTAGGGAAAACAGTGCATTTATGAAATTTATTGAAGTTCTACGTCCAACACTTCCAGCAGAGGCCAGCCCAGCGATTGATGAATACATGTCATCGATACATTCTATATATGGTGCACCAGGTGGCAGTTCCAGTGGTGGTCAGGCCGATGTCCAGCTTGAAGATGATGATGGCGAGGAGTCTGATGCGGAAGAGGAGGGAGATGAGGAGGGTGAGGAGGAGGGCGAAGGCGAGGAGGAGGGTGCTGTAGAGGGTGAGGACGATGAGGAGGACGATGACGAGGGTGATGATGATGATGATGGTGGTGATGGTGATGCTGATGTGGGACATATTGATCCATTACATTTTTGACTTATATTATTGAGATTTGATGTTTAATCTATTCTACTTGTTGGTTTTATCTAGACTCGTAGTATAGTATTGGAGTTGAGTTATTTTTATATATTGTCTGTTTTTATTGATGTTGTTGTCTTTTAGTGGTTGTGTGTTTGAGAACTCCCTGGAAAACCCCCCTCATTCTTGGACCCTGGACAACCCCCCCCCCCTCCCCCTTGGACCCCGAACACCCCCCAAACACCCCGCGGACAGCCCCGCGGACAGCCCCCAAACACCCCGCGGACAGCCCCGCGGACAGCCCCCTGGACAGCCCCCCGTACAGCCCCCCACCCCCACCCTCCACCCTAGACCCCGGATAGCCCCCCGGACAGCCCCCGGACAGCCCCCGGACAACCCCCCCACCCTCCCCCTTGGACCCCGGACAACCCCCCAAACACCCCCCGGACAGCCCCCTGGACAACCCCCTGAACAACGCCAGACAACCCCCCGAACAACCCCCCGAACAACCCCTGAACAACCCCTGAACAACCCCTGAACAACCCCCTGAACAACCCCCGGACAGCCCCCTGAACAACCCAGGACAACCCCCTGAACAACCCCCAAACACCCCCGGACAGACCCCGCACAGCCCCCCCCCCCCCCCCACCCTCCTCCTTGGTCCCCGGACAGCCCCCCAGACACCCACCGGACAGCCCCCCCGGACAGCCCCCCGGACAGCCCCTCCACCTTCCTTAATTTCATTAGCTCTGAAATGTTTCATAGCACGATCAACTAAAATCTAATCCATACTAAATATGATATAAAAATATTCTATATGAATTTCCATAAGATTTTAAGTGAAAACAAAAAGTGACATACGAAAAAATGACCAAACGCATTCGAAATGTGTTGATGCTTTAGGACAACGATCCATGGGTCATATGTGACGTGTACGAATCAACCCCGCCTCAATCCGAGGTGCGGTGTGGCCGGAACAACTCAAAGTGTATGTCTTTTGTTTCAAAAGGACATCATTTTAAGTGAAAAACATCAACTGGCATACGGAAAACCGGCCAAACGCATTCAGATTGTGTTGATACTTTAAGAAAACGATCCATGGGTCATTTGAGATGTATACGAGTCAACCCCGCCTAAATCCGAGATGCGGTGTGGTCGGGACCACTCTAAGTGACTTTCTTTTGTTTAAAATGGATAGTATTTTAAGTACATACGGAAAACCAACCAAACGCATTCGGTTTCTGTTGAAACTTTAAGAGAACGATCCATGGGTCATATGTGACGTGTACGAGTCAACGCCACCTCAATCCGAGGTGCGGTGTGACCGACACCACTCAAAGTGTCTCTATTTTGTTTAAAATGGACTTCATTTTTAGTGAAAACAATAAATGACATACGGAAAACCGACCAAACGGATTCTGATTGTGTTGATACTTTAGTACAATGATCCATGGGTCATATGTGACGTTTACTAGTCAACCCCGCCTCAATCCGGGGCATGGTGTGGCCGACACAACTCAAAGTGTATGTCTTTTGTTTCAAAAGGACATCATTTTAAGTGAAAAACATCAACTGGCACAGGACACGTCTGATAGACGTGCCGTCTACTCGACCACTTCATAAATCACTCACCCGTATTTGTCGTCGGATTTCAGGCCATTCCGAAATCGTTCGGCCCGTTTGGACCACCCTCACGCGCGTTTACGAAGCGCGCGCATCACTTAAAACACGAATATTGAGCCGTACCGCACAAACCGAACGTCCGATTGATGTTCCGTCTGCGCGTACACGTCACGAATAATAATTAGAATGTTTCACGATGGTTTCAGCTCAATCTGAGGTCGTCCGCTATGAATTTGACCGTTTGACGCCCGTTTTGGCCGTTTATGACACCAGAACTGGGTTGTCGGTCACCGCGGGCACACGACACGTCCAATTGACATGCCGTCTGCTCGACCACTTCAGAAATCACTCACCTGTATTTGTCGTCTGATTTCAGGCCATTCCGACTTTTTTCGGCCTGTTTGGACCCCCCTCACGCGCGTTTACAAAGCGCGCGCATCACTTAAAACAGGAATATTGAGCCGTACCGCACAAACCGCACATCCGATTGATGTGTCATCTGCGCGTACACGTCACGAATAATAATTAGAATGTTTCACGGTGGTTTTATCTCAATCTGAGGTCATCCGCTATGAATTTGACCATTGGACGCCCGTTTTGGCCGTTTATGACACCAGAACTGCGTTGTCGGTCACCGCGGGCAAACGGCACGTCCGATTGACGTTCCGTCTGCTCGACCACTTCATAAATCACTCTCTCGTATTTGTCGTTTGATTTCAGGCCATTCCGACTTTGTTCGGCCCGTTTGGACCCCCCTCACGCGCGTTTACGAAGCGCGCACATCACTTAAAACACGAATATTGAGTCGTACCGTGCAAACCGCAAGTCCGATTGACGTTCTGTCTACGCGTACACATCACAAATAATAATTAGAATGTTGCACGGTGATTTCAGCTCAATCTGAGGTCGTCCGCTGTGAATTTGACTGTTTGACGCCCGTTTTGGCCGTTTATGACACCAGAACTGCGTTGTCGGTCACCGCGGGCACACGACACGTCCGATTGACGTGCCGTCTGCTCGACCACTTCATAAATCACTCACTCGTATTTTTCGTCTGATTTCAGGCCATTACGAAATCGTTCGGCCCATTTGGACCACCCTCACGCGCGTTTACGAAGCGCGCACATCACTTAAAACACGAATATTGAGTCGTACCGCGTAAACCGCACGTCCGATTGAGGTGCCGTCTGCGCGTACACGTCACCAATAATAATTAGAATGTTTCAAAGTGGTTTCAGCTCAATATGAGGTCGCCTGCTATGAATTTGACTGTTGGACGCCCGTTTTGGCCGTTTATGACACCAGAACTGCGTTGTCAGTCACCGCGGGCACACGGCACGTCCGATTGATGTGTCGTCTGCTCGAACACTTCAGAAATAACTCTCCCGTATTTGTCGTCTGATTTCAGGTCATTCCAACTTCGTTCGGCCCGTTTGGACCCCCCTCACACGCGTTTACGAAGCGCGCACATCACTTAAAACACGAATATTGAGCCGTACCGCGCAAACCGCACGTCCGATTGACGTGTCGTCTGCGCGTACACATCGCGAATAATAATTAGAATGTCGCACGGTGGTTTCAGCTCAATCCGAGGTCGTCCGCTATGCATTTGACCGTTTGACGCCCGTTTTGGCCGTTTATGACACCAGAACTGCGTTGTCGGTCACCGCGGGCACACAGCACATCCGATTGACGTGTCGTCTACTCGAGCACTTAATAAATCACTCAACCGTATGTTTTGTCTGATTTCAGGCCATTCCGAAATCGTTCGGCCCGTTTGGACCCCCCTCACGCGCGTTTACGAAGCGCGCGCATCACTTAAAACATGAATATTGAGTCGTACCGCGCAAACCGCACGTCCGATTGATGTGCCGTCTATGCGTACACATCACGAATAAGAATTAGAATGTTTCACGGTGGTTTCAGCTCAATCCGAGGTCGTCCGGTATGAATTTGACCATTGGACGCCCGTTTTGGCCGTTTATGACACCAGAACTGCGTTGTCGGTCACCGCGGGCACACGGCACGTCCGATTGACGTTCCTTCTGCTCGACCACTTCATAAATCACTCTCCCGTATTTTTCGTCTGATTTCAGGCCATTCCAAAATTGTTTGGCCCGTTTGGACCACCCTCACGCGCGTTTATGAAGCGCGCACATCACTTAAAACACGAATATTGAGCTGTACCGCACAAACCGCACGTCCGATTGATGTTCCGTATGCGCGTGCACGTCACGAATAATAATTATAATGTTTCACGGTGGTTTCAGCTCAATCTGAGGTCGTCCGCTATGAATTTGACCGTTTGACGCCCGTTTTGGCCGTTTATGACACCAGAACTGCGTTGTCGGTCATCGCGGGCACATGGCATGTCCAATTGACGTGCCGTCTACTCGACCACTTCATAAATCACTCACCCATATTTTTCGTCTGATTTCAGGCCATTCCGACTTCGTTCGGCCCATTTGGACCCCCCTCACGCGCGTTTACGAAGCGCGTACATCACTTAAAAGACGAATATTGAGTCGTACCGCGCAAACCGCACGTCCTATTGACATGCCGTCTGCACGTACACATCACAAATAATAATTAGAATGTTTCACGGTGGTTTCAGCTCAATCTGAGGTCGTCTACTATGAATTTGACCATTGGACGCCCGTTTTGGCCGTTTATGACACCAGAACTGCGTTGTCGGTCACCGCGGGCACACGGCACGTCCGATTGACGTGCCGTCTGCTCGACCACTTCATAAATCACTCTCCCGTATTTTTCGTCTGATTTCAGGCCATTCCGACTTTGTTCGGACCATTTGGACCCCCCTCACGCGCGTTTACGAAGCGCGCGCATCACTTAAAACACGAATATTGAGTCGTACCGCAAAAACCGCACGTCCGATTGATGTGCCATCTACGCGTACACGTCATGAATAATAATTATAATGTTTCACAGTGGTTTCAGCTCAATCCGGAGACGTGGTGTGGCTGGCACCACTCAAAGTGTCCGTCTTTTGTTTCAAAAGGATGTCATTTTAAGTGAAAAGCATCAACTGGCATACGGAAAACCGACCAAACGCATTCCGAATCTGTTAATAATTTGTCCCAACAATCCATGGGTCATATGTGACGTGTACGAGCCAACCCGGGATGCATCCGAGTCGCGGTGTGGCCAGGATAAGTCTAAGTGGCTCTCTTTTGTTTAAAATGGACACCATTTTAAGTACATACAGAAAAACGACCAAACGGATTCGGTTTCCGTTGAAACTTTAGGAGAACGATCCATGGGTCATATGTGACGTGTACGAATCAACCCCGCCTCAATCGGAGATGCGGTGTGGCTGGCACCACTCAAAGTGTCTGTCTTTTGTTTCAAAAAGACCTCATTTTAACTGAAAAGCATCAATTGACATACGAAAAACCGACCAAAGGCATTCGGACTGTGTCGATACTTTAGAACAAGGATCCATGGGTAGTATGTGACGTGTACGAGTCAATCCCGCCTCAATCCGAGGAGCGGTGTGGCCGACACCATTCTAACTGTGTCTCTTTTGTTTAAAATGGACAGGATTATAAGTGAAAAGAACAACTGGCATACGCAAAACCGACCAAACGCATTCCAAATCTATTGATAATTTATCACAACGATCCATCGGTCATATGTGACCTGTACGAGCCAACCCGGGCTCAATCCGAGTCGCGGTGTGGCCGAGATCAGTCTAAGTGGCTCTCTTTTGTTTAAAATGGACAGCATTTTAAGTACATACGGAAAACTGACCAAACGCATTCGGTTTCCATTGAAACTTTAGGAGAACGATCCATGGGTCATATGTGATGTGTACAAATCATCCCCGCCTCAATCTGAGGCGCGGTGTGGCCGACACCACTCTAACTGTGTCTGTTTTGTTTAAAATGGATAGGATTATAAGTGAAAAAAACTGGCATACGCAAAACCGACCAAATGCATTCGGTTTCCACTGAAACTTTAGGAGAACGATCCATGGGTCATATGTGACGTGTACGAATCATCCCCGTCTCAATCCGAGACGCGGTGTGGCCGACACCGCTCCAACTATGTCTCTTCTGTTTAAAATGGACATGATTATAAGTGAAAAAGAACAACTGGCATACGCAAAACCGACCAAATGCATTCCGAATCTTTTGATCATTTATCACAATGATCCATGGGTCATATGTGACCTGTACGAGGCAACCCGGGTTCAATCCGAGTCGCGGTGTGGCCGGGATCAGTCTAAGTGGCTCTCTTTTGTTTAAAATGGACACCATTTTAAGTACATACGGAAAACCGACCAAACGCATTCGGTTTCCATTGAAACTTTAGGAGAACGATCCAGGGGTCATATGTGACATGTACGAATCATCCCCACCTCAATCCGAGGTGCGGTGTGGCCGACAATGCTCTAACTGTGTCTGTTTTGTTTAAAATGGACAGGATTATAAGTGAAAAGAAAAACTGGCATACGCAAAACCGACCAAACGCATTCAGAATCTTTTAATAATTTATCACAACGATCCATGGGTCATATGTGACGTGTACGAACTAACCCGGGTCAATCTAAGTCGCGGTGTGGCCGGGATCAGTCTAAATGACTCTCTTTTGTTTAAAATGGATATCATTTTAAGTACATACAGAAAACCGACCAAACGCATTCGATTTCCATTGTAACTTTAGGAGAACGATCCATGGGTCCTATGTGACGTGTACGAATCATCCTCGCCTCAATCCGACATGCGGTGTGGCAGACACCACTCAAAGTGTCCGTCTTTTGTTTCAAAAGGACGTCATTTTAAGTGAAAGGCATCAACTGACATACGGAAGAACGACCAAACGCATTCGGATTCTATCGATACTTTGGCACAACGATCCATGGGTCATATGTGACGTGTACAAGTCAACCCCGTCTTAATCCGAGACGCGGTGTGGCCGACACCGCTCTAACTCTGTCTCTTTTTTTTTAAAATGGACATGATTATAAATGAAAAGAACAATTGGCATACGCAAAACCAACCAAACGCATTCAGAATCTTTTGATAATTTATCACAATGATCCATGGGTCATATGTGACATGTACGAGCCAACCCAGGATGAATCTGAGTCGCGGTGGGGTCAGGATTAGTCTAAGTGTCACTCTTTTGTTTAAAATGGACAACATTTTAAGTATATACAGAAAACCGACCAAACGCATTCGGTTTCCATTTAAACATTAGGAGAACGATCCATGGGTCATATGTGACGTGTACGAATCAACCCCGCCTCAAATGGAGACGCGGTGTGGTCGGCACCACTCATAGTGTCCGTCTTTTGTTTCAAAAGGACGTCATTTTAAGTGAAAAACATCAACTGGCATACGGAAAACCGACCAAACGCATTCGGATTGTGTCGATACTTTAGCACAACGATCCATGAGTCAAATGTGACGTGTACGAGTCAAACCTGCCTCAATCTGAGGTGCGATGTGGCCGGTATCACTTTAAGTGTATGTATTTTGTTTAAAATGGACATCATTTGAGGTAAAAATATATGGTATTGAAAAAACCGATCAAATTATGAATTGAATTTCGGATTCCACATATAATTGTCATCTTAATTTTAAATTGAATTCTATATGAATTATGTACGTTTATAATTACGTTATGAATTCTAATTTAATTATGGATGTGTATAGTTTCAGGATCCATTATATGTTAAATGTGTATGAATTTGTTCGTAATTGTATATGTATGTTTTATTTTATTGCAGGTACAATAATTTGATTGAAAATGAGGTCAAAATGAGGCCTGATGGAGAGGGGCCGGATGGACAGGGGCTGTGCAAATTGCAGGGTGCTGCAATTTGCAGCATAGGGTATGCCAACGGTTTAAAACCGTTGGCATATAATCCTAAAGAAGTTTTTACCAACGGTTCATTGAACCGTTGGTAAATATCTCTTTTCCCAACGGTTCTAAACCGTTGGGAAAGAGTTTGGGATATTGATATTTCCCAACGGTTCTCCCAAACCGTTGGGAAAAACTATCCCAACGGTTTGGCAGAACCGTTGGGATAAGGTGGCTTTTGTGAGCCTATACCAACGGTTTCCAGTAAACCGTTGGGAAAACCTTTTCCCAACGGCTTACTTGTCACGACCTGTCCTCGGGGCCCGTGTCGTGACTACCCCAAGCCCGCCTTCCATAGGCCAGGGACTGGCGACTAGAACCAAGGCGTAAATCCCAACAAAAAGGGAAGGCATTGCCTTTGAAAAGTAAACAAGCACCACAGAGTAAGCAAGCGGAAAAGTAAACACTAAGTAAAAACTGTACAAGCTGTGCTGAAAGTAAAAGGGGCCAGAAATACAAGCCCAACTGTAAAGTACAACTGAAAGGAAAAACAACAACTGAAAGGAAAAACTGCAGCATCGAGCCGTCCTCTGGAAGTCCCACCTGAAGGGTGGGTAATGATAGCTCCAATGCTCCTCGGGTCCCGCCGTCCGCTCCGAGCACGTCTCGCCCAGTGGTCCACCTCCAGGTACTGACTCGTCGTGTAGTCCACCTCCGGGTACTGACTCGTCGTGTAGTCCACCTCCGGGTACCGTCCAGTCCTCGAACACTCGGCCTCCATCAGCACTGCCTGTCGTCTGCAACCAACACAACGAGGTGCGGGCATAGCCCGTGCAGGGGTGAGTATAGCGATACTCAGTAGGGACCCCGAGACCCTCAAGGTCTCTCTAAAACCAACAAGGATAACCACAAAGAAGATCTCAACAGATAAACTCTACTTAGATATATGCCCATACATATACCTAAGTTATCAAGTGACCCATCTCACTCATGAGGCAAACACAAGGTCAAAAGTCTCAGCTCAAACCAGGACTTTCATCATCGAAACCATAACTGCTGAAGAGCTCCGTCTCTGGAGTGTACAGTGGTCCTGTCACAACTCTGAGGTACTGCCCACTAACTTAAGACTGCTGTAGTACTCCACCTATCGAGTAATGCGGGCCAGCCGCTACAACCAAGCACTCCCATGTGCCGCTACAACCAAGCGCACCTCTGTCATGGGTCTGCCGCTACAACCAAGCGCTCCCATGTGCCGCTACAACCAAGCGCACCTCTGTCATGGGTCTGCCGCTACAACCAAGCGCTCCCATGTGCCGCTACAACCAAGCGCACCTCTGTCGTGGGTCTGCCGCTACAACCAAGCGCTCCCATGTGCCGCTACAACCAAGCGCACCACTGTCGTGGGTCTGCCGCTACAACCAAGCGCTCCCATGTGCCGCTGCAACCAAGCGCACCTCTGTCGTTGGTCTGCCGCTACAACCAAGCGATCCCATGTGCCGCTACAACCAAACGCACAACTGTCGTGGGTCTGCCGCTACAACCAAGCGCTCCCATGTGCCGCTACAACCAAGCGCACCTCTGTCATGGGTCTGCCGCTACAACCAAGCGCTCCCATGTGCCGCTACAACCAAGAGCACCTCTATCGTGGGTCTGCCGCTACAACCAAGCGCTCCCATGTGCCGCTACAACCAAGCACACCTCTGTCACACACCGATTCGTTCAATCAGCAGTCGTCGGATCTCAGTCAGCTACACGGTCTTCGTGCTCCGCCCGCTCGTCTCCGGGAGGGTCCGCTCCACGAGCTACTGGTCGAAACTCCAAGTATCACAAAGTCCCGCAAGGAAGTATCTCGAAGGACCACCTCGTCATTGGGGTCTCAACGCAACATACGGCGCGTCAATCGGACGCCCGGTCTGTGAGTTATTAGCCTTTTCGTCCCAGGGGCCTGGTTGGTTTCGTGAGCGAACCAATCCGGCCGTAACTCAACTATACCCCGAACACTCATAGGGTATACTCATAGGGACCGTTTTTCAACGTGATCACCAATGCTGCTGACGGTTCGTCAAACGGACGTCTGGTCTGAAAGATATCAGCTTTTCCGTTCCAGGGGCCCGGTTGGATTTCAGTGCGATCCAACCCGGCGACTATCCATCTGCATCCAAAACTCGGGCGGAGGATGCCAAAAGTTCCGTCTCATCAAGAGGAACTCAACGCAACAGACGGCGCGTCAATCGGACGCCCGATCTGAGAGTTATTGGCTTTTTCGTTCCAGGGGCCCGGTTGGTTTTTAAGGCAAAACCAACCCGACCATACTCCACCAGCGTCCAAACCTCGGGCGGAGTATGCCAAAAGATCCGTCTCACTTAGAGGAATTCAACGAAATAGACGGTGCGCCAATCGGACGCCCAGTCTGTTAGTTATTGGCCTTTCCGTCTCACACCCACCCTGGGAAACTTCCCAGGAGGTCACCCATCCTGATCACTGCTCTAGGCCAAGCACGCTTAACTACGGAGTTTTAACTACGTAGGCTCCCGAAAAGGAAGGTGCACCTTGAGTATAGTATACCGAAACGACTGTCTCGATCCAAGGATCGCGTTGCCACTGACGGCGCGTCGTTCGGAGGCCCGTAGCTCAAGATACGGCCATTTGAACGAAAACGTCCGAAGAAGGGGGGGTACGGGCCCGGCCCGACCCCCCCTGGGTCGGCCCGAACCGGGTCGACCCGACCCGGTTGGCCCGAACGGTCGGACTGGCCTGGCTCGGCTCAGGCGCCGCGGGCGTTGACCCGCGGCCTGAGGAAACCGCGGCCCGCGTGGGCCGCGCTGGTGAACCGCGGACGCGGCAGAGCCGTGTCCCGCGCGGTCGAACCGGACTCGCGCGGCCGCAGGTCCGTTGGCCGCCGCCGTCGCGGCTTCAGCCGCGGCGGGCTCGTCCGGCGGAGCGCCGGGGCGCCGCCGCCTCCGGCTGCCGGCGCCGCCGGCGAGTTCCGCGGGCCACCGGGATCGCTCCGGTGGTCCGCTTCTCTTCCCGTCTGCGCCATTGCTCCTCCCGGGATCCGTTCTTTACTGCGGAATCGTCAAACATCCGCTGCGGCACGTTCCGTCGTCACCCGCCAAATCCGCACAAAACGAAGAACGACGGAGGGTCGTCGGGCCGTGTTCGTTTGGCCCACACCCTCCGCGTTAGAGATAAACAACCGGGAGAATTTTATTCCACACGGGAAAATGACAATTTTAAGAAGATTAAAATTGTTCACAATTCGGTTCTTTAATTTCTTTAAGAAACATTGACGGGAATAAATTAAAAAGGGGTAATTCCCATAATAAATCCCTACCTCGTCGATCGTCGCGCGCGGGCGTTCTTCGCGGAAAAGCTCGTCGCGGAAGAGAGGGATCGTCGTGTCGTCGCGGGGAGGCGTCGCGTCGTCGCGGAATCCGGTGTTGAGTCGGCGAAATCAACGCACCATGAAACATCAGATTTAATTTAATTAATTAAATCCGTGTTTCTGGTTAAGAACCACGAAGGAGATAAAAAGGAAGGTCCGAGATTCTTACCTCAAGAAGCCGATCGAAGATCCGTCGCGGAGGAAGAGACGTCGCAGAAGAACGTTGTCGGCGATGCGGATCAAGGCGTCGCGTCGTCGATTTCCGGGTTCGGCGTTCTTCGCGTTCTTCGCGTTCTTCGCGTTCTTCGCGTTCTTCGCGTTCTTCGCGAGGGAGAAGAAGAAACAAGGATCCTCTCAAATCTTCTCAAAAGATTTTGGGTTGGTCTTATTTTATTAATATGCCAACACACGAAAACAGGTTAAGAAACGATTGAATTAATTCTTTGAATTAATTCAACGAAAGAAACAGGCCATTTAATTCACGAAAGAAACAACCCATTTAATTCACGAAAGAAACAGCCCATTTAATTCACGAAATAAACCGCCCAACTAAATGGTCTGTTAAGAATTTAGAAAACGCGTCAGTTGACTTTCATTAAGACGGGTTTTCACGGGTGCGTTTCCTAGCGGAAAGAAACGGCGGGGCTCGTGCGGGCCCCACCTCACAAATATCCTACCAAGGGGGTAGGATATTTCTGGATAGCATCCTATCCAGTTCAACTCAGTTCAAGCCGCCTTTAAGTGGCTTCAAGTGGCTTCCAAGTGGCTTAAGTGAAATAAAATAAAGTTGTCGCAAAATTATTTTATTTCTTAACCTTAAGCCCGAAAATTAAAAACCACACCTGAGCAAACGCAACTCCGGAAGAGGCGTTTCTAACCGAATACCGGCGCTGCGATTTTATCGGTGCCCTCAGAATTCGATTCCGGGCACCGGTTCAAAAGTTAGAAAAACCCGCTCATCCGTTCACTGAACGTACCCGAGCCAAACTTCGGAAAATGATTCCGGGCACACCGGGCCTCGGAATCAGGCGCCGTCAGAAACTGCGTTCTTGTAAAATTCCAAAGAAAATTAAGGAAAAAAAAAATTCCTTGAAATTTACGGGTCTTTACATTACTCCCACCACAGGGCTTTACGTCCCCGTAAAGCTTCAACACAAACTAGGGATACAATGGCGGTACTGAGCACGCATCTGAGCCTTCCGCTCCCATGTGCTCACCTGGACCTTCTCTGTCGTGGCCCGGACCACCTCTGGTCCCACTAGAGCTGCCACGATTTCTTCCTTGCCGACAAGAGAAATCTGGTCTCATCCCCTGGATGAACCACGTTCTTCGCCTAATACGGTCAATCCCGACATGGATGATACTAATCCATACCAAGGATGACATCGTAAGGCCTCGACGCTACTACCAAGAGATCCAACCGTTACTCTCGCCTCCAAGGGTTTAGTCACACTGTCGGCATCAGTGTGTGGTAACTGGGTCTCCTCCAGTAGATGTCTCACAAGTGAGGGTCAAGTCAACAGTCAAAACTGGAACCTCTTAGTAACAACACAAGAGAGGACAGGGAAGTAAATGCCACAAGAAAAGGTGTCTTTTATTACTGCAACTCAAGTACAAAGACACAAATCATCTACAAACACACATCAACAAAACTAGAAGCAACGTGAACAAAAGTCTCCAGGTCTGGAGCTAGTCCCGCTCCTGTCCATCTGCTCCCGGAGCTCCATGATCGTAGGCCTCAGCTGCCTGAAGCTGAGCTCTCCCATGTCCTCCTGTCCCCAGCGGTCGGGGTGGACCGCCTGGTGGTGGTGGTGGCAACACCCCGAAGCGCCTTCCACCTCCTACTGCACGACCAACTCCCCTGTCATGGTCGTCTGCTCCTTGCGGCCCGCCCTGATCGAACCTCTGCCTCTGCCTGGGGGGTCCTTCGTTCGTCTGCTGGTCATCCGTATGGAGGGTCGGACAGTCACGAGCCATGTGACCAACCCCGCCGCAGGAGTAACACTGCCCTCTCATGGCAAGTCGTTGCCCACCCCGAGTGCCTCGCGAAAACGATCCAGAGTCATGCTGTCGACCACCTGTAGGTCCAGTCCTCTTGGACCCCTGCATCATCCGTCTACTGCCCGCCGCAGAAGACTCTGCCGCATGCCGGTAAGTGGTGGGTCCTGCTACTGGAGACTGCTCAGCAAGGAAACTCTCCACTAAGAGGGCTCGCTCTAACACCCCTGACTGAGTCGGAATGTTGAGGGAGATCATCGAAGCCCTGATCTCATGCTTCAGTCCCTGCTCGAAGGTCCGGGCCCGGAAGAACGGGTCCCGTACCATATCTGTGGAGTAGCGCGAGAGATCAGTAAATCTCGCTGAGTACTGGGCCACTGACATGCTGCCCTGCCGCAGCTGTAGTAGCTCCTGGATGTGCACCTCTCGGAGGGTGGCTGTGACGAACTCAGAGCGGAAGATGCTCTCAAAGTCCGTCCAGAGGAGAGACGCCTCGTCGTGCACCTGGAGCATCAAGCTCCACCATCTGCCTGTTGCCGCGTGCAGGAGACTCGCTGCGAGGATCACCATGAGGTCTGCTGGTGTCATCACTAATCTGAAAACCCGAACAACTGCCTCCAGCCAGTCCTCGGCGGCCTGAGGGTCCGTCTCCCCGCGGAACCTGGGCGGTCGCTGGCGCTGGAACTCATGAAGTGCACTAAGGCGACGTGCATCGCCAGCGGCTGGGGCTGGTAGCATCGGTGCCTCGGCGGGTATAGGTACCGCCGGTGCCTCAGCTGTCAAAGGGCCCTGTACCGAGTCCTCGACGCTCGGTGGGCTGTCATCACGCTCCACTCTCGGAATCCTAGCTGGCTGTCGTCGTGGGGCCATCCTGAAAAGGGAACAAGTGCGCCACGGTCAGGACAGTATACCTGGTGAGCTGACACAAGTAATCACAAGGAAAACTTGAAACACACATGCAATCAATGTTTTCATGCATTAAGTCGGAAATCAGAAGTCAGGGTCCTGGTGTACGGATACGTCGGCCGCCGCACCAACACTGGACTCCCTGGACTGATAACCACACCCAATACGCTAAACACTATTGCTTCACATAGAAGAAAGATCAGAGTCCCCGGTAGAACTGACCACCTCTGATACCAATTGTCACGACCCGTCCTCGGGGCCCGTGTCGTGACTACCCCAAGCCCGCCTTCCATAGGCCAGGGGCTGGCGACTAGCACCAAGGCGTAAATCCCAACAAAAAGGGAAGGCATTGCCTTTGAAAAGTAAAAAAGCACCACAGAGTAAGCAAGCGGAAAAGTAAACACTAAGTAAAAACTGTACAAGCTGTGCTGAAAGTAAAAGGGGCCAGAAATACAAGCCCAACTGTAAAGTACAACTGAAAGGAAAAACAACAACTGAAAGGAAAAACTGCAGCGTCGAGCCGTCCTCTGGAAGTCCCACCTGAAGGGTGGGTACAGATAGCTCCAATGCTCCTCGGGTCCCGCCGTCCGCTCCGAGCACGTCTCGCCCAGTGGTCCACCTCCAGGTACTGACTCGTCGTGTAGTCCACCTCCGGGTACTGACTCGTCGTGTAGTCCACCTCCGGGTACCGTCCAGTCCTCGAACACTCGGCCTCCATCAGCACTGCCTGTCGTCTGCAACCAACACAACGAGGTGCGGGCATAGCCCGTGCAGGGGTGAGTATAACGATACTCAGTAGGGATCCCGAGACCCTCAAGGTCTCTCTAAAACCAACAAGGATAACCATAAAGAAGATCTCAACAGATAACCTCTACTTAGATATATGCCCATACATATTCCTAAGTTATCAAGTGACCCATCTCACTCATGAGGCAAACACAAGGTCAAAAGTCTCAGCTCAAACCAGGATTTTCATCATCGAAACCATAACTGCTGAAGAGCTCCGTCTCTGGAGTATACAGTGGTCCTGTCACAACTCCGAGGTACTGCCCACTAACTTAAGACTGTTATAGTACTCCACCTATCGAGTAATGCGGGCCAGCCGCTACAACCAAGTGCTCCCATGTGCCGCTACAACCAAGCGCACCTCTGTCATGGGTCTGCCGCTACAACCAAGCGCTCCCATGTGCCGCTACAACCAAGCGCACCTCTGTCATGGGTCTGCCGCTACAACCAAGCGCTCCCATGTGCCGCTACAACCAAGCGCACCTCTGTCGTGGGTCTGCCGCTACAACCAAGCGCTCCCATGTGCCGCTACAACCAAGCGCACCTCTGTCGTGGGTCTGCCGCTACAACCAAGCGATCCCATGTGCCGCTACAACCAAGCGCACAACTGTCGTGGGTCTGCCGCTACAACCAAGCGCTCCCATGTGCCGCTACAACCAAGTGCACCTCTGTCATGGGTCTGCCGCTACAACCAAGCGCTCCCATGTGCCGCTACAACCAAGCGCACCTCTGTCGTGGGTCTGCCGCTACAACCAAGCGCTCCCATGTGCCGCTACAACCAAGCGCACCTCTGTCACACACTGAGTCGTTCAATCAGCAGTCGTCGGATCTCAGTCAGCTACACGGTCTCCGTGCTCCGCCCGCTCATCTCCGGGAGGGTCCGCTCCACGAGCTATTGGTCGATACTCCAAGTATCACAAAGTCCCGCAAGGAAGTATCTCTAAGGACCACCTCGTCATAGGGGTCCCAACGCAATAGACGGCGCGTCAATCGGACGCCCGGTCTGTGAGTTATTAGCCTTTTCGTCCCAGGGGCCTGGTTGGTTTCGTGAGCGAACCAATCCGGCCGTAACTCAACTATACCCCGAACACTCACAGGGTATACTCATAGGGACCGTTTTTCAACGTGATCACCAATGCCGCTGACGGTTCGTCAAACGGACGTCTGGTCTGAAAGATATCAGCTTTTCCGTTCCAGGGGCCCGGTTGGATTTCAGTGCGATCCAAAACTCAAGAGGAACTCAACGCAACAGACGGGCGGAGGATGCCAAAAGTTCCGTCTCATCAAGAGGAACTCAACGCAACAGACGGCGCGTCAATCGGACGCCCGATCTGAGAGTTATTGGCTTTTTCGTTCCAGGGGCCCGGTTGGTTTTTAAGGCAAAACCAACCCGACCGTACTCCACCAGCGTCCAAACCTCGGGCGGAGTATGCCAAAAGATCCGTCTCACTTAGAGGAATTCAACGAAACAGACGGCGCGCCAATCGGACGCCCAGTCTGTTAGTTATTGGCATTTCTGTCTCACACCCACCCTGGGAAACTTCCCAGGAGGTCACCCATCCTGATCACTGCTCTAGGCCAAGCACGCTTAACTACGGAGTTTTAACTACGTAGGCTCCCGAAAAGGAAGGTGCACCTTGAGTATAGTATACCGAAACGACCGTCTCGATCCAAGGATCGCGTTGCCACTGACGGCGCGTCGTTCGGAGGCCTGTAGCTCAAGATACGGCCATTTGAACGAAAACGTCCGAAGAAGGGGGGGTACGGGCCCGGCCCGACCCCCCCTGGGTCGGCCCGACCCGGGTCCGACCCGACCCGGTTGGCCTGAACGGTCGGACCGGCCTGGCTCGGCTCGGCCGGGCGGCCGAGTGCCAGGCGCCGCGGGCGTTGACCCGCGGCCCGCGTGGGCCGCGCTGGTGAACCGCGGACGCGGCAGAGCCGCGTCCCGCGTGGTCGAACCGGACCCGCGCGGCCGCGGGTTCGTTGGCCGCCGCCGTCGCGGCTTCAGCCGCGGCGGGCTCGTCCGGCGGCGCGCCGGGGCGCCGCCACCTCCGGCTGCCGGCGCCGCCGGCGAGTTCCGCGGGCCACCGAGATCGCTCCGGTGGTCCGCTTCTCTTCCCGTCTGCGCCATTGCTCCTCCCGGGATCTGTTCTTTACTGCGGAATCGTCAAACATCCGCTGCGTCACGTTCCGTCGTCACCCGCCAAATCCGCACAAAACGAAGAACGGCGGAGGGTCGTCGGGCCGTGTTCGTTTGGCCCGCACCCTCCGCGTTAGAGATAAACAACCGGGAGAATTTTATTCCACATGGGAAAATAACAATTTTAAGAAGATTAAAATTGTTCACAATTCGGTTCTTTAATTTCTTTAAGAAACATTGACGGGAATAAATTAAAAAGGGGTAATTCCCATAATAAATCCCTACCTCGTCGATCGTCGCGCGCGGGCGTTCTTCGCGGAAAAGCTCGTCGCGGAAGAGAGGGATCGTCGCGTCGTCGCGGGGAGGCGTCGCGTCGTCGCGGAATCCGGTGTTGAGTCGGCGAAATCAACGCACCATGAAACATCAGATTTAATTTAATTAATTAAATCCGTGTTTCTGGTTAAGAACCACGAAGGAGATAAAAAGGAAGGTCTGAGATTCTTACCTCAAGAAGCCGATCGAAGATCCGTCGCGGAGGAAGAGACGTCGCAGAAGAACATTGTCGGCGATGCGGATCAAGGCGTCGCGTCGTTGATTTCCGGGTTCGGCGTTCTTCGCGTTCTTCGCGTTCTTTGCGTTCTTCGCGAGGGAGAAGAAGAAACAAGGATCCTCTCAAATCTTCTCAAAAGATTTTGGGTTGGTCTTATTTTATTAATATGCCAACACACGAAAACAGGTTAAGAAACGATTGAATTAATTCGTTGAATTAATTCAACGAAAGAAACAGGCCATTTAATTCACGAAAGAAATAGCCCATTTAATTCACGAAAGAAACAGCCCATTTAATTCTCGAAATAAACCGCCCAACTAAATGGTCTGTTAAGAATTTAGAAAACGCGTCAGTTGACTTTCATTAAGACGGGTTTTCACGGGTGCATTTCTTAGCGGAAAGAAACGGTGGGGCTCGTGCAGGCCCCACCTCACAAATATCCTACCAAGGGGGTAGGATATTTCTGGATAGCATCCTATCCAGTTCAACTCAGTTCAAGCCGCATTTAAGTGGCTTCAAGTGGCTTCCAAGTGGCTTAAGTGAAATAAAATAAAGTTGTCGCAAAATTATTTTATTTCTTAACCTTAAACCCGAAAATTAAAAACCACACCCGAGCAAATGCAACTCCGGAAGAGGCGTTTCTAAGCGAATACCGGCGCTGCGATTTCATCGGTGCCCTCAGAATTCGATTCTGGGCACCGGTTCAAAAGTTAGAAAAACCCGCTCGTCCGTTCACTGAACGTACCCGAGCCAAACTTCGGAAAATGATTCCGGGCACACCGGGCCTCGGAATCAGGCGCCGTCAGAAACTGCGTTCTTGTAAAATTCCAAAGAAAATTACGAAAAAAAATTCCTTGAAATTTATGGGTCTTTACATTACTTCCCTATGGTTATCACAACCGTTGGTATATCATATACCAACGGTTACAGGGGCTTTCCCAACGGTTGTGAACCGTTGGGAAATATTATATTTTCAGTAGTGCGGCATACCAAGGATGCGTACTTTAGATGGAATAAAGATGCTCAATGGGGAAAGTGTCCCAAAGTGGTACCTGGTCCAAGGTGTCATCCTCTAGTGTGTAAGTAACCCTACTCATGTGGTCCGCCACCAAGTTCTCTAACCCCTTCTTGTCCTTTATCTCAATATCAAATTCCTGAAGAAGGAGCATCCATCGGATTATCTTAGGCTTTGCGTCTGGCTTCTTTAAGAGGTACATCAGAGCTACATGGCTAGAGAAAACAACTAATTTAGAGCCCAATAAATATGAACAGAATTTATCTAAAGAAAATATGATAGCAAGAAACCTCTCTTCTGTGGTTGTGTAGTTTGATTGGGCTGAATCCAGTTTTTTGATGCATAGGCAGTCACATGTGAACGTCTATCCACCCTCTTACATAAGACAACTCTAACTGAGAAGTTGGAGGCATCACACATAATATCAAAATGAATCTCCCACCATGGGGGATGTATGATCAGTGGAGTGGTCAGACACTTCTTTATCTCATCAAAGGATTTCCTGAAAAAATCATCAATGTAACACCCCGAGCTTCCACGATACGCTTCTCATTCAATAATGCAATAGCTTGCATTGTACGCAACTTCGAGTTCTAAAACACCGCGACTAATCAAAGTTGCCGTTATGAATAGTAATAACCACTTTTTAAAATTATAGAAATTTTATATTTCAAAATGGACTTCATTTTTGTATTCGTAATATCGAAATTATCCAAAGTTGAATTTTTTGTAATTTTCTGAGAACTTCCAATTTTTTATGAATAGTGAAAATTACTTAGAAACAAATTTTTTAATCAAAATAATTTATAGTGATAAATTATACTATTTAGTGGTTTTAAAGTATAATTAGAGTATATTTTTACCATTTTATCCAATGGTGGTCATTAGAATTAAATTAACATTGAAATTGGACCTAAACAATTGCCAATCTTTTGATATAAATTGTTTCTTAAAAACACGCTATTTGTTGTGACAACGGGAATTAATTATAAAATTAATTAATGAAACTTATATGTTTGGAATTTTGTAAAATAGACATCATTTTTGAATTCGGAATATCAATTATAGCTTAGGGTAAAATTTTGGCATTGTTCTGAAAAACTTCAATTTTTGATGAATAGTGAAACCACTAAATGGTAGTTAAATAACTGATTTTTCGTTTAAATGAAATATTACCACTTCTGTGATTTGATTTTTAAAAATCTGACATACATGGTTGTCATTAAGAATTAAAATGTGGTTCAATGAGATTAAAATAATTTTTGGTGAATAGTAACTTTTAAGTTCTTAATCGCGATTAGAGGTAATTAGTGTAGAATAAGGTAAAAATAATGTTTTAATAATATGAGATGAGCTTGACACATGTCCTACCCTCATTGGATGTGTCATGGCCGACGAAGAAAATCCATGGGTCAACTTGGGGACCCCATGGAGCCACTTTAGTTAGAAAATGACATAAATACCTTTTATTTAATGTTAAAGTAAAAAATGACACAAACATGAAATGTTTTACTAAAACAATTTTTACATGGGATTATACAAGTCATATTTTTAACTATTAATAGTCATTGGAAAGCTAAAAATATTGCCTACATCATAGTATTTTTTTCATAATTTTTAGACATTAAATAAATTAAATTATTTATGACATCATTATGATGCAGCGATGACCTCATTATTTAACGATTTTAATAAAATGAAAAGATAATGTACAATCCAAGGCATACACTTGTACAAAGACTATTGTATGGGTAGATTTCGAACCCTTATCACCTTATCCATGAATTATATAAGTGTGGGACCTTTATAATCCTAAAATAATTCTATAATAATGTAAACTTTCCTTACTTTCCAAGAGTGCCCCTCCTCTCCTCTTATAAAAGGCCCCCACCTCTACCACCTCATTCACACTTTAAAGCCTTTTGGCTCGGCCAACCTCTGCCCAAATACTCTCCCAACTACCCCCTCTTACTCCTAGAAGCCTCACTTTGTGCAGAACACTTCCCAAGGAAGCCTTTGGCTCAAATCAAAAAGAGTTACCCGATTTTGAGGTAATGTCCTCTCTAATGTTATTTTGTTTTATGTTGCTTCTCCAACCCCATAAACTCTTTTTATTCATTTCTTTTGTAACAAAACCAGTATACTCAATATAATAGGATGTTGTTATAATATGTATTCGAGCTACACTTACACACACCTACATGTAATGGTTAAAGAACATACAGTTTCTGTGGATGGCGAATTTCTGCCTCACGAAATGATGATTGTTCAACACTCATATAACACCTTCAAAGGTGGCCATTAAGATGTCACTATATTTATATATTATATATAATATTTTTATGTTTTACTTATGCTTATGTATTTCTCATTTATGGCATACTTTATGATTTCCATTATGGGTAAACGCGATAATTTCATTTTAGGAAGTGCGGACTACCGCCCCCTCAAAGTGATTTGAATCGTTAATGCCATATGTGGGATGTATAAAGGATGAAGTAAATGGTATTATACACTATATTATACTGGAATTATATTATACATTTATATCATTATGATTTCATTCCATTAAATACGAAATAGAAATGAAAGTAGCGTTCATGCGTACGTACGACTTACCGTCTCCATGAACGGTGCATTTCATTTCTTACCTCTAAATGTTACGTAATATTATAAATGAATGTATATACTAGATATATATGATATATATGAAATCTAAATCATGAATATAATTCTGGAGATAATGGATATTCTACCACATAAACAACTTGTAATTATAAGAAGTTTATTGTTGACTCAAGTACCAAAGATCGACAAAACGACCGTTATTAACTTAAATAATTACATAATGTTCATATCATTGTAATAAGTGATATAAAAAGGATAATGAAATTGAAAATGTTTCTTAATAAGGTATATATTAACTCTAGTTTATTATTCAGGAGGTTAAAGAACGGTTGAGTCAAGTCAGACACGAGGTAAGGGTTTACTTCACAACCTCTTCATTATCCAAGGTTGTTTATACATATTTATCTACTGGGACCTCGTTATCATCCACTTCCATGTTTCTTAAAAATGTCTTTCAAAACATTTTTACTATTAAATGGAAAATGGGTTAAAGTAATTTATACCCTTATACATTTTTGAAAGGAATCTTACCGTCGTTTTCCAAACAATGTACTTTTTGACCTTTTTGACAAATTTAAGGTAAGAATGTTTTTTTAACTTATACGGCGGGTGCGGCTATTTTCCACCATTATAACTTCATCGAAGCTTCCCTAACAAGATTATAAGAATATTTTCAAAGTAAATGTATTATTTTATAATTATGGGACTTTTAAATGATTTCAAAAAAGAGAGATATTTCTCTCAAATAGCTTTGATTTCATCCATGTCAACATCCTTTGATGGGTTTTAAGTTTAATTTAAATTGATTTATGATACAAAACATCCATTGAACATTTTGTGAAATATTTGACTATGGATTTGTTATTTTTATACCATCCATAGTTTATGGAGAAATTGTTGACATTTCGTATGCTAGTTTTAATATGAATATTTATGTTATGTTTAAACCTATTCATATGAGGAATGTATTGGACTTAATATGTGACGGGTGGAGCCCGCTATAGCTCCTAGATGCATCGATAGATCTCATGAGACAACTAGACATGGAATTGGCCGAGGCCCTTTCCCATTTTGATTTATGGTTTTGGCCGAGGCCTTAATCATTTTAGACGTCTTGGCCGAGGCCTTGACAAAATGTTTCAGAATGTCTGGCATTATGCATTCCATCATTATGAAAGTGGTTATTGATATTGCATGTGATTATTCGACCAGTAGAATATCCATGTGAATAAGTAAATGGCATTATCTCATTTTACTTTTGCCATATTATGTTGAAGTTCATGTTTAAAAGGCTTTTGTTTTAGTTATACATTGCCTTAAATGTTAATGTTTATTTATGAAAGCTTCCGCATTATTGTTATCCTTACTAAGCATCTGAGCTCACCCCTTTCAATGTTTTAATATTTTCCAGGATGTGAAGAAGTATTTCATGAATGACCTGCAGGGATAGTCAGAAGAGGATATGAGTGTGGACTATGAAGACTTTGTTATTACTTTTTCACTTTATGATGTAATGTAAGACTTATGAATGTATCTAGTGTTTCCAAGGCTACTAAACTAATCGGTCTTTCGAGACTTGATCTTTTGTGATCATGCCAATGTTACGAAGTAAAGCACCGACTCTGGGTAGCTGGGGTTAGGGCGTTACAATCAAACACAAAATCAGAATACTTTTGAAGTAATCATGACATAGAAAGATCAATATTACTAAAATATTTGATGAATCATTGATAAAATCCTATATTCCCCATGAAATATCTAACATCACGCACACATAAAGTATAAGGTAAGGATGAAATAATATTTACCTTAGATCTATCAACCTCTATCCCATGTTTTGACACTACATTCCCTAAGACAATCCCATGCTCTACCATGAAATGACACTTTTCAAAGTTCAAGACCAGATTCTTCTCAATACAATGATTCAACACCTTTCCCAAGCTAGAGATACAATCATCAAATGAAGAACCCTACATTGTAAAATCATCCATAAATACCTCCATGAAGGTCTCAATAAAATCTGAAAAATACTCACCATGCATCTCTGGAAGGTACCCGGGGCATTGCAAAGTCCAAATGGCATACTCCGGTAGGAAAATGTGCCGAAGGGATAGGTGAATTTAGTCTTATCCTGATCCTCCAGAACTATAAGAACCTGAAAATATCTAGAAAATCCATCCAAGAAACAATAATGTGTCTTCCCAGCTAGTCTCAAACATTTGATTAATAAATGGGAGGGGAAATGGTCCTTGCGAGTGGATTGATTTAGTTTCATTTAATCAATACACACACGCCAACTGTTTTGGACCCTCATTGGAACTAACTATTCTTTATCATTATTATCAATAGTAGCACCACTTTTCTTAGGTACAACCTGAATATGACTCAACTACTAGGAATCTTAAATGGGATAGATTATACACGCCTCAAGAAATTTTTCAACCTCTTTTTTAACAACCACCAAATGTGTTGGATTGAGTCTCCTTTGTGACTGCTTAACCGGTTTAGCCCCATCCTCCAAAAGAATCCTATGAATGAAAATAGAGGGGATAATACCTGATATGTCAGCCAAGGTCCACCCATTTTCCCTAATGTTCTCCCTCAAAAGATTAAAAAAAATTCTTCAATTTCAAAAGGGAGACTATTAGAAATTATAACAGGTAATTTCTCACCACTTAACAAGTATGAGTATTTGAGATTTTGTGGCAATATCTTGAGTTCCAATGTAGGGGGGTGATGTATGGATGGAGAAATTGAAGGAACTGAAATATGTGCACAATGAACATTAGTATCAGAATATACATCATGAAAATCAAAGAATAAAGCATCAAATCCATCATCATACTCAACAGCCATGTCATAATCAGAGTTAACATGATCAAAATCAGAATATGATTCCATTTCAAAATCAAATCTAAGAGAGCCTTGTGCATTAGAAATAGGTGTGGAAGTTCTCTTAGACATCAAACTAGAACCAATACTCATAATCTTCCTATGCATATGACAATAAAAATCCATGGGGTTTTTATTTCATGGTTCAAAATGATAGATAACAAAAGAAAAATGGTTCTCTGAGGGGTACTTCATGGAATCCATAATATTAAATATCACAAATTCATCTCCAAACTCCATGGAAAGTGTACCCTCATTGACATTTATGATAGTTTTTTCATTTTTGAGTAAGTTCCTACCTAAGATAATGGGAGCACGTGAACTTACCTAGTTTTCCTCTATTTTAAGAATGTAGAATTCTGCTGGAAAGATCATGTCGCTTACCCAGAAAAGTACATTCTCAAGGACTCCCACTGGATATGTCGTAGCTCTATTTTCCTACTACACCACTACTCTCTTCAGTTTCAACTCACCACCTGAAAATAAGATAATACAGAGTGAGGAATTACATTTATGGAATCTCCTAAATCACATAAAGCATTAGAAAAGTGTAACTACCCTATGGTGCATGGGGTGGTGAATGTCCCTGGATCCTTTCACTTTGTTGGAATTACTTGAGTTGGTGTAATGAGTTCTGACACACTCCTTCCAAGGTTGATCCTCTCATTTCCTTTTAGCCCTATCCTATTGGTACAAAGTTATTTTAATAATTTCACATACCTTAGGATTTGATTGATGGCTTCAAGTAGAGGAATGTTGATCTCCACACACTTGAATGTATACAAAACTTCTTTTTTTCATTGCATCTTCAACCATATTCTTGGTTTGAAAAAACCCAGTTTGGAAAAGGAAGTGGTTTAGGAGGAACATCATTTATCTTTTTCCTACCTTTATCTTTCTCCTTGGGTTTCTCATCAGCCGGTTTTGAATGGGGCTTCTCCGGAGTTGAGGTGAATCCTGGGAGAATGATAGGTGTAGATATATCAGTTTTTTGCTTCCCAATTCTCAATGTGATGGTACTAACATTACCCTTGGGATTTGGAGTAGGTGGGGAAGGAATATTTCTAGAGTTCTTACTTACCAGTACATGGATGGCAGTGGAAATCTAGCTCATTTGTTTCTTCAACTCCCTTAGCTCTGATCCTTGACTCTTCAGCTCATTCTGTTTATTAAGAACAATTTTCTTCAAAATGTGGTTAGTATTAGAATATACCTTTGGTTGAGAGTTCCCTTATTGTTGACTTGTTGATACTTGGGATTCAAATCACCTTTGGGGTTGTTGGAAACCCTATTGTTAAGGTGGAGGCTACTGGATGTTTTGTTGAAAAGGGGGCCTTTATTGTTGTCCAGAGCTGTACCTCATGTTTGATGGATCCTTCCAACCTTGTTTGTATGCTGGTGAAAAGGAATCAAACATCCTTTGGAGATGTGGTTGGTTTTGTTGATGATATTTTCTCCCAGGGAATACCACTGCACAATCCTCTGACTCTTGTAGTTGGGGACAACTGTCGGTTGGGTGGCTTGTCTTAGTGAAAATGCCATAAGGTCTCACAGGAGTGATTTGGGATGTCTTTTGAGCCAAAGTGATCTGCCTCACCATAGTGGTCAATTATTCCAACTTGGTATCAATTAAATGAATCTCAAGAGAAGAAGGACTTACCTGATGTACTCCCCTGACATGCGGTGTACCTCTATCTCCAAATTGTTGGGAGTTTTGGGCCACCTTGTCGGTCAATGCACGTGCGGCTGTTTGTGTCTTGTCGACCAATGCTCCTCCAGCTGCGACATCCACCATGATCCTCTCCATTGGTGTGAGTCCTTCATAGAAGTACTGTATGAGGATTTTATCACTAATTTGGTGATGCAGGAAGCTTGCACACAAATTCTTGAATCTCTCCCAGTACTCATACATCGACTCCCCTTGTGCTTGCTTGATCCCTGAGATCTCCTTTCAGATGGATGTGGTCCTTGATGCTGGAAAAAAATCTCTACAAGAAAAGACATTTCAAATCGTTCCAACATGTTACATCTTCAGGTTGTAAATAATACATCCAATCCTTAGCAGTCCCATCAACTGAGAATGGGAATGCACTATGTTTTATTTGATCTTTAGAGAATTTTATTGGTTTCATTATTGAGCATAATATATTGAATTATTTTAAATTTTTGTTTGGATCCTCACCAGATAATCCATGAAATTTTGGAAAAAGGTGAAATAACCTAGATTTTATTTCAAAGTTAGATTCGAGAGTTGGATATGCAATGCATGTAGGTTGATAATTAATATCAGGTGCATAAAACTCTCAAATAGTCCTATTGAGTTAATTTTTGAAATTTTCAGCCATTTATCTTATTTTATATTTGTTTTATAAGAGTTTCCAATTTCAAAATTCATGGAGTAGAGGAATTCCCCAGTTGGGTAAATGTCGACACTTCCCATAGACTGAGATTGCCTGATTCGAGCCCTAAGGTTGGGCTCAATATCAGGGTCTAGATCAAGGAGATCCTCAAGACGGTATCATGTCATAAATAATATAAAATATATAAATGAAAATAAGTGTACACCAATATCATTAAATGAGGTTTCAATTGATGGTCTGAAAGATAAGAAAAGAGAGAGGAAAGAAAATAACAAGAAGAAAAAAAGAGAGAATTGGGAACGAATAAATAAGAATTGAAAACAAAAGGTTAAAATTAAAGAATTAAAAAATACCTCTAATTAATTTAATAAAACACTTGCCTCCCTGGAAACGGCTCCAATTTGATGAGCGTTGTTGCACACGCTCTCAAAATAATTATTTGTGATTTTACTAAGTGCAACACAGTGGCTGACCTAGGTCATTCTCTCAAGGAGGAATTTAATTAAAAAAATATTAATAGGATTTAAGTAAGTATTTAAATAGGTCAAAAAAATGAAAAGAAATATGGGGGTTTTTTTGTGACTTTTCAAACAGTAAATTAAACAAGAAAATGAGAAGAAACAATCAAGAGATGATTTCTTTAGAAAAACTTATATGAAAAGACACAATTGATCTAATAAAACCCCTTAAACATTATTTATATTTATCCCATATAATTATAATTTATTTAATTATGATCCCTTAACCTATTTAACCTCCAAACCCTACAAAAATTAACACAACCACAAATATTTGTGAAAATGAGCCCTATGTTAACTTTGAGACCTTCAATCGCAGCACCCTGCTTTGATTGTGATCCAAAATAAAACTTGTGGTAAGTGGTAAATTAGGGAAAAATATCCTCTCTATATTTGAGAATTAATTGTGTTTAGGGATGATAATTGAACCCTACAATTCTATCTCAAAGTTATTAGATTTTTCTATTGATGTTTTTCTCACACGGTTTACACAAGCCCAACCACACGGTCAAGTGAAAGTCGATTGAGTAACATAGAAATTAAAACTCAATTAATTTATCGCAATTTATTAATTATAGTATGTGTATGGATCCAAAATAAATGAATGAAGGTATTAGGGATTAGATCAACTATGAAAGAAATCACTCTTCCCTATGCGGAGTTGTCATCGTGGAGATGTTTTTTATAAGCAATGGATTGAAAGGGGAACACCCAATCTCATCTCCACTAATATATTCTAGCACAAGAAGAAAAATAGGAAGATGGAAATATAAAAACATAGAAGATTTATTGAATAAAATTCACATTACAAGCACAAGAACAAAGAAAAACAAAGTGGAGGTGGGAGATGAGAGCCTTTTTTGGAAGAGATGTTTTCACAAGGCATTACTTCTTCCAAACATTGTGAGGGGTTCCTAAGAGCCACCCTTTCTACCAAACCTTCCCAAATCCTCTACTAGCCCTCCCAAACAGTGAAAAAATTCATTAAATATAGTTTTATAGGGCTACGGTTACAAAAACAAATTAATTGTTAAACGGAAATTCGGCCAAATTGTTTAATCACACTTGCACCGCATAGTTGACCTCAAAAAAGAATGCATTAGTTGACCTTCTAGAATTATCATTTGTTAGTAATCATGTCTCCGATCTTCCCTCAATGTTTTGGCTAAATCCAAGTCTGGATGAAGAAGATACAACCCAAATGGTAAAGTGATATCCAATTTGGATAGTTCATTCCAACTTTGTCTTCGTAGCCCATTTACCCTGCTCAAATTCACAATCCATCTCTCATGTCATAAATAGAATATGTATCCCATTAAGTTAGGAAAATATTTACAAAAGTTTAGGTCAAAATAGTTTATATAACAATATTTATTCCTAAAATACTATAGTGAATTTTAAAAGGACAAAACTGGAATTTCAATCAAATTTTCAAAAAAATGATATAATCTAAAATATTCTATAAATTAACATATTTACCACAAAGTGAGGAAATTATTTCATTTATTATCAATAAAGTATTCAACAAAATAGTGTTTTATCAGTGACAGATATCCAACCCTATTCACCAGCAAAGACAAGTCATAAGCCTCCAGTTAAGTAGGTAGTCTAACCCCAATTCTATCTACCTAGGGATACTTTACTCAAGAGAGACTCAAATTCAACATAAATCTCACCTAATATTCAAAAAATATATTCAAAAACTAAATCTAGTATAATAACTTCAATTAAAAACCATGTTCAAGGTATATAAAAGACTAAATTCATTATAGATTCATTCCTATCATGAAAATGAAATTCTATATCCTAAAAGAAATTTATCATTGAAATTTTGGCATAGAGACAATAATAATATAAAAAATTCATAATTGTGAATAAAATGGGGAATAAACATTAAATAAATAAAAAAATCAAATATTTAAACATGAGATAAAAATTTATGAACAAATCATAAATAAAAGATAATTGTAAACCCTTTTTTAATTTCAGATTTAATAGTATGGACATTCTATAATGCTGAATATAAACATTTTATATTCATTAAAATATAAACTCATTCATATCTATCATTATATTTTCTTTACATTTTAAATATATGATATTATATGAATTATAAACTATTTATAATCAAATTTCTATTATGTAAACATTTTACATAATCTAAATATCATTTACCAAATCATTATTTATACCTTGATCATATTAATCATAAAAACACTTTTTATGTGGCTTAAATAATATCCAAAAAAATACCCCCTTTTATTTTGAATAATTCAAAATAATTAATTATGAACAATTCATAATTTAAATATAAACATTTTATATTTTGGCCTTATTTCATAATTTATAACCCTTTATAAATTATTTCTTATGATTTATATATAAACCCTTTTATTTCTAGGTCATAATACATGTAATATAGTTTTTTCAAAATGTATTTCAAATATTAACATTTAATATTTAGGGAAAGATAAAAGTTTTATAAAAATTTATTTAATTAATTATAAACCATTTATAATTAAATTATTAATTTATAAATTCATTATAAATTAAATATTCCTAAAATACCTTTAATAATGATTTATAAACATTTTATAAATCATTAAAACCATTAAAAAATAAAAAACTTTATGTTTTTTGTTACGTAGAATCCATATTATTGGTATACTCCCTCTACGCTTACACATACACTCTATGTAAAGGTAATATGATTTTAGATCTATCTTGTATAGTTAACCTAGTTAATAGCTTTTCACAAGAATTTAAAACACAAAATTACATTTTTGTGAACTCCTTTACATAAAGGTATGTTATTGGTTACCTTTAAACATACCATTTACATAAGGGTTATAATCCAAACTACCTTTACATGAACCCTTTATGTGAAAGTAAGCCTTGAATTTCCATACTTGTATAAGGAAAATTCCTCATTCACCCTTATATATCTTATTTGTGTAAGGATAATTCTTTGGTTACCTTTACATATCCCAACTACATAAGGATAAACCATTTTCCAAATTTTCAAAAAAAAACTGAAAATGATGCTATTTTTTATTTTTTCTTCTTCATTTCATCATAATATTTCATGAAACATAAGTATGAATCCCTATGATACATTTTAGGTGATTAAAATGGGTCTAATAACTATTATTAAAGGGAGAGAAAATTACATAAACCCTTGTTTGAGGATCTACATGCTAGAAATATTATACCTATAATAAAACCAAAAATGAATTGTAAACTAGAATATATTACACTGAATATGATTTTAAACCTTTAATGTTCATCTGATATTCTTGATAAAGATCATTAATGGAATCTAAAATACATTCCATCTCTATGGGTATTCATGGGTAGTGCTAAATCATCCAACGTTTGAATGAGATTATTCTTCCATTCATGATGTGATGGAATATCATATGAAAAGAAGGAAGAAGAAAAAAGATTTAGGTATTTAGATTTTCAACCAAACAACATGCATGAACACACAACTTCCATCACATGGAAGCAGTTTATATAGGCTATAGAAATTCTTCCGTAATAGCTTACATTTATTCATGCATTATAATGCATGAATAAATGATCTTCCAGTATATGCATTCATCATATTAATTCTTCACCTCCCATATGTTTCATATCATGAAATGATATAATAAATGATAGCTTACATGGGATAAAAATAAATGATAACAGTTTATGATTTTCTGTAAGTTTCATTGAAAGATATACCATTCATGAAAATCATAATTTCCATGCAATATGAAACTACCTATAGATACCACATATATACAAGGATTTTAATAATATATCTTTCTCTCCCACCATGAACATTGATTTAGTTTTACTCTATGTTTAAACATGGTTTTTTGTTACCTATTTCCTTAATGATATGAAGTAACTGGTTATGGGTAAAATGTAGTTTTGGAGATAGAGAGTGTCTACCAAGACCAAGGGATTCACTTAGACTCAAACCTAAAAACTTCATGAGCATTAATTCATTATATTATTCCTCGCTATTTCATGAAACCAAAATTACAATTACTTGGTAATTTTCCACTTTCTTGATCTTCCAAAAGCATTATCATTCTCTCTTATTTTAAAATTCAAAGTAGACTTAATATTCTCTCAGTATAGTTTGTATCTTAAATGTTGATTTAATGTTTTTTCCCTTGTATATATGGGATATACCTTGGGACTTGAAATACTTATACTATTTTGAGTACTTTTAGTGTTTTTAGTTTTATTTATATAAATTTATAAAAATTTTAACATGCGATGAAGTAACGAAGTTTCATGGGTGATCAAGTTTTTGGTTGTTTTGTATAAGATTTTTTATAGTAGAAACATTAATTTGATAGTTAGTACAATTCTCTCATCACCTATTTTCTATTTTATAATTTTATCATAGGTTTTTATTTTGTTCTATTTTTATGCACTGGGTATTTTGGGTTGTGATGGGAGGTAAAAATTTCATTATGAATGAGCACCGATACTTTGTAATTCATATAGTAGATCTAGTATGTCAAATTGATAAACTTAGAGAGAAGATATAAATGATTCAAGTAGTAAGCAACCCACAACTATACTCATGTGATGATGAGGCACTAATTTAAAAAATAGAATTTTTTTCAATGAGATGTGTCAAGACCTTGAGAGGATGTCCAAGGATGTTGAGGAGTCCAATAAGCAAGCCAAAGTGGATACCAAATTCAAAGATGAATATGAGTTAACTTCCAAGGATGAAGCTAAATCTAAAATTCTCATGGAAGATTCCCTCACACTTCTATCCATGAGGAAAAAATAAGAAAAGAACTTGGTAAAAGAAAATAAGATGGAGGAATATGAGAAGGCTACTAAAATCTAGAATATTATTGAATATTTTAAAGAGGGGCAGAAAAAAATAAAAAATTAGGGAGGGGTTTTATTGGGGTTTTAAAGATAATGAGAACCTTATCTAATCATTAAGGTTATCCAAATTCTATGTTCTTTCTAAAAAAATCACCAAGTTGATTTATATGAGGAGGGGAATAAGAAGTACCCTGGGTAAGATACTATATTAGTCATGGATCAATGTGGACAATGTAAATTTATTCCATTCTTCTATTAGTTTATGAATATGTAAGGTCTGTCTAAAAGATATAGAATAAAGTGCATTATGAAATTCAATCTTTTTTTATTCCATTATAGGAACTTAGAAATAGTCTTGATTTTTTATAATTTATTTTATCAATTTAGTTCAATATGTAGATTTAATTCCCCTTAATATTTTTGAGCTTAATTAAGCATGGTCCTTTCAATTTCACTTGTTCTATTTTATAGGATCATAATGATAAAGGAATAAGAGGAGAGGATAATGGAAGGGAATATCTTGATTGATATGGGAGTAAAATCATTAATTATTAATCTTTTACTCCTCTAAATTCATTTTTCCATTATTTTTGTTTGGTGTTTTTAAAATATAAATTACATTCCACACTTAGACATATTGGTGCATCTAGGATGAAAAATTACTTAGGAATCTCATCAGGAAATGTTTTATATTCCATTTTTAATAATACTAAATAAGTAAAATGGGGAATTAATGGGTATATATTATCATGAGGGTATCGATTTAAAAAATATATTTAGGGGAAATAATTGATTTAAGTATATGAAATTCCTCTAAAATTTTCAATGCATTGATTTTATGAATTTTGTATCGATTAATTTATTATTTATATTCATGGGATAAGTGATTGTACTATTTCAAATGTTTCCCATTATCAAGATGGTTTGAACCAAATTTTCAGGTTTTTTCTAATACGTATTTATTGAGAGATACTTGGGGCTTGTATACCAACCAAAACTTACATTGATATCTTTTCAAAGACATGAAATAATAAAGTCACATTAATATGATTGAGCCATTTCTATTTTCACCCCTTATACCTTGAGAATTACTTTTACATTTATTATTTAACCAATCCCATATAATCCATGAATTTACTTTATATAGAGAGACACATTACAAGATTATTTTATCCTTCTTACCATACTCTTGTTATTTTTCATGAAATAATGAAATAAGTATGGGGAAGAGGTTTCCATGGTGTAGTGGGATGTTTTTCATTAATGAGATACTTGAATTATTTTCATGGGGTGTGGAGAAAGGTTCCCAATTTTTTTTCATTTTTTTCATTTATTACCCTCTGAAAAAATAAGAAGAATAATTAAAATCAACATCAAAAAGAAAAAATTGAAAATGATTTGAAAAAATAAAAAAATAGAAAGAGAAATAAAAGAGGGTGTATCTTTCATTATAATTATCATTATGATACTTTTTTTGATATTGGGGAGTATTGGGTTATTCCATTTATTGAATGATTTGTAATTGAGATTTTCTATTGTTTATTAAGAAATGTTCTTTAGAGTTTAAACCTCTATTTTTAGCATAATTTTTCACATAAATTACCAAAAAAACCTCTTCTTAAAGTAATATAAACCTTGTTGTGAATTTCTTATAATTGATGATGAAATATTTCATTATAGGGTGGATATTTGAGACTGTATACAAGAGCATGGTTAGGATTCATGTACTTAAGGTATGAGCATAACTCCAGTAAAATATGCATCTTGAGTGATGGGAGAAAATTTTCAAGTGAGTTAGACCAAAATTGACATGCATAGTAATGATAAATTGAGATGTGTAAATAGAATTTGAAAAGTGAATAATAATTTAAAATGGGAAAACTAAAATATATAATTAACTTAGTTTTCATAAAAAGTGAGGATTTAGAGAGATTTTTATTATGAGAAGTTTAGCGATCTATTCCTTTTTTATAATTATTCAATCTTATTTTCCATGATGTTTAAACCTTGGTAGGATGGGATTTATATATTATAATATTGGTATTTTAGGATTGAGGACAAGAAAAAGTTTAAATGTGGGAGGGCCTGATAACTATATTTAATGCATATATTTTTTTAATATTCAATCCACTGATTTTATATATTAATTAATTGTATTTTAATTAATTTGTATGGTTATACACATTTATGGTGGGATATGTTTATATTAGAAATTTGGATAAAAGAATAAATTTGAATAGATAGAATAAGAAGTCCAAAGGTAGAAAAAAAACTTTTTTAGAGTTCTAATGAAAAATGAAAATATTATAAAGTAAAAAATTAAGATTTATCCAAAAAATAGCATCAGATCATACATTGGAATAGGAGATCAGGCTCTCTATTGTGAGGAATCCGTCAAATCTCAATCATGGCACATGGATGAGTGGTAGAGAGGAGAAAATCATGGGCACAAGTCACTATTGTCATGTGAAGAGGCAGAGGAGAATCTAACTTGTGGCGGTACTCAGCAAGGAAATTTATGGTTGTAGAGAAGGGTAGCCCCAGGGTGATAATTGAAGTTCCAGTGGGGTTTCTAGGTTGATATAACGACACCAACTTGAAGTAAAAACTAATGTTGGATAATTTTAACATTGTGTGTTGTGTACTTAACAAAACTGCATCATGTGGGTCATCTGTCATGCACATTCTAGGTTTTTAAAACCGTGGAATAACTACCACAATTCCATCATGCTAGTCCTCTATGGAAGTTGAGTGAGATATCTAAGAATCCACTTTCATGATGTAAAGATTTCATGAAAGCATTTATGGAAGCCACTATGAAACACAAATCCACCCTACATGAAATGGTAACACTATGAAAACTAAAGGATATCTCAAGGCATGTGCATGGAGCTAATATGAAGGATATGTTCACACTGATACCACATATTTCATGTCATGAACTACTATAAAAAAATCTCAAAATAGATCAAGATATATTTATTATGCACTTGAAGAGATTGATTCAACTATTGGAATTACATGGGTGCTCAAACATAACTCCTTATTCCTCTATGATGGAAAATTCCAATTCATGAAAATGAGAGTCAGTCCACTACCACTACAAATTTGGGTGGTCAACAATTCCTCTCTATAAATGAAACCACTATTGTAGTGTGACTTGAATCTCATGGAATCTTGATGAATACTAGATTGAGATGCCTTTAAAAGTATGAGAAATCCATGCATGATGAAGGGAGCTTGAGAATGTTCTTGAAAAAGAAGATGATGATGAGTATTAAGATATTAAATTCATAAGGGATAACCTCTCACCATAAGAAAAGTTTATGAGGTTCTTTTGATGTTCGTAAGACATATGGATTTTCCATGTTTTGAAGGAAATTAGTATGTACCATGAAATTATTGCTAGCATTATAGTTGTTTCTACTTATGCAGTTTTAAGGTTGATCCACTATTCCATATGGGATTTTTTTTCAAACTATGTTATAATATATAGAGTATATTGATTCACACCTTAGTAATAAATGGATTTCATGTGTATATCCATTTTCATATAGAAGCAGTTTAGGATGAAGAGTGGTTCTCACTACAAACCACACTCGGGCCATTAAGTCTTCAGTCAACAATTTTAAAAATTAATATCTTATGATACATTTAGAATAAATTATACAGGTTTGACCATGATATTAAGGTGAAATTTGAGGTTAGATTTCAATAAGGAATTTGAAACAAGTAGAAGAAATAATGTGCCTATAAATAGAGAACTATTGTATAATTGTAAGGGAGATTCAGACCTGAAGGGGGAAAACTACTATTTCTAGAGTTTCTTTCAGATATGTAACATCCTCATTTTCTAAAAGATAATAAAACCCTCTTTTGTTAATAAATTACAAGTATTTTTGTTGTGAAAATTTAATTTTTCAATACTTGTGTTTATTATGTATTTATAAAAGGGTAAAATCCATGTTAACACTTTTAAATATTTTATGGAATATTTTCGAAGTTAAGTGCTAAGTTAGTATGGGATTTCGGGGCCTGTAGAGCCTCGATGTTGATAAAATACAAATATTAAATATATTTCATTTTTGTGCACAATATTTTTCCAGAAAAATGAAATATCCCTCAAATAATGTCATGTGTGAGAAATCTAAGACCACTATTAGATCTAGGATGCAAGTTTTATCCTAGGCATGACATAAAATTTGTGTGCATTGGATATTTGGTCAAATCGAACATAAAGATAATTTATTTAATATTTTTATTATTTTTTTACAAAAAAAATGGAATATATCTACCATGGTATCTTGGATAGAAAATAAAAGACCGCCATTAATTTTAGAATACAAGTTTTACCCTTGGCATGAAATAAAATTTGTGTGCATCGGGTGTTTTGTTACATCACACATAAGTGTAGTAATAATTGGTATACAAATATTTTTTTGGCCAGTTAGAAATAATAATAATAATTTTATTATTATTATTATTATTACTATTATTATTATTTGGGTGGAATAAAAAATGAAAATATACTTCTGTAATTAATAATTTCTTTACGGTGTAAATAATGAGGTACCAAAGTAATTAGTATGATATTATTAACTGTTCCAATTAAATACAAATATGTGGTTAATATTAATTTATTAACTAATATCGATATTTAGTGGTTGTTGTTTTTAAAATTTTAATGGTGGAAATGATGGGTTATGTCACGAACCAACCCGGGTTGACCCTGAACTAATCACTTAAGTCGGTCCACGACATGGCCCGTGAGACGTTCCCATCCTCCTGGGATGGCGACAAGTGTCAGGGCATCAATAGAGGACAATTGGGAATGATTTCACCCAGTGGAAAGAAATAAAGCAAAGGAAAAGTAGAATAACACGAAGTAAATAAACAACATGAAAAGAAAGAACGACCAACAAAAACCAACTAACCTACTGATGACTGAAAATCCTCGCAACTCTGAGAGTCGCTCACCAATCCACAACTAACTCTCACCCATGGAAAGAAAACTCAAGTATAACCTGCAAAAAAACTAAAAATAGGAAAACACTATAGGCATGAGTATTAAAACTCAGTAGGCATGACCAACAAACTATTCTCAATGCACTACCTTTAAATAAAGAATTTACTAATTCTAGGTTTGTACTAAATTATATAAAATATGGGTTTCCACACACACACACTTTCATTTATAAAACAAGTAACAGTCCATTGGACTTTTAGATTAAAAAAACAAGTTTAATGTTTGAAAGAAACAAGTGAATTGCATTTTAAAAACATTTTTGCGAACAATTTAGAAATCCAAATTTTAGTTGTTAGTCAAAAGGAAAACCACACACAACACACCACTCACACTAAGGGAAATTTAAAAAGTGGCACACAGGGGCCACCAACTGAACTAGACCTCTCAATCGTCCACCACATACAAATAAACACTAAAGAAAACATGGATCAAACCTAGGAGCTCGTGAACAATCCAAAATGTACTATACATGTGACTCATCCTGAAGGCATGCCATACTTAATGACGTCATAACACCCTAACACTTGGTGTTTCCCTACATGGCCTAACTGAGGGGCCCAATCCCATAACACTGATAACAAAACATATCTCTACTATGGGCCACTAGCCATTTCATAGTCTAAACTAGTGCAACAATCGTTCTCAGAAGATTCATTTACTATGCCAGTTTCCCATGTCATCACATGCAAAAAAGGGGGTGAGTCCACAATGTAAATCATCCAGTCACAATGCACAAACATCACACACAACTCACGCAACCAACGTACACAAAGGATCACCCCTGAGTTACCTCAAAGAAAGTTTTCCAAAATATTTTTTTTATTAAAGTACTAAACGGGCCTTCACCAACTTTAAAGAAAAACCCCATTTATCAAAAGAACCAAAACACTTGTTCACGCTTTAGAAAAAATCAGTTATCATTAAAGCAGAACTACACTTTAAATTCCATGAATTCTGTTCAAAGGCCAAACGAGAATTATTTAACTATTGTGTATATGTTCATCAAGAAAATATTTCAAGTGTCGTGTATAAAATAAACAACTCTTTTTAAATTGAATAATTATTCCAAAATTAATTATCTAATACTATTTCTCATTTATTAAAATTAATAAAATATCAATCCATTAATAAATTCTAAATTTAATGGTGGGTGTAGTGGGGGACCTACCTCAACTCGCAGCTCGAACATGGAAACCCGACATGCCTCGCACAGGCGCACAAGCACATGCAAGCCGATGATCATGGTAACGGGGGGTTACCTCGCCAATGCACTGCAATAAACACACAACAACAAAGGTAAATAAACACGGACTTAAAACAATCCAAACGAACAAACAACACAAACACCAACTCGACATGTTTTCAACACACAAATCACCCCATCAACATTATTTACTAAACCCATTTAAACTCCACAAAGTGTTTACAAAAACCACCAAATGCCAAAATAACACACTAATCGTTTTAAAGATCCAACAAACCATTTTATGAAAGCACTTAGAGTGCACAACCTGAAAAAATCGCACGACACAATGAGATCAAAATTTAAAAACATGTGCACCTAAACACATTTTCAAAACCAAGCTTGCAGTACCCATATTATTTAATAAATTATTTAAAAAATTATAAAACAATTTTGAAAATTATATCACAGCTTTAAACACATGAAACAAACTCAATCATCATTTAATTAATTCTAAAAACTTTAAACTATGAGCAAGGGCCAGCGTGAAAAATTAGGCCTTTACATGCAAAAACTGTCAAATTCAGACCACAAGTTTAAACAAAATAATTATGCACACAACATCAATTTATATAAACAGGGTGAAAAATATCAAACACAACTAAATTATTTTAAAAACTCAATTTATACCAAAATAATTAATTAGATCATTTACTAAACTAATTAATTAAAATTTATGCATTGGAAAAAACACAAGAAAACAATGTATTTCAATACTTAAAGAACAAGAGTGCAAGTGGGTTCCTACCTCAACCGTGGATGGACCTCCCGAAGTCGGTGTGAAACCTCATTCGCACAGCAACTGCACCTGCAGGAAGCCAAAACCAGCATGCACAATAAAGAAGATCACACAATTTGAAGAGAAATAACCTAAAAAAACAATAGACCTTACATTTAAGGTTTGGGGAAAACCCAAAACACCCAATCAATAAGAAAACCAAGTGGTAGCTGCCACTAGAGGGAGTGGTCGGACAGGAGGAGGTTAGGAGTCTAGGCTTGCAGTTTGGTCATCCGGAGCATGGGTAAGAGGGGCTACAGCTAGAGGGGGGGGGGGGGTTCGTTGTAGTCTGTTCGAAGGGCAAGGGGTCGCCTGAAGGAGTCGTGCACAGTAAGGGTGGGCTCTTTGCGAGTCTGGTCGTCCAGCAGGATGGAGGGATGCAGATAGCCGGTGTTGGCCAGGAGGAGGAGGCACAACAGATCACTGAATTTGGTCGGTGCTGTGCGGGCGAAGTAGGAGGGGTGCGGGTGGTGTGGCACTGGGAAGAGGGATCCGCGTGCAGGGGGAGCAGCTGGAGGTGGGCTGTTGGGCACTGCAATGGGAGGCACGGTGAGAGTGCAGGATAGGGAGGTGGAGGCCAGCGGAAGGGCTCCAGCAAGAGGGGTCATCGCGGGGGAGGGGGGGGGGGGCGTCGCGGCCTATCAGGCAGGCCGAGGGAGGTTCTGGGATGAGGGGAGGAAGCTAGGGTGCGACACAAGAGGGCAGGGGGGAGAAAACACATGGAAGAAAAAGAAAGAAAGAAGGGAAGAAAAGTTAATAAAAAAAGACAATAATAATAATAATAATAAATTTAATCTATATTAATAATATTAATATTAACATCAATAATAATAATAATAATATAAATGATAATAATAACAACATTAATAATAAATTAAAAATGATAAAAATAATAATTTTAAATAATAAAAAAATCTTTTATAATTATAATATAATATTAAAATTAGTTATAAACGATTGCTTCATTCCAAAAAAATAATAATATTAATAACATTCATAATAATTATGATAACATTAATGGAACTTTTTAATAATAATAATAATAATAATAATCATCATCATTATATCAATAAAAATATAAATAATAAAAATAATCATTTTGTTTTAATAATAATAATTAAAAGTATTAACCATGAAAATTTTAAATAATGCAATAAATTAAAAAAATTATTCATTTTAATTTTTGGAAGATGGGCGGACTGTGTCGTTACATGGGAGAAGCCGCGTAGGGTCTCCAAAATGCGCTCTGCCCGGGCGCTCAGTGACGTCAACTCAAAAGTCTAGTTCAGGATTCAGCCCGAACCTCGACAAAAATTTTTAAAACCAAAGAAAATAATAGAATAAAAATAATATATTGGTCGGGGTGTGACAATTCTCCCCACCATAACACTTCCCGTCCCCGGGAAGCCACAACAAGAGTTTGACTCAAGAAGAAACTCTTTAAGTGTCACTCACCCCCAAAGGTTTAAGCGCCTCTAGTTGATTGATCCAAACAGACACTGAAACCCCATGACACACTATTCATCCTCAAAACACAAACACTTTAACTCCATCAAAATGAAACCCGAAACGAAACTCTGATACTGACACGGGGAGGCCCAAATGGACTCCCCACCATAGGAAATAGGCCAAACTGAATTCAACGAGACCCGCGATGGGTCTCCCCACCATAAAGACTAATGAGATTAAACAAACTTGAAAACTTCTCGCACGGACCAAAAACCCCCCACCACAAGGGGGAGAAGGGAAGGGACCAACTAATAGAGCATCGAAACTACCACCACCGATACTCTAATGGCGTCTCAATTTTGGAGGAACCAAAACCATGCAACACTGAGGAAAAATATTAAACCAAGGCCCATCTTCATCGCTGGGGTTCACCTGACTATGCAACAGCTTCATTCTGAGGCCTACGGTTAGAGCACTGATGATTGAAGCATCTCCTGCCTCGCAGTCAGGCTTCAGAAATTCCCAAACATGACACATCAACGATAATTTTAACAAAGGCACATATATTAAAAGAAAGGTTTCAAATGGGTTTGACAAGAACAATTCTTACAACTGAAAGAAAAGAAACACCACAAAATGGTACAGGTGAAAACTACTACATCCAAGAAACACTACAAAGAGAAAACCTCAAACCGATCCAAAAACATCACCCTACTCCTGCTGATGGGCTAAGGTGACCTTCGATGAGCAAGGTCTGGCTCCAGTTCAATTCTTGAAAACACCTCGACAGAATCGCTGTAAGTGACCTAGATTTCCACAGGTGTGGCAAGGTTTCAAAGAATTCGGGCACATCAGCCTCTTGTGCCCCCACTTACCACACTAGTGATAGATCAAGGCATTGCACTGTGAGTAATATGACTGATGGTCTAAAGGCCTCTTGATTCCTCTACCATTACCACCAGCATCAAGAATCTTCCCATTCTTCTTATCTCTTTCTACTACACTGCTTCCCCAGGTCGGAGGAGGATTCACCACCTCAAGTCCTCCTGCTAACCCAGCTTCGACGAGGAAAGATTGTGTCACCATGTCAGGTAAGGTTATTATGTTGAACTCTTCCACCTTCGACAGCAACTCAGGATGAAGTCCGAGCTCAAAATGTCATGCTTTGATAGGGTCATTTCCAACAGACCCTGGTTCATACAGAGCCAAGTCTAGGAATAACAGAAGAATTCCAACACCGATCTGACACCTTGCTGAAAACCACACAACTCCATCCTCTTCCTCAGCTTTATTAACTCAGAGAAATATTGCTGGATGAATGATGACTTTAAGAACTCCCAAGTGAGATATTATCATGGCTTACTTCGAGACACGGACTTCCACCACTTCTAGGAAGGAACTTCAAGCATAAAGGTATCCAACTTCACCTTCAATGACTCAGGCGGCGTGAGAGAACAGAATTTCCTCTCAATATTCTAAAACCACTCCTCTACCTCAAGAGGATATTCTTGCCCATAAAAGATGGGAGGGTTCAACTTCCTAAACTCAAGGACTTAATCCATGTACTTATTAACTGGAGGATTTTCTAAGGATGCACCACCTGAAGCTGCACATTGGGCATCCATCAAACCTTCATGGGGGAAAACACTAAGAAACAAGAGAAACAAGGACTGAGATCAAAACATGGTCATTGTCATTTCAAATACAAAAATAACATGTTTTACAATGATTTCCAAAAATGAATGAAAACCCAAATGATTCACTAGGGGAAACTAGTGATGATGGGTGACTCGGACATATGGTTGGCCGCCATATGCCAGTGACACCACCATCACTGAGAGCATTCTGGGGTAATGTCCCCGGTTCCATATGGCTTTCCAGACCATGCGAGCTCACGGAGGTCACTTTCCCAGCTCCCATTTCATTTTCCAATACCAAACAAACCATAAGAATCAAAAGACATCGACAACCCAAACATCCCATGGTAACATGAGGTTCAGAATGAGCAAGGGTTCATAACGTCTTTCGCTTACCTATGACTCGAGTCCCAAAAATTCTAATCCTTCTACCATGACAACCCCAAATAACAATGGACGCTCTAAAAAACAAGGTCCTCTTAGGAGACGACCTCCTCTGATACCATTTTGTCACGAACCAACCCGGGTCGAACCTGAACTGATCACCCGAGCCGGTCCGCGACATGGCTCGAGAGACATTCTTGATCCTCTCGGGCTGGTGACAAGTGACAGGGCATCAATAGAGGACAATTGGGAATGATTTCTCATAGTAAAAATAAATAAAGCAACAGAAAAGTAGAATAACGCGAACTAAATAAATAGCATGAAAACAAATAATAGGCAACAACAACCAACTATCCTTCCCACGACAAAAAATCCTCACAACTCAGAGATTCTCTCACCAATCCACAACCAAATATCTCCCATGGAGAGAAAACTAGAGTCAAACCGGCAATAAAACTAAAAACAGGAAAACACTATAGAGGTGCACTATTGGAAAAGGATGATTTACCAACGGTTCTGAACTGTTGGGAAAGGCCACAAAACCGTTGGTATACCTTATACCAACAATTTTATGAACCGTTGGTAAGTAAGCTGTTGGGATATCTTTTCCCAATGGTTTACATAGAATCGTTGGGATAGGTTAGAAAAATTATCCTATCCCAACGGTTTCCCCTGAACCATTGCCAAAACCAACATTTTCTCCATGGTTCCCAATGGTTTTAGAAACCTTTGGGAATGTATTTTTACCAACAGTTCCCTTTGAACTGTTAGTAAAACCATTCAATGAACCCTATGCCAATGGTTTGAAACCGTTGGAATAGGCTATGCTATGCAAATTTCACAGCAGCCTACAATTTGCACAGCACTGTCAAGGTGTCCACCTCTCCTATTAATGTACCTACAATAACCAAATAACACATACATATACATAACAAATTCATACACATTTAACATATAATGCATCTAGAACTATAAAAATCTAGAATTAAATCAGAATTCATAACTTAATTATAAACATACATAATTCATTTAAACAGACACATTTAAATGTGTTTTTTCTAGAAATGATGTCCATTTTAAACAGAATACATACATTTGGAGTGATACTGGCCACACCGTGCCTCAAATTGAGTCGAGGTTGACTCGTGGACATGATATATGATGCATGGATCGTTTTTCTAAAGTATCAACATAATCAGAATACGTTTGGTCGGTTTTTCGTATGTACTTAAAATGTCGTCCATTTTAAACAAAAGAGAGACACTTAGAGTGATCTCGGCCACATTACGACTCAGATTGAGGCGCGGTTGACTCTTAGACATCACATATGACCCATGGATCATTTTCCTAAAGTTTCAATAGAATCCGAATGTGTTTGGTAAGTTTACCATATGTCAGTTGTAGTTTTCAATTAAAATGAAGTCCATTGTAAACTATAGAGAGACACTTTGAGTGGTGTCGGCCACTATGCACCTCATATTGAAGCTAGGTTGACACGTAAACTTCAAATATGACCCATGGATCGTTTTCCTAATGTTTCAATAGAATCCAACTGTGTTTGGTTGGTTTTCTGTATGTCAGTTGTTGTTTTCACTTAAAATGTTGTCCATTTCAAATTAACCTGAGACACTTTGAGTGGTTCCAACCACACCGGGCCTTGTATTAAGGCAGGGTTAACTCGTACACATCAAAAATGACTCATGTAATTTTTTACTAAAGTTTCAACAAAATATGAATGTGTTTGGTCTATTTTTTGTTTGTCAGTTGTTGTTTTCACTTAAAATGTTGTCCATTTTAAACTATAGAGAGACAATTCAGGTGGTTCTGGCCAAACCACGCCTCATATTGAGGCAGGGTTGACTCATACACATCACATTTGACTCATGGATCATTTCCCAAAAGTTTCAATGGAATCTAAATGCGTTTGGTCAGTTTTTTGTATGTCAGTTGTTGTTTTCACTTAAAATGATGTCCTTTTGAAACAAAAGAGAGACACTTTTAGTGGTTTCAGCCACACTAGGTTACGAATTGAGGTAGGGTTGACTCGTACACATCACATATGACTAATGGATTTTTTATATACAGAAACAACACATTCAAAATGTGTTAGGTCGGTTTTCTGTATGTTATTTGTTGTTTTCACTTAAAATGAAGTCCATTTAAAAAAAAAGAGAGACACTTTGAGTGGTTCCAGCCACACCGCGCCTCATATTGAGGCGGGGTTGACTTTTACACGTCACATATGACCCATGGATTGTTGTTCTAAAGTATCAACACAATCAGAATCTGTTTGGTCGGTTTTCCGTATGTACTTAAAATGTTGTCCATTTTAAACATAAGAGACACTTTGGGTGGTACAGGCTACACTACGACTCAGATTGAGGCTTGGTTTACTCGTACACATCACATATGACACATGTATCATTTTCCTAATGTTTCAAAAGAATCCGAATGCGTTTGGTTGGTTTTCCGTATGTCAGTTGCTGTTTTCACTTAACATGAAGTCCATTTTAAACTAATAAGAGACACTTTGAGTGGTTCCAACCACACTGCGTCTTGGATTGAGACGGGGTTGACTCTTACACATCACATATAAATCATGCATAGTTTTCCTAAAGCATCAAAACATTCCAAATGCGTTTGGTCGGTTTTCCCTATGTCAGTTGTTTTTTTCACTTAAAATTATGTCCATTTTAAACAAAAGAAAGACACTTTGAGTGGTTTCGGCCACACCAAGCCTCAGATTGAGGCAGGATTGACTCATACATATCACAAATGACCCAAGGATCATTTTCCTAAAGTATCAATACAATCTGAATGCCTTTGGTCAGTTTTCTGTATGTCAGTTTTACTTTTCACTTAAAATGTTATCCATTTCAAAAAAAAAGTGAGACACTTTGAATGGTGCCAGCCACACCGTGCCTCGGATTGAGTCGGAGTTGAATCTTACACTTCACATATAACCCATGGATCATTGTGATAATTTATCAACAGAATCCGAATGCGTTTGGTCAGTTTTCCGCATGACAATTGTTGTTTTCACTTAACATGAAGTCCATTTTAAACTAAAGAGAGACAATTTGAGTGTTTCCGGCCACAAAACATCTTGGATTGAGACGAGGTTGACTCGTACACGTCAAAAATGACTCATAGAACGTTTTACTAAAGCATCAACACATTCCGAATGCGTTTGGTCGGTTTTCCGTATGTTAGTTGTTGTTTTCACTTAAAATGATGTCCATTTTAAACAAAAGAAAGACACTTTGAGTGGTGCTCACAACACCATGCCTCAGATTGAGGCGGGGTTGACTCGTACACATCAAATATGACCCATGGATAGTTTTTCTAAAGTATCAACACAATCTGAATGCGTTTGGTCATTTTTCTGTATTCTAGTTGTTATTTTCACTTAAAATGTTGTCCATTTCAAATAAACCTGAGACACTTTGAGTGGTGTCGGCCACACCGGGCTTTGGATTGAGGTGGAGTTGACTCTTACACGTCAAAATTTACCCAAGGATCATTTTCCTAAAGTATCAACATAATCCAAATGCCTTTGGTCAGTTTTACTTATGTCAGTTGTACTTTTCACTTAAAATGTTATCCATTTCAAACAAAAGTGAGACACTTCAAATGGTGCCGGCCACACCGCACCTCAGATTGAGCCGTGGTTGACTCGTACTCGTCACATATGATCCATGGATCGTTGTGATAAAATATCAATTGAATCAGAATGTGTTTTTTTGGTTTTCAGTATGTCAGTTATTCTTTTCACTTAAAATCCCATCCATTTTAAACAAAAGAGACATAGTTAGAGTGCTACTGGCCACACCACTCCTCGGATTTAGACGGTGTTGACTCGTAAACATCAAAAATGATCCAAGGATCATTTTCCTAATGTATCAACACAATCCGAATGCATTTGGTCGGTTTTCCATATGTCAGTTGTACTTTTCACTTAAAATGTTATCCATTTCAAACAAAAGTGAGACACTTTAAATTATGCCGGACACACCGAACCTCAGATTTATTCGGGGTTGACTCTTACATGGAACATATGATTAATGGATTTTTTTCCTAGAGTTTCAACCGAAACCGAATTCATTTGGTCATTTTTCTGTATGCCAGTTGTTGTTTTCACTTAAAATCATGTCCATTTTAAACAAAAGAGAGACACCTTGAGTGGTTTCGGCCACACCGCGCCTCGGATTGAGGCGGAGTTCACTCTTACACATCACATATGACCCATGGATCATTGTTCTAAAGTATTAACATAATCAGAATCTGTTTGGTCGGTTTTCTGTATGTACTTAAAATGTTGTCCATTTTAAACATAAGAGACACTTTGGGTGGTGTCGGCCACAATGTGACTCATATTGAAGAATAGTTTACTTTTACACATCACATATGACACATGGATTGTTTTCCTAATGTTTCAACAGAATATGAATGCGTTTGGTCAGTTTTCTTTTTGTCAGTTGTTGTTTTCACTTAACATGAAGTCCATTTTAAACTAAAGAGAGACACTTTGAGTGGTTCCGGCCACACCACATCTTGGATTGAGATGGGGTTGAATCATACAAATCAAAAATTAATCATGTAATGTTTTCCTAAAGCATCAACACATCCCAAATGCGTTTGGTCGGTTTTCCATATGTCAGTTGTTGTTTTCACATAAAATGATGTCCATTTTAAACAAAAGAAAGACACTTTGAGTGGTGCCAGCAACACCGTGCCTCGGATTGAGGTGGGGTTGACTTGTACACATCACATATGACCCATAGATCATTTTTCTAAAGTATAAACACAATATGAATGCTTTTGGTTGGTTTTCTGTATGCTGTTTGTTATTTTCACTTAAAATGTTGTCCATTTCAAATAAACCTGAGACACTTTGAGTGGTTCCGGCCACACCGTGCCTCAGATTGAGGCGAGGTTGACACGTACATGTCACGAATGAACCAAGTATCATTTTAATAAATTATCAACATAATCCGAATGATTTTGGTCAGTTTTTCATAGGTCAGTTGTACTTTTCACTTAAAATGTTATCCATTTCAAACAGAAGTGAGACACTTTGAATGGTTCCGGTCGCACCGCACCTCAGATTGATCCGGAGTTGACTCATACACATCACATATGACCCATGGATCGTTATGATAAAGTATCAATAGAATCCGAATGCGTTTGGTCAGTTTTCTGTATGCCAGTTGTTCTTTTCACTTAAAATCCCATTAATTTTAAACAAACGAGACACAGTTAGTGTGCTACCGGCCACACCGCGCCTCAGATTTAGATGGTGTTGACTCGTACATGTCACAAATGACCAATGGATCATTTTCCTAAAGTATCAACACAATCCTAATGCATTTGGTTGGTTTACTGTATGCTAGTTGTTATTTTTACTTAAAATGTTGTCTATTTCAAATAAACCTGAGACATTTTGAGTGGTGCCGGCCACACCTAAGGCATGGTATTACCATATTAAAAAAAATAAATTTCCTAGGTTTATCTTCAAGGAAAAAATATCACTCATCAGTAATAGAAACCATCCTAGTAGCCCTCACCTAGAAACCAAAGCATACATCCAAGAATTTCAAGTCTAAATTCCCTGAGCATGACGAGTCTGTCCATGAGTCCTTAACATGTAACCCATGTCTTATCCTAACAATTGACAAGTAAACCAAATATAACAAGGAATAATTCACATAACATGGAGAATGTACAACAAGGCTTTGTATTCAAATTAAAGCATATCATCACATGCATTTGATGAGCATGAGCTAATAAGATTACCAAGACATTCATATAATTCAAGACATACAAAAATACAATAATCCTAAATAACATTGAATGATCAGAGAGATAAAAAAGGCATGTGAAATCAAGGAGGGTGGGGGATGTCTGGGGGGCTATCCTGGGGGTGTCCAGGGGGCTATCCAGGGACCAAGGAGGAGGGTGGGGGGGGGGGGGCTGTCCGGGGTCCAAGGAGGAGGGTGGGGGGGCTGTCCGGGGGGCAGTCCAGGGGGCTGTTCAGGGTCCAAGGAGGATGGTGGGGGGTTGTCCAGGGTCCAAATAGGAGGGGGGCTGTCCATGGAGTTCCCAAACACCCAAAACTCTATAAACATGCTCAAGATATACTGCAACCACTAAAAGACATCAAAATCCATGAAAACATACAATATATAAAAATAACTCAACTCCAATACTATACTACGGGTCTAGATAAAACCAACAACTAGAATAGATTAAACATCAAATCTCAGTAATATTAGTAAAAAATGCAACGGATCAATTTGTCCCACATCATCATCACCATCATCACCATCATCATCACCCTCTTCCTCTTCCCCATTATCGTCCTCGCCCTCCTCAATGCCCTCATCCTCACCCTCGCCCTCCGACTCGCCCTCCTCCTCCACCTCACCCTCCTCCTCTCCCTCCTCTTCCGCATCAAACTCCACGCCATCATCATCGTCAGGCTGGAAAGTGTCTTGACCACCACTAGAATGGCCACCTGGTGCACCATATATAGAACGTATCGATGACATATATTCATCTAAAGATGGGTTGGCCTCTTGTGGAAGTGTTGGATGTATAACTTCAATAAATTTCATAAATGCACAGTTTGCCCTAGAAAACTGTTATGCTGTCTCTATGGCCCTATTTTCAGCCTTTTATACCTATTCCCTAACTTGCTGCATCTCGGTGGCACTAAAAATCTTACTTGAGGAGGGCCAATACTTCGTCGGGACTATCCTAGGTCGACAGCGTACTCTGCCAGAATGCTCCTCTCCCAACACCTGATGTAAGTGATCAGTTGGCCCAAAATTGTCTGGTTCTTAGGCATCGAGGGCCTCTAAAGTAGCCTGTTACAAATATAAATATATTATTAAGTTAAAAATAGATATTAAAATATAAAATCAACATATTAAAACTTATAATTTACTGGTTAGTCAGTTTGTTGATGGCACTTCCATCCTTTTTTCATCTACTCGAGCAAAACAGTTTTTCTCGAGGCACACGTCCTTCAATATTCAGTTGTTGCCTCTATAATGACATTAAAAACTAAAGTTATATGAAAACTTTACCAAACGATTAAATAATTGAGGAATCAAAAGAAACTGTAAGTAATAAATAAAACTTATAAACAATTTTCATACCAGCTTTCTCTCATGATCTGGCATTGTAGTACGTCCCAGTGCGTGGAGGTATTTTTTTGCATCAATGTTTTTTTTTGTTTTTTTCAGATGATTCCTAAATAAAATTCAATAATAAAAAGGATAATATTAATTCAAAACATGAAAGTTATTATTTAAATACCTTAAATATAATTAATACCTTAAACTGAGTAGTCATCCAACGGGTAATCATCTGCCGATACTGCTCTATATGACAATCATCCATGATTGGTACCGCCTCTAACTTAGTGACAACTCTAGCACGCCAAACAATATACAAATCATGCTTGAAGGCTCTCCAAATCTCACCTAAATCATTTAGACATGCTGGTCTTGCACCCTCACCATCGGGAAAATTAAATCGAAGCTGACACCAAAATATTAATTCATATAAATACAAAAATAATTCATGGCATTAAATACAACAGATTTTTTTTACCCATATCTCTTCCCAATATCTATCCTTGACCTCATGTGGCAACTGTCTCCATGATAGCATGCTGATGGGAATGATGTCGGAGTATTTGGAAAGCATCACCAAAAAACTCTGACATTGATACCCTGTTTTCTCAACTATTTGGTTGTCTTCATTGTAATCCACCATTACCTGTGTGTGGCGGTTCAACACTGCATGCATGCGTGTATGCCCCCACCCTCTCCTCCTGTCAATAGATGTATCTGTCCTGAAATAAAAACAAATATTTTATTAAAACATGTTATAATGAAAATAAATATTGGTATATATTTTTTTTAGGGTTCTATAAATGTACATCTGCTAGTCTGATCGTTGAGCGTAGTTGGATCCACAGAAACTGATGGAACACCCTTTGGTAGAACAGGAGTCGAAGACGATATAATATAGAAGCTCAAAGAGACAGAAGTAGAAGGTAAAGAAGATGGGATAACTATATGACCGGATTCTGGCTGGGGAGTGGGAATCATCATGGGATATGAAAAATATGGGCCAGAAGATGCAAAAGGTGGCGAAAACATGGGAGGAATAAATATCATGTGTGTCCCTAACGACACAACGAGATCAGAATGTGGGAAGGATGACATGTCAGTGGGAGGGTCAGGGTCTAGTCGGGTACGCGAAGCTGCTCGTCTACCTTTGGTACGAACCCTCCTTGTACCACTAGCCTGAGTACAAGGACTAGTACTAGGCTCCTCATCAAATAACTATCGACGTATAGGTGGATCCTACAAAAATGTTTACAAAAAATTAATCACATGACATTATATATTTTTTAAATATATATATATTTGAAATAAAGTACTCACTACAGGAACTAATGGTGGAAAGACCATCTCCTCCATTCGACGATTGTTCTCCATCATTTTCTTCCTTTGTCTCTCTTAAATTGGAAGCATTTCCTGCTTTTGAAGACAAATATGTAATTAATTAGAAAAAGGAAACTAATGTGTAACCCAAAAAACTAAATATATGATGGAATAGGGGGATTCATTGGTAATGTAGCTATCAATTCTTTTATAAGATCTTGAATGGATTTAATAAATCATACAAGTTGTAATGTTCACCAAGTTAGAAATATTTTTTGACTAGGTTTGAATATAGTTCAATTCCAAATTAGAAAATGAAACTCAAATAAAACTGCAATCAATAAACTTTGAAAATTCACATAACGGTCAAGTCAGCTAAAACATATTTGTGATCAATACTAAATCAATTTGAATATTACCAACCTTAACAACCCAACTCTAGGTAAACCAAAATAATTGAGAACATGGATGAATGATCCTATATATTTTCAAGAACAACTTTAGGTTCACAATCAACTCTGAAAATTGAGCTTTTGGAGTCATCAAAAGAAATAAATGGATTGGTTCCAATGGAACTAGGGATAATTTCAATTCCATCATCACCATCATCAAAAATATATCTTGGAATTACTTCAACTATGACACCAAATTCAGGTCGAAGTTGGTCTCTGACATAAAAAACTTGTTTATCCATTGATGCCAACACATATGATTCTTAGGTAGCAAGAGCGCGAGTCATATTAATTACTCAAAATCCACAATCATAAATAAATGTTCCATGTCTCGTCATCGAATCAAACCAATGGAATTTCATCATTGTGACTCATCCATGAGAGTAATAATCCAATATTATTATTTTCTCAATGAATCCATAATAACCCACATTTTCAAATCGCGGTCTACTATCTAATGCACTGGCATAATAATCTGTTGTGACAATAACCATAACACCATCATGTTGTGTTCTCATGTTCTTTTCTCGTTCAGTGACAATAAATTTGTACCCATTGATAACAATTTATTTACATTCATGAACCACAGTATTAGGACAAAAAGCCACAGCTCTTATTTCCTGAGAGATAGAGTCAACAGACAAACTCAATACCTGAAATATAAATGACTATTAAACTTAATTAAATATTGATATAATTATTTTAAACAGTAATATTTTTACCTTCAATTTTAACCAAGTAGAAAACTCTTTGCTATGAAAAGTCTCTCTCCTTCTCAAAGATAAAGAATGATGGTTTCTATTTATCATTGTTTTATGTTCCCTATAGATAAAAAATATGAATATTTTAATAGATATATATGTAAGATATACATATTAAATTTAGTTACCTGATATAGTCATCGAACAGATCACAGTTGAACAAAATTGTGCGATGTGTCATCTCCTGCTCTTCATGGATTAATGTATTCAATTTATATGATCACGGAATTCCTCTTGTTTGAGGAAGTGATGGATAACTGGGTTCAATTTTCTCAAACTATTCTTCTTCATTTCTCATTGGTCTGTTCATTCTTCTAGTAAGATCAGGCAAATACATTGAGCAGAAATCCATACATTCTTGAGCCAAGTAACCGTTCACGATAGAACCTTTGGGATGATTCTTATTTCAGACATAAGACTTTAATGTGTACATATTTCTTTTAGTTTGATACATCCAATGAAAAGAAACAGGTCCTCCGAAAAGTATTTCAGTAGGAATATGGACATTCAGATGCAGCATGCATGTGAAAAATGATGGAGGAAATATTTTCTCTAACTCACACAAAATGAATGGGGCATCTGTCAACATTTTTTGCAAGAAAGACTTGGAAAACTTCTTAGCACAAAGATCTCTAAACAAATGGAACAACTGAATAATAGTCACCCTTACATTATTGGAAAAAAGATGACAGATTTCTATTGGAAGCAACTCATGCAGTAGAATGTGATAATCATGGGTCTTCAAAGATTTTAGCTTCAACTGACTTCTGTTTACCCATTTAGATATGTTGCTTGAATAGACATCTGGAACTCTAATAGACTCTAATACTTCCAAAAATTGTTTTTTTTCATAGGTTTCATCACATAAGAAGCACATGGAAGTTGCCCTTTATTTTCACTGATACGCACAGGATGCAATTATGGTCTGATGCCCCAATCCACCAAGTCACGCCGATATCGTAGATCATCTTTTGTCATCCCCGTGACATTTAGAAGATCTGAAAGCAACATTTCATATATATTATTTTCAATATGAATTATTTTTAATAAATGACGTATCAAATTTGTTGACCAATAAGGAAAATCAAAAAAGATACTCCTCTTCTCCAATTGTAACAGGTTTCAGTGGAAGCATTATTTCTCTTTCCAAATTTAATTTGACCCTTCCCGAATGAAAAACTAAAATCTTTCAATTCATTAAGCACATCAGTTCCAGAAATACGCTGAGGTGGATCATCGATCTCTATGGTATTATCAAATCTTAAATTATTCATTCTATATGAATGATCCTTTTTCAAGAATCGTCGATGTCCCATAAAACTAAAACTACAGTGATGTTTCAGTCTTCTGGATTGTGTATTCTTCATAAAAACTGAACATGAATGTTTTCCTTTCGTGCTCCATCCAGACATCATTGCATAAGACAGAAAATCATTGATCATCCACATAAGCGTAGCACGCATCTGAAATATGTCTTTCGAACATGCATTGTATGTGCGCACACCCACATCCCAAAGAAGTTTAAACTCTTTTATTAAAGGTTTCATGTATACATCAATATCAATACTGGGATCAGAAGGACCAGATATGAGTATACTCATGAAAGTGAAAGGTTTTTTCATACACAACCATGGGGAAAATTATAAATGTGTATAAAAACTGTCCATGTGCTGTGCGAAGTAATCATCTACCCAAACGGATTAAAACTGTCTCATGAAAGACCCAGCCTCACATTATGCACGTTAGTTGCAAAATCTGGATGTCGAGCATCAAATATCTACCATGCAAATCCATATGCAGGATGAACCAACACATCATTAGTCTTCTTTATCTCGGTATCATGCCATCTCATTTTTATTGATATGTCATCAGACATTAAAAGATTCTGGAGTCTGGGGATCAATGGAAGGTGCCACATTACTTTATGTGGAACGCAGGATGGTGTTCCATCAGATTTTGACTTCCAGTAGGATGTGCCACATTTTATACAATCATTTAATTCAGCAGTTTCCTTCCATAATAAACTGCAATCTTTCGGGCAAGCATGAATTTTGTTTCATGAAAATCCAAGTTCCTCAACTAACTTCTATTCCATATAGTGGTTTGAGGGAATATCTACATCATATGGAAGTAAATACTTCAAGAGGGTAAGAATATAATCGATTTCTGTATTATAAAACCCATACGTATTTTTCCCATGAAACAATCAGATAAAAAATTCCAACTTTTTCATTTTATTGCATTGTCGATATACTATAGTCGTGACAGCATCATTCAATTTTTTCACCCTATCAATATCATCATTTTCACTAGATACATCATCTGTCCTCATATTGAAGTCTTCTTGAGTTGAAATTCTTTCATTTTCATGATGAAGAATAAACAGAAACTGATCATCTAACAAATTCTCCATTCTAGTCCTTTCATTTCGATCATCACCAATTTGAGATTTCATTTTCTCCCCCTTGTGATACCACACAAAGTAGTTTTCCTGAAAACCATATTTGGTTATGTGGTAGTTGACTTCTTCACGGCTCAGCTAAGGTCTACCAACACAATTGGAACATGGGAAATGTTTGCAACCACTATCTAAATCATTGAGAAATGCTAAATCTATAAAGCTGTCCAAATTGTTTTGAAAATCGCTTGAGATCTGATCGGTTTCATATATCCAACTTCTGTCCATTCTGTAAAAAGAATTTATATAAGTCATTTTGTCTAAACAATTCAATAGGATTGAACTTTAATAGAAAATACATTTAAGTAAACGATAAAGGAAGAAGTTTCTAGTCGATGTAGTGAACTATTAAAATAATGTAAAGAACAAGTACTCATAAATTAAATTAAAATTTATTCATATTCATTTAATTAGGTCTATAAGAGGCACATGCCTCAGGTCCCATTATGTGTTATAGGCATCCCAAATCATTCACTCATGTTCAATAACTCATTATTGGCACCTCTATGGCCATACCTTTCATTAATCAATTACTTCCCCAAGTCAAGCGCACCCCATGGGTGAATTTTTTTTAAGATTCTACACTAATAGGTTGTTCATGGCTTGTAAAAATATTTAATTTCATAAAGTATAGACAAAAACATTTATTTTTAAATTTGAGATTAATAATAAAGTATGTCAATGATAACAACATTATATAATTAAACATGTGACTTATCTAACATTTTTATGGATGTCTACACATGCCAGCATGGCAAGTGAAAAGCACCCCACCCTCATAAAAGTGAGTATTGGACAAGAAGGACACATAATATACAACGTACAATGAGAACCGTATTTAATTGAACCTAAAGTTATATTAGTACAGTCATCTTGGGGGAAATAGAATATATGATCCCGGTTAACTGATGAATTCAAAAGCTCGTATTCCATATGTTGGACACTATCTAAGGTAATAAATCATGTGAGGATGGGTTTACATCATTCAATTTATTACATGATAGTGAGAATGGAGTCTTGAATTAATGACTTGAGTTCACTGATTAAATGAGGGTAGAGGTTGCATAGGCTATGTAAACAGGATGATTAAATAAGGGTAGAGGTTGCATACACTGTTCATGGTGGGGGAGTCTCAGCCGATTTAGAAACTAAAATAAATTCCCATCATAGGTATCAATAAGAAACATCAGCATCAAAAGAAACTCCAAATAAAAAAGGACTAAAAACATCAAACATTTCAATAATTCACTACTATGCATGGTTTATCCACATGTTTAGCAGTAATTATATGTCTTTATCATGAACCACCTCTACAGCTCCCAGTTTTCACCAATAAACATAAGGTAAATATCTCAAAATATCTTTAAAAGAACTCATTAATAGCCTAAAAACATAAATATAATCTTGAACCAACCATGGAATCTCTTTCATAGCACATTCTCACACACTAGTTATCTCAAGTGTTACTAAATACCAAACATAGTCATATAAAAAGTGTACTATAACAAATTACATTACATAAGCCTTATTAAAAAAATTCTCATTTTAATAAAACACTTTCTTCAATATTAAATCAAATCTGAAATATCTTTTGAAATCCATTTTAAATCACCTTTGTATCCCTTTACCAACAGTTTTATGAAACTGTTGGTAAAGGCCTCCTTGATGAACCATTAGTATAGGAGCATTGGGAAAACCCAGATTTCCAATAGTGGATTCCACTAGATGAGGTATGAGTCCACTAGTGAACCATAAATCTAGATTTTCCTATCTAACTATCTAAGTCACCATGACTAGTCAAAAGAGGTGAGTAATATAATGAAGTTATGAGGATCAGAATGGGGATCCTTATCAATATCAATCATATTATTCAGACCTCAAATCATATCTTAATCTCACCCCAATCTCCACCGATGTTAATAATACCATTTTCAACATCCATCAATTGTAATTACAAGAATTGAGAAAGTTATATTAATGAATTATAACAATTAATGATCTTCATAAAGTTCCAACTGAGTGGTAAAAAATCTTCAATTCAATTCAAAACCCATTATTTAATTCAATATTGAGAAATTTTATCTATACCAACTTCCTTCCAAAAACTAACATGTAATTCTAAACAGGCCCTTAAAAAATCCTTTATTTCAAAACATCCCAAAGGCATTAAAGGATGTTTTACAATTAAAAATTCTCAATATTAATTCAAAACATGGGATTACAACCTATTTCCACAAGAATAAATATCTAATTTTAAATTACCAAAGAAATCTCATTTCAAAAAAAATAATTCCAAGATGGTTCATTGTCATTCCACAAATTAAATCATTTGAAACTACTTAGAAAACACTAAATAGGTTAACTCATTTCATGAAAATCAATTTATTTCATTCTTTGAATAAAAACTCGAGACAAAGACTCAATTTCACCAATTCATTCTTTAAATATTCTTTTAAAATAAATCTAAACCGTCATGGAATTGAATAATTCATAAATACTTGAAAGATGTCAAAATTATAGCCATCAAATTCATGACTTGTTCAATTAAATGAGAATAGGGTTAAATAATATTTCACAAGGAATTTTAAGTAAAACATTCATAAAAACTTTTCAAAAAATTAATAAACACATATAAATAAATTTCCAAGTAAAAATTAATTACAAGATGAAGAAAAATCATAAAAACACATACTTAGAAAATCTGGAATCCAACTGCAATGAATTTGAGATGTTTCTTCTTCGATGGAGGGTTAAATATTTAATTAATTAAATGGATTGGAATGGAGAAAGTATATATTAAATCAAAACACAAAAAAATGATATACACATCAAAATAAAAACATAAAACTAAAATATTAGATGAATAACAATAAAAACAAGGTAGCACTTAAATATTTTATGTGTATAAAGAAGAAAATACCTGATTTGAGATGATTCAGATGGAGTTTTAGCAGTTTGGATGGAGGAAGTCACGAGAGGAGCACTGCAGATTTAGGGTTCTGTCTTGCGAATGGGGGAGAGGAGTGGCCGAGTGTATTTGGGGTAAAACTTTACCAATGGTTTTTAAAAACCTTTGGTAAAGGGGTAACCATTCCCAATGGTTCTAGTGAACCATTGGGAAAGGGTGGGTTGAACACCCCTTTACCAACGGTTTTAGGAAACTGTTGGAAAAGGGGTACCCTTTACCAACGGTTCACTAGAACCGTTGGTAAAGGGTGTCATGGCCCTTCTTTACCAACGGTTTAAGAAAACCGTTGGTAAAGAAGCATGGGGAAAACCTCCCATTCCAGTAGTGGTGAGTATTGAAACTTAGTATGTTTCCCTAATAAACTATTCCCAATGCACTACCTTTAAATAAAGAATTTACTAATTTTAGGTTGGAACTAAATTATATAAAATATGGGTTTCCACACAAAAAAACATTCATTTCTAAAACAAGTAATAGTTCATTTCCCTTTTTAATAAAAAATCAAGTTTAATGTTTTAATGAAATAGGTGTGTTTCAGTTTAAAAACATCCTTTTGAACTATTTATAAACCCAAATTTTAGTTGTTAGTCAAAAGGAAAACCACACACAACACACCACACACACTAAGGGCAATGTAAAAAGTGGCACAAAGGGCCATCAATTGAACTAGACCTCTCAATCATCCACCATATCAAATAAACATTAAAGAAAACATGGGTCGAACCTAGGAGCTTGTGAACAATTCAGAACGTACTATACATGTGACTCATCCTGAAGGCATGCCCTACTCAATGACGTCATAACGCCCTAACGCCTGGTGTTTCCCTACATGGTCTAACCGAGGGGCCCAATCCCATGGCACTGATAACAAAACCCCTCTCTTCTATGGGCCACTAGCCAGTATGTAGTCTAAACTAGTGTAGCAATCATTCTTAGAAGATTCGTTTACTATGTCAGGTCCCCATGTCAACACATGCAAAAAAAAGGGGTGAGTCCACAATGTAAATCAACCAGTCACAATGCATAAACAGCACACACAACTCACACAACCAACATACACAAATGATCACCCCAGACTCACCTCAATGAATGTTTTCCAAAATATTTTATTTTATTAATGTGTCAAATGGGTCATCACCAACTTTAAAGAAAAACCCTATTTCTCAAAAGAACCAAAACACTTGTTCACGCTTTAGAGGAAATAATTTATCATTAAATTAGAACTACACTTGAAATTCCATGAATTATGTTCAAAGGCCAAACATGCATTCTTTCACAATTGTGTGTCTATTCATCAAGAAAATATTTAAAGTGTCGTGTTTAAAATAAACATCTCTTTTTAAATCGAATAATTATTCCAAAATTAATTATCTAATACTATTTCTCATTTATTAAAATTAATAAAATATCAAGAAATTAATAAATTATAAATTTAAAGGTGAGTGAAGTGGGGGACCTACCTCAACTCACAGCTCAAACATGACAACGCGACAAGCCTCGCACAGGCGCACATACATGCGCAAGCCGATGATCACGGTAATGCGAGGTTAGCCCTCCAACACGCTGCAATAAACGTACAACAACAAAGTTACATAAACACGAACTTAAAACAATCCAAATAAACAAATAATGAAAACACCACCTCGACATGTTTTCAACACACAAATCTCACCATCAACACTATTTACTAAACCCCTTTACAATCCAAAAAGTGTTTACAAAAACCACCCAACGCCAAAATAACTAACTAATCATTTTAAAGATCCAATAGACCATTTTAATAAATCATTTAGAGTTCACAACCTAACAAAAGCGCATGAAACGATGAGATTGTCATTTAAAAACATGTATTCCTAAACACATTTTCAAAACCAGGCTCGCAACACCCATATTATTTAATAAATCATTTAAAATTTTATAAAACAATTTTGAAAAGTATACCGTGACTTTAATCACCTGAAACCAACTCAAGCATCATTTAATTAATTCTAAAAACTTTAAACTACGACCAAGGGCCATTGTGACTCATTAGGCCTTTGCATGCAAAACCCGCAAATTTAAACCACAAGTTTAAACAAAATAATTGTGCACACAACATCAATTAACATAAATCGGGTTCAAAATATCAAACGCAACTAAATTATTTTAAAAACTAATTTTACACCAAACTAATTAATTAGATCATATAATAAACTAATTTAATAAAATTTAATCACTGGAAAAAAACAAAAGAAAACAATGTATTTCAATACTTAAATGTGGTGAGTGCAAGGGGGTTTCTACCTTAACCATGGATGTACCCTTCTAAGTCAGTGTGAAATCATGTTCGCATAGCAACTGCAACTATGGGAAGCCAAAACCAGCATACGCAACAAAGAAGATCACACAATTTGAAGAGAAAGACCATAAAAAACAATAGACCTTACATTTATGGTTTGGGGAAAACCCAAATCCCTCAATCAAGAAGCAAACCAGGTGTTAGCCACCGCCGGATGGAATGGCCGGACAGGAGGAGGCTAGGAGTCTGGGCTTGTGGTCTGGTCGTCCGGAGAGCGAGTAAGAGGGGTTGCGGCCAGAGGGGGGTATTGTTGTAGTCTGTTCGAAGGGTAAGGGGTCACCCGAAGGAGTCGCACACAGTAAGGGGGTGCTCTCTGTGGGTCTATTCATCCAGCGGGAAGGAGGGATGTGGATCGCCGGTGCTGGCCAGCAGGAGGAGGCGCCACAGATTGCTGAAGATGGCCGGTGTTGTGCAGGAAAAGCAGGATGGGTGAGGGTGGTGCGATGCTAGGAAGAGGGTGTTGTGTGTAGGGGGGAGCAGATAGGGGCGGGCTGTTGGGCGTTGCAATGGGAGGTGTGGTGAGGGCGCATGATAGGGAGGTGGAGGCCGACGGGAGGGCTCCAGCAGGAGGGGTCATCGCCTGAGGGGTCGCGACTAGTCAGGTGGGACGAGGGAGGCGCTGGGATGAGGGGAGGAAGCCGGGGTGTGACACAAAAGGGCAGGGGAGAAAACGCATGGAATAAAAATAAAGAAAGAAGAAAAGCAAAGATAATAAAAAAAATTAAAAAATAATATTAATATTAATATTAATATTAATATTAATATTAATTATAATAATAAATTTAATAGATATTAATAATATTAATATTAATATCAATAATAATAATAACAATACAAATGATGATAATAATAATAACAACTTTAATAATAAACTAAATATGATAAAAGATAATAATTTTAAATAATAAAAAAATCTTTAATATTTATAATATAATATTAAAATTATTTATCAACACTTACTTCGTTCCGAAAAATAATAATATTAATAACATTCTTAATAATTATGATAACCTTAATGGAAATTTTTAATAATAATAATAATCATCATCATCAACATCATCATCATCATTATATCGATAAAAATATAAATAATAAAAATACTAATTTCATTTTAATAATAGTAATTAAAATTATTAACCATGAAAATTTTAAATAACGCAATAAATTACAAAATTTATTCATTTTAATTTTCGAAAGATATGAGGACTGTGCCGTTGCATGGGTGAAGCTGCGTGGGGTCTCCAAAATGCACTCCACTTGGGCGCTCAGTGACGTCAACTCAAAATTTTGGTTCAGGATTCAGCCCGAACCTCGACAAAAATTTGTAAAACCAAAGAAAATAATAAAATAAAAATAATAGATAGGTCGGGGTGTGACATGTTATATTTAATAATAATAATAGTTATTATTATTATTATTATTAATGTTTTTATTATTTTTATTAAATTGGGACAAAAATATTTGGTGTGAGTATGTATATATATATAATGTGTATATATATTAATGGGATAAATATGTATCTATATATATGTGTGTGTGTTGGTGTATATATGTATATACAGATGTGTGTGTGTGTGTGTTTGTGTGTGTGTGTGTGTGTGTGTGTCTAACATATATATATATATGGGTTAAATATATAGGTATATATACACATGTTCGACTATGTGTGTGTGTGTATAACATCTATATATATATAGGTTATATATATATATATTTACGAGTATGTATATATATATATGTGTGTGTGTGTGTGTAGGTGTGTGTGTGTGCGGGTGTGTGTGTATAAATGATTTTTAATATATTTATTTAATGCAATGTTAAATTATTTTATGAGGGAGAATTAAATAAATAAATAAATATTTGAATTAAGGGGGGTACTATACAATGAAGCAGGTATGAGTAATTCATGCACTATGCATGAATTAAATTATACATATAATAAAGGGTCTTGATGGAAATTAAATAAATTGGGAAAAAATAATAATATAAATGGATTTTGGAAGGTTTTTTGTGCAACTTATAGTGGATTGGAACCCATTATAACGCACCATCTCTCCCTCATGCCTCCCTCTCTCTTATACTCCTCTCTCTTTTATTATTATTTTTTGTTATTTTATTTTATTATTTTTCCCAAAACTTATCTCAGGAATATCTTCTCCGATATTGATCACCTTGAAGCATTTTTTGTGTCGTCGGTTTCATCTCAACGAGTAGAATTTTAAATCTAGTTTTATTTCTGAAGGTATCAAGGTTTTGGTGGTGTAATAAAATTCATATGTCAACCATTCTCGTCAATCATTGTTGCACCTATGGAAGGAATTCCTTGACATTAGTGCATGTTTTATATGGGTTATTTTCATGATTTCTTGGCATGCATGTGTATCCTGTGAGACCTATGTTTTATTATTGATCATATGAGTTATTTGTGTATAGATTTTGACTTGTTATTTATGATACCTATGATTTCTTGTTTTGCATTAGTATGGATTTTGATTATTATGTTTACTTCTTAACCTGACTTTATATTGATCAATCATTTTCATTATATATCATATATGCTATATTTTTCTCTACTGTAGTTGAGAATACAGGTTTGGACTATTTGGTCAGTATGTGAGATGTGACACTTGTATTGGTGAACTTTGGATGGCATGTGAGATATGAAACATGATTGAAAGCATGCGAGATTTGACACATGTTTGAGACTATCCTATAAGTGGGATGTGGTAGGCTTGGGTCCGCATGTACTTAGACTATTCCAGTCAGTGGGATGTGTCAGATGCTTTTGGCTATCTTCATAGGAGGTGTCTGATAAGATTTTGGTTGCCATGTGAGATTTGATGCATGCTTTTTGCTATCCACTCAAGATAGATGAGCTAAGAACATGGTTGTTAGCATGTAATTAGACTATCCTGACCGGTGGAATGTTTCACATTCTTAGGGATATCCAATCAAGGAGGATGTTTCTATTTGGTTGTCTATGTTTCGTCCAACATTGTGCCGATATAGGTATGTTTCTCACAGTATGGTGCCGAAGCATATAGAGTTAGTCCTTAAGGACCCAACATTTTTTGGTACTTGTGTGATATATTGTAGCTATGTATATACCTTGTTTACATTCATGGTATTCACTTTTATATTTTATGAACTAATTTTAAGGGTCATTGTTGGTGTCCTAATGAGTCTTTCACTCACACCCTACTCGGTGTGCTTTTAGACTTCATGAACAGAGACTCGATGAAGGGAAAGGGCCCTATGGTGGATAGTTTAGAAAGTGGAGTGGGAGGATGTAGTCATTTCTGAATGAAGGGTGGGATGTCTTCTACTACTTTAATTATTTACTAGCTTTACCTGAAACCATGAGTTTTATTCATTTATTCATTGTAAAACATGCATATCATATTTAGTTTCTACATCTGTTACTCTGAATATTTATTTATTATATTGTTTTTATTTTATTTTTACACTCTAATGGAGGGTATAGTCTCCCCATTGTTCCACTCAAAACCCTCACTACTAGTCAAAACCCTCTTCCATATAGGGAGGTGCACCTGAGGTCATGTTCCATTCTGGCTCAGACCTGGTGGCTCGGGTTGGGATGTTATAGCTAGGTCTATTGTTAGTGGTTCAACATAGGAATTTTTTTCTACCCTTTTATGGATAGTTTAAGGGAGTAGGCTTTGTTCCATGGAAATTGTAATATTGGTGGATTGATATTTTTAGGTATTCATATTTTAAAATAAAATTCATGTAGGGTTTTTTTCACTTATTTGTTTCTTTATATATCTCTCTATCTCACATTCTCTAGGCATGACTATTGTTTTGTGAGTGAGAAAGTGTTATTTAAGTGCATTAACTAGAGTATAACTTTTACTATGACTATTAGGTTAGTTATACTCTATTTTTAAAAATGGTTTTGGGTTACCTATTTCCATAATGAACTTAAGCACCAGATCATGGGAAAAGGGGAGTTTTGAAGAAAGAGAGTGAATACTCAAACTAAGAGATTCACTTAGACTCAACTATAATAACTTCATGATTGTTTATTCATTATTTTATATCTCATTATTTCATTAACCAACAATTACAATAACCTGGTACATTTCCTCTTTCATGATGTTCCAAAATCATTATCAATATTTGTTCTTTTAAAATTAAAAGTAGAAGTAGTCTTCTATCATCACATTTGGAATCTTAAATACAAAATTGAAGTTCCTTTTCCCCTTGTTTTTATGGATTTTACGTTTGGACATTAATTACATTTACAAATTTATAATAGTTTTAGTGATTTTTAATTTTTTATTATAAATTTATTAAATCATTTAGCCATGGGGAAGTAATAATGATTCATGGTCAATAATGTTTTTGGTGCTATTTTTAGAGATTTTTTTTCAGAACGAACTTTAATTTTACAGTTTGTACAAGTCTCTCTTTAATAGTTTTCTATTTTCTGATTTTTTTAGTATTATTTTAGCATAGTTAGTACTTATTATTTTGTACTCATGAATTTATAAATTGTTTTAATCCACAAGGAATTGAAAATTCTCTTCAAGTTATCAATACTAGATAATTGGATGCAGTGCCTCCTCAAGGAACCTTTCCATGGACTCCTTATCCAGAAAAAGATCAAGGGAAAAATAAAGGTCATTGAAGCATATCCAAAGATCTAAAACACTTAGGATCCCATGATAGAGGGATAGAAACTCCCACCTCTTCATTTCCATATTCATTTATGATTGAAAATCTATATGAAATTGTCTCTGAAAATCCTTGCATGAAACATTGACCACTTTCTGCTCTTTGAGATATAGAATCCACCATTGGAACATGGCTCCTCTAATATAACTTACTACCAATGGAACCCAATACTATATAATAGCCTAAATTAAACTGTAATATATATCTAATTACTCCAACCCACACTCTATCTCTAAATTAAATATACCCCCACATACTCTTCCAAGCTCTGACATCAGAACTCTCATGGTGTCCTCCTTTAAAACTCATCCACCTCAACTGAATCGACCCACTAACAGTCAACTGGATCATCCTATCACACCTCTCCAACATGAGACACACAAGGATTATGTTTAAAATCCATATCTATAATAAGTATGGAAACATATAATCCTAGTAGTATATAATTAAATTAAGAATAGTTCAATTGGGTTTATTTCAAATTTTCCCAATATCGCCCCAATTTAAACACTACCACGAAATAGTATGATGCATGTACCTCCCCTAAGTCTCTACACTAAAATCAATATTACCTCCCCTAAGGTTAAAAGTAATCTTAATATCCTTATTTCAGATCCTAGTGTTCCATAATCACTTATTTCCTTGATGGTCTCCCTTGATGCATCACAAGCTAGGTTTTAGTAACATTGTTTCTCTTTGATTCACATGGAATTCTTAGTAATGTCTATCTAAAAATTCCATACTAACTATCATCCATTGATATAATAACACTCATTAATGAACATAAACTACTATGAAACCCTCTTATTCCTATAGTATAGATGGGATTGAACCCTGAAACCCGCCTCTAATAGGCCATGGGATGGCGACTAGCACTGAGGGTATAAACATTCAAATGGGATATATTAGCCTCATAAATCCCAAAAAAAATATAAGATTGAACCCCCAATAAACCCCATAATATAAAATGAAACTAATATAATATAATACATTAATTTCATCAATAAAATATAGTCTCTAAAAAGAAACATTGAAAAGAAATTCCAATGGAAGTAACTCCAACCACTACTCTAAGATCTGATCTAATAATGTACAGATCGATCTCCAAACTCACCTTGGAATCCTAAAAATAGATTTTTATATATGGGATGAGCATACATGTATATTCAAAAATACCATCCTCAATACCACTCATTCAAATATAAAATAATAATACTAATGTTTTAGTGAATAAACAACTGAACCAACAAGCACATACCATGTCAACTAACACTCATCCTCACCACGGATCCCTCACCCAATATCACATCCAATTATAATAAGATAAAATCAAAATAATATGTCATTTAGGTACCCAAAAATTACTTCCCCGCTAATTTTTCTCTCTCATTCCACAACAACAGATGTCCTGGTCCTCCCAATACCTTCTAAAATCATGCCATAACACACCATATCTCATATCACAATCATGCCACATATCATAGACACATCATCATGATCACATATCCACCACCGTATACTATATCCCAACCATATATCATAGCCTCATAACATATATCCAACATATTAGGGTATCATTAACATGAATAAATCAACTATGTTCCATCCTCCTACCATTCATGACCCTCTCTATGTTTCATTATCACACTCCTATAACCAATCTAATTAGTATAACACATAACAAAACCTCAAGCCATTATATCCCATATGTTTATACTAATTGTGATCCATCACAACCTATATTAAACCTAGAAGGGAGAGTGTGCAAGAGAGAATATTCAACAATCCATTCCTTCTCCATTCTTGATATTAGGGGAAGACACCCAAAACCCAAAACATTTGGGCATTAATAATGTTATCCAACTCGAGTGGGGTGTGTATAAAATCACAATAAAATTTAAGTATAATACACCCATGCATAATCCTAACCAAAATATTTCACATAAAAACAATACTACCAAATCCCTTAAAATCACCATATTATTATCACCATAATCTAACATCGATGCCATTTACTATAACACAAACCACCCCCACTTTCCATACAAAACAACCACAATAACATTTCGTAATTTCCAATTAAATCATATCGTTTTATTATTTACAGATTTACCATTAACCAGCCATCTTATATTCATTATACTATTCATTAACCATATTTAATGAAAACCCATTATTTAATTAAGACCTATGGTCATTTCATCCTTTACTCATGCTTTTAAATCATAAATAATTTATTAATATCTACTGACCATTTGATTTCATTCCATATCCATTTCCATGTTTCTTATTTTCAACAAAATTCCCACATCACTAGGCTTATACAACACCCCCGCACACACACACACAAATGAACAACCAATACATCAAACTTTACATCATCCACACTAAAACTTACAACACTTTTTTTCATCCACCACCAGCCATGTGAACAGATACCAACCATAGTAAAATAGATTCTTTACCCACTACACAACCATTCCCACATTTCAATGAACACCAGTATCTCCAAATAAGGCTTCCATTTAACAAAATAATGGTTAAAATAAATAACAATGACTATATATAAAAAGAATAGCATTAAAACATAATAAACATTATCTTATTTATTCCTTTTATGAGGACTAGTTGTGGCCAACATGAACATCATCACCATTTTATAGATTTTCCAAACAGCTCATTCAATACCACCTTTATATAGTTATACTTTTATGAGAGGTAATTACATAAGTTTAATCATAGAAACCAAAATATTTCTTAATGTGGAAAATAAAACCATAGCTGAAATAAAGTCTAAAGCGAAAAAGAAAATCCACAACAGTAAATTTTGACAAGATTTATTAAAATATAATAGAAAATTAAAAAACATGTGTTATTATTTTCTCCTTTGATTTCATAATTAATGTTATTATCTTTCTTAGGTTTATTAATTCCATTTACCCAGTTGAAACCAATAGCAAGATAATTACATAATTTACAAAAAAAATAAACGGTTAGCCCTCAATTCCCTATCTCAGTGTAGAGATTCCATGACTTACTATACAAGGAATAAAAGGGGGAGTATTTGCAACATCTGGTAACCCTTATAGAAATAAAATAAATACCATTTAAGGGTTCATATCTAGTCAGGTTGGGTTCAAAAGAAGAAAAGGGATCCTTAACCAAGGATGACATCATGTATTATAAAAATACAAATACATGAAACACTTAGTGATTATCCCAAGTGTTTTCTCATTTTAAAATCCATTTCAACCCTCTAATTTCCATTTAAATGAGGTATGATAATCATCATATATTTAAATTTAAATTTATCTAAATTTATGGATTAAATATCCTATAGGTAAATTAATTTGTTTCATGTAAAAAATTTCTAAATTTTAAGATTTTTATAATTTAAAATTGGATTTTTAATCATAAAATATGATTCTAAATGAAATATAAAAAATGAGTATTTTATCAAGGGATGACTCTTACGTTTCTATATTTTAATTTTACATTCCATGGTTTACCAATCAATCAATATATCAAATTATAGAAAAAATTACGCTTATGAAATAGTAAAAACTCTTAAAAAATCAAAAAGACTCTTGAAATCTGAAATACTCTTATGAAATTGAGAAAATAATCCTGAAAAATAAGGAAAAAATATTATGGAGTTGAAAAATACTCTTATAAAATTGAAATATTATTACAAAATTATAGAAAGACTCTTATTTTGGGTATATTTACTCTTAATATTTATAGGAATGACTCTTATAGTTTATCACATAATCCTTATGAAGTCCAAGGACTCTTACAAAATCTAAAAAAGGACTCTTATATAACCTTTTATGAATACTAAATTTGAAAAATTGAAAAAATCTTCAACATGGGGGTCATTTCCATGGGGGTCAAAATCTATTATTCATTCTAGAATTAAATAAAATGAAAAAAAAACTCAAAGAAGAAAAATTACATTAGAAATTATAGATTCACTTAAAAACATTCATAATCAATTATCCCAACCTTAAATCCCTAATTAAAATGTAATTAATCTTTTCTAGCCTCCAAGAATGATAGTAAACATTCCCTAGGATCCCAATACACTAAAGAAATAACAAAGGAAATTTTTTGAGGGAAACCAAGGACCTCACATGAATACATCAGGTCTAATAGGGCCATTATAAAGTGAAAGGTTATCTTTTAAATTTATAATAAGTTTTTGTATAAATTTTTTTATCCAATTAATATTAAAAAAATATTGGGGATGACTTCAGAGAAGGAAGAGTATATTTTTACATCATTCTTTAACAACCAAGATGATGGTGGGGTAAATCATGATGTTGACTTTCACTAGTGAAAGAACTCAAGTGTAGGTATTAAATAGTAGGTTGTGGAGTTTATGTAAAGGCGGAATAATGTTTGAAAAAGTGGATCTATATCAATTATAATTTTAAAATCATTGATAAAAAGTATTTTTTCTATGTGAGGATATATTTAGTGCTGAAAAAATAACTTTTTTTAGAACTCTATAAAAAGTACTAGGAAAATATATTCTTTTCTTATAGAAATAATAAATAGTTCCTTTTATCAGTATAATAATTCTAGTATTTATAAAATGACATTCTCAATTATAGATTTTAACATTAATAAAGGGGTGTTTTTATCTACACTCAAAAACCATGCTTTGAGAAAAAAATGATATTTCTTGGTAATTTTAAAATAACATTGGGGATAAATATTTCTTATTTCTGATTTTCAATTATCTCTAAGAAAACTAAACGTTTTTAGTATTTTCTTAAGGGAATTGAGAAATATATGTATGATTTTATCAATTTTTTAGTAATAAATCTAAATTTATTGAGGCTTTTGATTTGAAATTTGAAGAATTCACAAAGACTATCTTATAATTTATACAATGAATTATCTATTTTAATATTCCAAAGAGTTTTTTTTAATCTTATCAAGTTAATGAATTTTCAACTTATCCAAGTGATGTAACAAAAGGGATATTTCTAGTTTTTTTTAACTTGAAGAAATTTTTTTGGCATTAATTCCAAACTTCACATTAGTTTTTTGATTACTTCCTTCTAAATTAATCTTTTGAATCATGAGTTTAAATTCATTTCTCCATTTTTTAGATTTATTATATTATCCTTTAAGTACATTATGTCTACTTTTTATTTGAGATTTAATTCATACACACAACCAACATTCATCTCTATTATCATCCTTTAATATATTTTAATTGCTTTTCTTAATGATACATTAAATGGAAACTATTTTTACTTAGTATTGGGATCAAAAGTTATTGGTATAAAAATCATTTAATGTTATGGGTAAAAGAATTACATGAGGTTTTAGGTAAAAAATTCTTATTGTGTATATAGACATTTTAATTCTTCAAATTAAATTTATTGTGGTTGGGGATGATTCCAGGAAGATATAGTAAATGATCACGTTGATTTTAAACATTTATAAACCCTTATATTATTTATTATTATATTTTACTTTACACCTCATTGTCACATCAACGTTGATGTAGATAAGTCAGAATGATTCATATGACCATTGACATTACATAATTTTGAATCATTACAAAGATAATATTTCTATTTGTAATATTTACATTATTTAATTATTTTATTCACTATTTTGTTATATCTAAAAAACTTTTATTCATTGGAACCCCATGGTTGAAAAAGTAAATTAATTAACAGAAATATTGTACTTTTGAAATCCATCTATTTATTTATAACTTATTTATATTAATTTTTACTTTTTTTGATTATATTTCGTATACTCTGGTTATTTATTTATGTTGTGAGTGGGTATCCTACACCCAAATACTTTATATAATTTTATTACCATTAAATTTGTACATTTTGATATATACATGTGTTTACATTACCATAATAGTATAATTACTTTTTAATGTACTATTTATATGGTAATGTTCTTAGATTACAAGTTATATCAAAAGGTTATAGAAATTATCAGGCAATAATGAGAACCTAGAGATACCATAACAGTAATATTAAACTTATACCATATGGTCTAGATACATCATACTAACAGGACACAGATGATGTGTGACTATCAAGTGTTAGGGACTCATAATCATTGAGACTTCTTCTCATGAAGCATAAACTTGATGATCTAAAGTAGGTTAGATCATTAGGACTGACCTGCCAATAGGAACACCATATGTTTCAGGTTTCATTGGTTGTTTCTATATGCAAACATATGTATTGGTCACCTGACTATATATTATTATCATTATGTACCATTTGATTATATACTTTGGTGGAAGATAAAAACTGGGACATTTATATCATAATAAGGTATCTTTTATTGGGTGTTCCATTGGTGGTATGATATTGATTTAATAATCAAAATAGAATTTAGCACTTATTAAAGGAATTGATATCTAAGACCCAGTCGATCAGGATGGTAATACCTTCTCTAAATCCATGTCCATGGTAGAATAAGGTAAGTCCATATAGTATGGTCAATGAATAATAATGTAAGACATGGTGACGACACAAAGTGTGCATCTTATTTTATGAGGTGTTATGAGACATAGAGACTGTATTATGTGATCTGTGTTCATATGAAAGGTTTTCATTTCTATGACTATAACTCATCTCTTTAGGGGAAATGATGGGTTTCTAAACTCCACTCATGGTATATGATAGTTAGTCACTACTATCGAGATAAGGTCCTAGAGCGACACACACTTAAAGTATTCAAAAGTCCGGCCTATTCTTATGGATAGGAGTTTAGGAAATAGTGGGCCCCACCATGGGGTTCGTGTGATGTTTGAGTTTGAATGGTCACTATGAAATAAATAAATTAATATTATTAAAGTTTAGAATAATTGGTATTGAATTTATTTATTAATATTATTGACAAATGATACAATGAATACATGGAAAAATATTTAATGAATGAATATTATTTTAATAGTCAAGGTTCATTTAATATTTTTGGGAATACCAAGTCGATTTAATAGGTCACTTTTATTACATAATATATTTATCATATTATTAGTAAATGATAAAAAAGATAATGATGTTTATGGCATGGTTAATAGGTTATATGATGTTGTTTATGGATTATTTAGTATGTAATATATATTCGGGGGCCATGGAATCATTTCTGGGTATTTTAACTTCACTATTTAAGAAATATGAAGCTGTAATTTGAGGTATTATTTTTCCAATAGAATTTGAGAGTTCCTATCTCATATCTCATACAACCTAGAGAGAGAAGCACTTTGTTCCAAGAATTGATCCAAGTTCTTCTTTTAAGATCAAAGGAATGGAATAACAGTAATTATTGGGACATCGAATTCATCATCAATTTTCCAAGATGGCACCTATATATCAATGATTGGTATACCCAAAGACTTTCAAATTCTGTATAGATAATATATAGGGTTATAACATCAGTTACATTGAGAAATGGTCACCAGCATCGAATTGTATTCACCAACATCTTCAAATAGAATGATTATTTTTTTATTTAATTTTGTCATTAAATCCTTTCACATGGGAACCTAAAGTTTTTTACCGAGATGCACGTCATCAGTGAGGAATTTTTTACATCGAATCAGTGATAAATTTTTTTAAAACTTCAGTTTATATTCATTTAATGTGGGACCTGGTACAAATAATTGGTATCAGATAAAGCACATGAATATTTAATCCTATAATAAATTAACTTTTCAGTAAATTAATGTAAAGGGAGTTTTAAAAATCTCATAGTAATGGATAATTCTTTGATATGATCATTAATGTCCAAGTTACAGTCATTTGAAGTTTTAAAATGGATTGGAATTGTATTTTGGTCATAATTAAAAATCAAAGAACATATATTTTTATATGTTATAATTTTACTTGGTTTAATGGGTGGTTTAATTTCTTCATCATCTCCATCTATATAGTTTTCTTGAATAGTGTTTTCTGGGAAGGGATATTAATAACACATGATTGTGGAATTTCACAAAAAAAAGGTCAAAGACTATATTTGTAATATTTATAAAAAAAGAAAAAAGAAAAAAAAGGAATATGGGGAGAGAATGAAAGGTTCCATCCAAGACATAAAAAAGGTCAATGGGGGTTGCTAAAGCCACACCCCTGAATCTAACCCCCTAAAGTGGAGGCGCTTTTGTCCCATTTTCCTGACATAGGCGGGTGACAATCAATGTTTTAATTTTTTTAATAACATGGGGTGGTTGTGTTGCCATTTCCCCATCCTCTAACCATAACCTCTCATAGCGTGTAGAAAACCAAACACCGACCAACCAAGCAACCATACCAGGTGGGTCCTGTCCCAGCCACTCAACCCCTTCTGGGTCTAGAAATGGCCGAGAACCCTTTTTTAGACATTTTTTTGCAACCCAAGGGGCTCAAAATCATTAAAAAAATTCAAAAATTAAGAAAAAAATTAGAATTTTTTTAAAAAAAAAATCAAGGACCGTGTAATTTATAATTTGATAATGGAAATTATATTAAGTTATTTTAATTCATTTTAATTACCCTCAATTTTAATTTTTCACAAATTTAATTTTATTACGCATTTATTATGCATATTGAATGATTTTGAGCATCAACCAACCAATATATGTTTTAAATTTATTTTATTTTATTTTATTATTATAATTCTTGTGATGTTTGTAATAATTAATTAAAAATGATGGTTTGTGCATTTTCTTCTTCTCTCATTATATGTATAAGGGTTTTCATGCTCATAATTAATGTTATTAATTTTTATTTCACATTCCTGAGTTCTCATCACCTACATGTGAATATACATGTATTATGATAAACATGAAATCATATGTAGACTATATCATTATCTGGTGAAGTTCCAAATGAGATGTGGATATGTTGAATAGGGGTGCAAGTTACGACGCGAGTCGGACACGGCTCAAGTATTCAACCCCGAGGGTCACAGTTGATCCATTTATTCTCAATTGAAACCCCAATAGTAAATACTCAAGATTAGTCATGTTATTTATTTATTTATTCATGATTTATTATTATTTTATGATTGTTCATACTTACACAATCACATAGAATAAAGAATGAGCATGCATAAATAAAAGAAATTAATACATGATAAATGTTTTTATATTTAATGAATTTTTAATTAGTGAGTGTTATCAAATAGTATGATCATATTAAATATAAAATGATTTCATTTATTGATTAATAATAAAATCCCTCAAAGAAATATTAAGAAGTAGCACCTTCCTTCGCTTGAATTCAAACAAAATCCGGTGTATAAGGTACTTACCATCCCTAGTTGAGGGTGCATCCTACTACTGGAGTGTTCTTATAAAATAAATAAGTTGAATTAAATAAATGTGGAAACAAATAAATTGTGACACCTATATATATTTCAAAATAACACTATGCTTGATATTGTATACGACAAGCAACATCGAGCTTAAACAAACCATGAAATATTATTATTTAAATATGACTGTTATAACCTAATTGTTGAATTGGAGGGTATGAATAGGATTAAATTAGTTATGAATTATATATATATATATAAAGGTACTACTCAATACTGATGTATTTATTAATTCTTAGAAAATATACATTCAATTTTTAGTAAAGTCATATTATACTTCAAAAATATGTTTCCTTCAGAAATGATTTTTATTGATTTTTGTGAGAAAATATTATATTCAATTTTTAAAACTTTTAGAAAATTTATTTGATAAAATAATCCTAATTTTTAAAATCATCATTTAAACATTATCTTAGAGTTATTTTTTGATAATATTCTAAAAAGATTGATTTTTTATGAATAGTAAAAAATACATTTTTTATGGAAAACCGTATTTTTGTTTCAAAAATTTGAAAAAAATAAATAAATTATTTATAAGTAACATTAGTTATATTATTTTATGATTCATGTAATTAATTTCATTGAAATCAATTTTATGATTGAATTTGGAATAAAAACATTTTTTATACTTAAAAAGCATTTTTCTGATAAACTGTTTTTCGTTGTATTTTAAGTTTTTATTTTAAATTAATTTATGCCACTTGTATAAATTTAATTTGATAAATTTTTTTCCATATTTTTAATTTTAAGGTTCAAATTTTGTAAATGGGCCCCCTTTATTTTTAGGCACTATGAATAGTAACTGTGGTAAAATTTATCACCTCAGTAAAGGGTAAATCGGGTTAATCTAGGTTAAAGCTAAGTGTTATGGTCACCATTTTTTATATTAATTATTATTTTATAAAGTTAATTCAACCATTATCACTTTAGGATCTAAAATTAATTATTTAAGGGACACTTCTCACCAAAAATGACCTATATAATATTTAAAGAAAAGAAAAATACAAAATGTCACTCTCTTACATTTAAATATCTCTTATGTGTTAACATTGCGATAAAATAAAGTTTTTTAAAAATATTATTGGTTATTTTTATAATAAGGAAATTATTTTAATTATGGTGATTTATTTATAATTTTTAGTGATTATATAATAATATTAAATTCCTACACAACGTTGACACGGTATTTATAAGATTAATAGAAAAATAAAATAAATGGTATTAAAAATATTTAAAGTAATATAATATGAGTAATTTATAGAGTTCCATGAATTTTATAGATTAATATAACATATTAGTGATTTATTAAAGGATTATATTAAAATTATATCTTTTTTTTGTTTCTTTAAAGTCAAATTTAATGAATAGTACCAAAAATGTCATTAATGATATTTTATGAAAATAATATTTTATTAAAGTATTTAAAAAACATAAAAATATTTAAATAGTACATGGGGATAATATATTATAAAAAAATGCATAATTTTTCCATTTATGGGCCAATTTTTACCTTATAAGTAAAAATATAACCCTTTAAGAGTGAAAAACTTGTTATTTTAGTTAAGGTTAAAATAGGTTAACTAAGGGGTGAAACCAAAAGATAAGGTTTATAAAAACCACTTAAACCTTTAAAATTTTTATTATTTGATGAAATTTAAATCATATACTACCTTATATTCAAATATCTATCCTTTTTGAAGCATTATGCTTTGGAATAACTTTATTATATTTTTAATCTTTTAAGAAATTTCAATAGTGCCCCTCCCCTCACTTATAAAAGGACACCCCATACCTCTATTATTTACACCACTTTTAGAAACCTAGATCAACTAATACCTGATAATTTATATTCTAAATTTCCTTATAAATTTTATATAGGTTATTTTTTTCCCAAAATACAAACCCTAGGATCCATAAGAAAGGATCTAAAGGAGGCCTCCTGAAGAAGAGGTCATCGTATTACCCTACCTCTTTCAATTTATTTATTCTTATAAATATTATAAATATATAGTATTTATAATAAAATAATAAATTAATTATCCTAAATATACTGAAATGTTATTATGATTATGAAACCACCATTATCCCCCCTCTTTTCCATCAAATGGGAAGTGAAATTATCACGCGTGCATACGTATGACTTACCATCTCCACAAAGCGATATAATTCATTTTTCATCACCATATTTTATGGATGGGTATTACTAATGGTTTAATGTTTATATATGATATTTATTAAATAATTATTCTCCTATAATTATAATATTATATCTACCTTCTTATTCTTTGATCTGTTGGAAGACGATTAGATTGCTCGTGCGTACATGTGGACTACCACATCCATGAAGCGATATGATTCATTTTTCATTTACTATTTACATGTATGGTAATAAGGATATATTTAATGACTATATATAATATATATGAGATAATAGCAATTATATAAAGTTGAATTTTTATTTACCTTTATTTTGTTCCATCCATTGAAAAGTGAAAATAATGTTCATGTGTATGTACGACCTACTGTCTCCATGAACCAAGTAATTCATTTTTCTATCTCTTCCTTTTATGTATAACTATCTCAATATTTATATAATTAATATATAGTATATTTATATAAATATTAAAATTTTATAGATTATGGAACCATGATCAAAGTATATGAACTAAAACTACTGAACTAAAACATACGTGGAAAACGAAGCAGTTATCACATAGACAAGTGATTTTAATAAAGAATTGTTAGTAAATGGGTAATAAAAGGTTATAAGTGGTATAATATATATTATTAGGGTTTTTTCATAGATTTATAATTAATTTATATTTATTATATGTGATGTTTGAACACGTACGAAGGAATCCAGACCTGAGGTGAGGGTTATTCATCTCAAATTATCTTCTTTAGGATACTTATTATATTATAAACCTATATTATTTTATGAGGTGTATCTACTGACCATTTGATATTTTATATCACAAATGTATTTAAATTTATTGTATTTAATTTTTCATTTTAATTTATTTCTTTCATGGTGGTTTGATTCAAAAGTTACCAAATTGGTAAGGGTTTATTTTACAATGCCATTATTATTCAGGATTGTTTATGTTTAAGTCCATGTTGGGGGAATTATTTGATATTTTTACATTAAACACAATATAATTTTTTCTAATATGGTTATCTCTTTAAATTAAAATTTTTCCTTTCATTTTCCTCTCTTTAAGTACTCAATATACCAAAATAATTTTTTTATGGAAAACCTACTTTATTTTTCTACTTAGCTAAAAAAAATTTTATTCCATATCCATATTTTCATTAAAAAAATTAATTTTTTTTTATTATTATCCAATGATTTATTAAAGAATTTTTTTCCCATGTGTTATCTTTAAAAAATGGTTTAAAACAAGTCTTATAGTCTTTTTTTGAATGATGTGCTTTTTTATTTTTCTTGAAAAATCTTGAAAGGAATGTTTTTTAACTTATGCAAAATGAATAGAATTTACCATTTTCAATAACACTAAATTATTTTTAGATTCCTTTATAACTTTCCATGAATCTTATCAAAGAAATTTTTTTCCTAATATTTGGAAATTTTTTAAATGTTATTTTCAAAGTGAAACATGTATTTTCCTCAAGAATGTTTTTAATGAGATTTTCTGGTATTTTTATTCATCAATGATATCAAACCATTATTATACTTCTGCTCCATTGAGGATATGTTGTAATGATACCATCCTTATCCTTTATCTGGATGGTTTATGATTATTTTTACTGGGAAAATTATTGACATTCCATATTCTATTTCTTTGAATATGGACAGTTATTGATTTTTAAGGCATGTTGATTTAGTTATTTATTTATTCATATAATGAATGTATTAGACTTATTAAGTTAAAATTGGGGCCTAAAATTACATATCCCCTCGATTTATCGATGGGAATAATGAGATAAAATAGATTTGTTATTTGTATGAGGACTTACCCATTTATATAGATTTCTTAGCATGAGGTTTTGATGATATTTTTTGATTTCTTGGCTCAAGGCCTCAATGGTAAGTTTAATATGTCCATATTTATACATTCCATCATTATGAAATTAGTTATTAATGTTCATGTGATTATTTGAATAGTTATGATATCCATGGATAAGTTTCAAGCTCATGTGATTATTTATATGGAATTATTTGATCATCATTTATTCTGGTCATCTTATTCTTAATGCTCATGTTATTAATTAAGAGACATGTTTTTTCAATTATTTACCTTGGCATATTGACTATTACATATTTATTCAAGATATATTCTATTGTATGTTACTATTACTAAGAATCTAAGCTCACACTTTATTTATTTTCCTTCCCAAAGATACCAGGAAGTGTACTATGAATAATATGAAAGGATATGCTAGAGAAAATAATGATCTTCTCAGAGAAAATACTTTGTTGTTTTTATGTTTTCAAATATATGTGATACTTTATGTATGTATCTATTTTACCAAGACTAATAAATTATTAGATCTTTTGGGATGTGATTCCTTGTATCTAGGGCCAATGTAATAAATTAACCATTGATTATGGATTACTAGGGTTAGGATATTTAAAATTTATATTGGAGAAAGTTTAGTAGAAACCTTGAGAACTAGATTTAGAAAAATATAGATTGGGTAACATAACCCTATAACTAACATTGTGGATAATTCTTAGTACATGATAAAATCCTAAAGTTTTGGTAAGGTATAGATTATGTGGTTTTCCAAGAAATTCATTCCTTTATGTATACTACAAGTAGATGTGGTTTTTGGATAGATGCGTCTATGGCTAATAACACCAAAAAGAGTTTGTCAAGAATATATTGGCCCTCATTGTGGTGCAGGTGAGTATTCCCTTACTGCACACCTGTTTTGACACACCTAGGGGATATGCTTGGGTTAATTTACATTTTATTTATGAACCATTATAAACTATTTGAATAGATGATCTCTATGAATGACCTAGGTTAAAACTAAGGTGTCTTAGATTGAAAATAAGGTGTCATGGTTTAGATATCCTATAAATTATTTTCATGATTATGTGCTTTCCTGTTATGATTATTGTTGCTTATACCATGCTTTTTGGATTCATTCAATGGCTGGAACTAGAAGGAACCATGTTAACATTGAATGTGATGGACAATGTGGAGATTATGAGAAACCAAATGAGATAATGGCAGGAGTGAAAGATATTTTTATTATTACTAATCAGTCATTATGATATATGATTAACAGCTTGTACCTTAACATACTCTTGGACTCACTAAGGAAGATAAGGGTGGAGTTTTCTAAAAGCTCAGATAGTGAAGATCATAGAGGAAATAAGGCTCAATTTTATTCATGTTAGAATTGTTTAAAGAGAAACCCTGGGGAATGTCACAAAGGAAGGGGAATATATTTTCAATGTGTAAATTAAGATCATAGAGAAATATACCACCAAATATTTAAATGTATTATGTGTGTAGAACATGTGAAATATTCGATTTAATGCCCTAATCCCAGGGTTAACTCTTAGACCAATGAAGTATTTTTTCCATGTCAATCATTGAAATGGAAGGATTGAAGTGCTTATGTTTTTGGATTTTATAATTATGTTTTAGAAGTGTTATATCAATGATTTTTTGGTAATTATAATCATGAAACGTTTAAGGATTTCTCTGTAGTAATTTTTATTTAAGGATTTTAATGCATATTTTGAATGGTATTGATGACCTAGAAGGGTGATTTAATTGTAAGGTGATATTTTATGGAAAAACACATGATTTAAGGAAAGATAGCACTTAATATATACATGATATTGAGATAATAATGTTTAGTTGAGATAAATATATGATTGATATTGAATTTAGTATGATAATATTGATGAAATTGGAATTGATTAGTGGTTTTATGGTATCTTTTCTAAAGTTTATTGTATTTTTGTATTTATGGAATATATTCAATAATATAATATTTTATTTAAGGAGTAAGGAGAGAGTTAATTTTTTTTAAGTATACATGTTTTCATTAATTTTTTATGGTGATTTACAGTATTACCATATTTTTAAAGAATGTATGATCAAATTATTCACATATTTGGTATGTTACATTAAGAGATAATTTATGTTGTGTGGGGAAATAATGCTAAGTTGATTTTAGAAATTTAGTGAACTTATTTTTTATTTGATTTGGTAAAAAATATTTTGGAAGGGTCTTGTGGTTAACTATTAATGGAATGGATTAAGTTGAACTTTGGTTTTTAGTGTTGAGGATTTAGAGATTAATGTATTATAATGGAAAACAATTATAATCATTTTTCTTTTGGTACATATTTAGGAACATATGTAAAGACTTTTCATTATTTTTTGGATCTTATGATCCTTTAAAAGTCAATTTCAGTGATTTAGGTGTGAATAATTCATTTTAAATATTCATTTCTTAGAGTAAGAGATAAATTTGAAATTGAACAAAGCAAAACTGAAAGAGTAAATTATGATTATAAAATATAAATATATCAAGAAAATATATTTTTTATGTTCTCCATAATGATAGTAAAATAATCCCTCAAATTTTGTAAAAGGATCTCGAAATAAAAAATTCATACTTTTACCTTCATTTATAATGAATCAATAGTCTTTTAACCCACCACAAATTTATGGCTTTGTGGTCGTTAAATTTTTCCTTACCATATTTTCACTTCCCACTCATGTTCTCCTATTTTTAAACCTTTTTTTGTGTTATTTTAGATGAACTTCATATTTATATTTCCTTCTTTTAAAGAGGAAGTTTTATTAACCCTTTTTATGATGTGGGTTTTGAATAAAGGTATTTTTAAATTTTAAACCCTTAATTTCTAAGAAAAAGTTAAAATTTTTGTGTTAAATTTTTCAAAGGTGGTAGAATGTGACACCCTAATATTTAAAAAAAATGCTATGATTGATATCATATACGAAACTCAACACCAATCTTAAACAAACCACAAAATATTATTATTTAAATATGACCGTTATAACCTAGCTATTGAATTGGAGGGTACGAATAGGATTATACATATTATGATATATATATATAAGTCCTAATCAATACCAATGTATTGATTAATTCTTAGGAAATAAATGCAATATCTCGGCTTAGCTTACCATCAAACCGCTAGCCGGAATAGTGGGTCACATGGCCTCAAGCGCATCTCCCCATACTCCAGAGGCTGCCAACTAGCAGGGACGGTCTCAAGAGGTGATAGTGGGGATATTATACCCTCATATCAGAGATTTCATTGTGGTATAACAGTATATAAATAGAATACATGTCAGATGTAGTAAATAAAAAAATAACATAACAACATAAGAATAATATATTCAATTTAATAAAAGTGTCCAATGCTAGTTTATACAAAAGATGAATGCATGACATGGTAATGTTACAAAAATTAAATCATTAAAAAATATATCATGTTACATTACAAGAATCGAATAAAGAAAAGATAACAAATCCCCATGGGTGATCTCTATAAGCATCCCAAACTCCATCTCAGTCTTTTTCTCCTACCTCTGTGGTACAAGAAATACAACAAACAACCTAGATCCTACAAATATAAGGTCTAATCGGGTACCAAGGGTACCCGAGTAGGGTGTGAGATAAAATCTCGCCAGGCCTACACCCACTATGTATAGCCTATTCTAGTATAATATAAATTATACAGTGTGCAGGTATAGAAGAATAACAAAAAAACTAAAAGAATAAATAAACACTCATCTAGGTTCTTAAGGTACAGCTGACGGTGATACCTGCTTCACCCCTTAGACAGTATGTATGATCATGTCAATTTTATATATACACATATATATATAGTAGTATATATATATTGGTAGATATATTTTGGGGTGGATCGGGACATACCGCAACCATCCAATTTAAGGGGAGCTCTCACGGTCTACCCCTAACCCAGGTCCAAGAGCCCTTAGTATCTTAGCCTCCAAGTATTATATTTATGTTGGTGTGGATCAGTACATACCTCCATCAACTAATTCCAAGAGACCTCTCATGTTTTTCCCCTAACCCAAGTCTAATATCCCTTAGTCTCTTGGACTCAAAGCATTAGATTTATGTTGAGGTGGATCATGAAATACCACCGCCATCCAATTCTAGGGGAGCTCTCACAATCTACCCCTAACCCAATACCAAGAGCCCTTAGTCTCTTGGAATGGAATCATATTTATTTATCAAATTCATAAGTGGAATGGGGTAAGAATTCCTCCCACCCATAACATATATATAATTGGCACGAGGTAAAATTTTCTCCCACCCATAAACATACATAACTAGCATGGGGTAAAACTATCTCTCACCCATAAACATACATAACTAGCATGAGGTAAGAATGCATACCACCCATAATCATATATATATATATATATATATATTTAATGGGTTAATAATTCCTTATTCCCATAAACATATATATATATATAACAATGCATAAAGAAAATCCTTTTATGCATTTCAAATTAAGAAATATCTCAGGCTTGGTCATATTCATATACAATTCACCATATGAGACATAGACCTCTCATGCATGTCATTTATCAAACCCATATAAGGGTGTTATACCATTCATTAAAACCATAATTCACATTTATAACATAATGTATAAGGCAATGCCTCTTATGCATATCAATAGCCACGTTCAATTTCCATTTCAAAGAGAAATTTCATTTAAACCATTTGGTACAAGGAAAGAAATTCATTATGACCAAACCATTTAATCAAGGAATTATATTTATTTAATTCATCTTATTCAATTTCATCCCACTAAATTTTCCTAAACATGGAAAATTTATTTAAGGTGCAAGTTTCGTAGACATTTTAATTGAAGGACTCCACTATCTCATTTAATCCATCCTAATCTAGGTCAATCACCTTAACTGATTCAAGAACTCAACTAAGACAAGGAAATACCATTTATATACCTAGGGGTCATGTTCAAGGAATGTTTTATGGAAAAAAATCAATTACCCACTTGGGTAATTCCAATTATAAAAGGACCAAGCACCCATGGGGTGTCTTGGGATCATTGAAAAACATTTGAGACAAGGGTAACATCATTTAAAAAGGAAATCTATTCAGTTTATAAAATAGGCTAAAGTCCAAAAAATTCCATTTGTCAATCATAGCTTCAAAGCACAAGAAACATCAATGGAACAATCTAAGAATAAATTTCTACCCACTACTTTTTATCTTGAAGGAAGCGCACCTCTGTTAGAGGGGTTTTATTATAAAATTTTCACATTTTTATTCAAAAATTCATTTATCTCATTTAGAACTTTATTCAAGAATCATACTAAATTTTCATTTAGTCTAAGAACCCTACTATATTAATTTAAATATAAGAAAAGTGCAGTAAGAAATTTAATTAATTTAGTCTTTAAATTACAGGAAAAGAAAAAGGGACCCTACCTTAGAGAGGATCCAAGCTGAACACTTCAACTCTTGTGAAAACTGGTGGTGACCACTCGAAACCACCCCACACTCGCACACACATACCTTCATATATATATATATACATATATATATATATATTCCTTAACCCAATGCACATATTCCTTATTCCATGAAGGGATATGTACATGGAGGATATATATTTATATATATACATACCTAAGTATATGGGTGAGATCCTTCAAAATTGATCAAAACCCACTAAAAACAAATATAGATACTCAACACTACAAAAAAACCTAAATTAAATAGGAAAAAAACAAATAGCATGTTTAAATATTACCCCAAATCAATGATGGTGGACTAAATCAACCCAAAATGCCTCTCCTTTAGCAGTGGTTGCTGGAGCTTGAACAAAAAAGACATGATGGACCTTCCGTATAACCAAACATCGGAAGAAACAAAGAAAATCAGATTAACCCTAACCTAGGGTTTTTGCTGAGCTACACCAGGTGACAGAGAGACCTAAATCGTCCGAAGTGAATGATAAGGAGGAAGAATGCCTTACCTCATGATGTCAAGTGATAACCATGAAAGAATTAGGAGAAATGGTGAATATAGAGGGATCTGGGTAAGGGGGTCATCGTGTTTAAATGTGGAATCCCATGGGGGGGTGTGTCGTGCGGGTATAGAGAGGGAGGAGAGGTGTGTTTAGGTTTTTATTTATTTTATTTTAAATTAAATTAATTTAATTTGATATTCAATATAGATCATTATGCATGGTTTGGACCACACGATTTAGAAAATTGTGCACTAATCGTGCACCCTTTATTAAAAACCTAGGGCACCCCACACGATTTCCTAACCATCTACAAACTGTGCAGTGAACAATTTTGAGGTACTGCCTCTGCCACTAAGTGTGCAGGCTAGGTGCATAGTTTGTAAAACCATGAATAGCCCATGTGATAGCCTTTTAAACCTAAAAAATAGTTGTACAATTTCCTGTTATGGTTTGTACAGTTTCAGACAAATTGTGTGCCCTCTAAAGGTCCTTTAAAATATTCTTTTCTCAGTTTGGTGCTCCTAAAACTCATCAAGTTGCCTGGGGAAGTTATCGATCCTTCACCCAAGTCCAAAAACATTACATTAAAGCAACACAACTCATAGAATTGGGTTTTGAATCTTTTTTTAAAATTCAATCCATCCAGTAAATGAAAAAAATTAAAAAACATTCACATTTTGATCAGGTTCAAAACACAGATTTTTACAACCTTCCCACCTTAGAACTTCTCATCCCCGAGAAGCCTTCGGGAGTAATGTAAACATCACAGTTTCTACAAGGGTTGTGAGACTTTGGTCAAATGGTTGCATTTTGTTTCCAAACACTCAATGCACCTTTAAGAATTATTTTAAACACATGGCACAAAAACCACTAAGACTCGATTTAACACTTTGTTTCCAACTGAAACACTAATAAAATTCTTACATGATTTCATTTAGCTAGAGACATGATCACATCATCATCTAATTAAACATCTTGCAAAAATCTCTTCCCACATAAGGCTTTAAAACTAAAAGGCCAATTCCAAGCCATGGTTCAACCCACTATTGGAATTACCTTACAAGAACACCTATAAGCATTATAACAGAACTTCTTGTTTGATTTCAAAAATAGTTAAAATGATTGATTTCCATCAACCTCAAAGACTAAGTCAAGTTGGATGTTCAAAAAAAGCACTAGCCGATACAAACTGCATTCGTATCCACAAAACAACGTGCCAGAAGATGGTCTTTCACTGACCATGAACATTAAACAAGAGAGGAAATAATCAAGACTCTTTCCCAATTATTCAAGAAGATGCTCAGATTAGACATCTGGGGTTTTATAAATAAACTATAATGCCTTCTCTCAAGGAATATCTCATTCACTAAGAACATGTCTGCCGAAGTACATACATGAGTTTTGGTGATGTTCCTGACCAATCCGTGAAGGAAACCATGCATCTAGCAAGCAACATGAAAAGAGAACCACCCAAAAAGAGAAAAAGCTTTTAAAGATTTAGTGTATTGTAAGACTGATGTTGTCTTAGTGTATTCAATATGATGTAAAGATAGGGGACATGATCGTCACTTAGTAGAATACACAAAGAGTTTTTTCACGGTTTCCAGTCAATCTCACCCGACTACTGGAAGGAAGAAAGGTCAAACCACCATTGTTCAACTTGCATAGAAACAAACTTGGCTTCACCTACTAAAGTATCACCATTAACTGAACACATGCTTTTCCCACTGCATGACATTCCATGATCATTTAAAGTTTAACAATGCAGTCTATCCAAGACCAAAGGTGCTTCATGAGAGTTTCATACACTGTAAACCAAAACAATGTTGTGCTGTCAAGAAAGCACCAAGACTATTTAAGGATCAAAAGTCTCAAATTCATTAAGAAAAACTAGCTATTAACATAGATGACACCATAAACAGTTTTCCATCACCAAGAAGATGAAGGGAATTAAATGAACTTTTAAGTAGCCGACCATGCTCGAGGCATGTCTAGACTGCAGAAAATGATCATTTCCCAATTCTCACACCCATATCAAGGTAAAAGATACCATGACCACCCATCTGAATAAGGTTGTAATTTAAAAACTGAATTTCCTACAAGGGAAAATGACACTCGAATGACACAAAATATTTTAAATATCATCGTATAAGTAATTATTTTAAGTTATAATGGTTCTACCTACCACGTTCTAGCCCCTTTAGAAAACACAATCACCGACCCTATTCCCAAGTCATGCTGACATAAGTCACTAGACTCAAAAGTCAATCATCAATCCATCGCTAAAGATTCTATTCTAAGAAAACTAAAGGAGAATTCAGACTACCCTTACATGTGGGTTTTAAACAGAGGACACCGCAATATGTTCTATTTCCCATCCCTTTACCTTTAAACGCATTTAATCTTTAACCACTTTGAAATATTTAATTCAAAACACCAAGTAACTTTTCAAAAAAACCACTAGGCACTTGATTTTTAATAATCAGCTTAAAGAAAAATAGGAATGTTTCATAAAACTCCCTTTTTAACCATTTTATTTTAGATCAAAATTAAATAGCTTATAAATTTATAATAATTTAATAATGCATCATGACATTACATTTAATGTGGGTTTCTATTTCCCAATTCATTAAGTGCTTATACACTTCATGGATTGAAAAATTTCTCCCATCAATCGATGCCAAACTCAATTCAGAATTTAACAGAAACACATACAATGGTCCATTGATATGGGTGGCCACCTACCAACCTGTAAAGTTCCTATACACTTTACAGTTTGGCATTTGGATCCCTTTAGTCAAAATAAATTCACTTTAGCATCTAAATTTAGCAGCCTTCACATTATAACAAAAGTCTCTTAAATGTATGTATATATATATATATTCTCAAGATGGTTTAAATATATGGGCTACTATTTCTTGATTATAAGGCACCCATACACCATACAAGTAAAAAATGGTCCCCGTTCATTTAAAAACCATATATTTCCATCCCCTACAACAACCTATGTACAACCAAAGAAAAACATTTCATCTTAAGTAATAAACACATAATCATGCTATAACATAGGAGCACGACACATAAGTAAGACAGGAAGCATGTCATATAATCCCCAAGGAATGTTAAATATATCACCAAAACATTCTATCTAAATAGTCCTGGTAATAAATACCTAAACATGGAATATCATTAAAGGCACACATTTCAAATCATCAGGAAACCATACAGATGAAACTACATGGCATGACACTATGCATGGCATGTGAATTTACTATGTGCCTATATGATGCATGAAATGAGCCTTCCTTTCTATATCAGGACAAGGGTAAAATTCTATAAATTCCATAAATCATAAGCAGAAAAAAGTACACCAATCACTCTAGATGAAATCATATCAACGTAAAAGTGAATAGTAATGAACAACAATCCCATCCCTGGTCAAATGGTCATTTCCCATATGTGGGGTGATTATTCCCAAGAACAGCTATTAACCAAGTGTCCAGACATTCCTAATCTTATTTCTATCAAACCAAAAAATCAATATAAAGGAAAATTTTAATCTCTCATACTACTTTGTAATGTCTTGGCCTGGATTACCATAAAACTGATAGCCGGAGTAGTGGGTCACATGGCCTCAAGCACATCTCCCTGTACGCCAGAGGCTACCAAATAATAGTGGGCATATTGAGAGGTGATAGTGGGGAGACTGTACCCTCATATCAGATATTTCATAGTGGTATAACAATATAAAAATAGAAGACACAATGAAAGAAGTAAATAAACTGATAACATAATAGTGGAAGAATAATATATTTAATTTAATAAAAGTGTCCAATGCCATTTTAGACAAAAGATGAATGCATGACATGGTAATGTTACAAAAATGAAAGCAGTAATCAAAAAATCATGTTACAGTACAAGAATAAAATAAAGAAAAGGCATAAAATTCCCACGGGTGATCTCCATGAGCATCTCAAGCTCCATCTCGATCCTTTGTTTATAACTCCATGTTACAAGTAATACAACAAACAACCTAGATCCTACAAATATAAGGTCTAATCAGGTACCAAGGGTACCTGAGCTGGGTGTGAGATAAAATATTATTAGGTTGTCACCCACAATGTCTAGCCCAATCTAGTTAAATACCAATTATGTAGTGTGAAGGTATAGAAAAATAACAATAAAAGTGAAAGAATAAATGAACACCCATCCAGTTTCCTAAGGGTCACCTAACGACGATACCTACTTCAGCCCATGGTTGGTATGTCTGATCATTTCAATTATATATATATATATAGTGTCAGTGAATATATATATATGTGTGTGTGTGTGTGTGTTAGGGTGGATCAGTACATACCTTCACCATCTAATTCTAGGGGAGCTCTCATGGTCTTCTCCTAACCAAGGTCCAAGATCCCTTAGTCTCTTGGCCACCAAGCATTATATTTATATTGGGGTGGATTGGGACATACCTCTATTATCCAACTCCAAGGGAGATCTCATGGTCTTTCCCTAACCTAGGTCCAAGAGCCCTTAGTCTCTTGGCCTCCAAGCATTAGATTTATGTTAGGGTGGATCGGTACATACCACCGACATCCAATTCCATGGGATCTCCCATAGTCTACCCCAAACCCAATACCAAGAGCACATAGTCTCTTGGTATGCAATCATATTTATATATAAAAGTCATAAGTGGTGTGGGGTAATAATTACTTTCACCCATAACATATATATAACTAGAATGGGGTAAACCTACCTGCCACCCATAAACATACATAACTGGCATGGGGTAAAACTACCTCCCACCCATAAACATACATAACTGGAATGGAGTAAGAATTCCTCCCATCCATAATCATATATATAGATGTCAAGGGGTAAGAATGACTCCAACCAATAAACATATATACAACAATGTATAAGGCAAAGCCTCTTATGTATTTCAAATTAAGAAATATCTTAGGCTTGGTTATATTCATATACAATTCACCGCATGAGGCATTGACCTCTCATGCATGTCATTTATCAAACCCATATTAGGATGTAATCCCATTCATAAAAACCATAATTCTCATTTATAACATAATGTATAAGGCAATTAATCTTATGCATATCAATATCCACATTCAATTTTCATTTCAAGGACCTATTTCATTTAAACCATTTGGTTCAAGGAAAGCAATTCATTGTGACCTAACGATTTAATCAAGGAATTCCATTTCGTATAAGTCATCCTATTCAAGTTCATCCCACTTAATTTTCCTAAACATGGGAAATTGATTTAAGGTACATGTTTATGTTTATTTTAATTGCAGGATGCCGCTATCTTATTTAATCCATCCTAATCAAGGTCAATCACCTTAAATAATTCAAGAGCTCAACTAAAAAAATGCAATGCCACTTATATACCCAAGGTTCATGTTCAAGGAAGGGGTTATGGAAGAAACTCAATTACCCACTTGGGTAATTCCAAGTTTGAGAAGACCAAACACCCATGGGGTTTCTTAGGATCATTGAAAAACATTTGAGACATGGGTAACTTCATTTAAAAAGGCAATCCATTCAGTTTATAAAATAGTTCGAAGTATTAAACATGCCATTTGTCAATCATATATTTAAAACAAAATAAAAATCAATGGAACAAGCCAAGAATAAAGGACCACTCAATACTTTTTAGCTTGAAGGAAGCATACCTCCATTGGAGAGGTTTTATTATAAAATCATTACATTTCTATTCAAGCAGTCATTTATCTCATTTAGAACTTTATTCAGAAATCATACCAAATTCACATTTAATCTAATAACCCTACTACATTAAATTAAATCTAAGAAAAATGAAATAAATAATTTAATTATTATAGCCTTTAAATTATAGAAAAAGGAAAAGGGACCCTACCTCATAGAGGATCCAAGCCCAACTCTTCAGCTCTTATCAAAACTAGCAGAGACCACTCAAAAATGCCCTGTACTCTCTCACGCAAACCTTCATATGTATTCATGTATGTATGTATGTAAGTAAGTAAGTATGTATGTATGTATGTATGTATGTATGTATGTATGTATGTATCTTCATTAACCCAATGCATGTATTCCCCACGCCATGAGGGAATACATACATGGAGGATATATATATATGTATATATATACATACCTGATTATATGTATTTTCTCCTTTAAATTTGATCAAAACCCACTACAAACAAATCTAGTGACTCAACAATACCAAAAGACCCTAAATTAAATATGAAAAAACAAACATAAGGTTTAAAAATTACCCCAAATCAATGATGGCTGACCAAAACGACCCAAAACGCATCACCTTCAACGATAGTTGTCAGAACTCGCACAAACAAGACCCGATGGATTTTTCGCGCAACCTAACATCATAAGAAACAAATAAAATCAGATTAACCCCAACCTAGGGTTTTGACCAAGCTACAACGGGCAATGGGGAGACATAAATCGGCCAAATATAATGAGAATAAGTAGGTAGAAGTCCTTACCATGAAATTTCTAGGGATAACCGTGAAGGAATTGGGAGAAAACGATGGATGGAGAGGGGGCAGGGTGAGGGGGTCATCGTGTGTCAAAGGGGAAGCCCCTGGAGGGTGTTGTGCGAGTATGGATAGGGAGGATAGGTGTGTTTAGGTTTTTGTTTGTGTTGTTTAAATTTAAATTAATTTAATTCGATTTTTAATACAGGTCATCGCACATGGTTTGGGCCACATAGTTTAGAAAACTATGCACCAACCATGCACCCTTTACTGGGTACTTGGGAAACCCCACACAGTTTGAACCACATGGTTTCCTAACCATATGCAAAGTGTGTGGTGAAACTTTTTGAGGTACTCCCTCTCCCACTAAGCATGCGGATTAGGGATATGGTTTGGAAAACTGTGTGCAGCCCATGAGACAGCCTTTGTCCACCTGAAATGAGCCGCATAGTTTTCTACCTTGGGCCGCATGGTTTCAGACAAACCGTGCACCCTTTCTAGGTCCTTTAAAACCTATTTTCCCAGTTCGGTGCTCCTGAAACTCATTGAGCTACCTAGGAAAGTTTGTGGGCCTTCACCCAAGTCTAAAAACATTACATTAAAGTGATCCAACTCACGTAATTTGGTTTTGAAGCTTGGTTTTAAATTCAACCCGTCTAGTAAACAAAAAAGTTCAAAAACCTTCGCATTTTCATCTAGTTCATTTTTAGTAAAGTCATATTATGCTTCAAAAATATGTATCCTTAAAAAATGATTTTTATTTATTTTTCTGAGAAAATATATTATTTAATTTTAACCACATTTAGAAAATTTATTTGAAAGAAAATCATTTTTGAAATCATCATCTAAAAAATATTTTAGAGTTCATTTTTGAAAATTTTCTAAAAAGATTGATTTTCTGTTGAATAGTGAAAAATATTGATTTTTGTTAAAAAATGTATTTTTGTTTCAACAATTTAAAAAGTTACATTTTTTTAAAAATTATTTCCAAGTAAAATAAGTTCTATTATTTTATTATTAATCTAATTATTTTCATTTGAATTAAATTGATGGTTTAATTTGGTATAAAAATATTTTTATACATAAAAAGGCACTTTTCTAAAAAAATATTTTTCATTCTATTTTTTGTTTTCATATTAAATTAATTTCTTCCACTTATAAGAGTTTTATTTGATAAAAATATATTTCATATTTTTAATCTTTAGGTTCAAATTTTTTAAATACGTCCCTTTTATTTTTTAGCATAATGAATAACAAGTGTGGTAAAATTTATCACCTCGTTAAATGGTAAATCGAGATAATCTAGGTTAAATCTAAGTGTTAAGGTAAAAATTTTTCATATTAATTATTATTTTATGAATTTAATTTAACCCTCATTGTCTTAGTCTTGAAATTTAATTGTTTAAGTTACACTTTTCCATGAAAATGACTTATATAATATTTTAAGCAAAGAAAAATTCAAAATGTAACTCTCTTACTTTTAAATATCTCTTATTTGTTAATGTAGGGATAAAATAATGTTTTGAATGAATATTAATGGTTCTTTTTATAGTAATGAAATTATTTTCATTATGGTAATTTATTTCTAATTTTTAGTGATTATATAATTACCTTAAATGCTTATGTAACACTGACATAGTATTTCTTAAATTAATAGAAAAATAAAATAAATGATTTTAAAAATATTAAAAGTAAAATAATTTGAGTAATTTATATTGTTTTATGATTTTTATATTTTAATATAAAATATTAGTTATTTATTATTATATTATATTCTAATTTTATATTTTTTTGATGTATTTAATTTCAAATTAAATGAATAGTGTCAAAAATTACATTAAAGGTGTTTTATGAAAATAATATTTATAAAATTATTTAAAAATCATAGAAATCATGAAATAGGAAAATTGGGATAATATATTTTCTAAAATTTCATCCCTTTTAAATTTATGGTTAAATTGTTACCTTATAAGAAAAATTATAACACTTAGATTGAAAAAAGTGTTGTTGTGGTTAATGTTAAAAAAGGTTAACAGAGGAGTTGAACCAAAATATAAGGTTTAAAATACAACTTAAACCTATAAAAATTTTATTGGTTGATTATATTTAAACCATATACTACATTTTATTCTAATATCTATCCTTTTGGAATAATTTTTCTTGAGAATAACTTTGTTATATTTTTAATCTTTTAAGAAATTCCATGAGTGCCCCTCCCCTCACTTATAAAAGGACACCTCTTCCATATCTATTTTAAAAAAATTTGAGCAACCTATATCAACCAATACCTACCATAATTATCTAAGTTCTAGATGATTTATTCATCCCAAAAGACCAACCCTAGGTTTCATAATAAAGGATCTAAAGGTGGTCTCCCAAAGAAGAGGAAATCATCATACCCTACCTCTTTAAATTTATTTTGTATTCTAACTCATATAAATATATGGGATTTATCATAAAATAAAAACATTAGTATCCTTGATATACTGAAATTTTATTATGATTATTAAACCACCATTATCCACTCTCTTTTCTATCAAATGGTAAGTAAAATTATCGCTCATGCGTATGTACGACTTACCGTCTCCATGTAGCGATATAATTCATTTTTCACCACCATATTTTATGGATGGGTATTATGATGGGTTTAATGTTTATATATGATAATTATGAAATAATTATTCTTCTATAATTATAATATCATATCTACCTTATTACCTTATTATCTTTTGGAAAATGATAACGTCGCTTGTGCGTACTTGTAGACAACCACCACCACGAAGCGATGTGATTTGTTTTTCATTTATACATTACATGATTGGTAATAATGATAGATTAATGAATATATATGATATATATAAAATAATAATTATTCTTTAAAGGTTAATTATTATTTACTTTTCTTTTATTTCATCCGTTGAAAAGTGAAGACAGTGTTCATGCCTACGTACGACCTATTGTCTCCATGAATTTAGTAATTCATTTTTCTATATTTTCCTTTTATGGATAACTATATATATATATATAATTAATTTATATTATATTTATATCATGATTAACATTTTATAGATTATGGAACCATGATCAAAGTACATGGACCAAAATTACCAAACCAAAACATATGTGAAAAAACAAAGCAATTATCACCTAAAATGAATATTTTAATAAAAAATTATTAATAAACTGGTGATAAAGGTTAAAATTAAATAATATATGGTTTGATATATATTATTATGGTTATTTAATAGATTTATAAAAAATATATATTTAATATATAAAATTTTTGAACACATATGAATGAAGTTGGACCTGTGGTAAGGGTTTTTCATCTCAAATTGTCTTATTTGGGACTTATGTTATATTATACACCTATATTATTTTATGAGATGTATATACTACCCATTTGATATTTTATATCATTAATATATTTATATTCCTAGTATTTAATGTTTAATTTTAAATTATTTCTTTCACGAGGTTTAGGATTTGAAAGTTACCAAAGTGGTAAGGGTGTATTTCACAATCTCATTGTTATTCAAGATTATTTATGTTTAAGTTTGCGATGGGGGTATTATTTGATATTTATATATTAAAAAAATATTATCTTCTAGTTATTTCTAGACATTATAGTTTTTCCTTTCATTTTCCTCTCTTTAAGTACTCAAGATACCAAACTAATGTTTTTTAAGGATAACTAACTTTGTTTTAAATAATATTTTTACTATTATCCAATGATTTATTAAAGTCATTTTTTCCCATGTTTGAATTTTAAAAAATTGTATAAAAAGAATCTTATTATCATTTTCTGAATGAGATAATTTTTTCCTTTCCTTAAAAATTTATGAAATGAATTTTTTTAACTTATATAGAATGAATGTAATTTCTTATTGTCATGACCGCTTAATGCTTTAAATATTCCTTTACAAGTTTAAATAGTTATTTTCAAAGAAAATATTGTTCCTAATATTCTGTAAAATTTAAAAAAATTCATTTTCAATGAAAAAAATGGTATTCTACTCAAGAATGTTTTTAGTGATATTTTTATGGTATTTATATTCATCAACAATGTCAACCCTTTATTTTAATTATGACTCGCTAGAGATATTTTGTAATGATGTCATAATTATCCTTTCTCTAGATGTTTTATGATTAGCTTGATTGTGGAAAGTATTGATATTCCATATGCTATTTCTTCCAATATGAACACTTATTTATTTTTAATGCATGTTGATATAGTTGTATTGTTTATTCATATGATTAATTCATTGGACATATTAAGTGATGGGTGGGACCCAAAATTACATATCCCTCTGATGCATCAGTAGGTATCATGAGAAAAAATAGATTGGGTATTTGTTTGAGGCCTTACCCATTTATGTTGATGAATTTTCATGAGGTCTTTATGGTATTTTTACATTTCTTGGAATAAGTCATTGACGGTATGTTTTAGATGTCCCAAATTATGCATTCCGTCATTATGAAATCAATTGTTGATGTCCATGTAATTATTTGAATAGTTATGATATCCACGGATAATTTTCAATTTCATGTGGTTATTTATATGTAATTATTTGATCATTATTTATTCTTACCATATTATTTTTTCTGCTCAAGTTATTGATTAAATGGAATGTGTTTTTAGTTATTTTTCTTTCCATATTGATTATTCCTTATTTATTTATGATATCTTTCATTGTATGAAACCCTTACTGAGCATCTTGGATCACCCTTTATTTGTTTTCATTTCCTCGATATACTAGTAATTGTACTATGATTGATATGGAAGGGTATTCTAGATATAATAATGATGTTCTAAAATTAAATACTCTATAGTTTTTATGTTTTCAAATATATGAGATAATTCAAGTATGTATCTAGTTTACCAAGACTACTAAACTATTTAGTCCTTCAGGATGTGATTCCTTGTATCTAGTTCCAATATATTAAATTAACCACTAACTCTGGTCTACTATAGTTTGGGTATTTATATAAATATTCATATCCAGCTTGTTCCATCTTTAGAGGAAATTGTTGACTGAATCAAGGATATTATTCTTATAACTGTGGACTTCACTCAATAGTTCAAGGATTTGTGAGTCAATTTGGTTGTACATTCAAAAGACTACCTTGAAACTCTTTGAGTAGTGGCATAGACATATCTTGTTATAGGAGTATATGTTTCAAGGATCCTTTCCACTAGAATAATAAAGTTATTGGGTTTTTTGAATCTAGAATTGAGGGCTACTAGAGTTCGAAAAAATAGTGGGATACATTTAATGATTTAATTAATAATAAATTTCTAATCAATAATAAAGATAATGTAATAACTACTAAGTTTATATTTTGTACATTAAATGGAAGACACTGCCATCAATTCAATATCATTGTGATCAATACTCGATAAAGAGAATATTTTGATCAAAAATAACTTCTTGAAATAGTATAGATGCTTTCACATAGTACTAAGTTAAGAGAGGAAACATTATGTGTTGGAATCCCCAAATCTAGTTGAGCCTCCTTAGGGAGTAATAATGGTAGATAAAGATAAATATAAGAATCATATAGATGATGCACTATATGTATAGTTCATCATGTTATCATCTATGTCCAATGAATAGTAGAAAATGAATGTCTATGAAGATACCTACAATTTGTTATCGCATCTCTAAGAGTTATATCAGGAGCGATCTTGATAAGAAAGATATGAGAAAATAGGTGAACTATATTGGTGTGGGATTGCATAGGGGATTTAATAAGGAACTCATGTACTCAAGATGATTAGGTACATTGAGAGACTCATGTCCCTTAGGTTCAAACATAAGCAAGAAATAAAGACTAATCTTATTATTTCCTATTTACCTCCTAGATTCTTGAATTTTATTATTAATTAAAACATGGATAAAATGACAAAGACTCTTCTAGATCTATTGAATTTAGTTAACAAAACTGATAAGAATATGAATAATACCAACACTTTAGTCCTTAGAGTGAAAATAGGAGGAATAGTAAAGTTAATACATAAAAGGATAAACCTATGATAAAGACACCAATGTACCTTCCATATAATAAGCCTAAGATATGAAGGGATTTAAATATTATGGAGGTTGTATTCTTTTCATGTGGCAAGAAATACCACTAGAAGAATAATTTCATAGTGGGGAAGAAGAAGTAAGGTGATTCTTCTAACATGGGTATTCATTTCATTGAATGAAATATGTCTTTATCGATAAGTTGGGTATTGGATAAAGTATGTGTCCCACAAATTTGTATTCATATACTCGAGCTATGTAGATTCCATAATATTATAAAGGGTGAGTGGATCTTTGGGCCACAAATGGTGTGAGAATAGTATCCTTTTTAGTGGATATTTTCTTATGAATTTTTCTAATAGTTTAGTTCTTACATTGAAAAATATTATTATGTACCTTCAGTTATGAGAAACATAATCTTAGTGTTGAGTTTGGTCACTATAGGGTTTTATTTCAATTTTTGAAATAAGTTTTTTTTATTTTATAAGGATAACATATGTTATGATATGTAATATCTTAAAAATGGATTTTATATGCTAGAACTTAAAAACAACATATTTTAAATTAATAAAAAAACTAGTGAATATGACTTATATAATACCCACCTATGGAACTTTAGGCTTGGTTGTGTAAATGAGAACCATTATCATAAATTACATCAAGCAGTTTATTTAGACTCTACTGAGTTAAAACCCATGGATGTATGTTATGTTTATTTATAAGGGAAAATTACCAAATCATCCTTCACTAGGAAATGAGAAAGGGCCATAGAACTGCTGGAATTAATTTATACTAGTGTATGTGGTTTTTTTCTATTAAAGGAAAAGAGTGGTTTTTCATAATTCATTAATTTTATCTATGACTCTAGTATGTATGGATATATCTACTTAATGAGGTGTAAGTAAAATTCCTTTCATGTGTTTAAAGAATTACATCATTAATTAGGAAACTATCTTGGTAAAAGGATTATGGTACTCCACTTTTACTAGGGTGGGGAGTATCTCAACCAAGAATTAATTGATCACTTAAAGGAGTGTGGTATAGTATCTCAAATCACTCCTTCTTATACACCTCAATGGAATGGTGTTAGTGGAAGGATAAATCAAACTTTACTTGACATGGTAAGATCAATGATGAGTCATGAAAGTCTTTCATTATCAATTTTAGGATACACATTGAAGACAGTGGTATATACCCTTAATTGAGTACCAACTAAAGCAACATATCAGACTCCATATGAGTTATAGTTTGTAAAGAAACCCAATATGTACCATATACATGTATGGGGATGTGAATATTTTTTCAAGACTGTACTTAGTGACAAATTAGTCTCCTAAAGCATGAAGTGAATCTTTATAGGTTAACCTAAAGAATCAAAAAGGACATTACCTATGTAAACCTTCAGATAGAAAAGTTATTTTAGAATAACATTACATATTTCTAGAAAATGAATTTATAGCATCCCAATACTTTTACACATATTATCACATGATTTTAATCATAAATATCCATTAAATACAATCCAAGGATTGAAAATCCTAGTGTCATTGGAAGACTAGGTACATAATTAGAAAACATAAAATAAAAAATCTTTTTATTAATCTTCATAATGATATCCTAAATCTATTTGAGCTCCTATAACTTCATAGGATAACTTGGGGAATACATAAAAAAGGTTTAAGCTAAAAAATCTTAGTAAGTGAATAAACATGAAAATGAAACATGGAACATGAGTAAAAATTCATAACATGATAACATAAAAGGCATGACTCATGAATAAACATATAGAGGCATAACATATTAAACATAAAATCATAGGATCATTGAAATATAAGAATGTGGTTGAAATATATATCATGACATAAAATAAGTCAAGTCTAACTGCTAAGTAGATGTAACATGGTAGAAAAATCCCTTAATAGATTAGGTTTACTCCCTAATCCCATACATAACATCTCAAGAGACTATAACATTACCCAATGCTTTGGAGTGCTATCTTGGTGAAACCATCATAACATGTACATGAATATGTGTTCCACATAAAGAAATCAAACATATGGTATAAACAAAAGGATTACCTTGAAAAAAATTGGGTTTCATTATCATGTCATAAAGCATAATAAAAGGGTGTATCATAATGGTATACATGAAATAAGGGATTAAATTATTCTTGGACAATCATAAAATAAAAAAATAGAATATATCATGAATAAAAATTTCAAATTAAAGTGAAAAAATAAAAAATAGTGGTTAGATAAATTTAGAAATGTGCCACTTACATACAATTTCAGGAAAATAATAAAGAGTAATTATATAGGATAAAGGCATAATAATTTATGTAAAACCATAAATGAATTAAAATAGTTTTTAATGATAAAATTAGTGATTTTAAAAAATATTATTGGCTTAAAAAAATTATGGATTGTACTTGGAAAGGGGTAAGAAACAGAGAATTTTCCTTTAATCAGATTTTCTTATCGATAGGAATTAAGAAGGTAACCTTTTAAAACATGTTTTTAACCATCAAAGAAAGATCAATTGAGATAGATATATATGTTTAGAACATATATAAATAGAGTATATAAGATGTATATAATAAAAATTAAGATATAAATTGAGGCATATTGAGAGAGTGTGTAACCCAAAGAAAATTTGGAGGTTTGGAGAGATCACTTGCCTTATGTATAAATGTGTTCTCCAATTTCACTTAAATGGTCTCATATTTAATTTTTTTATGACCAGTGGATTATTCATTTGATAATATTTTAATGATAAATGTTTAGTTTATTTTGGAGATTTTTCTGACCCTCTCAAACTAGTTTCATTTTATTTAATTTTATAGACATATACTCTTTACTGAATGTGAAAAACATATAATATATATAATTAGTTCATTCATAGAAATTGTAAGTGAATTTAAACCTTTCATAAATTCATTAGTTGAAAATGAAAACTCATCATCCAAAAAGGTGGTTAACTGGAAAAATATGGACAGTGGTTTCATTTTTCTTTGAATAAGATGAGATGAGAAAAATGGTGGATAGAATATATTCCATTATAAATATAAAATTATAGTATATACAGGATACTAGAATTATAATAACATGTTGGATGAATGAGGTGATGAGAATTTAGAAGAAGAAAATAAATTAAAAGAGGTAGTTTGAGAATGTTACCTCTTGAATATCACCTCCTTGAAGGACCCATTAAGAAACTTGGAATTTGTATTTGGGTGATACTAGAAACAATTAGACATGGGAAGAGTTGGGAGGAGAGGTTTTGGTATATATTTTGAAATATTAAAGGCTTAGAAGGTGTGAGGAGAATGGGTGGTGAGGGGTGGTATTTATAAGGGGAGGAGATGGGTGTTTTAATTATGATATTCATTAGTTTATTATTTTTGCTTAATACTAACAATAGTATTCATTATTGTGACTCTATATAGTAAATGGTAAATGTTAGTTCAAAATTATGGGTGATTTCATCATCCATGACTCAAAAATTCATGTATTTGTCTTATAATGTTAAATACCGTAAATTATTGTATTTCACTATTCACATAAAATTCCACTATTTTAGAAAAATATCAAAAACTCACGCTAACCATTTTTCAACATGTATATTTGAAAAATGGAATAAATTTTATGAAAATAATTTTCTATATATGATAAATTTAATTTTTAAAATAAAAGCATCATTTATTTGAAAAGTAATGATTTTAATATTATAATCGATCTTATAAACCATTGAAAAATCACTCATGGTCTCATAAAATTATCTTATAATTATAATACAATGTAATATTAATTTTTGAATCCATTTTATGAAAATAATTTTTATTTTTAATCATTATATTCATTATAAAATTTCCAATAAAACATTTACATTTTACAAAAATACCAACACCTAATTTATCATTTTTAAAAAATTTATTTACTTGTACCATGATATAAATATATCATATTTTCATTTTATAAGATTCCTAAATTCCCAAAGGTGATGTTACTATTCTAACAGTTAGATTACTATTTTTAATAGTCAAATTACTATTCCAACGATCGGGTTACTATTCCAAAAGTCAGATTACTATTCCAATGGTCAGATTTATAACAGTCATATAAGTTCTCAAAATCCTATAAATACATATAAAACACTAATATTTTCATGTAAAAGTTTAAACATGTTATAATAATTTTCCAAGATTTCTGATGAATAATACCGTATAATGCATTGTTTTAGTAAAAAGTGGGAAATTTTAAATGTGGGATTAAAATGATATAAAATGAATAAAATTTTGATAATTTGAATTTTGATATTTATTTTACTATTTTATTGAAATTTACTTAGTTTTTTTGAATTTTTAAGGTAAAAAGTGGGCCAGCCCAAGGTTTTCCCTCAACTAGTGGGCCACAAGCCACTTCGCTAGCCCAAGAGGGATGGGCAGCCATGCAGCCCACTAGGAGGGCCTTCCAGAGTAGCAGATGTGTATTGGCCATGGGGAGGATACCACATCTATGAATACCTTTATCAAGGGTCACATCAGCGCATAGGGAATCTTCGTGCCATGATGGGAGGATGGTCTCATCCGGATGGGGTTGACCACGGTGGTGATAGGAGTCATCTGGCTCCAGTCTGGATTCATTGCTGATGATCTATAGGGGGTCTGATAGAAATATAAGTGATCGCACATTCTATATTTTGATGTGGGATGGTGAGTTTGCGGGTATTGTTCATCACTTACAAAATAGATGTCATTCATCCTCAACTCTGCTACCCCCATGCTCAGACACATCATACTATCACTTGATGCCATTTCTACACCTTCACCCTCAACCACCACCAATAAACCACTAAGAAATTCCATGGCATAAAACTATGAAGCTTGAGATCAAGCCAAAATGAACTTCTGAAGTTTGGGATGGGCATGGATTGACTTTGGACCCTGGAAAGACCTCATTTATTACCTTTCAACGATGAATGACACCATGTACACCACTGTGATATCCCATTGGACACTATGAATACTGTAGGGCTTGATGATGACCCTTATGCCACTAAAACCCCATTGTTGAGGCTCGAACCACCATAGACGACCTTGGGCACCACAGACGACCACCAAGAAGCTAAAACAAAAGGGAGGCAGGCCATGCATGATAAGGAAGGGCTCCATCTAGCTAATGTGAAGGCTGGATGGATTGAAGGATGAGGCCCAAACCACCATGGTTATGATGAGACACTCTAGGGGATATTGACTGCACTATGGGAGAAAGTCTACACCAAGGATGAATTTATCTATGAGAAGCCCTATGAGAAAAAATAGCTACATGTCGAATAAAGGGAGTGAAACCAAAGATAGATGTGATCTACCATTGAGGCAATAGTAGATATGGAAAAGGACTACCATTCATGATCTGTTATCAAACATACCTCTATAGAGAAGGAAAATGTAGTGGAATAATTTTTGGAATCACTATGGAAGAATTACACCAATGGTAGATGTGATATACCATTGATACAATGGTAGATGTGATCTATCATTGATCTAAATGTGATCTACCATTGAGGCAACAATAGATCTGGATAATTCACCCCCATGAACGACCCACTTTCTAGAATTATACCAAAGGGAGGAGATATGACTGATATTTTTCTATTGTGATATGATTATTTGAGGGCCTACCATCAGACATGATACCATGAAGGAGGCTAGAATGGTCAATGTGTGCTACCATTGTGAATATTAATGGTATATGTTGGTACCATCACTGTGGGATGCGATTAAACACTGAAATTTGGAAACACTTGATAATCTTGTAGATTCAACCCATCATATCTTTAAAAGTATATATTCCACCCTTAAAAATATATGGAATGATACGAACGAAGGAAGAAGAGAGGTTTTATCCCTCTATAAATACAAGGATGTTGTACCACTAAAAAGAATCGAAGAATAAGAGATCCAGAGGATAACCACCGCTACTACAACTCATTTTTTGTTGCCTTTTATTTTTATTTAATTTTATTATGTCATCTTCCCATTATATATCCATTGTTTCTTTTATTATGGAGGGGTAGTAACCTAAAGTGGTTGGGTGAAGGGGGGTGACCATGTGTTATGCTTGAGTACTGGTTTATTTTCAAATTATTTAATCACTTTATATTTATAAAATGGTTTTCAATTCAGAATTTTAGAATTTAAATTTAATATGATTGTGTTTTTATTTCAAATCTGAATTTTTAAATTGCCTTGATTGAGAAATTTGTTCACCCTATTCTTGGTTTGGATCCCACTGAATGGGTGATCTAGGGTCAATTGGAGAAGTGTTTTTTTATTACTAAACATGTGAGGAATAAATAGTGGACTAATTTAGACACTTGGGATACTCAATACTTGATTTTGTATTTCCTAGGTGATCCAATGGAGAACCATTATGACTTTTTCACATTGGAAGAAAAATAATACAACCAAGGAAATTTTTGGTTTTATTTTTATTTCCTATCAACCTTAATCAAGGGTGAAGAAATTAGAAATGATTGTTAATACATTAATTAAACTAATTAATAAAGACAAAATATTCATTTCAAAAGGACCGTGATAGCATTATAAAAGGGAATCAAAGCATAAACCCAGTCACTTTCTCTCATCTTAGTCATAGAAATATTTCTCTTTTAATTTCATATTTTACTCATGAAAAATAGATTAAAATATTTCTCTATAGATATGACTTTTTTCACTAATACTATGACACCCTTAGGGGGGAAATAAATAGGTTTTTTCACACCATATGATCAGATCATGTCAAAACTTGTCTTCATTGTCGGGGAGTAAATGTTAATCTAAAAACCGCATGACTAGGACCTCCAATGTGGAACTACTTATTTTTTAACCAAAGATAGAGAGGGCTTTTCTAACTAGTCCTAAAGATCTTAATCTTGAAAACCAATTTGAAAAAATAAAATTAAAAATACTCGAGTGAAACATCAAGTGTTCACTGACTGAAAATTAAATTTTTATTATTTCAAACACTTTTAAGGAAAAAGTGAGAAACCATGAATTCAACCGCAAAAGGAAATAAAATAATCATTGAAATAAAATTTAAGTCTACCGGAATTCATTACCCTAAGAAATTTATAATAAATATTGGTTACCTAAAATTTTGGTGCATCCATTATCAGATCTTCAAACCAAAAGGCCAACTTGTCCCAGGACTAAATATACTCCTTAAGGATGATCGTATCCTTGTTGAATCCCCCAAAAAGAATTAGGTCTTTCATGTTGATTTATTTATATTTCTCCTCATTGAGATCCACCCTCAAATCCCTCCCCATCATTTTATCATCTTCCTCTTCAGTGGTATTGAGTAACCGAACTTGTTTAACCACTTCATCTTATGAGCTCAAGATCATTTCCATATATTTTTTAAATAAACCACCTAACTTCCTTTGGAAAGTGATATCATTTTATATCTGATAGTATTTAAATTTATTTGTTGATCGTGTCTCCACTGCCTGAGGTAAAGACGAGTAATCCTTCCTCCCTTTACGAATGCCCTTTCAGCTCCTATTTCTCCTCAATATCAGAGTTCTATCGCCTATAGAAAAACTAGAAATGTCTTCACTAGACTCATTCTTGTAGACCCAGTCATTAGGACCCTCAACTTGGAGTGAGTCAGCTTGATCAATATCCAGTACTTCTTTATAAATTCCTTCAAACCTATTGTCCAATCTCAACAAAAGAATCGGCATTGACAAAGTAAGGAGGGAAGGATTCATATCCCTTTGGCACCCCCTCCCTAGTATCTTGAACATTAACATTATAATTCTGAACATCCAAATTGGTATCTACTATTTCACGAACATAAGTGCCCCTGCAATCTCAGTGTCCCATAATCGACCTTCCAAATCTTACTTCAGTCTTTTGAAAATTTTAATGGACTTCAGATTAGCAGGTGTCACCACTTCCTATTTTTATACTATTGAAACATATGAAATACCACTACCTGAATACCTACCATCATTACTTTGAGGGCCTACCTCATCTACATATGCCACATCCTTCAACCCTGGAGCAGGATCCACCACTCATTGGTTCAACTCATGATCCTTGCTCCTACCTCCACACCTACAGTTCAGAAGTTCATGAACCATATTCTTAAAAGAATCATAGAAACTTACCCACGATTAAAAGAAATTAACCCACAATAAATGTTAATGAACTTGTGTACCCCCTAATTTTCAAACAAAAAAAATCAACTAACAATACATGTGCAACAAAATGAATTTGAACTACATGTCAATATGATTCCTGTATCGCCCAAATTTTACTTCCTTGAAGGATAAGACCCAAACTGAAACATTCAAGAGTTCATCTATGTTTTTTTAAGCTTTAATCTAATAGGAATAGCTGAGGGACAAGTCAATTATAAAGTATTCTACTTTTCACTTGAGGGAACTACCAAATATTAGTTGTACATCCTAAAAATAGAAGAGATCCATGAGTGGGATGATCTCCAAATAAGTTTCATAAAAATATTCTTCCAAGAATCCTAGAGCACTACAATAATGAAGGATATGTGCATTATTCAATAAGAAATGGGAGAAACCATCTATGAATATTGGGAAAGATTCAAAAAGTTGTGTGCATGATTTTATCATTAAGATATGTAAGATCATCACTTATTAGTATTTTTCTACCAAGGTCCACTAGAAAATGAAAGGAGCCTATTAGATGCATTATTCGGAGGATATTTGATTGTTAAGTCTCCCATGGAATATAGGTGTCTAATCCTGAAGATTTCAAAGAATTTACTGCAGTTTGGAATAAGAGGTATAAGAATAAGAGGTGTCTATAAAGTAAAAACTTTTGACTCATCACCTTTAATTAAAACTAAACATGAATAATTAAAAATCCTAGTAAGATAGAGGGATGTGAAACAAGTGAATGAACAACCTACCCTACCTCAGGTATATGGTTTTTGTTTATCACTGCATCACTTAACTGATCAATGTGTTGAGGTATAGGGTATGGAGAGTTGTGCAGCCACATTCCAACCAAGGAATTTTCAAAAAAAATAAACCATGGAGAGAAGTGAAAGACCAATGGGGATTTTGAGGTCAAACACCCAATCTAGCTCTCCCTTTCATTTCCCTTTCCAGTAGCAATTCCAAAATATATCCCCTTTCCAAAAATCATACAAGAAATAATACCAATAACAATCTTATCAAATAGATCCTTTTCAACAAAAATACTATGAAAAGCCCCTTTTTAGTGCACCACTAATAAAATAAAGGAACGAAACAAATATTTAAGAGATAAAAAATATAGTGAAGGATTTATCAAATAAATTTGATAATCTCACAGACATGCTATCCAAAAACCCAGGTAAACATCCAGCTCAAACAATCTAAAACCAAAATGGAAGTGTAATCATGATCATAACAAGTATTGGTATGGAATTTCAGCCACCATAACCCAAGGAAGTTCAGGATAAACCAGATAAAGGTGAGTATATAAATTTTAGAAATTTTGGGAAGATTATGGAGGATAAAACCACTCCACAAAAATGAGAAGACAAAAAGAGATAAGAAGAACTCAAGACAATATTTAGGAAGGAAAGACCTAAAACTTTATTTCAAAGGAAGTGAAGGGTGGATAAATACATTACCCTTTCATTCCCTTCTAGGATTATATAATCCAAGAAGACTGAGGAAGATAAACTCCAAAGAGAGATCCAAGAGACATTTCAAAAGGCTAAAATTAACATACCTATCTTAGAACCCATCCATAAGATCCTCAAATATGCTAAATTCCTAAAATAGATTTGTACCAAAATAAATATTCTTGGTGGTAATGAGAGGATTATACTAGGGGAAAGTGTTTTAGCAATGATAACATCACCATTACCTAAAAATTTCAAGATATAGAGAAATTATATATTCCTTATACCATTAGTTATTTAAAATTTATTGATTCTTTATGTGACCTTGGTGCTTCCATTAATGTGAAGTCATGATCTATTTTGGAATCTTTGAAAATGGGTGAACTGAATCCCACAAGAGTGGTAGTCTAACTGGAAAACAGATCCACTTTTTTTCAACTAGAGTATTGGAGGATATATTTATAGGAGTATAAGGACTTATTTTTTTGGAAGGTTTGCATGTGCTCACTATGGAAGAAGAAAAAGCACCAGGATTCTCACTGATCATATTGAGAATACCCTTCTAGAAAAAAAAACCAAGATGATCATCAATGTACATGAAGGAACACTTTCAATGAAGCTTGGATTCAGTAAGGTAAACTTAAACATCCTGGAATCCAAGAATAAAACTTTGAGCACTAATTCCTTCTTTGAAATCGCTCACAAATATGGTATTTAGTTCATTAAAGACTGAGGTATTCTTAGAGAATTTTTAGCCTTAGGATATCACCTTTCTAATAAGAACACCAAGGAAATAGTGAATACTCCAAAATCCAAAAATTCTATCTTCAAATTTCAAGAGTAAATAACCTCTCAATTCATTGATAATTTACCGAAGAAAAATGATATAATTCCATTTAAAAAGTAAATTCAAGATTTTTGAGTGGGGAATTTTAATTCAATATCATCTCTAAAATAACCCCCAAATCTATAATGAAAACCTCTCCCATGTGATTTTAACTATGGGTATCTTATAGAAGGATAAAAATTTCCTATAATCATAGCTAGTAACTTGTCCCAAGAAAAATTGAGAATTTTAATTTAACTTTTGAAAAGAAACATCCAAGTAATAGGGTGGAGACTAGGAGAAACCCCTAGAATTAAACCCAAGTTCTATTACCATATAATTTTTCTAGATGGGGATCCAAGCCTCTTAGGAAACCCCAAAGAAGGATTAACCCCTCCATTATGAAAGTTGTTAAAAAATAGATTGAAAAAGTATTGGTAGAGAACATAATATACCCAATTTATGACTCACAATGGGTCAGTCCCATCCATATAGTTTTGAAGAAAATTGGTTTAAAAATAGTGAAAAATAATAATAATGAATTAATCACCATGAGAGTTTAGAATAGTTGGATGGTATGTATTAACTATATAAAGATGAACCAAGTCACCCAAAAGACCACTTACCCATCCCATTCATTGACTAAATTCTAAAAATCTTATTAAGTAGGACACATTATCATTTCTTGGATAGATTTTCTGGTTATTTTAGGTACTAATTTCCTGAAAAGACCTAAGAGAATAAAAAATTCACCTATCCTTTCAGGAAATTTTCTTACAAGAGGATTCTTTTTAAATTGTGTAATAATCCAAGTATATTTTAGCGGTGTATGGTAATTATTTTCTCAGATCACATTGAGGAATATCATGAGGTATTTCTCGATGAATTTTTTATTTTTGGAAACACATTTGATTATTGATTAGTGAATCTAGAGATAATTTTGAAAACATGCATTGAGAAAAAACTTGTTTTGAGCAATGAGAAGTGTCGCTTTATAGTTGAAAAATGGAAATTGTTGGGTCATATAATATCACCAAAATTTATTGAGGTGGATAATTCAAAAGTTGAAGTGATCAATTCTTTTTTATATCCCACCTATGTAAGAGATTTTAGATCATTATTTGACAATGTTGTGTTTTATAGTAGATTCATCAAGGACTTTAGTGAGATCGACCGTACTCTATCATGATTACTTTTAAAAGAATATAACTTTTTTTTCAATGATAATTATAGGAAGTAATTTTATGAGATTAAGGGAAAGTTGATTACCCCACCAATTATGCAACCCCCAGATTGAGAGCATCCATTTGAGTTGGTTTTGTGATACATCAAACCAAGATTTAGGATCAATATTATCCTTAATAGTTAAATGAATATTTAAAGACATAACATAATCCTCAAGAACCTTTTATGAAACTCAAATCAAGTACACAACTATTAAAAAGAATTCCTTGCTATAGTATTTTAATTAGATTAATATAGATCTTATTTACTAGGAACTAAAGTGATTTTATTTTCTGATCATGCAACACTTAGGAATTTAATGAAGAAGGTTGATTCCAAGACAAGGTTGGTAATATGCATAATTACCCTAAAATAGTTCAACTTAGAGATTAAGGATAATAAGGGAGCTGAAAATAAAGTGGAATATCACCTTAGAAGAATCCCCAGCACTGATGAAATAGAAATTCTAGAACTGAGCCCACTCAATGGTCACATACTTAGAGAAAAAACTCTACATAGTAGAAGGTGAAGTACCATGGTATGACGATATAGTAAATTATTTGGCCACATATCAAGTAAATTATCACCTTAAAACTCATCAAAAACATAAGATTAAGGCTAAAGCTAGATTTTATAGTTGGGAAGATCCATTTATGTGGAAAATCTATAATGATAAATTCATAAGAAGATGCTTACCGAAAAGTGAAATAGAATATGTATTTGAATTTTCTCATAAAATTGATTATAGAGGGTAATTTGGACCTCAAAGAATGGCTAGAAAATTCTTTTAATCTAGAATTTATTTTCCAAACTTATTTAAATATTCTCATTAATATTGTAAAAATGTGCTAAGTTTCAATATTATGAAAATATTTCAAAAATACACAAGATACCCCAAAAACCCATTATTTTTTATGAAATATTTGAAGCATGGGGTATTGATTTTATGCAACCGTTTACCATGTACTTTGTAAATTATTACATTTTACTTGTTTTCAGTTACATCTTTAAATGGTTGGACTCTAAGTCCACCAAAATTGATGATTCCAAGATTATATGTTATTTTTTCATGTCTGACATATTTTGTTGGTTTGGAGTGCCATTTTCAATCATCAGTGACCAAGGGGATCCTTTTTACAACAGAAATATGGAGTATATGCTTAATGAGTATGGGGTACATCATAAAACATATACACCCTACCATCCTTAGAAAAATGGTCAAGCTGAAGTGTATAACTGAGAGATTAAAGGTATCTTTGAGGAAATGGTTAAACCCTAAAAAGAAGAATTAGTGATTAAGTATTGAATAAATTTTATGGGTATACCAGATATCCTACACAACACCCATAGATATGATCCCCTATCATTTTATTTTTGGAAATATTTGTCATCTACCGGTGGATTTGGAGCACCAAGCATATTGGGATGTCAAAAAGATCAATTTGGATCTGGTGAGTACTAGAAAAGTGAAAAAAAATCTAGTTATAAGATCTGGAGGAAATAAAAAAATAGGATTTCAAAAATTCAAGAATTAAAAAAAATGAGAACCAGAGTAGAACATGATATACTGATTCAACAAAAGACCTTTAAACCAGGAGATCAAGTTCTATTCTATAATTATAGATTAAAGTTAATGTTAGGTATTCTTCATTCTAGGTGGTAATTACCCTTTATAGTTACTCATGTCTATCCCTTTAGTGTTATTCATATCAATAAAGAATAATATGTAAACCCATTCATTATAAATGTTCATATGATGAAAACTTTCCATGGGAATATACCTCAAGAACCAGTGGAGTGGCTCCGAATTCTCTAACCCATATACTGATTTCTTCCCATGAGGTTAGGTCAAGCCAACAATAATAAAGAAATGCTCTTCTGGGAAGAAACATGATTTTTTTTAAGATTTAGGATTTTAGGATAAAGTCACCCCATACCTTCATCTCTTTTTCTTTAATGGAATTGATATTATATCAGTATGATTTTTTTATAGGACCACCATGAAGGAAGTCAATAGGCAATCCTGAAAAAAAGCTAATGAGGAAGTATAGAAAAATTTTCATGTGAACATAGAGTTCATTCATTCATTATTTAAGTTTACAACTTCTTACATGTTTTTGAAAATCTATTTTAAACTAGAAATTCAAGAAGCTATGAAAAACTAAAAACCACATGCTCACATTAGATTTTTTTGCTTTACTTGACTTATCTAAGAGACATGAGTTTATGAAGAATAATTTGATGCCATGTTTTATATTTCAGTGATAATGATATTGAATTAGTAAGGTTTATGATTAAATTATTAAATTAAAACATGGGTGTTAAAATGATGACTCGTGATTTGAGGGAATTAGTTGATTCATGTCAATGAAATTTCCTTATCATTTTTAATTATTTTAACTTCCAAAATTTATGTGAATTGATTTATTATTATTATTCATGTCATGAGTGATTGTCCAATATTATGTTCCATTCCTAAGAGGATTTCTAGACCAAGAATTTCCCATTATGTTAAGAATATTTCTTGATTGATCTTGGGACATGCCACCTGCTAGAACTTATATAGAATTTTTTTTGAAGATATGAATGTGAAAAAACGAATTTATAATGATTGATGTATTTTTATTGATAAAAACTTATCCATGAGACCTCCTTTTACATTTATCTTTATTTATCCCATAGAGACCATGTATTTTCCTGATAGAGATGAGCCACATTTCAATCCAAATTTATCCATTCCTAATCTTCTCTAAGTATTTTCATGTTATTTGAAAATTGAAGTGTGGGGGTGAGAAATTCATGGTAGAATAGATTCAATACTTTATAAGGAAGAGGTGTGGGGGTACTTAATTGTGGGTATTAAGATTGTTTGTTGATCCATTTATTATAATCTATTATTTTTCCTTCTTGAAAAAAATGAAAAAATGAAAAAAATATGAATGGGTTGTGACTTGGAAGAATAAAAAATCACCATTACTATACTGATGATTTTTATCATATGTGTTTAGGTGGTGAATGTGAGATTCATTTCAATCATAGATTTCAAAAAAAACGTAAAATACTTAAAAAATTTCTTTAAAAATTAAAAAAATGAACAAAAATAGTTGATGAAAAAAAATTAAAGAGGGTTCACAAATATTTCATTATGCTTACTTTGATCATAATATTTAATTTGAGTTTGGGGAAGTGGGAGTTTCTAATTTGAAGGACAAGTTTTCATTACACATTTTCTTTTGATATCATGTATTGTACTTTAGAGAGAAACCACCTCCTTGAGTCTTACTATTTTAAATATCAATTCTTATAAACCTTAAACCTCACAGTCATTCAAACCTTTATTGAATGTCCTCATTATTTCATGTTCCTTTTGTATTTACAAGGTGGAGAGATTGGTTCCTTTGCAATATTATGTATAAGGATCATGTTTTCATGATATGATCATAAATATACTTTAATTTATATCATGAATGATGAGTGAAAATATTCAAAGTGAGCTAAATCATGAATTGGAATGTTTAATAATAAAAATTGAGGAACTTGAATGAATGGAAGGAGAGAATCCATCATTTTCAAAAGGGGGAAAGTAAAATTCATGGATTGGTTCGTTTTTTTGAAAGTTGAGAAGTTAAGTTGATATTTTATGTGTAATTTGAAATTTTGGATTTCCATTGATAATTGTTTAATTTTATTGTTTTACTTTTGAATAATAGTTACATTGGTGCCCTCTTGAATTAAATGTTGAGATTTAATTCTTGGGGACAATAATTGTTTAAGTGTGGGGGTATTTAACACACTAATATTTTCATGTGAAATTTTAAACATATTTTAATAATTTTCAAAGGTTTCTAATGAATAATCCAATATAATTAATTGTTTTAGTAAGAAGTGTGAAATTGTAAATGTTGAATTATAATGATTTAAAATGAATAAAATTAGTGAGAATTTTAATTTTTGTATTTATTTTACTATTTTGTTGAAATTTAATTAGTTATTATGATTTTGTTTAGGTAAAAAATGGGTTATCCCAAGGCTAACACACTACCAGTGGGCCATATGTCACTTAGCCAGCCTAAGAGGGTTTGTCAGCCATGAATCCCACCATGAGGGAATACCAGAGAAACAGGTGTATGTGGGTACTGGGGAGGATCTCATGGCTAAGCATATCTTATGCAAGGATCATATCAGTGCATGAGGCATCTCTATATAGCGACGGGAGGATGATCTTACTAGGATGGGGTGGTACACGGTAGTGGTAGGAGTCCTTTGGATCTAATAAAGCTTCATTTCTGATGACCTTCCATGGTCTGATATAAATAGAATCACTCACATGCACTGTATTTCGATGTGGGATGGTGAGTTTTCAGGTATTGTTCATCACTTACAAAAGAAACGTCATATCGCCTCAACCATTCTACCCCCACACTCAGAAACTACCCATTACCACTCTGCTCTAGCTTCATCCTTTATAATTTCCACTACAACCACTGAGAAATGCCATTGTATCCACCTACAAAGCTTTATCTCAAGATATAATGAATTTTCAAAGTCTGGGATAGACATGGAATGACTCTAGACCCTGGAATGACTTCAGTTATGCCATTTAAAAGATGACCAACACAATTCACCCCATTGTGAGCTCCCTATGGAAATTGTAAAGGCTAGAGGGCTTAATAATGACCATTGTGATGTTGAAATGCCACTATTGAGGCCCAAATCACTATGGATAACCTTGGGGACCTCAGACAACCACCAAAAAGCTGAAATGAAAGGGATGCGGGCCATGCATGATAAGGAGAGGCTCCATCCATACATTGTGAAGGCCATAAAAATTTAAGGAGGAGGCCTGAACCAAAATAGTTATGGTGAGACACTCTAGGAGAGTTTGAATACAAAAAAGGCACCATGGTAGGAAGACTAAAATGAGGATGAATTTAGAAATTTGAATCCCAATAAGGAAAATGGCTACTTTCCAGATGAAAGGAGTGCCACCAATGATAGATGTAATCTACCATTGAGCCAACGGTAGATGTGATCTACCATTGAGGGAATATTAAATATGGAAAAATATTACCATGTATGATCTTGTATTAAATGTACCACCACGGAGAAGGCCGAGGTAGTGGATTTATTTGTAGAATCACCATGGAATAATTATTCCAGTGATAGATGTGATCTACCATAAAGACAATTATAGATGTGATCTACCACTAATTTAGTGGTAGATGTGGTCTATCATTGAGGAAATGGTAGATATAGAGGATGAATCCCCATGCATGACCCATTTTCATGCATTCTACTAAAGGGAGGAGGAGTTATGACTAATAAATATCTGTTGTGCTACTCTAATTTGAGGACCTACCATTGGACGTGATACCGTGAAGGAGACCAGAATGGTTAGTGTTTACTACCATTGTGAATATTAATGGTAGATGCCAATACTATCACTGTGGGATATGATTCAACACTAAAATTTTTAAACACCTAATGATTTTTTAGATTCAACATGGAATATATTTAAAAATATACATTCTGTTCTTTTGAAGATATAGAACAATATGAACAAAGGAATAAGAGATGTCTCCTCCATCTATAAATGCAAGGATGTTGCACCACTGAAAATAATCAAAGAATCGGAGATCGAGAGAACAACCACTACTGTGGCTTATCTTTTTTTACTGTTTTTTATTTTTATTTTCTTTTATTATGCCCTTTTCCCCTTCTACCTCCATTGTTTCTTATGTTCTGTAGTGGTAGGAACCTTAATTGGTTGGGTGAATGGGATGTGACCATGTGTGATTCATGAGCCCTAGTTTTCATCAAATTCTTTAAAATCTTTTTATTTATTAAGTGGTATTAAATTCTTGAATTAATAATTTAAATTGAATACAATTGTGCTTTTATTTAAAATTTGAATTTTTAAATTTCCTTGATTGAGGAATTTTTTCACCCTCTTCTTGGTTTTTACCACACTAATTGGGTGATATGGAGTCAAGTGAAGGAGTGTTTGGTGAATACTAAACATGTGTAAAAGAAATAGTGGACTAATTTGGACACTTGGGATACTCAATACCGAATTTTTTATTTCCTAGGTGATTCAAAGTAGACCCATTGTAATTTTTACACATTATAAGAAGAATAATACCACCAAAGAAATTGTGTGAATTATTTTTATTTTCTATAAACCTTAATAAAGAATGAAAAAAATTAGAAATGATTGGTAATACATTCATTAAACCAATTAATAAAGACAAAATATTTATTTTAAAAGGACCATGATAACATTAAAAAAATATGCCAATACTAAACCCAATCACTTTTATCTCATATGAATTTCATAAACTAAGTTTCTTCACCTTTATTCATAGAAATATTAATCTATTATTTACATTTTTCACTCATGAAAACCAGATTAAAACAATTATCTCTAGAGAATACTTTGGTCACACCTACTACTACACCCTTAGGGGGAAATAAATAGCTTTTTTCATACCCCATAATTAGATCATGTCAACCTCTTATTTTATTCATTCTTCATTCACTTCTATTTTCTCTCAGGTTTATATATAATTTCATCTTAAAAATAAATATTGTATTATTAACATTATTTTTTATTTATAAAGCTATGTTCATGAGTGCGTTCAATCTGGTGAATCAAGAAAAACCAAATTATATTATTCTTATTCTCTTATTCTCTATTTATTTTTCCATTGTAATATTTAGAATTATTATTGTTCTATTTTTTGAATGAAATATCATTATTCATTTATGAGATTTGTTTCTCTATGTGGTGTATAATATTTACACTATATGATGTAATTATAAGAAGAAAAATTTCATTGATAAAATTATATGTCATTATATTCTTCCCCCCTTAGGAAATTTCACCCTCAAAATTTCGTTTTACATTATAAGGTGAAAACAGTTGAGTGTACTTCTCTTTTATCGCTTCTTAGGGTTCACATGTCACCTCCTCTTACTTATGGTTTCACCGTAGTACTTTGACTAGGTGATTTTCCATGTTGTGTACAAATTTATCTCTATGTTCCAAGATTATCACTATCTTCTCCTCATAAGAGAGTTCATTTTCAAGCTATACCACATCTGAATTTAGTACATGTGAGGGATTTGGTATGTACTTCCCTAAGAGGGATGCGTGGAATACATAATGTACTTAACACATGGTTGGTGGAAGTTCTAGTCAATATTCCATGGATCTGATGTGATCAATAATATCAAAGGGGTCAATGTACCTAGGACTTTCTTTCCCTTATTCCCAAATCTCATGACTCTCTTCTATAGAGATATGTGAAGGAATACTATATCTTCAACCTTAAACTCTATGTCCCATCGACGATTGTCTGTATAGATATTTTGATGAATTTGGAAAACCTTGATGTGTTGTTGAATGTTATTCACTTTTTCTACCATTTCCTCAACCATTTCAGGTCCTAGTAGCTTGCGTTCACCAACATTATCCTAGCATGCATGTGTTTTATATCTTTTCCCATAAAGGGATTCATATGGATCCATTTGGATACTTGAGTGGAAACTTTATTTATAAGAGAATTACACCAGAAGAATATGTTGGTCTCATACTCCTTTGATGTAAATCAAGCATGATCTCAACATATATTCTAATGTTTAAATATTCCACTCAGATTGGACATCAGTCTGGGGCTGATAAGTCGTATTGAATTTCAACTCGGTATTTAGGGCATGTTAAAGACTTTTCCAGAACATGGAGGTATATCTTGGATCCTGATTGGATATAATCAATAATGGTACTTCATGCAACCTCACCAATTATTTTATGTATATACATGAAATTTTATCGAGTGATAATTCCTCTCGAATTTCAATAGATTGAGTAGTCTTTGTAAGACAATCTACAATAACCCATGTTGAATTATTTATTCTAGATGTATTCATAAGTACAGTGACAAAGTCTATGGTTATGTTTTACCATTTATATATAAGTATGGGTAATGATTAAATCATACCCTAATAATTTTTCCTTTCATCTTTTATTTGCTGACATATGAAGCTCTTTGATGTATATTAAATGATCTCCTTCTTTATATTGTCCCACCAATAGTGCTCTCAGAGATATCGATACATCTTTGTGCTCCCTGGGTGGATGGAGAAAGTCAATCTATGTGAATCATTAAAAATATCCCTCTATGTCTTAGGATTTGATGGTACACATAGTCATGAACCAAATATTATGACTCCTTCCTCATAAATTTTTAACTTTGATGATTTCCCATTTCTGATAGCATCCAACTTCTTCTAAATTTCCACATCATCTCTATGAGCATCTTTTACCTTCTCTAAAAAGGATGGTTGGGAAATAATTTGAGAAAGGAATAATGATGTACCCCTGTTTATGATTATCATATTAATCCTTTTCAAGTAAATGAATATTGGATCCTTCTCAATTATTATCATTGATAAAGTTGCAGGATTTTTTCTCCTTTGAGAATCTGCTACTTTATTTTCTTTACTTGGATGGTAGTGGATTGATAAGTCGTAATATTTGATGAGATATAACCATATTCATTAGAGCATATTAATATCCTTATATGTGAATATATATTTTAGGATCTTGTGATCAGTATAGATCTCACACTTCTCCCTATAGAAATAATGCCTCTATATTATCAATGCAAAGAGCACATCTATCAACTCCAAATCATGTGTGGGGTCATTTTTTCTATGAAATTTCAGCTGCCTTGAAGAATAGGATATCACTTTATCATTTTTCATAAGTAAACAACCTAATAAATTATTCTACACATCTTTTTATACCACAAAGAGTTCCCCACTTATGGTTAGTGTGATTATTGGAGCAGTGATAAGCCACTTTTTCAACTCTTTGAAGCAGTCTTCACATTCCCCAGTCCAAATAAAATTTACTTCCTTCAAAGTCATCATGGTTATTGGGTATCAAAATCATGATGAGTTCCTCAAAAATCATCATTAATACTCATATAGACTAAGTAAACTATGGATCTATGTTACATATGTTGACCTAAGCCACTCTTTAATAGCCTTTATCTTATAAGGGTCCACATATATCACTTTGTTGGTGATAACATGCCCCAAGAATGATAATTCATTCATCTTGAACTCAAATTCACTATAACACCCTAAAATTATAAAATAAGAACATTTTATCTGATTGTATGAGACACTCAACACCAATATTAAATAACCCACAAAATATATTTCATTAAATTTAATCTCTTCAATGTATTGTACAACATGCAACCCCATGTCTAAATGAACCACAATATAGTATATCATTATAACCTAACTGTTAAATTGGAGGGAGTTAATATTACTAACTAAATTATGAAAATGGTTATATATTGATTATAAATAAAATAATATTCATCTAAAAGAAAAATAATGTTTTTTTGAAACACTGTATTTTTCTAAAAGACGGATTAGTCGTGCTTTGTGCACATAATTCAAAATTAATTTTTACCACTTTTAGAAAATTTATTTGAAAAAAATAAACTTAATCTTTTTAAATCATTATATCAAAATTATCTTTGGTTTAGTTTTTGGTATTTTTCTGAAATGTTTCATTTTTTGATGAATAGTGAAAAATACTGAATTTTAATTAAAAATTGCATTTTCATTTAAATAATTCAAAATGTTAAATCATATTTTGAATTTGTTTTGAAGTAAAAAATAGTTAAATTTTATATCAATTAATCCAATTTAGGTCATTGTAATAATTTTTATATTGAATTTTGATATAAAATCTTTGTAAACTTTTGGACATTTCCTCTTTAAAAACCTTTTTTATCATCGTGTCTGTGAGATTAATTTTAAATTAATTTTTCTACTTCTAAAATTGGAATTTAAAAAAAAATATTCCATAATTGGAATAATAATAATTTATATTATCTAATAAGGTAAACTTAATTTTTGAAAAAAATTAATAGTGAAATATAATAAAATATATATTTACCATGGTTAGGGTAAAATGGGTTTACCTTAGAGTTAAAATAAGATGATAAATGTTAAAATGAACTAAAAACTTCTAAAGATGTCCATATTTCCACCTTATCCTTAAAAATTTCTAATATAGATACATTTTGAATATTTTTTCATGTTAATGAATATCATTTTGGATTATATTGGGAAATTTTCAAGTAATTTCCAAGGAGGTCCCTTTCCCCACTTATAAAAGGGCACTCACTCCCCTTACTTATTCACGCATCCAAATCCATTTTTCATTCTCAAAACCTACCCAATTCTCTCCCAAAAATCCTTAGTAAAATTATAGGTCTTTTGGTCCTCCCAAAAGACCATACCTATGGTTTTTAAGAGAATATCCAAAGGAGGATTCTCTTATAGAAGGTAATTATCTTAACAAACCTATTTCTTTTTCTTTATTATTTTTCCACCTTAAATAATGACATAACACTTATAGTATAATAACACTAGTATCAAACATATACTAAGATGTTATTATGTTTATTTCATATTAATTATAAATATCCACTTCTATCAAATGGGTTATGAAATCATCATTCATGTGTACGGAGGACTACCCTCTCGTGAACCGATGTCATTCGTTTTTCCATGAACACCTCTCATGGTTTGATATAATGACAGATTTAATAAATTTATGTGATATTTATTCTATTATTATACATATTTAATATTAATATCACATATACCTTTTTATTTTCCATGTCATTTAAAATATGTCAATGTTGCTCATGTGTAAGATGGACTACTGCCTCACGAATCGATGTGATTCGTTTTTCAATTACGCTTTAGATGGAATGTAATAAGCATAAAATTAATGAATATATATGATATATATGATATTATATTTATTTTTTAAATTTAATATATCCCCAATTTTCTTATCCTTTCACTCATTAAGGTAATGATATCATCTTTCGTGCGTACGTATGGTCTATCATCTCCACGAAGCGATGTGATTCGTTTTCCATGTTCAGATTTCATAAACGGTTATAATAATTTTTCAGCTAATTAAATGTGATATTCCTAACATTAATATAATGAGTAGATTATGGATATATATTATATTAAATAACCTTATAATTAATTATGAAACATTCATGAGAAAAAAATGCAATTAACACCCAAAACAATGAAAATAATGAAATATTATTAACTAATGGGTGATGAGATGTTATAAAAAGATATTATATGATATGATAAATATTAATCTAGTTCTTTATAATTTAATAAAAGATTTTAAAACACTATATTTTATCTTAAATCATTTTCAACCAAAAGGAAGTGTAAGGTAAGGGACTTCCTCTCAATTTCCTTTCATTGAGGCTCATTTGTATGTTATGCACCAATTTCTTTTATATGGTGTATATACTACCCATTTGAGGTGTAATATAATAATTAATTAATAATTAATATTATTTTGAGTTTGAATTTTAATTATTTCATCTAACAGTATTGGACTTAAAACATACCAAGTGGTAAATAATTTTACAACTCAATTTATTTTCATTAGGTTATATTACTTCTTCATCATATTTGATATTATAAAAATATGGTTCTAATAAATTTTGACTATATATTATTTTATTTTCCATTTTTATGAGTATTTATAGTTGATACACATAATCTATTCATTTATTAATTCTAATTTCAATGTTATGATCATTTTAAGGGTATATTTCATAATCTAATTCAAATTGAGATTATTTTTTTGAATCTCGACCGAAAAAAATTATTTGATCATTATCTAACAAAACCTTTTAATTTTATTCTAATCTCTTTATTAATGTTATTTTCAAGTAATAGTACCTTTTTCACTATTTGGTTCTTAAAATAATTGATAATTGTTTTTAAGAAAATCCAATTTCCTTTCTCTTTTCATCCATAAATTCATTTTCTACTAAAAAACTATTTTCTAAAAAAAATTCAAAAAAACATTAACCCTTTTAAAAATTATTTATTAAATAAATTTTCACCAATTTTTACTTTTTACAAAATGTTTTTAAATGAATCTTTATGTTCTTTTCAAAATGATGCTCATTTGGATTTTACAGAAAAATTGGAAGGAATCTTTGTTTTAACATATAGGAAATAAATGGAATTTACATCCATCACGACCACTCAAATTTTTTAAAACATAATTTTAAAAGTTTAAATGTTTATTTTAAAAGAAAATTATTTTAATTTTTTTTTATGAACATTTAGTTTACAAAAAATATTTTTAAATTGAAAATAATATTTTCCTTAAAAATGTTTTTAAAGACATTTTTATGGTATTTATATTCATAAAAAACAACAACCATTTATTCTTACTCCAATGGTTATATGTTTTATTGATACCATCCTTATTCTTCATATGGATGGTTTATTATCATTTTACTAAGGAAAATATTTAAATTCACTTTCTTGATTCATTTTTATAGTCCTTAACTTTCCCTTGGATTATTCACTTTATTATGGAAATTAAATTTCCCCTAAATTTCCATATTATTTATCATGGATATATTTATTTCATAAAGTATATATTATTTCTTCATATGGTGTTCAAAATTGAATGTTACTTTTTATCTATGGAAATATTGATAAATATGTATTCTTTAATCAATATGGATATTTGATAATAAGGCACATTATTTATGAATTAAATTGATCATTCTATATATAAGGAATGATTTGGGCACGTAAGACATGGGTGGGGCTCGATTATAGATAGATCCTTAATGCATCAGTAGTCTCATGAGATGAAACATTTGGATAGTCTTAGTTAAATGGGTTTTATCCATCCATTTTAATCTGTCTTGAGGATATATCCTGACGACAGAGGTATCATGTTCCTAGGAAACATGAAGTCCAATAATTAATATTTTCCTTCATTTTGAATTCAATTATTATTATTCATGATATTTTCATAATGATATTATCTCTGGATGCATTTAATTCTTAGTTTTTGATTAAATTGCATGTATTTTTAGTGATTTACCTTGCTATATTGATTACAGATTATCTTATTAGTCAAGTTATTTAAATGGAATGTGTGTTTAGTTATTTTCTTTTCCATGTTGATTATTATTATTTATTCATAATAGATTCTGTTGTACATAAACCTTTCTAAGCATTTGATCCCATCCTTATTTTTTTTCTTTTCCCCAGGATTCCATGAAGTGTACTATTATTGATGTCACTTGTAGAAAAATGGTCTTTAACATCATTTTTTTATTTTCATGTCAGTTTTTAACCGATGTTGAAGCCACCGACATAAAAAATATTACTTTTTTATGTCGGTTTTGTAAACAGACGCCAAATAAGAATTACATTTGTTTTTTATCATTGGTTTTACAAAAAAAAAGATGCCAAAAAATCCATCCGTATCATTTTTGGTGTCGGTTTCCTTAAAAACTGATGCCAAAAAGTTTAAAAAAATAGTTTTGGTGTCATTTAAAAAAACGATGCCTTAAATGAAAATAAAAAAATTTTTGGCGTTTTTTTACAAAAAGTAAATTTTTTTATTCCATGTTTTAAAGCATTTCTTAAGCTTCGATTTGACATATCGTGGAGTAAAATCAGAGTTACATATCAAAAGTTATGGTTGTCGGAAGTTAAACTTGTCAAAGTTTCGATTGGTACAACTTGTTTCAAATAAAATTTGATAAACATAAATTAAAATCATATACACCAAAAGAAAATGGTGATCGATAATTAAATTTACACTAAAATTGGTAAATCTCATCTGAATATTCTATATTTTTAACTCGATAATAAGAAAAACCCATCTTTATAAGCAAGATAATCAAGTTGTTTTGAAATGAAGGAAAAGAATTACATAGAAAATAAATGATTAGAATAAGTACCGTGTTCAAATTAACGATTGAAGTTGCAATGAAAACTTGATTGAATTAAAGAGGTTGAAAATGAAGAACGAAAGATAAAATGGATTTATATATATAAAACAAAAATATTTTTGATAGAGTTGTATAGAAATGTATGTGGGAGTTTAAAAAGTTAGACGGGCGTTGCAAAAAAATTGAAATTTTGATCCCACGTATTGTAGAATACTCTTTAGTGCCAGTTTTGTCTGAAACCGACGTGAAAAAAGATTTACATTAGTCTTTTGGTGTCGGTTTTAAATAAACTAACACTAACAAGTAAAAAAGAAATTATTTTTCGCGTTGGTTTTTTTAAAAACCAATGCAAAAAAGTAAAAAAATATTTTTTTTGCATCGGTTTTTAAATAAAACAATGCTAAAATTAAAAAAAGACACTTTTCGCGTCGGGTTTTTAAAAAAACGAATCCAAAAACTAAAAAAAAATGTTTTGGCATCGGTTTTTATGAAAACCAATGCAAAAAATGAAAAAAAAATCTACAATTTTATCGATAATTTCTTAAGATTTGATTTGACTAGTCTTGGAGCTAAAATGGAGACACGGATTAAAAGTTATGGTCTTTGAAAGATAGACTTCTCTAATACTTCTATTAGAGAAGATCAACTTCTGACAACCATAACTTTTAATCCGTAACTCCGTTTTTTCTCCACAACCAGTCAAATCAAAGATTAGGAAATAATCTAAAACATAGTAAAAAATCTAATTATTGGGGTTAGTGTTTGTAAAAAAAGAGGCCAAAATTATTTTTTTTATTTTTTTGGTGTCAGTTTTTAGAAAAACCGACGCCCAAACTATTTTTTTTTGGCATTGGTTTTTAAAAAAAAAGACGCCAAAAATTCTCCGAAAACTTATATTACGTCGGCTTATATGAAACCGACATCAAACAAATGATGTTAAAAACTATTTTTCTACTAGTGTGTGCAAGGATATTCTAGAGGGAATAATATCATTCTTGAAAAAAAATGTTGTAATTTATGTAATGTAAAAAAAAAGCATGTATATAGTTTACTAATAATACTAAATTATTTGGTCATTCAATATGTGTTTCCTTGTATCTTATGAAAATATAATAAAGCATATCTCAGCTCCGAGCTACTAGTGTCAGGGTCGCTATAGTTGGTATCAGAGAAAGTTTAGTATAAACCCTGGAACTAGATTTAGGAAAACATATATTGGGAATAAAACCCAATGATAATATTTTAAGATAAGTATAGAATAACATCTTAAAGTTTTGTTAAGGTAGATATTATGTAGTTTTTCTTAGATATACATCCTTATATGGATACTACAAGTGGATGTGGTTCTAGAACAGATGTACCTTGTGGTAATAACTCTGAAAATAGTGTATTGGTCTTGAACTGATTATCACCTAGTGCACAAAAATAGGCCTTATTGTGCACTTGGCTTGACACTCTAAGGGGATATTCTTAGGATAATTCATATTCTCTTTACAAACCATTATGAAGGATTTTAATAGATGAAGACAATGAATGACCAAGGTTAAACCTAAGCTGTGATATATTGAAAATAAGGTGTCTCAATGGAATATTATAGGAATTATATTATTATTGTTTAGAAAAAGGACATCCTGTAAGTTGGGTGAAAACCCATCGCATCTGGAAAGGTCGTGGGGCTTGAACCCATAACCAAAAGACGATAAGGTTTTAGCACCTACCATTGCCCTATATTATGTTTTGGTAAATATGTATTTTTTTTAGTTAAATGATTTGATGAATAAATATTAATAATGAACTGGTGGTTTTATTATTGAGGTTTACAAATTAATGTATTATATTGGATAACTTGTGCTAGCCATATTGGTTTTGGAAAATATTACGAGGTGTAAGGAAATACTTTTTACTCTTTTATGGATCTTAAGATCCATTAAATGTGAATTTTAGTACTTCAGGCATTAAAAAACTCATTTTTGGATATCCATTTCTTGGAATAAGTGATGAATTATAAATTGATCAAAGCACAACCAAAGGATTAAATTGTGCTTGTGAAATAAAAATGTATCAAGTAAGTATATTTCCTCATATTATTAGATAGTAAAATAATTCCTCAAATTTAGGAAAAAAATCTTGAAATAAAAATGTTATCTTAGTATACTCATATCTGATGAATCAGATGTCCTTTTAAATCATCACATATTAATGGTTTTGAGGTCCTTAAATTTCCATTGATCATTCACTTTCTTATGATCAATGACCTCTATTATTCTCGGTCATTATTTACTCTTTTATTCCATGTACACATCTTTACTTTCCACTAATGTTATCCTACTTATAAAACTAGTTTAGTGTTATTCCATGTGACCTTGTTACTTCCATTTCTCTCTTATTAAGATGATATTCTATTAACACTTTTTACGATGTGGGTTTTCAACAAAATAATTTTAAAATATACCCTTGATTAAAAATATCAAGTTTAAATTATGAGGATGAAATATATTTAAGATGAGGAGAATGTAACACCCAAAAATTATAAAATAAGAACATTGTATCTGATATCTTATGAGACACACAAAACTAAGCTCAAATAACCCATAAATATATATTTATTTCATTTTAATCTCTTCGAAGACTTGCAGAACATGCAACCTCAATTCTAAAAGAACCATAATATAGTATATTATTTTAACCTATCCTTTAAATTGGTGGGTATTAATATTAATTACTAAATTATGAAAAATATTTTTATCTATTTATTATAAATAAAATAAGAATCATTTAAAAGAAAAGAAAATGTTTTCTGAAAAACTATATTTTTCTAAAACACGGATTAGTCACACTTTATACACATAATTTAAAAATAATTTTTACCACTTCTAGATAATTTATTGGAAAAAATTATATTTAATTTTTTAAATAATAATTCAACAATTATCTTAAAATTATTTTTTTTATATTTTTCTGAAAAGTTTCATTTTTTTGATTAATAGAGAATAAAATTGAATTTTTATTAAAAATTATCTTTTAATTTAAATAATTTATAATGAAAAATTGTATTTTGAATTGGTTTTAAAGTAAAATTAGTTCAATTTTATATAAATTAATCTAATTTAGTTCATTGGAATAATTTTCATATTGAATTTTGATATAAAAATAGTTTAAAATTCTGAACATTTCCTCTTTAGAAACTCGTTTTATCGTCACATTTGTGGGATTAATTTTAAATTAAATTTTACCACTTATTTGAATTGAAATTTAAAAAATGGATTCCATATTTGGAATAATAATAATTTATATTATATAATAATGTCTACCTAATTTTTTTACAAAATTAATAATAAAAATAGTAAAAAAAATATATTTACTATGGTTAAGGTAAATATGAGTTTACCATGGGGTTAAGCTAAGAATATATGGGTTAAAACAACCTATAAACTTATAAAAATATAATTTAATAGGCATATTTACACCTCATACTTCCCAATTTTTAATAAAAATTCATTTTGAATCTTTTTTCATGTGAATGACTATCATTTTGGATTATTTTGGGAAATTTTCAAGTAATTTCCAAGGTGGTCCCCTTTCGCTACTTATAAAAGAGAACTCGCTCCCCTCACTTATTCACATATCCCAAGATAATTGGATCAAAAAAATATTCTTAATTCTCTCCCCAAAATCCTTACTTTCATTCTAGATCAACTAATCCTCTCAAAATACCATCCATGCGGTCTTTAAGAGGAGATATAAAGGAGGTTTCTCGTAGAAATGGTAATTATCTTAACAAAGATATTTCATTTTATTTCTTATTTTTACACCTTTATTTATTTCATAACACTTATAGTATAATAAATCTATCATATCCAATATAATGATATGTTATTATGTTTATTTCACAATAATTATCCATCTCCACTTCCATCAAATGGGTTACAAAATCATCATTTGTGGGTACGACAAACTACCACCTCCAGAACCGATGTCATTAATTTTTTCATTACCACCTCTCACGGTTGGATATAATGATACATTTACCAAATTTATATGATATTTATAATATTATTATATGTTAATAATGTTTATATCACATATACCTTTTAATGTTTCATGTCATTTAAAATATGATAACGTCGCTTGGGTGTATGACGGACTACTGCATCGCAAAGTGATGTGATTCGTTTTTAAATTATTCTTTACATGGATTGTAATAAAGATAAAATTAATGAATATATGTAATGTATATCATATTATATTGATTCTTAAATTTCATATATCACCTATTTCATTACCATTTCACTCACTAATGGAATGATATTGTCGCTCGTGCGTACGTATGTCCTACCGTCTCCACGAAACGATGTGATTCATTTTCCATGTTCAACTTTAATAAATGGTTATAATAATTTATCTAATGACTAAATATAATTTTTATAATATTAATATCATTCTGTATATTATTTATATATATTATATTCAAGAATCAGATCTTTCATGACGAAACATGTATGAGAAAACATGGAAATTAACAGCCGAAATAATGAAAATAATGAAAGATTGTTAACAAATGGGTGATAATATGTTCTAAAATAATCATATATGATTTTATAAATATTAATATAGTTATTTTATAAGTTAATAACATGTTTTAAAAAACTATAAAATATCATAAATCATGTTCAACCAAAAGGAAGTGTAAGGTAAGGGACTTCATCTCAATTTCCTTTAATTGAGCAACATTTGTATGTTATGCATCAATTTATTTTAAAGAGTGTATATAATGACCATTTGAAATTTAATATCATGATTCATTAATAGTTCAGGGTATTATTAGTTTCAATATCAATTATTTCATTCAATATTATGTGAATTAAAAGTTTCCAAGTGGTAAAGAATTTCATAACTCAATTCCTTTTCATTTGGTTATATTACTTATTCTTCATCTTTGATATTATAATATTAGGTGTGTAATTAATTTTGACTATATATTTTTGAATTTACACTTGTTTTATTTGGATTTAAATTTGATTCACATAATATATTCATTGATTAATTCTCACTTCAATGTTATGATCATTTTAAAGGTTTATTTCACAATCTCATTCTAATTGAGATTGTTTATTCTTGAAATTCAATTAAAGGAAATTATTTAAAAATTGTATAATAATCCCATTTAATTTTATTATATTCTATTTATTAATGATATTTTCAAGTAATGGTACCATTTTACCACTATTTGGTACTTAAAATAATTGAGAAAATGTTCTTAAGAAAATATAAATGCATTTCTCTTTTTGGTTAGAAATATATTTTATACCAAAACCCTATTTTCAAAAATGTTTTCAAAAATGTTTTTAAACCTTTTCCAAATGATTTATTAAATTCATTTTTACCCATTTTTACTTTTTACAAAACAAAATTGAAAGGAATACTCATGTCATTTTTAAAATAATTCCCATTTGTCTTTTACCAAAAAGTGAAAGGAATATTTGGTTTAACATGTATATAATGAATGGAATTTCCATACATCATGACCAATAAAATGTTTTGTATATTACTTTATTGGTTTCAAAGGTTATTTTAAAAAAAAATTGTGAACTTTTAGTTTTTTAAAAATTGGTTTTCAAAATAAAAATTATATTTTCTTTAAGAATGTTTTAAAGGTCTTTTTATGGTATTTATATTCAGCAACAACAAAAACCCTTTATTATTACTCCAATGGGTATATGTTTTATTGATATCATACTTATTATTACTATGGGGGGTTTATAATCATTTTACTAAAGAAATTATTGACATTCACATTTTTTATTCATTTTTTGTAGTCATTAAATTTCCCTTGAATTATTCACTTTACTATGGGAATTAAATTTATTCTAAATGTCCATATTATATATAATGGAAATTTTAGTACTTAAACTATATATAATTTATATATATATAGTTTTCAACATTGAAAGTTATTTTTTTATCTAGTGAAATATTGATAAATATATATTCTTTACTGAATATGGATATTTGGTGATAAAGCGCATTGTTCATAAATTAAATCAATTATTTGATATACAAGGAATACTTTGGACATGAAAAAATAGGTGGGGCATAGTAATAGATATCCCCTCAATGCTTCGGTTTTCTCATGAGATGAAACAGTTGTCCAACCTTAGTAAAAATGTGTTTTTACCCATCATTTGTAAACTGTCTTGAGGATAGAACTTGATGGTAGAGGTATCGTGTGCCTGGAAAACATGAATAAAATAATTAAGCTTTTACTTCATTTAGAATTTAGTTATTATTATCCATGATATTTTCTTAATGAAATTATCTTTGAATGAATTTCATTCTCAGTTATTGATTAAATGACATGTGTTTTCAGTTATTTACCTTTCTATATTGACTATGAATTATCTTATCAGTAAGGTTATTTAAATAGAATGTGTGTTCAATTATTTACCTTTCTATGATGGTTATTTTTTATTAATTCATGATAGATTCCATCGTATTAAACCCTTATTGATCATTTGAGATCACCCTTATTTTATTTCCTTTCCTTAGGATTCCATGAAGTGTATTGTGATTGATTTTCAAGGATATTCTAGAGGGAATAATGTTATTCTCAAAAAAATGTTGTAATTTGTGTAATGAAAGACTCAAGTATGTATCTAGTTTAACAAGACTACTAAAAAATTTGGTCATTTGAGATATAATTACTTATATCATATTCTAGTGTAATAAAGAAGACACCGACTTCAGGCTACTAGGGTTGGGGTCTCTACAGTTGGTTTTAGAGGAATTTTAGTAGAAAACTTGGGAACTAGATTTAGGAAAACATAGATTAATAAGTATAAAATAATTATAAAATTTGAGGATAAGTATATAAGAACATCCTAAAGTTTTGGTAAGGTAGAGATTGTGTGGTTTTTCATTACAATACATCCATGTTTTGATACTATAAGTGGACGCGGTTCTAGAACTAATGTACCTAGGAGTAATAACTATAAAAAGGGAACATTAGGATGGACTTTATCATTACCTGGTGTATGAAAAAAGGCCTTACTGTGCACATTGTTTGACACTCTTAGGGGATATTCTTTTGATAATTCACATTTTCATTATAAACCATTATAATGGATTTTAATATATAATGATAATGAATGACCTAGGTTAAACCTAAGTTGTGTTAGATTTTAAAGAGTGTGTCTAAATGGTATAGGAAAATGTTTTATGTGTGGAAAATTAAGGCATAAATAAATGAATTTCCAAGGAAAATGAAGAGTGTGTTAGAAGGAAATAAATCTCATCATAGGGATCCATTTATTTTTCATTATCTTAAATGTGAATAACCTAGGCATTATCCGAGTAAATATCCTATTATAAAGGTTAACTCCTAGAAAAATTAAATACCTATGTTGAAATAAAATGGTCAAAGTATTTATATATTTGGAATTAAAAGTTATATTATATAATTATTTTTACCAATGGTATTTTGGTTATAAAAATCATGAAACTTCTAAGGATTCAGTTAAATTTTTAAAGCATATGTGTCTTCATTAACTTAATAGTTATGGATGCCATCATGGGTTTATGAGTTTAAGGTTGATCATAAGTTCAAAGTCTTAAACACACCTTTTAGATTTTATACAATAAGAGTCTACCAAGATTAAGAATATTTTTTGAGAAATTTGTAGCAATACAACCCATTAGTTTAGTATATGTTTTAGTGAAAAATATATTTAAGGAATAATGAATTTAAATTTTATAGAAATAAGTTTAATGGTATTGATAGCATTTAGGATTTATATGATCATTAATGAAATTCTAATAATAGTCAAATAATATTATTAAACTTTAAAAAAAATAAGTTTCATTGAAAACCTTAGTAAAAAGGTAATTCAATGATTAATTTTATTTCATGGATGTCTGTCATATATTTTTTGGGAACATTATAGGAATTGTATTAATATATTATATAAAAAATAATATTTGTATGTTGGGTGATAACATGTTTCATCTAGTAAGTTAATGGGGCTTGAACTCATGACTGAAGGATGATACAGGTTTATCACCTACCACTGGCTTACATAATGTTCTGTTTAATATTGAAAATTCCTAGTCAAGATCAATGTATCACTAAGAGGGGAGGGGTGAATCAGTGATATATTTTTATTTTAAGTTTAATTCCTTATGAAACAACCTTCTCCTCCTATTAAACTACTAAAAAAACAAACACACATCCATAGGAACACAAGAATTTACATGGTTCACTACTCAATAAGAGTATCTACATCCTTGATATGGTTTGAAAGCAATAAAATACCATACAATCCACTAGAAAAAATCCTCTTAAGTGGAATACAATGGTTAGGATATGCCCTTACACTTTTGTGGAACTATGTTCAATACAACAATGTGTGTTCATCAAGTAAAAAAAATTATGTCATACAATTTTGTAACAAACGTGTTATTGTGATTCCCTATAAAATTTCACAAATATGTTCTTCGAAACAATTATTCACTTTCTTTCATAGAACTAGGAAAAAACCACCTAGACTTCATAATGATACTTAGTCTAATTTCCCAGTTCAATTCTCTACTCATATTACACAGTCTAATAATATAACTTTGTTTGAATACGGCTAAAACAATTCTGAACCTCTTTTATCTTAGTCCAGAAAACCCAATCGGATTTCTCAGTCCAATCCGGAAACTCTTAATATGATCTTGTATATTCTCCTTTATTCTTCTTCCTAGAAAAATTATTCAGAAATTCTCAATCTAGAAACTTATTCTCCCTATAACATCAAAGTTTCTCTCTCTTCTTTCACACACAGTACTTCTATCAAAAATTACAAAGTACCTTCTCCTTTTATAGGCGACCCAAAATAGGTTTGGGTGGGATTATAAAAAACATTCTTGTTCAACAAAATATCTCAACTCTTAAAATTTTCCTTAAATCTTATCCACCTATTTAACTTCTTCAATTCTTCTTAACTCTTCTCAAATATTTTTGAATATTTAAAATTTCATTCTGCTTCATACTTTCTTCACAAACTTCAATCTGATTCTGATTCCCCATTTAAATTTCTTCATTATGATGGAGATAACAGATTCTTCATTGTGTTTCTCTACACCAAAACAAACATATGAAAACCATTCTTCAAAATTCTTTAATCTATTTTATGATCCCCTTTATTACACTTTAACAAGCTTCAAGAATTATACTTTCTTATTTTCCTAGACTGAAGATCTTATGTCTGATGAAATCATAGGTGACTACTCCAGTCTAATAGTCGTGACCCACTTGATACAAATAATCTTGAAAAACAAATCAGATCTTTCTTCTTTCAATCTTGACCCACATGTTTATAAAATCATAGTTCTTATTTATCTTAACCCAGTTGAAAAAAAATCAAAAATCTCATCTTAATTGTAAACGGTTGACTACATTATTGATTGATCTCTGATTACATTTTGTATTATTATCAATAAACACTGCTTTATTTTCTTCTTCATTGGTCCCAATAATTCCTAATAAGAACAATTCTGCCTTTGATTATCTTTTTCATCCATCACTGAGTATGATGATTGGTGTCTGTATGACTCTAATTTATCAGTGGAACTCCACATCCAATGAACTAATTCTAGCAGCTTTAACTTTAGTAACTTCTTTCCTTTTCTGATTATAATACCAATGAACTTTTTTTCTCTAATAATGATATCAGTGAAATTATAGAAATCAAATTCTTTCTCTAAATATTTATTTCTTGTGGATTATTGGTCTGACTAAAAACCAATACCTTTGGTTTCTCACATTATGATAAACCTTCAAAGCCTTCAAATAAATTTGTATCTGGTGATCTCATTCTGATGACCTTAAGAATGAAAATATTCAGCTTCAGTAACTTCCATCTTTTCCAACCATCCTGAATATAATTTTCAACACCAACTCTCCCCCTTTCCTTTATAAGTATTTAATCACAAGTTTCACATATTACTTATGATTTATGTGAATTAAAAAACATAAAATCATCGTCAAGTTTACATCAGATCTAGGAAGACTCTGATACATGTTCTCATTATGATCTACCTTTTATTTCAGACTCAGGGCGAGTCCAATGAACTTGTTATTCCTAAAAAACTCTTCTCAATCTAATGTAATTTCTTATGAAATGTGAGTCAAAACTCTTAAATATTATTGTTAGTTCGATATCAATATTATACAAATTTAATTGATTTATTTTTCTTCTTTGACAACAAAAGTTGACACCTTCAGCACAAACTTCGTTCAGCTTCCAAAAACAAATTACAGCCAACTTAGTCCCAACAATCTCCCCCTTTGGATTTTTTTGTCAACCAAGATTAAAAAATCACTGAACTTTGTAACCTCAAGATATGGATCACTTATCAACAATTCTAAGCCTATGTGAGCTAACTCATTATAGGAAACAATAATCATTGATAGAAAAATATGTTTTCCAAAAGTAGTGACTCGTGAAACCTCTTCATATTTTCTTCACATATTTCTTCACTTATTCAAATTTCCTTTAAACAAAAGTTTCATACAACCACTCCAAAAAACAATTATAATTGTTCACACATTTATATTCTAAGATTCATAGCTTACCCACAACCCCCCCCCCTATTTAAACTCTTCCTTAAAAGGTCTAGCATATAACAGTGGATAGATTTATGAAACAATTAACCCCTTGATAACACTATCCAATGACTATATGAGACAGGGGACAAAAACATGTACCTAAACCTTGATGATAAGGAGGTTGGACTCCCATTTTTAACCTCAGATTGTGAAAAGGTTCCTTTGGAAGAGGTTTTGTGAAATTGTGAGCAACTTTTTCTGATGTAAGAACATACTACAGCTTCAATTCATTCTTCTCCACATGATATTTGATGAAATGGTATTTTATATCAATATGTTTTGAACAATAATGTTTTACTAGATTTCTAGTAAGTTTGATGGAACTTTTATCATCACAACCCAAGAGAAAAGGTAACATCACTTCAAAAAGTAAGTCTTCTAACTAAGTCTTCATCCATATAAGTTGGGTAGCAGCTTGAGTAGAAGTAACATACACAAATTTAGTTGTGCTAAGAGTTATTTAATTATATTTATATGTATTCCAACTAACACAAATTTTTATTAGAAATAAAAATACACCATTTGTGGATATTTATTCATCAACATTTCCTATCCAATCACCATCTAAATACCCAAATAAATCAATATTTTTTTAGCCTTCATACCTGATCCCAAAATTTGTTGTGTCTTTGATATATCTGAGAATTATTTTTCCATCTAATAAGTGTGATTCTATTAGAGAACTCTAAAATCATACACATAAGGTAATGAAATAAATAATTTTGGGTCTCTAGGTAGTTAAATACAAAAAACTTTCTATTATCTTTCAAAACTCTTTTTGATCAACTTTCTTTCCTTCGCCATCTTTAGACAATTTGGTTCCCACTGAAATAAGTGTGTAAATTGGTTTTGATTTTTCCATGTCAAACCTCCTAAGAAGTTCATTAGACTAATTTTCTTGAGAATAAAAAAATATTTCTTCTTTTATAATATTTGTAACCCAAGAAAGTATTTCATTTATCCCTGTATAAATATCAAAAAAAATCATTTCTTCAAAAAATATTTTACAAGTTCTTTCATAATTCCCAGAAAAGATAATGTCATCAATATAGACAATTAAAATGAAGAATAACTCCTGAATTTCCTTGATGTATAGATTACTATCAACTATTCCTTTCTTAAAACTCATCTTCCTCAAATAAGTATCCAATTTGGAATACCATACCCTCAATAATATTTTTATTCCATACAAGGATTTATTCAACTTTCACACATAAATTTCCTATTTACCAAAAATAATGCCATGTGGTTGATCAATATAAAATTCCTCATCACGATCACCATTTAAAATAGATAATTTTATATGCATTTGAAAAATTTTGTAACTTTGTTGAGCAATAATAGCAAGAAATATTCTGATTGTTTCTAATCTTACCATAGTAAAATAAGTTTCATCAATTCAATGCATTCAATTTGTGAGTAAAATTTTCACACTAATCTTGATTTTTTACTTATCACTTCACCATTCACATTAAGCTTGTTTCGGAAAACCTATTTTGTACCAATAATATTTTTTTTTCTAGATTAAGTACAAGTTACCAAGTATCATTCATTTCTATCTTATACATCTCTCCATTCATATGTTGAACCCATTTCGGATGCTCAAAAGCTTCATTCGCATATTTCAGCTCAACTTTTGAAAACAAATAATTATGTGTAACAACTTTTGATGTTATTCTTTTTTGAACCTTCCAATGTTGATTGCCAATAATGTTATGATCTTCCAATTTCCACATAATCTTGGGATGATATTTTTGATTTTATTCCTTGTCACTAGAAATGGATGAGTTCGATTCTTCTTCTTGAGTAGGATGATAATTTTTTTCATCCTTATCAGAAGTTCTTTCTTTATTTCCATCTTCCTTATTTGCATGATTTTGTTTATCTTCCTCGTCTTTTTCAATAAATTTCACATCAATAGAGTCAACTAGTCTTCTTGATTATTTGTTGAAACATTTATATCCTCTTCCATCTAGAACATTGGTAAGAAAAATTCCATATTCACCTCTCTCCTCAAACTTTACAAGGTTTCAACCTTTGTTATTTATGAGGCATGGAATCCCAAAAACTCTAAAATGTTTCAAACTTAGAGTTTTTTCATAAAACATTTCATATGGACTCATATCTGAACTTGACTTATAGAAACATCAGTTTTGAATATACACATTAGTGCCCATGGCTTGCCTCTAAAGGTAATGAGATAGACCATGTTCAAGTAACATAGTTCTTACCATTTCAACCAGAATTTTATTATTTCTCTCAGCAACACCATTTTGTTAAGGAGTGTACGGTGTTCTAAACTAATGATGAATTATATTCTTCTCAAGATAACTTTTGAAATCTTAATTTTTTGTATTCCCCATCATTTTTTGTTCTCAACTTCTTCACTTAATACTCACATTCCTTCTCATATTTCCTCCTGAAACTTATAAACATTTTCAGAGAATCTGACTTATGTTTTATATACATAACACAAGTAATGTGAGTAAAGTCATCAATGAAAGTGATAAAGTACTTATCTCTATGATTTTATTGTTTTATCATTGGAAAATATATATTGGAATTAATAAGTTATAGGGGGCATTTTAAACAAATTTCAGCATTCTTATGCATAGAATTTGTAATTTTTCCTTTTTGGAAAATTGTGCAACACCAATATCCTCTTCTCAACATATCAAAAAATCCACAAACACTGCCTATTTTATATAATTTTCTCATGTTTTTATGACACATGTGTCCTGACATTTTATGTCAAAACTGATTTTATTCTTCCATACTTAGGTAATAAAAGTTTTGAACCTCACCGACTTGGAAAACATTTCCCTTTATACATTTTCCTCTTATAACAATCTTTCTATCATTCCCATTCTTCACAAAAAACCCATATTTTTTTAAAAAATAACTTTGGTGAGTTCATTGAAAAGTTTTGAAAAATATATTAAGTTATGTTTCAGCCCATCAATGGAAAAATATTTCTTAGATTTCAAATTTTCTTCCCCAATGATGGCTAATCCAACATCTTTAATCTTGAGTGATTCATCATTCCAAATTTCACTAAACATTTTTTTGAATCATTAAAATTTATCAATAATTTTAAGTATCCTATCATATGATGAGAACAACCACTATCCAACACCCAAGGTTGTTCTCCTTTTATATCTTTGAGATCAGTTTCAACAATAAGAGCATTTTCCTCCCCTTTATCTTTATTAACATCCGACATCTAAGAATTTTTAACAAATTTTTGTTATTCTGGTAATAAAACAAGACATAATTTTATGAGATTTATAGGTTGTTAAAGTCTTTCACAAATAGTTTCCAGAGGTTGGAATCTATTTTCAACTTTTACTCCAACCTTCTCGGTTTTCTTCAAAACATCCTTCTCAAAATTCTTCTATTGAGGGGATTGACTCCCCCTCAAACATAGCCTTCTGTAATTTGTGAAATAATATTAATGTTTTTGGTTAAACCAAAATATTTTTTCCATATTTTTGAATCCATCACAATACCAGAAGTATCCATAGAAAGAATATTTTCTTCTGAAACTTCCATACTGCCCGGAGTTGTTAACGTATTTCTCAGTAACCTTCTTGCCTCTATTATCAAAAAAATGTTGGCCACCAACCTTTCAATTATCAATCAGAATATTATTTTTCATCTCGGTATTCTATTATGACTTATCAAAACTAGAAGTAATAGAAAAATTTTCAGACTCATAGTTTTTAGAAACTTATGATTTATTAACTTTCTTGGTCTTGGCCCCATACATAACCTTCCCAGATATCTTCTTCTCAGAAACAATTTCAAATTTTTTTTCAAACATTGAAGGTAAATTTTGATCCTTCTCAGGTGTACCCTTTCTATAGTTTTCTCCAAATTCAAAAATAGAATTATTGAAACCTGTAACCCTCTATTCAGTTTTAGAAAAAAATTTGTTGGACAAGTTCCAACCGTTATTATTTTTCCTTTAATTTCACTTCCATATGTTTATTATGATTCTTTTCTTTCTCAAGATATTTCTTCAAGTCATAAATCTCTTATAACATCATTAATTTCTCATCAAGAAAAAATTCTTGATTTTTTGTTGAAGTGTCTTCACTTTTTAGCTTCCTAGTTTCTTTCTCAAGCCTCCTAATATTTATAAGACATTCTTTCAATTCTTTTTGTAGATGAAATTCTAATTGATTTTCTTTTTTATAACTACTGCTTGCAAACTCTACATTGTTCACTATTTCAATGAAAGTATTCTCTAAATACATTTCAGATTTTTTGGATTCATATTCACTGTATTATTCATCATCATATTTGGATTAGAAACTTCTTCTTTTGTATTTTTAATAACTTTCTATCTTTCCCTTTTGAAAAATATTTAGCCTTATCACCCTGTTTATTCCACAATTTTCTCTGCCTTCTATCATATTTCTCACTATCTTATTCTTTAATTCTTCAAGTACAATTAGCCTCAAAGTACCCAATGGATCCACATTCAAAACACTTTAAGGTAATTTTACCTTTATATTTTCATGTACCTATTATCACATTTTTAGAAAATAAGGATAAAAATTCATTAATATTTTTATATACCTCATTTTCAGAATTAAAATCACCAGCTTCTTCTTTAATAAGAATATTCTTTTACTTTTCTTTCTTGGCATCCTAGAAATAAATTTCTCTATGAACTTTTATTTTTTTCATATATTTCTCCCTTCCCATTTTATAAGTGATGAGAGTGCTATGAAAATCATCCATAGATAATTATTCAGGATCTCTATTTTCCAATGAAGAAACTTTAGAATAAAAATTTTCAAGAAGAATTCTCAAGATCTTTTCAACAGCTATAGAATCTTCTAGATTTTCACCAAGACATACAATAGTGATGAAAAATTCATTAAAGTTGGTAAATAAATCACCAATAGATTCGTATTAACCCATCCTAAGATCTTTATACTTCAGCCTATAGATTTTCAATTTTTCTGCCTTCACTTTTTTCTTGTCTTCTTAAATGTTTTTCAGCTTTTATCATATACCTTTGGTAGTGGAAACAACTTTTACTCTTGAAAACGCACTTTTAGAAAGTGATGAGAGTAAATAATTCTTATCCCTTAAATCATTCTCAAGGTTCTTCTTATCGGCATATGTAAGAGGAAATTTTTCATCAATAGGAGTAAATCCATCTATTGTAGCTTCAAGAACATCAAACCCAAGATACATAAGATAAGAAATCATTATATATTTCCATATATGATAGTTCATACCATCAAATACTAAAATCCAGTTACTGTTCACACAATTTAGATTTTCCATCACAAATTCTTTAAAACATAAACAAATAATATATGAAGGGAACCTTCCTCTCTAACACCACTCGAAAGTGCAAAGTCATGATCAAGGTATCACTAAGAGGGGGAGGGGTGAATCAATGATATATTTTTCTTTTAAGTTTCCTTCCTTATGAAACAACATTTAACTCCTATTAAAGATTTTTTACCTTGATGAAAACAAAAAAAATACACATCCATAGGAACACAAGAATTTACAAGGTTCACAACTCAACAAGAGTAGCTACGTCCTTGGTATGGTTTGAAAATAATACAATACCAAAAAATCCAATAGAAAACAATACTCTTGTTTGGAATATAATAATTAGTATATTCCCTTACAATTGTGTCACACTATATTCAATACAATAGTGCATGTGCTTTAAGTAGAAAAAAATAATGTAATATAATATTTTTTTAAAACATGTGTCTATGCTTCATTTTTAACTTTCACAAATATGTTCTTCAAAAAACTTCTTCACTTTATTACCCAATAGTAGACAATATCCTTTTAGACTTCATTATGATACTCAGTTCTATTTACCAGTATAATTCTCTAGTCTAATTGCTCAGTCTGATAGTATAACTTTGTCTGAATAAGGTTGAAAAATTATGAACCACTTCTGTATCAGTTTGGAAATCCTAGTATGATTTCTCGATCCAATCTGGAAACTCTAAATATGATCTTTTCTCTTCTCCATTCATATTTTGTCTGGCTAACCTTCTTAGGAATGCTCAATCTAGAAACTTCTTATCCCTATAACTTTGGATATTCTCTCACTTATTTTTCACATAGTACTTCTATTAGAAATTACAGAGTACCTTCTCCTTTTATAGGTGACCCAAAAGAGGTTTGGGCGGGACTATGAAAAACTCTCTCACACAACCAAATTTAAAAAATCTTCAAATTTCCCTTAAATCTTGAATACATATGAGACTTATTCAATGCTTCTTAACTCCTCTCAAATCTTCAAAATTTCAGCTCAGATCATACATTCTTCACAAACTTCATTCTGATTCCAATTCCCCATTCTGATTTCTTTATTATGATAGAGACAGTAGATTCTTCATTATATTTCTCTAAATAAAAATAAACATATTAAAACCATTATTCAAACTTCTTCAACTAATTTTATGATCCTTTTAATAATACTTTTAAAAGCTTTAAGAAATTCTCCTTTTATTCTTTTCCCAGACTGATGATCTTGTGTTTGATGAAATCATCGATGTCATCTATAGTCTGATAGTCTTGCCCCACTTGATAAAATGAATCTTAAAAAAAATATCAGAACTTTTTTATTTCGGTCTTCACCCAAATATTTAGACAATCAGATTTTTTATTTCTCTTAAACCACTTGAAAAATAATCAACAATTTCATATTGATCAGAAATGGTTGACTACATTGTTGATTGATCTCTGATTCCATTTTCTATTATTCTAAAGAATCCCCACATTTTTTATTCTTCATTGGTCCCAACAATTCTTGATATGAAAAATTATGCCTCCGATTATCTTTTTCAACCATCACTGAGTATGATAATTGATTTTAGTATAACTTGGATTTATTGGTGGTGCTATGTGTTTGATAGACCGGTTCCAGTAGCTTTAACTTTAGAAACTTCTTTCCTTTTCTGATTACAATACCAATGAACTTTTTCTTCTTTGATAATGATATCAGTGAAATTTCATCACTCAACTTATTTCTCTGAATATTTGTTTCTTGTGGATTATTAGTCTAACTAAAAACCAACACCTTTGGTTTCTCACCTTCTGATCAAGCTTCCCATCCTTCAAACAAATCTATGTCTAGTGTTCTCTTTCTGATGAACTTGAGATTAGAAATATTTGGATTTGGTAACTTCCTTCTTTTCCAACCATCCTGAATACAATTAGAAGCACATATCCCCCTTTACTTTTTAAGGATTGCATTATAAGATTCACATATTACTTATGATTTATGTGAATTACCAAATATAAAAGCATCATCAAGTTTACATTAGATCCAAGAAGACTTTGATATGGCTTCTCATTACAATCTTTCTTTCATTCAGGACTGAGGGTGAGTATGATGAACCTATTCTTCCAGAAAACTCCATCTCAATCGAATGGAATTTCTTAAGCAATGTGAGTCCAAACTTCTAAATATGATAGTCAGTATGATTTCCATCCTTTAAAAAGTGAATTTATTTCTTTTCTTATTTGAAAAGAAACAACACTTTCATAAAAAGCTCCTTTCAACTTCCAAAAACAACTTCCATCCAACTTAGTCCCAAAAAATTGTCATTTTTATAGTTAAATTATTTGATGAATAAATATTAATGATGAACCAATGGTGTAACTATTGAGTTTTATAGATTAATGTATTATATTAGATAACTTATGCTAACTATATTGTTTTTTAAAATAGTTAGAGACAAAAGGAAATACTTGTTACTATTTTATGGATATTATGGTTTGTTAAAAGTAGATTTTATTATTTGAAGTATAAAAAATTCATTTTTGGATATCAATTTCTTGGAATAAGTGATGAAATATAAATTTATCAAATCATAACCAAAGTATGAAATTATTCTTATTAAATAGAAATGTATCAAGTAAGTATATTCCCTCATATTCTTATACAGTAAAATAATTCCTAGAATTTAGGAAAAGGATCTTGAAAAAAATGTTATCCTCATACATTAATATATAATGAATCAAATTTTATTTTAAATCATCACAGATTTATGGTTTTTAGGTCCTTAAACTTCCATTTATCATTTACTTTCTTGTGATCAATGACCTCTATCATTATTTGTAATTATTTATGCTTTTCTTCCATGTCCACATCTTCACTTTCCACCAGTGTTCTCCAACTTAGAAACCTAGTTATGTGTTATTCCATATGAACTATATAATTCCTTTTCTATCTTAATAAGATTATTTTTATTAACTCATTTTACGATGTGAGTTTTCAATAAAAGAATTTTCAAATACCAACCCTTGATTACCAATATCATGTTTAAATTTTGATGATGCCATTTATTTAAGGTGGGAAGAATTTGAAACCCCAAAATTCTAAAAAAAGAACATTGTATTTGATATAATACATGACATGAACCATAGAGCTGAAATTACAAACAAATATATATTTCTTTAAATTTAATCTCTTTGATAGCTTGTGGAACACACAACCCAGAGTCTAAAGGAACCATAATATAGTGTACCATTATAAAATAACCATTTAATTATTGGGTATGAATAGTACTAACTAAATTATGAAAAATATGGTTATATATTTATTATAAATAAAATAAGAATCATTTAAATTAAAAAGAAATGTTTTGTGTAAAAGCGTATTTTTTAAAAGAAGGATTAGTAGAGCTTTCTGTGCATAATTTTAAATTAATTTTTACCAAATTCAGAAACTTAATTTGAAAAAATAAAATTAATTTTTAAAATAATCATACCAAAATTATCTTAGGGTGAATTTTTGTAATTTTTCTGAAAAGATTCATTTTTGATGAATAGTGGAAAATAACGAATTTTAATTGTAAAGTGTATGTTTTTTAAATAATTTAAAATGTTAAATTAGATTTTTAATTGGTTTTAAAGTAAAATTATTTAAATTTTATATCAATTAATCCATTTTTTTATCAATGTAACAATTTTTATAATGATTGTTTATATATAAACTAGGTAAAGTTTTGAACATTTCCTCTTTAAAACCCCACTTTCTTGTCGTTTTTGCGGGACTAATTTTAAAATTAAAATTTTATACTTATGTGAATGAAATTTTAAAAAATGGATTCCATATTTGGAATAATAATAATTTATATTATTTAATAAGTTCAACTTAATTTTTGACCAAAATGAATAGTGAAATAGTAAAAAATATATTTATCGCGGTTAAGGTAAAAATGGGTTTAATGTGGGGTTAAACTAAGAAGGTAAGGGTTAAAATAACCTAAAAACTTGTCAAAATATTATTTTATGGAAATATTTACACCTTATAATTCCCACATTTTAATATATAGTCATTTGGAATCTTATTTCATGTGAATGAATTTATTATTTTAGATTATTTTGGGAAATTTCCAAGTAATTTCCAAGGAGGTCCCCTTTCCCCACTTATAAAAGGGAAATCAATCCCCTCAATTATTCACACCAATAAAGACTTTTTTCTAAACCAAATCCAATAAAACTATCTCCTCCAACATCCTTATTTTAATTCTAGATCTTCTAGTCCTCCAAAAAGACCATCCCTAGGATCCTTAAGAGGAGATCCAAAGGAGGTTTTTCTTAGAGAAGGTAATTATCTTAACAAATATAATTCATTTTATTTCTTATTTTTCCACCATAAATTATGTCATAAAACTTATAGTATAATAACACCAATATATAACATATAATAATATGTTATTATTTTTATGTAATATTTTCCATCTCCACTTCCATCGAATGGGTTGCGAAATCATCATTTGTGTGTACGGCGGACTATCACCTTGCGAACCGATATAATTCATTTTTCCATTACCACCTTTCAAGGTTGGATATAATAATGGATTTAACAAATTTATATAATATTTATCATATTATTATACATATTTAATTTTAATATCACACATACCTTTTTACGTTTCATGCGGTTTAAACGCGATAATGTCGCTCATGTGTACGGCGCACTACTACCTCACAAAGCGTTGTGATTAATTTTTTAATTACAATTTACATGGAATGTAATAAAGATAAAATTAATGAATATATGTGAAATATATGATTTTATATTGATTATTTAAATTTAATATATCACCCATTTCCTTACCCTTTCACTCATTAATGGAATGATATTGTCGCTCGTGCATACATATGGCCTACCGTCTCCACAAAGCGATGCAATTCATTTTCCATTTAAAACATCATAAATGGTTATAATAATGTATATAATGAGTAAATATGATATTTATAACATTAATATAATTATGTATATTCTGGATATATATTATATGTAAGAACTGGATCTTTCATGATGAAATACGCATGAGAAAACAAGGAAATTAACACCCAAAATAATGAAAATAATGAAAGGTTATTTACGAATGAGTGATAAGATGTTATAAAATAATCATATATGATGTTAAAAATATTAATTTGGATCTTCTATAATTTAATAACATGTTTTAAAATATTATACATGATCTTAAATCACGTTTAACCAAAAGGTATCATAAGGTAAGGGACTTTGTCTCAATTTACTTTCATTGAGGCACATTTGTATATTATGCAAAAATTTCTTTTATATGGGGTATATAATACCACTTTGATATATAATATCATGATTAATTAATAATTCATGGTATTTGAAGTTTCAATTTTAATTATATCATCCAAGGGTATTTGACTGAAAAGTTACCAAGTGGTAAAAAATTTCATAACAAAATTTCAATTCATTTGGTTATATTACCTCTCTGTCATCTTTAATATTATAAGATTGTGTGTGAAATGAATTTTTACTATATATTATTTTATTTATACTTTTTTATATGGATTTAAATTTTATTTAAATAATCTATTCATTTATTAATTCTCTCTTCAATGTTATTATATTTTTAATGGGTTGTTTCACAATATCATTCTAATTGAGATTGTTTATTCTTGAATTTCGGTTAAAGAAAATTATTTTATAATTGTATAATAAACCCATTTAATTTTATTATAATGTATTTATTCATGATATTTTCAAGTAATAGTTCCATTTTCCCACTATTTTGTACTTAAAATAATTGATAAAATGTTTTTAAGAAAATCCAACTTCATTTATCTTTTCGGTCAAAAATCTATTTTCTACCAAAACCCCTTTTTAGAAAAAAAATGTTTTTAACCCTTTTAAAAATGATTTATTAAATAAATTTTCACCCATTTTTAATTTTTATAAAAAAAATTTAAATGAAACTTCATGTTGTTTTCAAAACAATGCTCGTTTATCTTTTATAAAAAAAGTGAAAGGAATATTTGATTTAACGTGTATAGTATAAAGAGAATTTCTAGACATCATGACCACTCAAATGTTTTAAAACATCCTCAATAACTTTCAAAGGATATGGTCAAATAAATTTATTTTAAAATTGTTTTTTGAACTTTTAGTTTTTTGAAAAATTTATTTTAAAAATGAAAATGACATTTTCCTCAAGAATATTTCTAACGACATTTTTATGGTATTTCTATTCATCAATAAAACCAAACCTTTATTCTTACTTCATTGGGTATATGTTTTTTTATATCATCTTCATTCTTCCTATGGATGGTTTATGATCATTTAACCAAGGAATATATTGACATTCACTTTCTTGATTCATTTTTATAGTCATCAAATTTTCCTTGAATTATTAACTTTCTTGTGGAAATTAAATTTTCCCAAAATATCTATATTATTTCTCATGGATTTTTTTATTTCATAAATCATATATCATTTTTACATACAGTGTTTGACATTGATTGTTATTTTTTTATCTAGGAAAATATTGATGAATTTTTATTCTTTGTTCAATAAGGATATTTGACGATAAGGCACATTGTTCATGAATTAAATTGATTATTTGATATATGAGTAATTTTTTTGGACATGAAAGACATGGGTGGGTCTTAGTTATAGAATGCTCATAAATGCATCGGTAATCTCATGAGATGAAATAGTTGTCTAGACTTAGTTAAATGGGTTTCTACCCATCAGTTTTAAACTTCCTTGAAGAGAGATCTTGATGTTAGAGGTATCATGTGCCTGGGAACCATGATGTCCAATAATTAGTCTTTTACTTCATTTAGAATTCATATATTATTATCCATGATATTTTCTCAATGATATTATCTCTGGGTGCATTTCATTCTTAGTTATTGATTAAATGGCATTTTTTTCAATTATTTAACTTACTATATTTATTTTTTCTTTATCTTATCATTCAAATTATTTAAATGTAATGTGTGTTCAGTTATTTACCTTTATATGTTTATTATTATTATTTATTCATGATAGCTTCTTTTTATATAGCCCTTACTGATCATTTGATATCACCCTATTTTTTTTCCTTTTACCAGGATTCTATGAAGTGTACTATGATTGATGTGTAAGGATATGGTAGAGGGAATAATGTTGTTATTGAAGAAAAAAATTATTTTAATTTATGTATAAGACTCAATTATGTATTTATTTTACCAGTACTACCAAACTATTCGGTCCATCAGGATGTGATTCCTTGTATCATATGCCAATGTAATAAAATAAACACCAGCTCCAGGATATGGGGATCGAGGTTGCAACAGTTTGTATTAGAGGAATTTTAGTAGATTCCTTGGGAACTGGATTTAGGAAATCATAGATTAGGGGATATGACCCTATGATAGACTTTGAGTATAAGTATAGAAGAACATCCTAAAGTTTGGTAAGGTGGAAATTATGTCGTTTTTACTTGAAATACATCAATATCTGAATACTATAAGTGGATGTGGTTCTAGTATAGATGTACCAAGGGGTAATAAATCTGAAATGGGTGTATTGGTCTCAACCTAATCATTACGTAGTGCATGACAATGGGCCTTACTGCACATCTGGTTTGACACTCTTGGGAGATACGCTTTTGATAAATCACATTTTCTTTACAAACCATTATAAATGATTTTAATATATGATGAAAATGAATGACCTAGGTTAAAATAAAGATGTATTATATTGAAAAGAATGTGTCTCAATAGAATAGGAAAATGTTTTATGTGTGGAAAAGTATGGCATAAAGTAATAAATTATCCATGACAAATAAAGAGTACGATGGAAGAAGATAAATATCATCCTAGGGATTAATTTATAGTTTGTTGTATTAATTTTGGAGAACCTAGGAATTATTTGAGTCAATTTCCTCTTATAATGGATAACTCCAAGACCAAGGAAGGACCTATGTTTAAATAAAATAGTCAAAGTATTTATGTATTGGGAATCAAGAATTATATTATAGAACTATTTTTACCAATGGTATTTGGGTTTTAATAATCCTGAAACATATAAGTATTCTGTTAAATTTTAGAAGCATGTTCACCTTAATTAATTTAATAGTTATGGATACCCTCATGGTTTTATGATTTTAAGGTTGATAATAAGTTCAAATTATTAAACACCCATTTTATGTTTTATTTGATGGGAGGCTACCAAGATTAAAAATATTTTGGGAGAAATTTTTAGAAATACAACCCATTGGTTTAGATTATGTTTTATTGAAAAAGTTATTTTAGGAATAATGCCTTTAAATTTTGTAGACATATGTTTAATGGTATCGATAACCTTTAGGGTGGATATGATCATTAATGATATTTTAATAATAGTCAAATAAGATTATTTGAATTTTTAAAAAATTATTATATGAAAAACCTTAGTAAAAAGGATATTCAATGATTGATTTTATTTTAAAGATTTACATCATATATTTTTTGGGAATGTTATAGGAATTATATTATTATAGTTTAAAAAAAAGGAAAACCTACATGTTGGGTGACAACATGTCGCATCCAGAAAGGTTGCTGGGCTTGAACCAATGATCGAAGGATGATAAGGTTTTAAGACCTACCACTAGCCTATGTAATGTTCTGGTTAATATTTCATTATTTTTAATTAAATGATTTGATCAATAAATATTAATGATAAACCATTGGTGTTATTTTTTAGGTTTACAAATTAATATATTATGTTGGATAACTTTTATAAACCATATTGGGTTTGGAAAATATTAAGATATATAGGGAAAGACTTTTTACTCCTTTATAGATCATAAGATCTATTAAAAGTGAATTTTAGTGCTTTAGGCATAAAAAAATTCATTTTTGGATATCCATTTCATGGAATAATTTATGAATTATAAATTGATCAAAGAACAACCAAAGGATGAAATTATGCTTATGAAATACAAATTTATCAAGTAATTATATTTACTTATATTGATAGATAGTAAAATAATTCCTCAGATTTAGGAAAAGGATCTTGAAAAAAAATTATCCTATTACATTCATATCTGATGAATCAAATGGTCTTTTAAATCATCATAGATTTATAGTTTTTAGGCTTTTAACTTTCCATTTATCATTTAATTTCTTATGATCAATAACCTCTATCAATATCTATAATTATTCATGATTTTATATCATGTCCACATATTCACTTTCCACCAATGTTATCATAAGTAGAAACCTAATTATGTGTTATTCCATATGACCTTGTTACTTCCATTTATCTCTTATTAAGAGGATTTTTTATTAATTTTTTTTACAGTGTTGTTTTCAAAAAAAATAATTTTCAATAATACCCTTGATTACTAAGATCAAGTTAAAATTATGAGGAAAAACTTTATTTAAGGTGACCAGAATGTAACACCCCAAAATTCTAAAATAAGATAATTGTATTTAGTAGAATATGAAACACAGAACATCGAGCTTAAATAACCAAAAAAATCTATTTCTTTAAATTTAATCTCTTCGATGGCTTGTGGAATATGCAACCTCAAGTCTAAATGAACCATAATATAGTATACCTTTATAACCTAATAATTAAATTGAAGTATGAGAATAGTTCTAATTAAATTATGAAAAATAAGTTTATCAATTGATTATAAATAAAATAAGAATCATTTAAAAGAAAAATAATTTTTTTCTGAAAACTCTATTTTTTCTAAAATACCGATTAGTCGTGCTTTGTGTATATATTTTAAAACTGATTTTTACCACTTTTAGAACATTTATTTGAAAAAATAAACTTAATTTTTGAAATCATCATATAAAAATTTTCTTACGGTGAATTTTTTAGATTTTTTTTGAAAAGTGACATTTTTTGATGAATAATGAAAAATATTGATTTTTAATTGAAAACTACATTTTAATTTAAATAATTTATACAAATAAATTATATTTTTAATTGGTTTTAAAAAAATTAGTTAAATTTTATATCAAATAATACAATTTAGGTCATTTTAATAATTTTCATATTTAATTTTGATATTAAAACTTTATAAACTTTTAAACATTTCCTCTCTAAACACTCGCTTTCTCGACGCATCTGTGAGATTAATTTTAAATTAAATTTTACCAATTTTTTGAATGTAATTTTAAAAAATTGATATAGTATTTAGAAACATAATAATTTATATTATCTAATATTTTTTACTTAATTTTTTTCCAAAATGAATAGTGGAAGTAGAAAAAAATATATTTTACACGGTTAAGGTAAAAATGGGTTTACTGTGGGGTTAATCTATCAAGATAAGAGTTAAAATGAACTAATAACTTTTCAAAAACTTATTTTATGGAAATATTTCCACATTATACTTCTAAATTTTGAGTATAGAGTCATTTGGACGCTTTTTTCATGTGAATGACTATCATTTTGGAATATTTTGGGAAATTTTCAATTAATTTCCATGGAGGCCCCCTTTCCCCACTTATAAAAGGTCACTCAATACCATAACTTATTAACACCTACCAAGCCATTTGGATCTACCAAAAACTACTCAATTATATCCCCAACATAATTAGTTACATTCTAGATCTCTTGGTCCCCCCAAAATACCATCCTTAGGGTCCATAAGAGGAGATCTAAATGAGGTTTCTTTTAGAGATGGTAATTATCTTGACAAAGTTATTTCATTTTTTTTATTCTTTTTACACCTTCAATTATGTCATGAATCTTTAATTATAATAAAAAAATTATCTCCCATATACTTATAATTTAATATTTTTATTTCATAATAATTATTCATCTCCACTTCCATCAAATGGGTTACGAAATCATCCTTCATGTGTATGGTGGACTACCGCCTCGTTAACCGATGTCATTCGTTTTTCCATTACCACCTATAACTGTTGGATATAATGATGGATTTACCAAATTTATATAATATATATCATATTATTATACTTATGGAATTTAAGTATTACATATACCTTTTTACGTTCTATTCTGTTTAAAATATGATAACGTCGCTCGTGTGCACGACGAACTATCACCTCGTGAAGAGATGTGATTCATTTTTCAATTATGATTTACATGGAATGTAATAAATATAAATTTAATGAATATATGTGATATATATGAGGTTATATTGATTATTTAAATTTAATATATCACCCATTTTCTTACTCTTTCACTCATTAAGTAAATGATATTGTCGTCTATGTATACGTACACCCTACCATCTCTATGAAGCAATGCGATTCATTTTCCATGTTAAACTTTCATAAATGATTATAATAATTTATTTAGTGATTAAATAGGATATTTATAGCATTAATATAATTATAGATATTATGTATATATATTATATTCCAGAATCAGATCTCTCATAATGAAATATGTATGAGAAAACAAGTCAATGAACACCCAAAACAATGAAAATAATGAAAGATTATTAACTAAAAGGTGATAATATTTTATAAAAGGATCATATATGATATTATAAATATTATTATGGTTTTATTATATGTTAATAGCATGTTTTAAAACAATATACATGATCTTAAATCACGTTCAATGAAAAGTAAACAAAAGGTAAGGGACTTCATCTTAATTTCCTTTCAATGAGGCACATTAATATGTTATGAACCAATTTATTTTATATGGTTTATATATTGATCATTTGATATGTAATATCATGATTAATTAATAATTCATGGTATTTTTATTTTTAATTTAAATTATTTCATCCAAATTTATTTGAATTAAATTTTACCCAGTGGTAAAGAAATTCATAACCAAATTTCTTTTCATTGGGTTATATTACTCTTCATCATATTTGATATTAAAAGATTATGTGTGTAATGAATTTTCACTATATATTATTTTATTTAAACTTTTTTTATGTGTATTTATATTTTATACACATAAAATATTAATATATTAATTATCACTTTAACGTTTTGATCATTTTAAGAGTATATTTTATAATCTCATTCTAATCGAGATTATTTATTCTTGAATTTCAGTTGAAGAAAATTATTTGATCATTGTCTAATAAAACTATTTCATTTTATTATTGTTGAACTCTCTGTGAAATGGTTATTTTAATAATCACAAATCTTAGTTATATTTATTTCAATTTAGTCTTTTGTTCAAATTGTTCTAAATGTGTTTATATATGTTTAAATCTTGTCTACATATGTTTATCTATGTTAATTTATGTTTTATGGATGACATGGAAGTATTATGGATTGAACAGACACTTTGTGAATATTCCATGTCTTGACTCACCGTTAGTTATTTTCCTGAGGCACCGATGATGAACGGCCGCACCGATGATGAATGGTCGCACCGATGATGAACGGTCGCACCGATGATGAATGGTCACACCGATGATGAATGGTCGCACCGATGATGAATGGTCACACTGATGATGAATGGTCGCACCGATGAAGAACGGTCGCACCAATGATAGGAACTGTCGGACCGATGACAACGGTCACAACATCACCGGTCGCATCAATGAGCTACCAATGCTGATGCTACCGATATTGATGATCAATGGGCTACCGATGCTGATGTTACCGATGCTAATGCTACCGATGCTAATGCTACCGATATCGATGCAGATTCAAAATGACTCACCGATCTCATGACTCACTGATAGTCATGAAAACTATTTGAATTTCTATAAACTCTTATTTAATTACAACGGTCATATTTGATGTTTTTAATCCAATTAATGATATTTAATGTTAGTTGTTGTCATGATAGGGGATCGTACCTCGTACCTATGAAAAGGTAATCATTACCATTTCTGAAGCTTGTGGAATAAAAGGAAGATCAAGATGTAGTAAAAGCGTGTGCGTAAAAAGGCATAGAGATAGAATTCTTCCATGCACATACATACATGAAAAGAAGAACACATGAGGAACTCGAAGAAGACATTGCAATATCTTGAAAGAACTCTCATACATGCAACCCAGCACTACTGAAGAACACACGAAGACCACTGGAATCTAGAGAACATACTCACTTGTGAAGGACACCAAGTTGAACCATGATACTCTGTTTTTCAATAGAAAACCAGAGGAGGACTCAAAATAATTTCTGCTGAATCCAACGAGTCCAGAGCTGCACTGCTAATCACTAGAGCTTTCAAAACTCTCATATATTTCTCTCTAAGTGATTCATTATTTACTATTTTGAGTAGTATGTGTTCTTTGTATTATTTACACAGACACTATCACCTGTGATGAACTGGAGGATACTAAATCCTCATTCTAAACTCCTTACATCATATTGTATCCCACTGAGGTCAGTGGTAGAGGTCAAGTGTGACCTGGACAACCTGTGTGTTGTTGTCTTTGTTTTCCCACGAAGAACTGTGGTAGAGGTCTTAGGACCTGGACAGTATTGTACCGTTGTTAACCCCAATACAGGGTGTGGATCAAATTTATATAAATTGTTTGAGAGGACTAAGTCTCTTCTTAAGACTAAACCTCTTGGTTATATCTACTATGCTTTTTAGTATAATTCTAAAGTATACTACATATATATTTTATATTCCGCTGCTATTACTTTGAAATACAAAACTATTTTAAAGTTACGTTGACAGTTAAATTACAAAGTGTTTATACTTGTTGTGAACTAGTAGGTTAGCTTCAAAACCTAATTTAATCCTGTGATTAAATTAACTGAGATCTAATCAATCTTTAAGAAGCTAATTGAACATTTACAATCTGTATAAATTCACTACAGTTTAACTTTGTTTTTAAATTAGGGGATTTTAAGAGAAACCTTTTTAATAGAAATTTTAATTGGAACTCAATTAACCCCCCCCCCCCCCCCCCCGTATTGAGTATCCACTCCGACCAACATTTGGTATCAAAGTGTTTGTTTTGTTTATCAAAGTTTTCAAATACTCTGTTTTTCAACTGTGATTTTAGTTATATTTTAAAGATCTTAAATTTCTGTTAGTTCTAAATTTTATCTCTTTAAAGTTATTTTCTAAACTCTATTACTCTAGTTATGGATAATAGACTAGAAGGTGCTGCTACCAACATGCCACCTTTCTTTAATGGCACAAATTATGCCTAGTGGAAACTGAAAATGAAAATTCATTTAGAAAGTATGATATTTGATATCTAGACTGCTATAGAAACTGAATATATGATTACAGCAACTATTAGAACTACTTGGGATGAAGCTACTAAGATAGCTTACAATAATAATTGTAAAGCAATGAATGCCCTGTATTGTGCTTTAGAAGATGAAGAGTTCAATAGAATATCTTCTTGTAAAACTACCTAAGAAATATGGGATACTTTGAGTGTTTCTCATGAAAAAAAAACTAATGTTAAAGAAATGAGATTGAATAAATATACTATTAAATATGATAATTTTAAAATGAATACTAATGAACCTATCTCTGACATGTATCTCAAGTTCAATGAGATTGTCAATACAATGATATCTCTTGGAAGATATGTCATTGCTAAGGAACAAATCATGAGAATATTGAGATATCTACCAGATCAATGGAGAGGCACTTCTGTTTTAATTATAGAATCATGTGACATAAGCAAACTACCAGTCAAGGAGCTCATTGGTAAGCTTATGATATATGAGGAAGAACTCAAGGTGAATAATGAGGATTATGATGAACCTAAAAGTAAGTCTGTAGATTTTAAATCTAATTCTTCGAAGAGAAAGGACAAAGACAAAGTTAAAATACAAACTGAAAGTTCAACAAGTGAAGATTCAGATTCTGATAGTGATGCTGAGATGGCTCAAATAGCCAGGAGAATCAAGAAGTTCTATAGGAAGAAGAAATTCTTCAGAAAATCTAATTACAAAGGAAAGTATGACAACAAGGGTCATTAGAAGAAGGATTGGAAAAATCCTGACAAGAATGATGAAGTTGTCTGATATGAATGCAAAAGGAAAGGTCACATTAAAGCAGACTGTCTAAAATTGAAGTTCAAAAAAAAATATGACTACAAGGACAATAAGTATAAGAAATCTATGAAAGCTACTTGGAGTGTTTCAAAAGACAGCACAAGTGAATCTGAAGTTTCTGATTCTGAAAAGAATTGTGCCAACATGTGCTTCATGACCAATACCTTTGAGGTACCTGTTTCCCCTATGTTGAATGATTATTATTCTAGAACTGATTCTAAATCTGAAAACATGTCTAGTAAGGAACTGTTTGAATATTGTAATATTCTAGAAGAAATATGTAATGAACTTAAAGAAAAGTATAAAGCCTTAAAGAAACAACATGCTTTAACCAGTTCTGTTAAATCTGCACTTGATACAGAAAAATAAAAGAATGCTCAATTACTTAAGGAAAATACAGATTTAAAATTATCTAATGATCAACTAAGGAAGGATTTAGAAAAATTTACAAATGGAAAGGATACTATAACTCAAATTCTTGGAAAACAAGTGGCACCAAGATATATTACTGGTATAGGCTATCATCCTAGAAAAAGACAGATTACTAAGACTAAATTTATTCCTAAATCTGGGGAAAATACTGCTAGTTCTGGTTCTGGTAATTCATATACCTCAACTAGTTACTCACACAGTTATAGATCAAATAGAGTTTACTTTTCAAATTCTATTGATTCTGTGAATTACATGAGACCAATAAGACAAATTTGGATACCTAAAGCTTTGATTGCTAACCTGTCTGGACCCAAGAACATCTGGGTACCAAAATCATTTTCCATCTAAATCTATTTTGTAGGAAACATGTTTGAAGAGTTCTCACAAGAAGATATGGTACTTGGACAGTGGATGTTCAAGAAATATGTCTATAGATTACTCATGCTTCAAGTGTCTAATCAAAGTTGATGGAGGCCATGACACCTTTGGTGATAATTCTAAAGGAAAAATCCTCTGCCTGGGCCAGATTGGTAACACTGATTCAATTTTGATTTCTAAAGTTTTATTTTTTTGATGGACTTAAGTATAATCTGTTAAGTATTTCTCAATTATGTGATGATTTATTTAATGTGAAATTTTAAAATGATTCCTATAATGTTTTTAACTCTAAAAATGTTTTAGTATTTTCTGCTTTGAGAAATGAAAATTTTTATGCTGTTGATTTAAATTCTTTATCCAAACAAAATGTTACTTGCCTAAATGCTTTTCATAAAGAATCTTTGTTATGGCACATAAGATTAGGACACTTCAATATACATTCACTTAGAAAGCTGACTAGGAAGAACTTGGTTAGAGACCTACCCAAACTTGAATTCCCAAATAACAAAGTTTGTAATCCCTATCAAAAGGGAAAGCAACATAAAGTTTCTTTTAAATCAAAGAAATAAGTCTCAACTTCTCAACCTCTCGAGTTGGTTCACAAGGACTTGTTTGGACCTTCTAGAGTTTCTAGTTTAAATGGGATGCACTATGTCTATGTCCTAGTAGATTATTTTTCTAGATATACTTGGGTATACTTATTTGCTCACAAAAGTGAATCTTATTCTTACTTTATTAAATACTCCAAGTCTGTAGAAAACCTTAGTGGACTTATGATTAAAACCCTGAGAAGTGATCATGACCGTGAGTTTGAAAATCATGAGTTTGAATCTTATTGCTCACATAATGGCTATCATCACAACTTTTTTTCCCCTAGTACACCTTAGCAGAATGGTGTAGTAGAAAGAAGGAATAGAACCCTTCAATAAATTGCAAGAACCATGCTCAATGAATATGACCTACCTGTTTATTTTTGGGCTAAAGCTGTAAATACAACCTCTTATATTATCAATAAAGACTTGATTAGACATGTTCTCAAGAAGACCCCTTATGAATTATGGAATAACAGAAATCCTAAAGTAAGTTATTTCAGAGTCTTTGGCTGAAAAGTTTTTATTCTCAATACTAAGGATAATCTAGACAAATTTTCATCCAAGAGTTATGGAGGAATCTTTTTAGGATATTCTATCTCTAAAAAAGTCCATAGAGTCTTTAATAAGAAAACCAAGTGTGTGGAATAATCTGTTCACATCAAGTTTGATGAAACTGATCCACATGAACCTAAACCATCTCTTGAGAATCTTGAATAAGATTTATCTATTATGAACATTAATGATAAAATCAATAAACCTGTTGTAAAGACAACACGTTCTGGAAATGTTCCAGAATACACTTCTGTAGTACATGAATCTAGAGAATATCTTGAAATCTCTAGTCCCACCTTTACTAGATCAACCATGATTCTAAATAATCACCCTTTAGATGCGGTTGTTGGTAATCTTGATAGAGGGAAACAAACTAAAGCTTCTCTAGGAAACCAGGTTGAACATCAATCTTTTTTTCACAGTTAGAACCTACAAATATCAACGATGCAATCAATGATGAATTTTGGGTAATGGCTATGCAAGAAGAACTAAATCAATTTGAAAGAAACAAAGTCTGGGAATTAGTTGACAGACCTAAGGACACCTTGACCATAGGCACTAAATGGGTTTTTAGAAATAAAGTTGATGAGTCTGGAAACATAGTTAGAAACAAAGATAGATTAGTTGCACAAGGATATAGTCAAGAGGAAGGTATAGACTATGAGGAGACCTTTTCACCTGTAGCAAGATTAGAGGCTATTAGGATTCTACTTGCCTATGCTGCTCATCTAAATTTCAAGTTATATCAAATGGATGTTAAAAGGTATTTTCTAAATGGTTTTATTGTTGAATATGTTTTTGTTGAACAAACCACTGGATTTACTAACCCTCTTTTTCCAAATCGAGTTTTTAAACATTCCAAAGCATTATATGGTTTAAAACAAGCTCCAAGAGCTTGGTATGATAGACTTAGTAGTTTTCTTATTTCAAAAGGTTTTACAAAAGCAATTACTGATCCAACTCTTTTTATTAAAATAATTTCTAAAGATGTTTTGATAGTAAAAATCTATGTTGATGATATTATTTTTGGAACTTCTAAAAAGTATTTATGTACTGATTTTTCAAAAAGTATACAAAATGAATTTGAAATGAGTTTAATGGGAGAACTCAAATATTTTCTTGGATTTCAAGTTTTTAAAAATGAAAATGGTATTATTTTGAATCAAAGTAAATATAAAAAAAAGATCTTTTAAAACGTTTTGTCTAGGATAGTATTAAGGAAAGTGATACACCTATGAGTACTGTTTGTAAATTGGATGCAGATGAATCTGGGAAACCAGTAGATCAAACCAGTTATAGAGGTATGATTGGGAGTCTACTTTACCTTACTTCTAGTCGACCAGATATTATGTTTAGTGTGTGTCTGTGTGCAAGATTTCAAGCTAATCCTAAAGAATCTCATTTGCTTGCTATTAAAATAATTTTCAAATATCTTAAACATACTGAAAATTTAGGTTTGTTTTATCCAAAAAGACAATCTTTTGATTTAATAAATTATTCAGATGATGACTTCGCTAGTTTCAAGTAAGATAGGAAGAGCACATATGGAACATGTCATCTTTTGGAAAGGTCCCTGGTATATTGGTTTAGTAAGAAACAGAACTCTTTTGCATTATCTACTACTGAAGCAGAATACATTGCTGCTAGTAGTTGTTGTTCACAAATTATGTGGATGAAACAAACTCTTTTGGACTATGGATATGATTTTAAGCATTTTTCAATCAACTGTGATAACACTAGTGCAATTAACATATCAAATAATCATGTGTCTCACTCTATAACCAAACACATTGATGTAAGGCGCCACTTTTTGATAGATCACTACCAAAAAGGTGATAAAACTCTTGAGTTTATAGGTACTAAACATCAATTAGCTGAAATTTTCACCAATACCTTAAGTTATGAAAGGTTAGAATTGATTAAATAAGAGTTGGGTATGATAGATCCGTGAAACTGATCTGTGAAACCAATCTGTGAAACTGATCTGTGAAACCAATCTATGAAATTGATCTGTGAAACCGATTTGTGAAACCAATCAGTCAAACCGATTAGTGAAACCGATATGTGAAACTGATCTGTGCTACCGATTGAGTGGTAGTGTGTTTGAAACCTTTACTGTCTGTTTAAAACAACGTTGTTTTACTTAATTGATATTTTATTATTTTTTCAACCCTAAATGATACAAATAATGACCCACGACTATTTCTTTTTCTAAGATACTGTTGACCTTCCATCTCCTGTTGAACTCTCTCTTCTCTTTCTTGTAACCCGAACCTTTCGAACCTTTCAAAACTCACCAAACCTCTCAATCCACTCAAACCACCAATTGAAAAGAAAAAGAAACAAGGTAAGGAATCTGAAGCTTCCTCACCTATAAAGCACGCTTGAGAAGAGTCGAGCAGCACGATACAGAGGTCAGTAAACCTGAAGTTTGAAACTCGGGAAGTTATAGTTGAGAAATAAGCGTGTGCCGAATGGGTGTTATTGAGCAAGTCTGCATTGTTGAAAGTTTTGGAAATGCAAGGCTGGAAAGACTGGTTCTATGATAACAACTGAGTCTGATACCCGAAGTTGGTGCATGATTTTTACTTAAACTTATGTATTGTTTTGGATGGAGAAGAGGCTGAGATATTTTCTTCAATAGTTAAAGGAAAAAAGATTAATTTTTCATCGAAAAAGTGTGATGAATGTTTGGGAGTACATCACAATGGAAGATATGAGGATTATGTTGGTAATGTCCCTCATACTACTAATTACTTTTCTTATGAGCTATATTTGGAGATGTTGACTGGGAAGTCTGAATCGAGGAGGATATCTACTGCTGAGTTGGATGGTGAGAGTATAATCCTGTTTAATTTTATTCAACATCAAATATTTCCTAGAAAATGTGACTTTTCTTTAGTAAATTATCGGGATGTTTTTCTGTAATCTCTTTTGTTGGATGGTGAAAAGATCAACCTGTGTAGATATTTTGCTGAGCATATTGCTGAGATGATAAAACCATCAAAGAAGGCTACAACTTTGTTTTATTCTAAGAAAATATCTGCCATGATGAAGTTCTTGGACTGTGTTGATGATGGAGATGAGTGTATCTCATCCAGTAGCTTCTGTATTAACAAAAATATTTATAAGAGGATGAAAGTCAACTGGAACCCATGGAAGAAAGCTTGGGTTACTGATGAGGAGAAGTTGTATGAATCCTTTACTCCTACTAATCATCCTACGAGACCAAAGGGGATGAGAGATCCTAGTTTAAAACCTGGTGAAGAAGTGGTTTATTCTGATAAAGAAGAGGAAGCAGTAGTTCCTAAGGGAACTGGTGAGTCCAGTAACCAGTAAACAGAAGAAAAAGAAGCTGAAGATGAAACTAATGCTGAAAAGGAGCCTGAATCACCTCCTGATGACAGGAGTGATCCTGATATAGTGAGCTCAAAGAAAAGACGGATGGAATTTGGTTTGGAAAGCTCTCCTCTCAAGTTACCAGAGATAGAACCTCTTTTTGATGATGAAGAAGAAGGTCAAACTGATGAATCAACCTCTGAGGAGTATGAATCCAGTAGTAAATATAGTTCAAGTGAGAGATCAGTTAATAATGATGATAATGATAGTGATGATGATGAAGGCAATGATGGTGATGAGGGTGATGCTGATGGTGATAGTGATAGTAGTAGTAGTGATAGTGATGCTGATGATGCTGATGCTCGACCTATATAAGGTCAGAATGTGATCAAAGATGATCCTCAACCCCAACCAAATGTGCAAGGAAATGTCCCTAAGGCTGAGAGAATAGAATAGTTGGAGATTGATGAGGATGAGGAAGTCCCTCCTGAAATTCCTGGAAGAGCTCAGTTTGTTAAACCTATGTATCCTTCATGTAGAGCCGCATGGGAAGAACATACATTTCTTACTGTTCTGAGATTAGACTATCCAGAGGAAGAGGAAGAAGAAGGAATGGATCTTATAGGCATAAGTGACTCAGTTAAGGCTCAATTAGTTGCTGAATATATACAAGTGACAATAGACAGACCAGGTCCTTCTACTTCTCAATCCAGACCTGATCCTTCTATTTCTCAAGCTAGAACCGGTTCTGCGGTTTCCCAATCTGATTTTGATAGATTTAAGGTTGGATTGATTCAATCAGTTAGAGAGACTATGAAAGATGAGTTATCTCATGTTCCTGCTCCTGCACCTATGACTTTATTCGAAGCTGCTATGGATGATTTGGCTCAAAGAGTGGTAAGCCTTATCAAACCAGACCTGTGCAATTATAGTGAGTCGATTGGCAGGCACATTACCTATTTGAATCAAACACTCATGGATTTAGGCATTAATTTTGTTTCTCTATCAGGAGAGTTCAGAACAACCATCTCTGGTATGATGGAAGTGTTAATAAATCTGATAGAACATCTGAAGAAGGCAGATTTGAGGAAGTTGAAAGCTAAAATCACTCAAGTTGTTGCTCAGGCTAGTTCCTCAAAGGTGACTAAGATTACTGGTCCTGAGATTAATGCTTTAAAGGATGTCATTAAAGAAGATCTTCCAGCTCTTAGAAAGATTTTGGATTTGGATTCTTTGAAAAATATGAAAGAGCATAGTGATCATATTCATAAAATGGTGTAGTTGTATTCAACCGATGCTACCAAGGTTCAAAAAGAGATTATGGAGAAAGTGGATCATTATTTCCCTAATATTTACACCAAGCATGTGTTGAATCATCATTTTAAATTTCTGGCTGACAATTTGAGACTCCCTCCAGTTACTCAATCTTTTAAGGCTCAAGTTTAGTAGTTGAAGGATTTTACTCATACTTTGGAAAGTTTCATGCAGAATAAGGATGATTTTGAAAAGTCTATGAAGTATGGTGGAGAAGTAATTCAGGACTTCATCAATTTTCTCAAACCCTACCTTCATGTGAAAGCTAAGGCCATTGTTTTTCCTACTGCTAAGCCTCTTAATTCATCAGATGCTGCTCCTGGTTAGATTTCTATCTCTCAAGCTCTCTCTAGTATTCGGCCAGTCTTTCAATAGACTCCTTCAGAAATATCTTCTACTCCTTAGCAGGTGACCTTAGAACTGAAAATTCATCCAGCTCGAGTCATCTTGCCTCCTTTCTCCATCCGGCCAGTTCAACCTTCCACTAATCCACCTTCTGGACCATCCATTCTTCCAACTGCCAAATGAAAAGCTCCATTTCAACCTGAGAAATAGCTGTATCTGTCAATTTTTGGTAGGGCGTCTATTTCCTGTACTTGTCACTTTTTTCTGTGATTTTTGTACTCATTTGCAAACCTTATTTTTCAATTGGAGTCTTCTTGCTTATCTTCCTTCTCTTGGTTTTGATAATCCCAAAGGGGGAAAAATTGAGGCATGAGAAATGAGAAATGAGAAACGAGACATCATGAATTTGAATATGGGATGAACTGAATATGCATATGAGCCCATGATGCCTGTTTTTACAAATTACTACTTTGTATGACTGTTTCACTGTTTACTACATGCATACATATACACAGGGGGAGAAATGATGACTATATATCTAAGTGGAAGCAATTCTGAAAGGGGAGAATGAATTTTATTATTTGATTTATATTATATGGGGATAATGCCTCATCTATATAAGTTTTGTTTTCTATTCTAATCATGTCTTATTTTTGGAATATTTTCTTTTTATATAGGGGGATCATACTGAATGACATACTATATTCTCTATTCATTTATGCCATTGATTTGTGGTTATCAGAAAGGGGGAGATTGTTGAACTCTCTGTGAAATGGTTATTTTAATAATCACAAATCTTAGTTTTATTTATTTCAATTTAGTATTTTGTTCAAATTGTTCTAAATGTGTTTATATATGTTTAAATCTTGTCTAAATATGTTTATCTATGTAAATTTATGTTTTAAGGTTGACCTGGAAGTATTCTGGATTGAACAGACACTTTGTGAAAATTCCATGTCTTGACTCACCGTTAGTTATTTTGCTGAGGCACCGATGATGAACGGTCGCACCGATGATGAACGGTCCCACCGATGATGAACAGTCGCACCGATGATGAACGGTCGCACCGATGATGAACAGTTGCACCGATGATGAACAGTCGCACCGATGATGAATGGTCGCACCGATGATGAACGGTCGCACCGATGATGAATGGTCGCACTGATGAAGAATGGTCGCACTAATGATTGGAACTATCACACCGATGACAATGGTCGTAACATCACTGGTTGCAACAATGAGCTACCGATGCTGATGCTATCGATACTGATGATCAATGAGCTACTGATGTTGATGCTACCGATTCTGATGCTATCGATACCGATGTAGATTCAAAATGACTCACCGATCTCATGACTCACCGATAGTCATGAAAACTGTTTGAATTTCTATAAACTCTTATTTAATTCCAATGGTCATATTTGATGTTTTTAATGCAATTAATGATGTTTAATGTTAGTTGTTGGCAGGTCAAGGGACCGTACCTCCTACCTATGAAAAGGTAATCATTCCCATTGCCGGAGCTTGTGGAATAAAAGGAAGATCGAGCTGCCGTAAAAGCGCGTGTGTAAAAAAGCATAGAGATAGAATTATTCCATGCACATACATAAATGAAAAGAAGAACACACGAGGAACTCAAAGAAGACATTGAAAGATCTTAAATAAACACTCATACATGCAACCCAGCACTACTGAAGAAAACACGAAGAACACTAGAATCCAAAGAACATACTCACTTGTGAAGGACACCAAGCTAAACCACGATACTCTGTTTTTCAACAGAAAAACTAGAGGACTCAAAATCATTTCTGCTGAATCCAACGAGTCCAGAGCTGCACTGCTAATCACTAGAGCTTTCTAAACTCTCATATATTTCTCCTTAAGTGATTCATTATTTACTATTTTGAGCAGTGTGTGTTCTTTGTATTATTTACACACACACACTGTCTCTTGTGCTGAACTAGAGGATACTAAATCCTCATTCCAAACTCTTTATATCATACTGTATCCCACTGAGGACAGTGGTAGAGGTCAAGTGTGACCTGGACAGCCTATGTGTTGTTGTCTTTGTTTTCCCATGAAGAACTGTGGTAGAGGACTTAGGACCTGGACAATATTGTACTTTTGTTAACCCCGATCTAGGGTGTGGATCAAATTTATATAAATTGTTTGAGAGGATAAGTCTCTACTTGAGACTGAACCTCTTGGTTATATCTGCTGTTCTTTTTAGTATAAGTCTAAAGTATACTACATATATCTTTTATATTCCGCTGCTATTACTTTGAAATACAAAACTACTTTAAAGTTACTTTGATAGTTAATTTAGCAAGTGTTTATACTTGTTGTGAACCAGTAGGTTAGCTTCAAAATATAATTTAATCATGTGATTAAATTGACTGAGATCTAATCAATCTTTAAGAATCTAATTGAACATTTACAATCTTTATAAATTCACTACAGTTTAACTTTGTTTTTAAATTGGGGGATTTTAAGAGAAATATTTTTAACAGAAATTTTAATTGGAACTCAATTCACCCCCCCCCCCCCTCCCCTCTTAAGTATCAACTCAGACAAATAATTATCCTCTATTTATTAATGATATTTTCAAGTAATAGTAACATTTTATTCTATTTTTCACTTAAAATAATTGAGAATTTTTTTTAATAAAATTCAACTTCATTTCTCTTTTCGGTTGAAAATATATTTTCTAGAAAAACCTTGTTTTCTAAAAATATTTTTAGAAATATTTTGAACCCCTTTCAAAAATATTTTTTAAAGGAATTTTTACCCATTTTTACTTTTTAAAAAATATTTTTAAAGGAATCTTCTATATCATTTTCAAAACAATTCCCATTTAGATTTTACTGAAAAGGTGAAAGGAATCTTTGTTTTAACATGTATGACATGAATAGAATTTCGAGTCATCATGGACACTCAAATGTTTTAAAACTTTTTTTTATATGTTCCAAAGTTTATTTTCAAATAAAAGTATTTTCAAAATGCTTTTTTAACTTTTAGTTTTTTTAAGGGATTTTAAAAATGAAAAGGATATTTTCCTCAATAATGTTTTTAAAGACCTTTTTATGGTATTTCTATTCATCATCAACAAAAACCATTTATTCTTAATCCAATGTGTATATTTTTTATTGATACCTTCCTTATTCTTCTAATGGACGATTTATAATCATTTGGCCAAGGAAATTATTGATATTCACTTTCTTGATTCATTTTTATATTCATTACATTTCCCATGAATTATTCACTTTTCTATAGGCATTAAATTTCCCATAAATATTCATATTATTTATCACGGATATTTTTATTGCTTAGATCATATATCTTTTATACATATAATTTTTGACATTGAAAGTAATTTATTTATTTGGGGAAATATTGATAAATCTATATTCTTTACTCAATATGGATATTTTATAATAAGGCACACTATTCATTAATTAAATCAATTATTAGATATATGAGGAATGATTTGTACATAAAAAACATGGGTGGGGCCCATTTATAAATATCCCCTTGATTCATAAAGATTTTCACAAGACAATACAGTTGGACAGCCTTAGTTAAATGGGTTTCTACCCATCTGTTTAAAACTATCTTGAGGATAGATCATGACGATAGAGGTATCATGTTCTTGGGAAACATGTTGTCTAATAATTAAGATTTTCATTCATTTATAATTCAATTATTATTGTACATGCTATTTACACAGTTATATTATCTTTGGATGTATTTCATTCGTAGTTATTGATTAAATGGAATGTGTTTTCAATTATTTACCTTGCCTTATTTATTACACCTTATATTATTAGTCAATTTATTTAAATGGAATGTGTGTCTATTTATTTACTTTAACATGTTGATTATTCTTATTGATTTATGATATCTTCCATTGTACTTAACCCTTACAAAGAATTTGAGCACATCCTTAACTTTTTTACTTTCCCCAGGATTCCATAAAGTGTACTATGATTGATGTGTAGGGGTATGCTAGGGGAATAGTGTTATTCTTGAGGGTTTTTTTTAAAATTTTTGTCATGTAAGACTCAAGTATGTATCTACAAAGACTACTAAACTATTTAGTCCTTTATTATGTGACTCCTTGTATCTTATGATAATTTAATAAAGTAGACATCAGCACTAGGTTACTGGGGTCGGGGTCACAGTAGTTCATATCAGAGGAAGTTTAGTAGAAACCATTGGAATTATATTTAGGAAAAAATAGATTTGGGAATATAACCCTATGAAAAACTTTGAGGATAATTATAGAATAATAACCCAGAGTTTTGTTAAGGTAAATATTATATGGTATTTCCTTATAATGCATTATTTTCTAGATACTACAAGTAGACATGGTTCTTGTAAAAATGTACCTAGGGTTATAACTCTAAAAATGATGCATTGGACTTGACCTAATTTTTACTTGGTGCATGAGAATGAGCCTTACTGTGAACCTGGTTTGATAATCCTGGGGGATATACTTAGGATAATTAACATTTTCTTTACAAACAATTATGAATGATGTTAATAGATGATGACAATGAATTACCTATATTAAACCTAAGGTATCTTAGATTGAAAATAAGGTTTCTTAATTGAATATTAAAATGTTTTATGTGTGGAAAATTAGGGCATAAAGCAAAGAATTGTTGAGGAAAACTAAAGAGTACGATGGAAGGAAATAAATATCATCCTAGGGATCCATTTATAGTTTTTTGTCTTAAATGTATAGAACCTAGGAATCATTTGAGTTAACTACCTATTCTAAAGGTTAAATACTAGAACAAGGAAGGACCTATGTTGAAATAAAGTGTTCAAATAATTTATGTATTGGAAATCAATAATTATATTATCAAATTATTTTTACCAATTGTATTATGGTTATAATAATATTGAAACATCTAAAGATTATGTTAAATTTTAGAAGCATATGTGTCTTAATTAAATTAAGAGTTATGTATTCCATAATTGGTTTATGATTTTAATGTTGATCATAAGTTCAAAGTATTAAACATCCATTTTAGGTTTTATGTGATAGGAGTCTACCAAGATTAAGAATATTTTGGGAGAAATTTGTGTCAATAAAATCCATTGGTTTACTATATATTTTAGTGAAAAAGTTATTTGCATAATAATGTATTTAAATTTAATAGACATAATTTTAAAGGTATTGATAACATTTAGGTTTGATATGATAATTAATTACATTATAATAAGATTCAAATAAGATTATTAGACTTTATGAAAAAAATTAGTTGTATTTAAAACCTTAGTAAAAAGGTCATTCAATGATTAATTTTATTTCAAGGATTTACATCATATATTTTTTGGGAATGCTATAGGAATTATATTGATGAGAGGGGTTTGTCGTAGATCCCTCTCCAATAAATTATTATTAACTAATAGTGTACTATAGTGGCACAACCTAGGGACGATCTTGAAGAGGCCGCTCACAACACACCTAAATTCTATTATCACTGTTTATAACCTAACTAATATAAAACTACTTATATACTAATATAAATGGGGGTTTGATTCTGAGAATACATAAAATATAATATATATTAATAATAAAATTAAAAACACAAAGGAAATAAATAAGACAAAAAGATGTTAGTAAAGAATCGTTGTCATTATTGGGAGATAATGGCGATAAAATAATTGTTCTATAAAAATATTTATTCTCAATACTCTATTCAATGTTGATATCAACCCTATCACTCAACAACTTCCCATGAATCGTTATTATCCTACACCAACCCTACTCATACAAGATAATACTCACTCACACCACCACCACAATGCTACTCCACCCTGGATACAATATTATGATGATGGAGATGAAAATTTTAAAATGGGAATAAGAAATCAATAACAATGAAAGTGGGGTAAAACCTACATCAAAACCATTTCAGTACTATTTAAATTTCTAGAATAAAATAAAGAGAAACATTTAATCCCAATAAACTCAAGGACCACCACTCCCCCCTCAAACAACAACGAGAGTTAGTTCTCTATTTGCATGGAGATTAGAAGGATCGTTGTGGGGGAACACAAAATAGAAAATAAAAGAGAATATAAATGCATAGAAGAAGAAGAATAACCAAGAAAAAATATAATTAAAATATAAAAAACTATTACATATACCAAACTCCACCACGCCCCCTTGAAAATGGCTATCTTGTAAGAGGTAGAAGAGATGACAATTTATAGAGAAAATGGGTGAGAAAGTTTGGATCCCAATCTGTAAACCTGATTGATCCACACATTATCTTAAATAAATGGCCTAATATTTGAAAGTTTCCTTCATAAAGGTTGTTCCATATTGTGTACCTAATAAACCCTCCAAATTTCATATTCAATGGAGACGTGTGTAGAAAGTTATTACTTTTTTAGTCATACATATTTAATTTGATCAGTTGACTTTCCATATTTAACTTTTCCAACTTTCCATGCCATTATGACCTTTAATAAAACTGAATTCCACGCTGAATCCTCTATAAAAGTTGATCCACATAATATTTTCTTTCTCCATGCCAAATTTAAGCTTCATTGGATTGTCTCACATTGAGATATAATCTCAATAGCAAAAGTGTCCATATTTATACACATTTTTCAAGGCCCAACTTGTGAGCTATATTTGAGCCTCCAAGTGAATTATTGAGCATGGAATCTACAAGGATGAAAAGGGCCCCATGATGTATAAAAACCTAAAAAAATTAATTTCACAATTTAATTTAGTTTAGAAAAAGTTATGGACAAATTAGAAAATATAAATAAAATAATTAAATCCCAAAATTAGGCCATTTAGCAGTTATGCTCAAAATTCATCTAAAAACTAACAATGTGACAATTTCCCATAAAATAAAACTATGGTGGGATTTAAAAAATTTAATTAATGTATAAAATATGTGAAAATTTTGTCTTAATCGTATATTAATATAGTTTATAAAAAGAACAACATGCATGTTGGGTGACAACCCATCAAATTCGGAAAGGTCACGGGCCTTGAACCTATAACTGAAGGATGATAAGGGTTTAACACCTACCACTAGTCTACGTGATGTTCTGGTTAATATGTCACTGTTTTTAGTTAAATAATTTTATGAATAAATATTAATTATGAACCAATGGTGTTACTGTTGAGGTTTATAGATTAATGTATTATATTTGATAACTTGTGCTAACCATATTGGTTTTGGAAGATAGTTAGAGATAGAAGAAAAGGCTTGTTGATATTTTACAGATCTTACAATTCGTTAAAAGTGAATTTTAGTACTTCAGTAATAAATAAATTAATTTTTGAATATCCATTTCTTAGAATAAGTGATGAATTGGAAATTTATCGAAGCGCAACCAAATGATGAAATTGTACTTATAAAATATAAACGTATCGAGTAAGTATATTTCCTAATATTCCTATACAGTAAAAGAATTCTTCAAATTTTGGAAAAGGATCTTAAAAAATGTTATAATAGTACATTCATACCTAATTAATCATATGGTCTTTTAAATCATCATAGATTTATGGTTTTAGGTTCTTGAATTTATATTCAATCATTTTCTTGTGATCAATGACCTCTATCATTCCCTGTAATTATTTACGCTTTTCTTCCATGCCCATATCTTCATTTTCCACCAATGTTATCTTACTTATAATCCTAGTTATGTGTTTTTTCATATGACCTTTTTACTTACCTTTATCTCTTATTAATAATATTTTTTCTTAACTCTTTCTATGTTTTGGGTTTTCAATAAAAGAATTTTCAAATATAAAACCCTTGATTACCAAGATCAAGTTTAAATTGCAAGGACGTGGTTTATTTAAGGTGGGGAGAATGTAAAACCTAGAAATTATAGTGTAAGAACATTGTATTTGATACCATTTGTGATATGTAACACCGATCATAAATAACCCACAAAATATATTTCTTTAAATTTAATCTATTTGGTAGCTTGTAGAATACCCAACTCTATGTCTAAATGAACCATAATATAGAATACCGCTATAACCTAACTGTTAAATTGGTGGGTGTAAAGAGTACTAACTAAATTATCAAAAATATGGTTATATATTGATTATTAATAAAATAATAATCATTTAAAAGGACAAGAAATGTTTTTTAAAAAATTGTATTTTTTAAAAGATGGATTAGTCTTGCTTTACGCACATAATTTAAAATTAATTTTTAATAATTTTATAATATTTATTTGAAAAAATCATATTAATTTTTTAAATAATCATATAAAATTATATTGGGGTAAATTTTTTGGATTTTTCTGAAAAGTTTCATCTTTTCATGAATAGTTAAAATAATGAATTTTAATTGAAAACTGCCTTTTCAATTAAATAATTTCTAAGGTCAAATTATATTTTGAATTAGTTTTAAAGTAACATTAGTTCAATTTCATATAAATTAATAAAATTTATGTCATTGGAATAATTTTGAAAATGAATTTTGATATAAAAACATTGTAAACTTTTGACCATTTATTCTTTAAAAACCCGCTTTCTCATCGTGTCTGTGGGGTTAATTTTAAAATAATTTTTTCCACTTCTGTGAATATAATTTTTAAAAATGGGTTACATATTTGGAATAAGAATAATTTATATTATCTAATAAGGTCACCATAATTTTTGACCAAAATGAATAGTGAAAATAGTAAAAAAAAATCACGGTTAAGGTAAAAATGGGTATACCGTTAAACTAAGAAGATAAGTTTTAAAATGACATACCAACTTTTAAAAATCTTACTTTATAGACATATTTATACATTATACTTCCCAATTTCAAATATAGAGTCATTTTGAAGCTTTTTTCATGTGAATGACCAGCATATTGGATTATTTTTGGAAATTTCCAACTAATTTCCAAGGAGGTCCCCTTTCCCTACTTATAAAAGGGAAACCACTCCCCACATTTATTCAAACCTACCAAGTCTTTTGGATAGAACCACCACAAAAAAATTATCTACTGAAAATAATTATTTATATTCTAGTTCTTATATTACTCCCAAAAGACCATCCCTCAGGCCCTTAAGAGGAGATCTAAAGGAAGTTTCTCTTAGAGAAGGTAATTATCTTAACAATTATCTTTAATTTTTTTTCTTATTTTTTCAACTTCAATTATGTCATAACACTTCCAGTATAATAAAACCAGTATATACCATGTAATTAGATGTTATTATGTTTATTTAATAATAATTATTCATCTCCACTTCCATCAAATGGGTTACAAAATCATCATTCATGTGTACGACGAACTACCGCTTCACGAACCGATGACATTCATTTTTCCAATTTCCACCTTTCAGGGTTGGATATAATTATGGATTTACCACTTTTATTTGATATTTATCTTATTATTATACTTATATAATTTTAATATCACATATACATTTTGACGTTTTGGGACATTTAAAATACAATAATGTTGATCGTGTGTATGACGGAATACCGCCTTGTAAAGCAATGTGATTTTTTTTTCAATTACACTTTACATGGAATGTAATAAGGATAAAATTAATAAATATATTTAATATATATGAGATGATATTTATTCTTTAAATTTAATAAATCACTCATTTCATTGCTCTTTCAATCATTAAGGGAATGATATTATCGCTTGTGCGTACGTACGGCCTACCATCTCCACAAAGCGATGTGATTCATTTTCCATGTTAAACTTTACTAAATGGTTATAATAATGTATATAATAGGTGAATATGAAATTTATAAAATTAATATCATTATTTATATTATGGATATATATTATATGCAAGAACTGTATCTTTCAAGATGAAACACACATGAGAAAACAAGGGAATTAACACCCAAAACAATGAAAATAATGAAAGATTGTTAACGAATAGGTGTTAAGTTGTTATAAAAGGATCATATATGTCACTACCAGTCCCTTGGGGCCCGTATCGTGACTACCCCAAGCCCGCCTTACATAGGCCAGGGGCTGGCGACTAGCACCAAAGGCGTAAATCGCTAAACTGGGAAGGAACTACCTTTAAAACTGTAAACAATCACATTAGAGTACACAATTGGAAGAAAAACAATAAGTAAAACTATATACAAAAGAACTGATGGAAAGTAAAAGGCGCTGGAAATACAATTCCAACAAGAAAGTACAAGTACAACTAAAACAAAGTACAACTGAAGAAAAGTAAAGCAGCTACTAGGTCGTCCTTCGGGGTTCTTACCTGAAGGGTAGGTATAGATGACCTCCTCAATACTCTCGTCCATCCATCTCCTCCATGTACTGTCACACCATGTGGTCCACCTCTGGGTACCGTCCAGTCCTGCTACTCTCTGCCTTAGTCAACGTTGTATGTCATTTTCAACCAACACAATGAGGTGCGGGCATAGCCCGTGCAGGGGTGAGTATAACAATACTCAGTAGGGACCTCGAGACCCCCAAGGTCTCCCAAAATCCAACAAGGATAACCAGAAAGTATTAAATCAACGGATAACCATTACTTAGGTATACGCCCACACATATACCTAAGTTATCTAGTAACCCATCTCAATCATTAGAAAAACACAAAAGTTATTGATTCAGCTCAAACCAGGATTTTTATTATCGAAACCACGACTGGTGGCGTACTCCTCCTTTATTGAGTATAGTGGGAATGTTGCATCACACAAAGTCGCTTCCCACTAACCTTGGACTACTAAGGTACTCCTCCTGTCGAGTACTGTGGGTCTGCTGCTCTCACACAAAGGCGCTCCCCACCACGGGTCTGCCGCGCTCACACAGAGGCGCTCCCCCTCGTATCCTGCAGAGGTACTCCTCCTGTCGAGTACCGTGGGTCTTCTGTGCTCGCACAGAGGCGCTCCCCACCATGGGTCTACCACGTCACACAGAGGCGCTCCTCACTGGGCTAGTCGAGTCACTCCGATTCAAATTGGTCAAGTAGTTGTCAGGTCTCAGCCAGCTATTGGGTCTTTGTACTCTATCCGCTCGTCTCTAGAAGGATCTGCTCCACGAGCTACATGTCGATACTCCAACTGTCATGAATTTCCATGAAGAAGTAACCCAAAGGTCCGCCACGTCATAGGGGTCTCAATGCAATAGACGACGCATCAATCGGACGCCCGGTCTGTTAGTTATTAGCCTTTTTGTCCCAGGGGCCTAGTTGGATTTGTGTACGATCCAACCTGACCGTAACTCAACTGTACCCCGAACTCCAGTGGGGTATTCTCAAAGGGATGACTTTTCTCCAAGAATACTGGTGCCACTAACGGTTCATCAAATGGATGTCTGGTGCCAAAGATATAGCCCAAGAAGGTAATGGGGTCGGTAATGGGCATGAGCCCGATCCAACCCGGTCGGACTGTCTCGGCCCAACCCAGACTGGGCCAACTCGGTCTGGGTCGACCCGGTCAGACCTGCTGAGTCTGACCCGTCCGGTTGGGTGGGTCAGCCTGCTATGTTTGGCCCGGTCCGCTGGGCCCGGCTCAGCGGACTGCAATGGCGGTTCAGCCCGGAGGTCGCCATGTAGGTGACACGGCCCGAAGGCCTGGGCTGGTTCGGCCAATGCCGCGAGGGGCACGGCTCGGGCGACTCGGCCCGAGAGGTCGGTCCGATCAAGAGGCCAGCAGGCAGGCCGCACAGAGTGTGGGCAGGCCGGATGGACGTCGGGAAGGCCACGGGTGCACCGGGTAGGGCACCACAGGGGATGGGCAGGGCGCGGCAGCGGCCGAGCAGGCCACGGGGGCTCCGGCAGGGCGCCGGGCAGGGCGTGGGGGTGTCGGGTAGGAAGCGGTAGTGGTCGGGCAGGCCGCGGGTGCCGCGGGAAGGTGGGTTGCGCGCTGGGCGGGGCACCAGGAGGTTGCGGGTAGGCGGGCCGCGTGCCGGGCAGTGCGCTGCGAGGCCACGGGTAGGCGGGCCGGGCGCCGCTTAGGCCGGCGGTGGTCGGCCAGAATCATCGGTGCATCGTGGGGGCAGTGTGATTTGCAGAGGCCGTGGGTAGTGCGGCCTTCGTCGTTGTATCCTTCGTCGTCGTCGCCTCATCGCCATGTTGTAGAATGCCACAAGAAGAGAGAAAACGATAGAGGATGTTGGTCCATGTTAGGTTGGCCCGCACCCTTCGTGTTTAGGAAGGTATCATTTGGCACATCATGAGTAGAAGATGATCAACAATATGTCCGCAATAAACCCTTATTATCCTTTGAAGAAGATAAGAAAAAGGTACAACTTCAACAAGAAATAAACCCCCTACATCTTATTCGTTGCTCGTTGGCAGAGTCGTGGAAGGAAGATGATGAAGACTGTCATTTTTCACATCCTCCACACGTCCCCAATTATGAGCTACGTTCGTTCATTTATGACATTGTGGAGGGTAGGATTCGAGGAAGGAAGTCGAAGAATAAAACATCGTCAGCATTCTTGGCTTTCTTCATTGGAAGAATGGTTCGTCATTGGGAGATTTTCTCCCTTCTCCCAAATTCTACCAAAATAGAATGCGTACCCAAATAATTATAATAGATTGTCTATTATTTTAATAATGGCACGTAATTCAAAAAGGAGAATTAAATTACGTAGGATCACCTTAATTAAACCATGGGTGTTGGCACAAATAATTAAAAAGGGGAAGGTGGCACCAATTAATGCTAGAGAAGTTCAAAGGACTCCCCTCTCATTATTGAGGCGAGTTGGGAGATTTTTCACCCTCTCATTAATTGGGGGGTTTTAGTCTTGTATGGTCCCCACAATGTAACCTCTCACGAGAGGTTAAATTTGGGTGGGCCCCACCACCATAACCTCTCATGGGAGGTTAGGGTGTGGCGGTCCCACCTCCAACTCCCAAGTGGAGGTTTTAACAAACAATCACACACATGGAATCTTAAAATAAAATAAAGTATTTTGCACTTTATTTTATTATTTTTTTTATAAAAATCCAAAAACTAACTTTTAATCTCGATCATATTCCCTCAAGGTGAAATTATTCTTAAGTGAATACTAGTGTCGTGTGTTCAAAGGTTCCCTTAGATTTCAATTCCGAGCACTGGTTCAAAAGTTATAAAATCCTGCTTGTACGTTTACTGAACGTACCCGAACAAAACTTCATAAATTGATTCCGGGCACACCAAGACTCAGAATCAAGCACCGTAAATTTTCACAGACTTATAAAAATCCCATGTATTTAAAAAAATCAATGGGATTTCCGGGTCTTTACATTCTCCCCACCTCAGGGATTTACGTCCCCTTAAGCTACAAATCAAACTAAGGGAACAAATGGGGGTACTGAGCATGCAACTGAGCCTCCCGATCCCATGTGCTCTCCTGGAGGTTCTCATGCTGCCAACGAATGCGCCCCAGAGGTATCGACCATCCATATAGGACCCGCTCCTGTCGATACCCAATCTCCACTGGAACCTCTGTAAAATTCACCCCATCGTCGACGTCCAGCTCCCCATAGTCGATGATGTGTGAAGGGTCGGGCATGTATCTCCTCGGCTGAGATACGTGGAAGACGTTGTGCACCCTGTGCAACTGAGGTAGAAGATCCAGGTGGTAAGACACCTCACCTACTCTACCGAGGACCTGGAAAGGTTCGATGAACCTTGGAGATAACTTGCTGCCTTTTCCAAATCTCTGAAAACCTTATCGGGGTGAGACCCGTAAAAAGACGTGGTCGCCATCCTCGAACTCCAGAGGTCTCCGTCTCGTTTCAGCATACGACTTCTGCCTGCTCTGTGCAGTCCTCATCTTCTCTTGGATGATCTGCACCTTCTCCATGGTAGCCCATACCATCTCTGGTCCCACCAGTCCTGACTCCCCAGGGTCAGTCCAGCACAAGGGTGATCTGCAAGGTCACCCGTAAAAAGACTCAAAAGGTTCCATACCGATGGTGGAGTGATAGATGTTGTTATACGCAAACTCTACCAAAGGCATGTGATCCTCCCATCTACAACCGAAGTCGAGGACATAGGCACGTAGCATGTCCTCGAGGGTCTGAATGGTCCGCTCAGTCTGACCATCTGTCTGAGGATGGAAGGCGGTGCTCAAGTGAAGCTGTGTCCTGAAAGCCTCCTGCAACCCCTTCCATAGCCGGGAAGTAAATTGTGCATCACGGTTGGAGACATTAGAGGAAGGTACTCCATGTAGACGCACAATCACCTGCACATAGAGGCATCCCAATCTCTCTACTGAACCCTGCTCTCTGATCGATAGGAAGTGGGCTGACTTGGTGAGTCGGTCGATGATCACCCAAATCAAGTCGTGACCCCTGGATGTACGTGGAGGACTCATCACGAAGTCCATGGATATCCCATCCCACTTCCACTCTGGGACCTCTAAAGGATGAACCAAGCATGCCGGTACCTGGTGCTCTGCCTTCACTTGCTGACAAGTGAGGCACCGTGAGACAAAATCCGCTATTGCCTTCTTCATACCTGGCCACCAGTGCTTTCATCGAAGGTCCTAGTACATCTTTTCCAATCCTAGATGTACCGCTAGAGGGGATGTGTGGAAATCCCTCAACACTCCCTCCTTAAGTGCCACTAGTACCAAGGTACGTCCTCTGAGGTGGATGATGTGCTCCCCACCTTCAGAAAATCCATCAGGTGTCTGCCCGGTGCATATCTGAGCACGTCGTGTCTCGCAGTCAGTGTCCCTGTGATGTGCCCCCCTAACTCGCTGAAGAATTGGTGGAGTGACTATAAGAGACTAAAGGAATGCTTCTCCATCTCTATCCACAAAGGATATCTATAAAGCATCCAGCTACTCTTTCACCTCTTCTAGCAGCTGTATACCAGACCTCCTGCTGAGTGCATCTGCAACAACGTTCCCCTTCCCAGGAGTAAAGACTATCTCGAAGTCGTAGTCCAATAGGAACTCAAGCCATTGGAATTGTCTCAGATTTAGGTACTTCTGAGAGAAGATATACCTGAGACTCTTTTGATCATATTACATGGTAAAAAACTCACCCATAAGATAGTGTCGCCACATCTTCAATGTGAAGACCACTTCTACTAACTCCAGGTCATGGGTAGCATAGTTTTGCTCATGTTGTCTCAACTACCAAGAACCATATGTCATCACTTCTCGCTCCTGCATCAGGACACACCCAAGTCTGGTCTCTGATGCGTCATAGTAGACTACGTACCCTACGCCTTCTTATGGAAGCCTCAAGATGGGGGCACTTGTCAGCCTCATCCTCAACTCCTGAAAGCTCTGCTGCCATCTCTCCGACCACATGAAGGGTTGCCCATTCTTCGTCAAAGATGATATTGGTGCTGCAACTCTGGAGAAGTCTGGCACAAACCTTCAGTAATATCCAGCCAAACCCAGGAAACTCCGCACCTCCGTCACACTCCTGGGTGGATCCCAAGAAAGTACTACCTCGATCATTGTTGGATCCACTGCAACTCCAGCCTCCAAGATAACATGTTTGAGAAAGTGAACCTCTTGAATCCAGAAATAGCACTTCGAGAGCTTACCAAAAAGCTGATGCTCTCGAAGTGTGTCCAGTACAACCCACAAATGGTAGGCATGCTCCTCCTCATTAGTCAAGTAGATCATAATGTCTTCAATGAAGACTATGACAAAGTGATCAAGGTATGGCTAGAATATCCTATTCATGAGTCTCATGAACACTACTGGAGTGTTGGTTATGCCAAAGGGCATAACCAAGAACTCGTATTGGTCGTACCGACACCTAAAGGCTATCTTATTCAAATCCTTGTCTCGAACTCTGAGCTGGTGATAGCCTGATCTGAGGTCTATCTTCGAGAACCACCGTGCTCACATCAGCTGATCAAAGAGGTCGTCAATCCTCGGGAGTGGGTACTTGTTCTTCACGGTCACCTGGTTCAGGAAATGGTAGTCAACACAAAGGCTCAAGCTCTCATCTGCCTTCTTGGTGAACAGAATTGGGGCTGCCCAGGGAGAAACACTGAGTCGGATGAATCCCTTCCCCTGCAAGTCTTCCAGCTGTACCCGAAGCTCACGAATCTTAGCGGGAGCCATCCGATATACTGGATTAGATATCGGTTCCATCCCGGGGTATAGGCCAATATAGAATTCCACCTCTCTGCAAGGATGTAGTTCTAAAACATCATCAGGGAAAACATCCATGTAATGTTCCACCACTACAGGATAACTCGGACTCTCCACATCAACTGCTCCAAGGGTAAGGCAGGCCAACTGATGTGTGATCAGTTGCACCCTCCTCTGAGTAAGTCCATCATGTGCTACAAAGGTTCCCTTCTTGCCGGTGAAGGTAAAACTTGTCCCATTCATGTGTACACACCACACTTTTTTCTAATACAGTCAATCTGATCATGGACTATAGATAACCAGTCCATACCCAATATGACATCATAAGGCCTCGACGCCACTACTAGGAGATCCCAACTGAAGCTCTCACCTCCTAGAGTAAGCTCACACATCTGGAACCAGTGCGTAATCGTTGAGTCTACTCCTGTAGGAGTCTCTCACCATAAGGATTGAGCCAACAGCTTTGTCGGAATCTCTGAGCTCCGAACGAGGGCAGGGGAAATTAAAGAGTGACTAGCACCTGTGTCTATAAGAACTGCAGCTAAGGTGGAGTAGACACAGATCGTACCTCGAATCATCTTCAAAGCTCTATGATCATAGGCCTCAGCTGCATGGAGCTGAGATCTCCCCTATCCACCTACTCCCTATGGTCGGGGTGGACCTCCTAGTGGTGGTGGTGGTAACACCTCGAAACATCGTCCACCGCTAGCTACACATCTAGCTCCTCTGTCACATCTGCCTCCTCCCTGCGGACCACCTCGTTCGAACCTCTGCCTCTTCCTGGGAGGTCCCTCAACTGTCTGGTGATCATTAGAATGGTGGGTCAGACAGTCACAAGCCATGTGACCTTGCACGCCGCATGAGTAACCCTGCCTGCTACTGGCATGCGTGTCTCTGCTCCGTGTGCCCACACAACTGATCCTGAATCATGTGGTCAACCACCTATAGGTATGGTCCTCTTGGACGTCTACGACATCTGTCTACTTCCAGCTGCAGAAGACTCCATTGTGTGTCGGCTAGTAGCGGGTCACACTGTTGGTGTCTGCTCAGCAAGGAAAATCTCTACTAGGAGAGCTCTCTTTAACACCCCCACCTGCGTTGGGATGCTGAGGGAGATCATCGATGCTCTGATCTCTCGCCTGATCCCCTGATTGAAGGTTTGGGCCCTGAATAATGGGTCCTGCACCATATCTGTGGAGTAGCGCGAGAGGTCAGTGAACCTCACTGAGTACTGTGCCACCATCATCCTACCCTGTTGTATATGAAGTAGCTCCTGTATCCACACTGCACGGAGAGTGGCTGGGAAGAACTCCACCCAAAAAAGGATCTCGAAGTCTGCCCAGAGTAGCGTTGCCTCGTCATACACCAGGAGCATCAGGCTCCAACATCTATCTATTGCTGCCTAAATGAGACTCCCGGCAAGGATCACCATGAAGTCTACTGGTGTCCCTAGTAGCCTGAAGACTATCACCACAACCTCTATCTAATCCTCAGCCACCTGTGGGTCCGTCTCTCCCCAAAACCTGGGTGGCCTTTGGTGCTAAAACTCATACAACACGCTCAAGTGGTGTGCATCATCTTCTGTTGGGGCAGGTGGCATCGGTGGCCCAACAGGAAGTAGTACCACTGGTGCCTCTACTGGTAAATAGCCCTGCATTGAGGCCTTGTCGCTCGGTGGGCTGTCAGTACCTATGACTCTTGGGGTTATAACTGGTCATCCACGGGGAGGCATTCTGAAAGAAACAGATGTGACACGGTCAAAAGATTATACCTGGTGAGCTGACCTGGTTGAGATGAATTAAAGAAAACATTTGGAAACATGCACGCAATTAGTGTTTTCATTCACTAAGTCAAAAATCAGAAGTCGGGGTCTTGGTGTATGGATACGCCGGCCGCCCTCACCAACACTAGACTTCCTGAACTGAAAGCCACACTTATTACCCTTAACACTATTACTTCACAGAAAAAAAGATCAGAGTTCTATGTTCTGTGGTAGAACTGACTCCTCTGATACCAATTTGTCATGACCCATCCCCCAGGGCCCATATCATGACTAACCCAAGCCCGACTACCATATGTCAGGGGATGAAGACAAGCACCAAAGGCATAAATCCCTAAACTGGGAAGCCATTTTCTTTAAAACTATAAACAATCACATCAGACCACACAACTGGAAGAAAAACACTAAGTAAACCTGTTAACAAAAGAAGTGCTGAAAAGTAAAAGGGGACAAAAATACAAGCCCAACAGGAAAGTACAAGTACAACTGAAATAAAGTACAACTGAATAAAATTAATGTAGCTACTGGGTTGTCCTCCGGGGTTCCTACCTGAAGGGTAGGTACATATGGCCTCCTCAGCACTCCCATCCATCCATCTCCTCCGTGTACCATCACACCAAGTGGTCCACCTCCGAGTACCGTCCAGTCCTACTACTCTCTGCCTCAGTCAGCATTGTTCGTCATCTGCAACCAACACAACGAGGTTCAGGCATAGCCCCTACAGGGGTGAGTATAACGATACTCAGTAGGGACCCTGAAACCCTCAAGGTATCACAAAATCCAACAAGGATAACCACAAAGTATGAAATCAACGGATAACCATTACTTAGGTATATGGCCATACATATAACTAAGTTATCTAGTAACCCATATCAATCATGAGGAAAACACAAAATTCATTGACTCAACTCAAACCATGATTTTTATTATCAAAACCACGGATGGTGGCGTACTCCTCATCTATCGAGTGTAGTGGGCCTGCTGCATCACACAGAGGCGCTTCCAACTAACCTTGGACTACTGAGGTACTCCTCCTGTCAAATATCGTGGGTCTTCTGTGCTCACACAGAGGCGCTCCCTACCATGGGTCTACCACACTCACACAGAGGCGCTCCCCCTCGTAGCATGTAGAGGTACTCCTCCTGTCGAGTATCGTGGGTCTGCCGCACTCACATAGAGGTGCTCCCCACTATGGGTCTACCATTTCACACAGAGGCGCTCCCCACTGGGCTAGTCAAGTCACTCCTAGTTGAATAGGTCAAGTAGTCATCAGGTCTCAGCCAACTACTGGGTCTCCGTACTCTGTCTACTTGCCTCTGGAAGGATCCGCTCCACGAGCTACTGTTCGATACTCCAACTTTCACGAAGTGCCACAAAATATTAACTCAAAGGTCTGCCATGTCATAGGGGTCTCAATGCAACAGAGGGTGCGTCAATAGGACGCCCGGTCTGTTAGTTATTAGCCTTTTTGTCCCAAGGGCTCGGTTGGATTCTTGTACAATCCAACCTGACCATATCTCATCTTTTCCCCGAACTCCAGTGGGGTATTCTCAAAGGGACGACTTTGCTCCAAGAATACTGTCGCCGCTGACGGTTCGTCAAACAGACGTATGGTGCCAAAGATATGGCCCAAGAAGGTAATGGGGTCGATAATAGGCCTCAGCCCAATCCGACCCGGTGAGACCCGCTGGGTCTGACCGGGCCCGTTGGGCTGGTCATCCCGCTAAATTTGGCCTGGTCCGCTGGGCCGGACCTAGTAGACTACGAGGGTGGTTCGGCCCAAAGGTCACCATGTAGACGAATCGGCCCGAAGGTCGGGGCTGATTCAGCCAGCGTTGTGAGGGGTGCAGCTCAGGTGACTCGTCTCTGGAGGTCGGGCCAGTCAGGAGGCCAGTGGGCAGGTCGGCTGGACATCGGGCAGGCCGTGGGGGCGCCGACATGGCGCAGGGGTGCTGGGAAGGGGATGTTAGTGGCCAGCCAGGCCGTGGGGGCCCCTGTAGGGAATGGCAGCAACCCGGCAGGCCGCGGGGGCGCTGGTCAGGGAGCGAGGGCCGCGGGCTGGCGGGCCGCACACCAGGCAGGGTGTCGGGAGGCCGCGGGCAGGCGGGCCGCGTGCCGGGCAAGGCACCGGGAGGCTGCGGGTTGGCGGGCCGGGCGCCGCTCGGGCCGGCGGTGGTCAGCCGGAAGCATCAGTGCTCCGCGGGGGCGGTGCAATTCGCAGAGGTCGTGGGTAGCGCGACCTACATCGTTTCTGCCTTCCTCATCATCGCCTCATCTCCATGCTGTAGAACGCCACAAGAAGAAAGAAAACGACAGAGGATGTCGGGCCATGATAGGTTGTCCCGCACCCTCTGTGTTTAGGAAGGTATCATTTGGCTCATCATGAGTAGAATATGATAAATAATATGTCCACAACAAACCCTTATTGTTCTTTGAAGAAGATAAGAAAAAGGTACAACTTCAACAAGAAATAAACCCCCTACCTCTTATTCATTGATCATTGGCAGAGTCGTGGAAGGAAGATGATGAAAACCATCGTTCGTCGCATTCATCGCACATCCCCAATTCCGAGCTGTATTGGTTCGTTGACGATGTTGCGGAGGGTAGGATTCGAGGAAGGAAGTCGAAGAAGAAAATGTCGATGGTGTTCTTCGCGTTCTTTGTTGGAAGAACAGTTCTTCATTGGGAGCTTTTCTCCCTTCTCCCAAATTCCACCAAAAGAGAATGGCAACCCAACTAATAATAATTCATTGTATATTATTTTAATATTGGCACATAATTAAAAAAGGAGAATTAAATTACGTAGGTTCCCTTAATTAAACCAAGGGTATTGGCACAATTAATTAAAAAGGGGAAGGTGGCACTAATTAATGTTTGAGGAGGTAAAAGGACTCCCCTCTCATTAATGAGGGGAGTTGGGATATTTCCCACCCTCCCATTAATTAGGGGGTTTTAGTCTCATGTGGTCCCCATGACGTAACCTCTCGTGGGAGGTTAAATTTGGTTGGGCCCCACCACCATAACCTCTCATGGGAGGTTAGGGTGTGGTGGTCCCACCTCCAACTCCCAAGTGTAGGTTTTAACCAACAATCACACACATGGCAGCTTAAAATAAAATAAAGTGTTGTACACTTTATTTTATTATTTTTTTATAAAAATCCAAAAACAAACTTTTATTCTCGATCATCTGTCGTCGAGGTGAAAGTCTTCTTAAGTGAATATCAGCACTGAAAGTTCAACGGTGCCCTTGGATTTCAATTTCGAGTACTGGTTCAAATGTTATAAAATCTCCCTTGTACGTTTACTGAACGTACCTGAACAAAACTTCAGAAATTGATTCTGGGCACACTGGGCCTCGGAATCAAGCGCCGTAAATTTTCGCGGACTCTTAAAAATCCCATGTATTTAAAAAAAATATTTCCATGAGATTTATGGGTCTTTATAATATATGATATTATAAATATTAATATGGTGATGTTATGAGTTAATAAAAAATTTTAAAACACTATACATGATCTTAAATCATGTTCAACCAAAAGTAATAGTAAGGTAAGGGACATAGTTTCAATTTCCATTCATTGAGGAACATTTGTATGTTATGCACCAATTTATTTTATATGGTGTATATACTTCCCATTTGACATATAATATCATGATTCATTAATAATTATTGGTATTTTTTGTTTCAATTTTAATTATTTAATCCAAGGGAATTTTACTTAAAAGTTACCAAGTGGTAAATAATTTCATAACTCAATTTCTTTTCATTGGGTTATATTACTTCTTCTTCATCTTTGATATTATAAGATTATGTGTGTAATAACTTTTTACTATATATTTTTTTATTTACACTTGTTTTATTTATATTTATAGTTTATACACATAATCTATTTATTGATTAATTCTCTCTTCAATTTTATGATCAATTTAAGGGTTTCTTTCATAATCTCATTCTAATCGAGTTTTTTTATTCTTGAATTTCAGTTGAAGAAAATTATTTGATAATTGTCTAATAAAACTATTTAATTTTATTATCCTCTATTTATTTATGATATTTTAAAGTAATAGTACCATTATTTCAATGTTTTTTACTTAAAATAATTTAGAAAAGGTTTTTAATAAAATCAAACTTCATTTATCTTTTCCATCGAAAATATATTTTCTACCAAAACCCTATTTTCTAAAAATGTTTTTGAAAATATTTTTAACCATTTTTCAAATGATTTATTAAATACATTTTTAACCATTTTTACTTTTTACAAAAAAAAATTAAAGAAATCTTTATGTTATTTTCAAAACAATTCATGTTTGGATTTTACTAAAAATGTGAAAGGAATATTTGTTTTAAAGTGTATGGAATGAATGGAATTTCTAGCTGTCATGACCACTATAATATCTTAAAACTTCTTTTATAAGTTTCAAAGGATATTTTCAAAGAAAATTATTTTCAAAATTTTTTAACTTTTTGTTTTTTAAAAAAATATTTTCAAAATGAAAAGCATATTTTCCTCAAGAATGTTTTTAAATACCTTTTATAGTATTTATATTCATCATCAACAACCCTTTATTCTTAATATAATGGGTATATATTGTGTTGATACCATACTTATTCTTCATATAGGTGGTTTATAATAATTTGACCAAGGAAAGTATTGACAATCACTTTCTTGATTAATTTTTTTAGTCATTAACTTTCCGTTGAATTATTAACTTTCTTGTAGACATTAACTTTCCACTAAATATTCATATTATTTATCATGTATATGTTTATTGCTTAAAATTTATATCATTTCTACATATAGTGTTCAACATTTAAAGTTATTTGTTTATCTGGGGAAATATTGATAAATTTTTATTCATTACTCAATACAGATATTTGATGATAAGGCACATTGTTTATGAATTAAAGATATTATTCGATATCTAAGGAATTATTTAGACATGAAATACATGGGTGGGGCCTAATTATAGATATCCCTTTGATGCATCGATAACATCATGAGATGAAACAACTAGATATCTTTAGTTAAATGGTTTTTTACCCATAAGTTTTAAAATGTCTTGACGATAGGTCTTGATAGTAGAGGTATCATGTTCCTTAGAGACATGACATCCAATAATTAAGATTTTCCTTCATTTAGAATTCAGTTTTTATTATCCATGAGATTTTTTCAATGATATTATCTTTAGATGCATTTTATTCTCAGTTATTGATTAAATGGAATGTCTTTTCGGTTATTTTCTTTTATGTATTGATTATTCCTTTTATTATTAGTCAAGTTATTTAAATGGTGTGTGTGTTCAGTTATTTACCTTTCCATATTGATTATTCTTATTGATTTGTGGTATATTATATTATACTCAACCCTTACTGAGCATTTGATCTTACCCTTATTTTTATTCTTTTCTCTTAGATTCCATGAAGTGTACTATAATTGATGTGCATGGATATTCTAGAGGAAATAATTTTATTCTCAAATAAAAAATTTAATTTTTATAATGTATGACTCAATTATGTATCTAGTTTAAAAAGACTAATAAACTATTTAGTTTTTTAAGATATTATTCCTTGTATCTTATTCTAATGTACTAAATCATACATCGACTCTAGGATATTAGGGTCAGGTTTTCTATATTTACCATACTTTTAATATAGTTTCTCCCATTTCAATGTCCTTAGAAAAGTATTTAAATGCACATCATGTTTTTCCTTTCTCTTGGAGTATATTAGAATGAAATTTATCAAGAATACCACAAATTTGTTGAGGTTATCTCTAAATACTCTATTCATTAATTACATGAATATTTTTGGAGAATTAGTGAGTCCAAAGGGTGTCATTATAAACTCATAGCATCCATACCTCATTCAAAAGGTTGTTTTGGGAATATCATCCTTATTCACCTTTAATTGGTGATATCATAACCAAAGGTCCACTTTAGAGAAATATTTGTCCCTGTATAGTTGATTAAACGATCCATCTATCTGTGGAAGGGGATAATTTTTATTTATCATGATTTCATTGAGCTCGTGATAATCAATACATAGGTGCATTAATCCATCCTTATTTTTTATGAATAGGATTAGCGTACCCCATGGTAAAGCACTCAAGTGTATAAAACCATTATCCAGATTCTCTTATAAATTCTTCTTCAGTTCTTCCAATTTAATGGTGGCCTTGATATAAGTATTATTTGATATGGGAAGTGATCTGGGTATAATTTTAATTGAGAAATCAACCTCTCGATCAAGAGGCAGAAAGGGAAATTATTTAGGGAACACATCAATGTAGTCCCTCACAATGGGCATGTCTTCAAGCATGATCTTCTCATTTGTCTCAATAATTTGAGATAGGCATGCTTATTCATAAGGAAATAGTATCCATGTTTGAAAATAATATTCCAAAAGATATTAATCATCCTCCTTACATTTATACTGAATTGGAGGATGCCTTGGGATATGAAGAGTGATCTCCCTTTCCTGATAGTTGATGTTGGATTTATATAATGATATTCAATACATTCCCAATATAGAATCAAGCTTCACCAAAGGAAGTAATACTATATTTTCTGGGAGTTTTAGTCCACAAAAATTAGTTGGGGAGGATTTATAAACTTTATATGTAATGATTTCCCCATTTACTGATCTCATCGATAACTCAACCTCCGTATTTTGAGTTAGTGTTTGAATAGTTATACTAAAATTGAAAGATATAAAAGAATGTGTAGAAACATAATAAAAAGGTAAATTTACTATTCTTGAATGAATAACTAGTGTACCTATCACCACATCATTGTCAGAATCCACCTCAATAGTAGTGATACCATAAACCCTTTCTTACTACCTTGGAGGTTTTTGCTGTTAATTTTCTCTAATAACCCTTAGCTTAGGGAATTGGCTCGTATAATACCCATGTTACTTGTATTTGAAACATTGTACTATAGTATGAGTGTTGATCTTAAACTTACATTATTCTTCTACATTAGTGGAATTATTTATATCCATTTAGAAATGATTAGCCTGATGCTGCTCTTTTCCACATTTTAAGCATCTCTCGATTCCCTTTAGACAGTTTCTGGGATGCTTATTCCCACACATTTGACATGTGGGATGTTGGGTTTTATTTCTACCATGGGATTTATCATTTGATCCTCCTATATTAAACTACATTCTCCTATTTTTATCTTTGATCCCATGAGACCACTGAAAGTCTCCAATATTTACATCAACCTTAAGGGCACAATGGACAATCTTTTTATAGTTGTCAAACTCTTGAATCACAAAGTATTTTTTTAGACTCAAATTTAATCCACTAAATAAGCAATATAAATTGCTTTCAATGTTTATGACAAAGCCAAAGGAGTTTCATTCAATCATTGTAAAGTTTTTCTCATATGCCCTGATAGACTTATCTTCCTTTTTTCAGTCTGAGGAAATCCCTCTCCATCTTAATATGGAGAGTTTAGGGAAAATATTTATTGAAAAATATTTTTCTTAAATACTTTTCATTCCATAGAATCAATTTACTCTTTAAAATTCATGTTTTTTATCAGTTTCCACCACTGATCAACTTCCTCACCAAAATGATAGACCATCATCATGATTTTCTCTTCTTTTGAGCATTGGAGGACAAATAATATCTTCTCAATGGAGTTAATCCATTATTCCATGATGAGGGGATTAAAAGATACACTTAAGTTAAGAGACCTTTTTCACTTAAAGTATTTCATCACAATTTTATTTTTCTAAGTATAAGGAGGGTGTTACACATGATTCATGTGATTATTCATAACTTAATCTAGTTAAGCCAGTACTTTCATGATGTTTTGAGCTCCTGTTCTCATAAATTTTGGAGTCTAATTAGGAAAATCATTGCATTTTCTATCACATTGGTTATTGGAATGGGTTCTCCTATTTCCCTCCATTAACTAAAAAAATAATAAAAAATTAGAGGGCTTTAATACTTAGCTAATGAGCATATAAAAAGGAAACTATGATCATATAAGGAATAACTTACAAATGAAAATTATATCCTAGCTTATGATTCCCTAAGTTTCAATCTAGGTTTTCCATGGAAATTTTTCATATATGTAGACTTCTCCCTAGGGTTATTACTAAAGTTTTCTAGTCCTAATACAAAAAAAATATCTAGACCATCTTATTATACCAACTATAGTAACCCAGTCCTTTTACACATATTATCATATGATTTTAAGCATAAATATCCTTTAAATACAATGGATCAAAAAGCCTAGTGTCTTTGGAATACTTGGTACATAATTAGAAAACATGAAACTAGAATAAGATATATTTTTATTAATCTCCATAATGAGATAATAAATCCCTTTGATATCCTATAACTTCATAGGATAACCTGGGTAATACAAAGAGAAAAGGAGGGAGCTAAAAATCCTAGTAAGGGAATAAATATGAAAATAAACCATTGCATGTGATTTAGAAGGCATTAAATGATAACATAAAAGGCATGGATCATGAATAAACATATAGAGGCATAATATATAAAACATGGAATCATATGATAATGGTAATATATTAATTTTTTAGTAACATATATCATGACATAAATAAGATTCAAGGATAACTGCCAAGATGATATAACATAGTGGGTAGAGTCCCATATAAATTAGGTTTATTCCCTAATCCTATACATAACATCTCATGAGACTAAAATAATACCCAATTAATTGGAGAACTATTTTAATAAATCCATAATAACAAGTACATGAATATGTGTTACATATATATAAATTAAGAATAAGGCGTAAACAAAAGGATTACCCTTGGAAAGAAATGGGTTTCATTATCATGTCATAAGGCATAACCAAAGGGAGTATCATAATGGTATCCATCAAAGAAGGGATTAAATCATTATTTTAAATTCATAAAATAAAAAAATATAATATATCATGAATAATAATGTCCAAGTGAAGTGAAAACATGAAAAAGAGTGGTTAGGTAACTTTAGAAATGTGCCACTTAGGTGTGGTTTTAGGGGAAATAATAAAGAATCTTTAAAGAGGATAAAGGTTTAATTATTTCCATATGGAAAAAATGAACTAAAATAATTTTTTATGATAAAAATAGTGATTTTAGAAAATATTAGTGGCTTAAAAAATTGTATTAAGTGTACTTTTAAAAGAGGTAAGAAACAAAGAAGTTCCCTTTAATCAGGTTTGATTATCGAGAGGAATTGAGAAGGGAACCTTTTAAAACATGTATTTCCCCATAAAATAAATATTAATTGAGATAGATATAAATGTTCATAACAAATATACAGAATATAGGATATTTATATTGTAACGCCCTAACCCCTCTATACTAGAGTCGGTGCACCACTTGTTATATTGGCATGGTTAGAAGGAATGAAAACCCCGAAGGAATGATCAGTTTAGTAGTATTAAAGAAACTAGATACTTAGATGTTATTCAAATTACATTGGAAAAGTTTAAAAAATACAATACATAATGGAAACTAAAAACTACATCCACAAGAACTCAATAAATGATCTCCTCTTTGTCACCTGTTGAAAGTAAACAATGAAAGGGGTGAGCTCAAATGCTCAGTAAGGGTTAGAAATAGAGGAATCATGAATACAATAATAATTGAATCATAATCAATCTGGTATAATCAATATGTAATTGTGATTAGATGAAAAACTCGCGTTATTAATAAACTGAGAATGAAACTGCATCCATAGATATTGTCATAGTAAAAACCTCATGGATAGTAATAACTGATAATGAATAAAGAAAATGCTTGATACTTGGATTTCATGTATCTAACACATGAACCATAATATCGTAAAATCAGTTTATTTCTATGGGTAGAAAACCGTCTGATTATTGGAAACAAACTCGAAGGGTTTGTCGCCAACTGATTTGTCTCATGAGGCGTAACGATGCATCGAGGGGCTATAGCGGGCCCCACCCGCCACTGCATGTCCAAAGCATTCTTTATACACCGATTCAATACAAGATCAATATGCCTTTTAAATATCCTTATAGAGTATAGTATACATATTCACCAATATTTTCTTAAGGATTATTAGGTGCACAATACAAAGTTAGTCACAACAAAATAGTAGTTGAGACAAAGTCTCTTACCACAATGTAATCGGTCGAATCATATGACCAGAAATTAATAACCCTCAACTTAATCATTGAATAACATGAATATAAAGATAATAATATTATTATATATCAAATTTCAGTACACATATACCACATACAAGAAATAAGTGGCAAACAATGAAAATATCATATAAATGAAAGTGAGATAAGAAACCCCTTACAAACATTTCGGCATGGTAATGAGTGTTATTGCAAGGGATTAATGAGAGGTAAAGGGGTATTCCATTATTTATATGACACAAGGGAAGTATGGGGTAGGTGAGAAAACATACCCCATCATTATGAATTAAAAATAAAAGGGCACAACATAGGGGAGATTCTTGAACAAAAGTGAGAGAGAGGATCCCTTACCTTATGCTCAAAGGTGTTCTTGATTGTTCTTAACGATCTGAACAGTAAAATTTATCTTCATTAATTAACATTTCCAGAACCTCATAAACATGTAATTGATATTTTATGACCTTATTAGGTTCATTAATGGCCTTTTTTATGGGTTTAAGAGATTCAATTTTATTTTTTTGATAGCATTTTCTTCTTTTGTTTTCATGATCCGTTTACTTGTGTTCATAAATGGATGTTTGTTTGAAATATGTTTGAAAATCCATAATTGTTAATATAAATTATTAGTGAAATTAAAGATATATAAATTATCTTATAATGATTCTATTTATATACCATGAGGATGACTCATTCGATGAGTTAAAAATAAAGGCATGGATTTGGCTTGGCGGTTTTGTGCACAATAAACTTGTTTTGTATTATTATTCCATATTATGAATTTGAAAAGATTCAAGAACATTAATCAAGATAAAATACATATATTTTGGCCTTTTTCAACCATTTAAAATGTTTAATTACCAGTATTGAAGCTAGTAATAAAAATTGAAAACTCGTCTTCCTTGAGTGTGATAAACGTGCACATCTCGGACAGTGTTTGCATTTATTGTATAAAAGGAGGGTAAAAAGAGAGATTATGATGAAATATTCCATTATCACAATGAAAATACAGTACATTTAAGGTAATGGAATTATCATGGTATTTGGATGAGGGGAGGTGAGAAGGGATAACAAATGAATGGAACTTCATAAAAGAAATTGAAAGAAAAGAAAAGGAAGGTTCACCTCTTGAGTACTCCTCCTTGAGAATATTCTTAAGGCCTTTGTTTTTGGCCTTTTGGTGAGACCAGAAGGTCATGGATGTGGGGAGAGGACTTGGGGAGAGTATTTTTCAGAATTTAGGCAAGTCTTGAAGCTTGAGTGGTGTGGGAGGAAGAGGGGGTGAGGGTGGTTTATATAGTGGAGGGGAGAGGAGTTTTCTTAATATTATAATCATTAATTTATTATTATCTCTCAAGACAACCAATAGTGAGTATTCCATGACAATAATAGTAATATATGCATGTGACTATGAACCAATTGGTCTTACTTTAGCAGTTCATCATCAATGGCTCAATAAATTCCTTATTTAGCATTTATCGTAAATTATCATATTTTACTATTCATCATAATTTTAAGTATTTCATAAAAATCCCAAAATTTCACCCTAACCATTTTTAGATATGTAAAATCCAAAAAATGAAGTCCATTTTTCAAAAATAACTTTCTAAATATGATTAATTAAATATTTAATTAAAATAATTATTTAGTCAAAAAATTTAAACACTTAAAATATTAATCTTAATTTTTAGGGTGCCTAAATTCATTTATACATTAAAGGGCATGGATACCATTCATAAGATTCATATTACTATTCATAAGGGTAAGTTAATATTCATAAAGGTAGGTTACTATTCATAAGGGTAGGTTACTATTCACTAAAAATTAAGTTAATTATATCAGAATATAATTATCATCTTGATCACAACCGTGTATGTTATATTTTTAAAATTAAAATCACAGAGCTGACAAATATAAGTTTTATGGCTAGGTTATGGCTATCTCTTATAAGTAACCATGTTTTGTTCCATAGAGGCTCAGTTATTCATGAAATATAGGCTATAACTAGAATGTATTTAAAATAAACATACCATAAAATGTTTAGGGTGCTACATTATTCCCTCCTTTGTAAATTTTGTCCTTGAAATTTTTCATTTATAAAGCCCACCAAAAAGATGTGGGTGGTTCTTATTCATAACATCTTCAGGTTCCCATGTTGCTTCCTCTATATTCAGGTTTTTCCAAAGAACCTTTACTAGATGAGTTGTCCGATTTCTCAATACCTGTTCTCTTGTGTCAAGAATCCCGATAGGCTCTTTAGAGTATGATAAATCGGGTTCCGGTTCTATTTCTTCATATGTGAGTACATTCATTGGGTCTGGCTTGTATTTATTCAATAATTACACATGAAACACATCATGACCATTGGAGAGACTTGGCAACATTACTAAACGGTAAGATATAGCTCTGATTCTTTCCATAATTTCAAATGGTCCAATGGTTCTAGGGCTCAGTTTCCCCTTCTTACCAAACCTTAAGACACCCTTCCATGGAGATACTTTCAGAAATACATGATCTCCCACTTGAAATTCCAAATCCTTTCTTCAGTTGTCAGAATAACTCTTGTGCCTACTTTGGGCTTATTTTATATGGGCTTGGATGGTCTTCACATTTTCCATGGAATCTTCAATAAGTTCTGGGCCTATAAGTTTTCTCTCACCAACTTCATCCCAACAAGTTGGAGTTCGACATCTCTTTCCATATAATGCTTCATATGGATCCATTTGAATACTAGAATGGAAACTATTTTTGTATGCAAATTCCACCAAAGGCAAGTATTGATCCCACAGACCTTGAAAGTCCAAAGAGCATGATCTCAGCATGTCTTTCAGAGTTTGAATAATCCTTTCAGAATTTCCGTCAGTTTGAGGGTGATAAGAAGTACTCACACGAAGCTCAGTATTCAAAGACTTCTGGAGACTTTTCCATAATTTTGATGTAAATCAGGGATCTCGATCGGACACAATCGATAGAGGTGCACCATGAAGTCTCACAACTTCATTAATATAAAGTCTTTCCAGACGCTCAAGTGGTAAATCCTCTCTTATTTAAAGGAAATGTGCTGATTTTGTGAGAAGATCAACAATTACCCATATTTCATTGTTCCTTCTAGGTTTCCTCAGTAGTCCAGTGAAAAAATCCATCATAATGTTATCCCACTTCTACATAGTAATAGGTATATGTTGCATCACTCCTCTAGTCTGTTGCCTCTCTACCTTCACTTGTTGACAAACTAGACACCTTGACACGTAGTCTTCAATTTCCCGCTTCATATTATCCCACCAAAAATATTCCTTCAGATATCTATACATCATTGTTCTACCCATGTGTATAGAGAAATTTGAGCTATGATCATCATCTAATAGTTCCTTTTTTAGCTCAGGTACTGATGGAACACATAACCTCTTCCCAAATTTTACAACTCCTTCCTCATACATAAAGTCTTCCAATATCCCATCCTTGACAGTATTAATTTTCATCTGTAGATTCTCATCATTATATTGAGAACTTTTTATCTTATCTAGTAGATATGGTTTAGCAATCATTTGAAAAAGGAAAGATGTTTCCCCTTACTTAACAACTCCCATATCCATATTTAGTAGATCCATGAATATAGGATCTCTCTCAATCCTCATTTGAGTTAGAATTCCATGATCTTTACTGCTTAATGCATCTTCCACCTTATTTTCCTTTCCTGGGTGGTAGTGTATTGAACAATTGTAATATTTGAGTACCTCGAGTCATCTCCTTTGCCTCATGTTGAGTTCTTTCTATGTGAAAATGTATTTCAAACTCTTGTGGTCTGTATAAATCTCACATATTTCTCTGTAGAGATAATGTCTCCATATTTTCAAAGCAAAGATTACGGCTGCTAACTCAAGATCATGAGTTGGAAAATTTGTCTCATGAGTCTTCAACTGTCTTGATGCATAAGCAATAACTCTATCGTTTTTCATAAGGACGCAACCCAGTCCATTCTTTGATGCATCGCTATATATTACAAATCCATCACTTCTAGATGGAAGTGTCAAAATTATAGAATTGAACAATATTCTTTTTAACTCCTCAAGGAATTATGTGCAGTCTTTTTTCCACACAAACTTAACTCCTTTATGTGTGAGCTTGGTTATTGGGTTATCCAGTCAGGCAAAATTCTGAATGAAACTCCAATAGTACCCTACTAAACCAATAAAATTGCGTACCTCGGTTATGTTTGTTGGCGTGGTCCATTCTTGGATTGCCTTTGTCTTTGTAGAATCAACTAGGATTCCTTACTTAGAGACAATATGGCCTAATAAAGAAACTGATTGAATCCATAATTTACACTTGCTAAACTTCCCATATAATTTGTTTCTTCTAAGAGTTTTTATAATAATCTGCAAGTGATTCTCATGGTCTTCAAAGATTTTTGAGTATACCAGGATATCATCGATGAATACCACAAAAAAATTATCAAGATATTCCTTGAAAACTCTATTCATTAAATCCATGAAAATAGAGGGTGCATTTTTCAGTCCAAATGGCATCACTGTAAACATGTAATGCATGTACCTGGTACGAAATTATGTCTTAGTAATGTCTTCCTTCTTCACACATAGTTGATGATATCCGGATCAAAATTCGGTCTTCAAAAATTATTTATCTCCATGAAGTTGATCAATTAAATCATTGATCCAGGGTAGAGGATACTTATTCTTTATCGTAATAGCATTGATTTCCCTATAATCAATGCATAGCCCCATGGATCCATCTTTCTTCTTGACAAAGAGGACAAGAGATCCCCATGGATAAACACTAGGTCAAATAAATCCCTTTTCACTCAATTCCTCTAGTTGTTTCTTTATCTCCACTAATTCCATGGTGTCCATTCTATAGGGAGTCTTTGATATAGGTCTTGAACCAGGAATTAAATCAGTAGGGAACTCAAAATTCCTGATCTAGAGGATGTCCAGGTAAATACTATGAAAATACATCAATTCATTCTTGCACTATGTGCACATATCCAATTTGAATATTTCCTTCCTCACCCATAGATATTGGGTTCTCTTCCTATCCAAGAATTGCATTTAACAAAGCTATTGGGGGTGGGTCTAGATAAGAATCAGATGGCGAGATCTTTGCTCTAAAGATAAGAGATTCTACACCATTTTCAAAAATTGTAACTTCATTTTTCTTGCAATTATTCTTCGTTTCATAATTTTATAGCCAATTCATACCAAGAATTATATCAAATTTAGTCATTGGTATGATGATAAGGTTAGCAACTAAAGCACTTTTTTGTGTCACAAGGGGGACAAGTCAACATGCCTTTGTAGAAATGATGCATCCCCTAAGAGTTTTGACTGATAACTCCTTTATTAAATCAAATTGGACATGTCTAATTTTCATGGAAAATGGGAAGATATAAATGAATGAAATGATCCAGAATCAAATAAAGTGTTGGCTAATTTTGAGGAAACAATTAAAGTACTTGCCACCACATCATTAGGAACATCAAATTCCGTGGTTGTAATTGCATAAGCTCTCCCTTTCTCTCTTATATTTTTCTGAGGCATGTTTCCTTGGCTCCTAGGACACTCATTTTCATAGTATCCCCTCTATCTACAGTTGTATCATTGAAAATCTTCAAATTGTTTCTTCCCCTTACATTCATGAGATAGATAAACCTTTTCTCCACACTCATAGTAGACTCCCATGCCTTTTAAGCATTTTCTGAGATTATTCTTTCCAGAATTATCGCATAATGGGAATTTCTTCATTCCCTTGTTCTTATTTGGTGCTTCACCTTTCCCTTTGTTATCAGAGTAATGATATTTTATCTTGGTTTCCCTTGAACAAATTTGATCTAGCAAATTCCTTCTCTATTTTGATGTCACTTGATATAATTTCATCATATGATGAAAATATTTGATAAGCTAGTTCCCTTCGAAGACGTGGCTTAAGACCTTCAAATAAATGATCAATATTTTCTGTCGAGTCACGTACGTAAACTACGATATACCTAGATAGCCTTGTGAAGGTAGCATCAAACTCTACCACACTGTCTTCTTCCCTTTGCTTTAAGCTAAGGAATTTTCTCTTCATTTTGGTTCATTTCTCATGAGGGAAATATTTTTCAAAGAATATTTCCTTGAAAGTCCTCCATTATATATATTATATTTATTCTTCCTCTGTGGTATTCTAAATCAAGGACCACCATTGATCAGCGACTCCCTTTAGACAATATACCGCCAGTAATACCTTTTCATTTTTACTGCATCTTAATGCTATGAATATATTTTCAAGGGACTTGATCCATTGCTCAGAAACCACTGGATTAGTAGTCCTGCTGAAATATGAGGGTTTCTTCCACATGAAACAATCCAGCACAGGTGTGGAATGGTTATTCATTACAACCTAAGTAAGTTTTTCCAATATGGTCATGATCTGATCTTCTCCAACATTGACTATGTTGACTTTCTCAGTGGGGAGATCCCTACCTTTCCCATGAGTATTGATTCCCCTTATTCCGTTAGACGCCATTTCTAAATAATAGAACACACTATATTAGGGTATGATTCATAATGTATAATCTTAACTTAACAAAATACTTAGCATAAATTGATATCCTATGCAAGGATAATCCCATAAACAGAAAAATGGTTTCTTTGAGGACTAATTTACATTTCAATCCTTTATAATGAATTTTAAAGAAAACATGAATTATTCTAATCATGTCCCTTGAGAGTGTCATAACCAAGAGTGCAGCAAGGCCTATTGTCATGTACTAGGATACCCCGAGTCAAGCCCGAAACTCCTTGTCAGAGCTTTCACTCTAAGGTACATTTGTACCAGAGCCACCTCTACCTACTCGTATCCAGAAAAAGATGTATTTTCTATAAATATTCACATAATCTATTCCTTACCAAAATACCAGGACATTCTTGTATGTTCATCCTCAAATACTACCTTAGGTCTTTGATCCCTAACCTAAGTTTTCTAATCTAGTTTCCAATTTTTCTACTGAACTTCTTCTGATATCAACTGTAATGCCCCGACCACTCTAGACTGGATCCAGTGCACTACTTGTTATATTAGAATGGTTAGAAGGAATGAAAATCCTGAAGGAACAATCAGTTTAGTAGTCTTAAAGAAACTAGATACTTAGATGTTATTCAAATTACATTGGAAAAGTTGACAAAATACAATACATAATGAAAACTAAAAATTGCATCCACAAGAACTCAATAAATGATCTACTCTTTGTCACCTGTTGAAAGAAAACAATGAAAGGGGTAAGATCAAACACTTAGTAAGGGTTAGAAATAGCAGAAGCATGAATACAATTATAAGTGAATCATAATCAATCTGACATAATCAATATGGAATGGTGATTAGATGAAAAACTCATGCCATTAATAAACTGAGAATGAAACTGCATCCATAGATTTTGTCATAGTGAAAACCACATGGATAGTAATAACTGATAATAAATAATAAAAATTCTTGCTAATTGGACATCATGTATCTGGCACATGAACCATAATACCCTAAAAACGATTTAGTTTTATGGGTAGAAACCCGTCTGATTTTTGGAAACAAACTCAAAGGGTTTGTCGCCAACTAATTTGTCTCATGAGGCCTATCGATGCATCAAGGGGAAATAGCAGGCCCCATCTGCCACTAAATTTCCAAATAATTCTTTATACACTAATTCAATACAATGGAAATATTCCTTTTCAATATTTGTATAGAGTAGAGTATATAGATTCATCAATATTTCTGTAATTAAAATAGAATTCCAAGTAAACACCGTATGTAAAATGGTATTCGGTTTAGACAACAAACATATCTATGAAATGAGATTATGGATATTTAATATAAATATAATTTCAAATGAAAATTGATCTCAAATGGAAAATAGGTACACCATATAAGGATTGTTAGGTGCACAATACAAAGTTAGTCACAACAAAATAGTAGTTGAGACAAAGTCTCTTACCATAATGCAATCGGTCGAATCATATGACCATAACTTAATAACCATAAAATGAATCATTGAATAACATGAATATAAAGATAATAATTCTATTATATATCAAATGTAAGTACATGTATACCACATACAATAAATAAGTGGTGAACAATGAAAATCTCATAGAAATGAAAGTGAGATGAGAAACCCCTTACAAACATTTTGGCATGGTAACGAGTGTTATTGCGAGGGATTAATGAGAGGTAAAGAGGTATTCCATTATTTATATGTCACAAGGAAAGTATTAGGGTGGTGTGAAAACATACCCCATCATTAGGAATTAAAAATAAAAGGTTACAACATAGGGGATATTCTTGAACAAAAGTGAGAGAGAGGATCCCTTACCTTATGCTTGAAGGTGTTCTTGATTGTTCATAATGACCTGAATAATCAAATTTATCTTCATTAATTAATAATTTCAGAACCTCATAAAAATTTAATTGATATTTTATGACCTTATTAGGTTCATTAATGTCCTTTTTTATGGGTTTAAGAGATTCATTTTTATTGTTTTGATAGCATTTTCTTCTTTTGTTTTCATGATCCGTTTACTTGTGTTCTTGAATGGATGTTTGTTTGAAATATGGTTAAACATCCAGAATTGTTAATATAAATTATTAGTGACATTAAATAGATATAAATTATATTATAATGATTTGGGTTATATACCATGAGGATGACTCATTCTATGAGTTAAAAATAAAGGCTTGGATTTGGCTTGGCGGTTTTGTGCACAATAAACTTGTTTTGTATTATTATTCCATATTATGAACATGTAAAGATTCCAGAATATTAATCAAGATAAAATACATATATTATGACATGGTTTAACCATTGAAAAGTTTTCATGACTAGTATTGAAGATAGTAATGAAAATTGAAAACTCGTCTTCCTTGAGTGTGATAAATTTACATATCTCAGATGGTGTTTGCATTTATTGTATAAAAGGAGGGGGAAAAGATAGATTATGATGAAATATTCTATTATTACAATGAAAATACAGTACATGTAAGGTACTGGAATTATCATGGAATTTGGATGAGGGGAGGTGATAAGGGATAACAAAAGAATGGAACTTTGTAAAAGAAATTGAAAGAAAAGAGAAGGAAGGTTCACCTCTTGAGTACTCCTCCTTGAGAATCTTCTTAAGGACTGTTTTTCGGCCTTTTGGTGAGACCAGTAGGTATTCGATGTGGGGAGGGGGATTGGGGAGATTATTTGGTAGAATTTAGGCAAGTCTTGAAGCTTGAGTGGTGTGGGAGTAAGAGGGGGTGAGGGTGGTCTATATAGTGGAGGGGAGAGGAGTTTTCTTAATATTATAATCATTAATTTATTATTTCTTCTCAAGACAATAAATAGTGAATATTCCATGACTAAGAACAGTAATATATGCATGTGATTTAGAACCAATTGGGCTTACATCAGCAATTCATCATCAATGCTCAATAAATTCCTTATTTAGAATTTATCTTAAATTATCGTATTTTACTATTTATCAAAAATTTAAGTATTTCAGAAAAATCCCAAATTTACACCCTAACCATTTTTTGATGTGTAGAATCCAAAAATGAATTCCATTTTTCAAAAATAATTTTCTAAATATGATTAATTAAATATTTAATTAAAATAATTATTTAGTCGAAAAATATAAACACTTAAAATATTCATCTTCGTTTTTAAGGTGCATAAATTCATTTATACATTCAAGGGCATGGATACCATTCATAAGAGTCATATTACTATTCATAAGGGTAAGTTACTATTCATAAGAGTATGTTACTATTCATAAGGGTAAGTTACTATTCACTAAAAATTAAGTTAATTCTATCAAACTCTAGTTATCATCTTGATCAGAAGTGTGTATGTTAGATTTTTAAAATTCAAATCACAGAGCTGACAAATATATGTTTATGGCTAGGTTATGGCTATCTCTTATAAGTAACCATGTTTTGTTCCATAGAGGCTCAGTGATTCGTGAAATATAGGCTATAACTAGATTGTACTTAGGAGAAACATATCATAAAATGTTTGGAGTGCTATATATATAATAATAATGAATAGATAAATTGAGGCAAATAGAGATAGAGTGTAACCCAAAATAAATATGGTGGTTTAGAGAGATCTCTTACCTTAAGTCTGAAAGCATTCTTCACTAAAATTTAATATCCTATACAATAAATTTATATTCATTTATTAGTTAATTAAGAACCTATTCCAAATATATTTTATTTATTATAATTTTATTAAGTTCATTTATATCCATTTTGATGAGTTTTAAAGTTCAATTTCGTTGTTTCAGGAGCATTCATTTCATGGTTTCATGGTTGTTTCACTTGTGTATAATTATGGAAGTTCTTTTCAAATGGGAATACTACTAAAGAAGTGAAATTAAAGGGTATTAATTCACTTCCAAAATTTTAAATAGTCTCGTATTTTATTTTTTTAGTTATGTGGATGATTTATTTGATAAAATGTTAATAATAAATGTTTAGTTTATTTTGGCTGTTTTTTTACCATCTCAAACCGGTTTCATTTTATTTAATTTTATGTATATATACTATATCCAAAATGTGAAACCAAATATATTATACATAATTAGTTCATTATAAACAATTATAAGATAATTTAAACCTTTTAAGAATGCATTATTGTAAAATGAAAACTCATCATCCACAAAGGCGGATAACCAATATAATATAAACAATTGTTTCATTTTTCTTTGAATAAGAGGAGATGAGAAAAGGGGTAGAAATAAGGTATTACATTAGAAATATAAAATTACACAATATACATGTTACTGGAATTATTATAATATATTGGATTAAGGATGTCAGAAGAAGGTGGAAGAAGAACAAAAATTAAAAGATGTAGTTTGAGAATGTTACCTCTTGAATATCACCTAAATGAAGGACCCCTTAAGAAACTTGGAATTAGTATTTTGGTGAGAGAAGAAGAACTTGGACGTGGAGAGAGTGGGAAGGAGAGGTTACAATAGAGATTTTTGAAGCTTCAAGGCTTAGAAGATGTGATGAGAAGGGGTGGTGAGGGGTGGTATTTATAAGGGGAGGAGAGGGGTGTTTTTTATTATTATATTCATTAGTTCATTATTTTGGATCAAGGCTAATAATTATTATTATTATTGTGTCTATATATAGTAAATAGTGCATGTTAGTTCGAACTAATGGGTGATTATATCATCCATGACTAAAAAAATCATGTATTTGACGTATAATGTTAAACACAAAAAATTACAGAATTTCACTATTCACCAAACAATCAACTATTTTAGAGAAATATAAAAAATTCACCCTAACCATTTTTCTGATATGTATAATTCAAAAATAGAATCCATTTTATGAAAATAATTTTTTAAATATGATAAATTTAATTTTTAAATAAAATTGTCATTTATTCAAAAAATATTGATTTTAATATTATAATCAATTTTATAACCCTTTGAAAAATTACTTATGATCTAATAAAATTATATTATAATTATAAAAAAACATAATATTAATTTTTTAATCCATTTTATGAAAAAAAATTCTTTTAAATCATTATATTCATTATATAATTTCAAATAAACACTTAAATTTTACAAAAGTACCAATCCTTAATTTATCATTTTTAAAACATTTATTTACTTGTACCATGATATAAATACATCATATTGTAATTTTATAAGATACCTAAATGTTATTTTACATTTCCATAGGTGAGGTTAGTATTCTAACAATCATATTACTATTCCTAAGGGTCATATTACAATTCCAATGGTTAGGTTATTATTCCAACGATCAGATTACTATTCTAAGGGTCAGATTTATAACAGTCATATGGGTTACTGACATCCAATAAATACCTATTATTCCATTCATTAAGCATTCAATTCTATTTTATATCAAGTTTATATATACTTTAATCTTCAAAATGAATATTCTATTATTAACATTATGTTTTATTTCTACAACTTTGTTTGTGAGTGTGGTCATCTAGGTGGATTGAACATATCCAAATTATCCCATTCTTATTTTATTATTTTCTATTTATTTTCCCATTTTAATATTTAGAATTATTGTTAGTTTAGTTTCTGACTAATGTATCATTCTTCATTTATGATAATAATGTTTTTTTGGTTTCTCTATGTGATGAATGTTCTTTATACTACATGACATAATTATAAGAATGGAAATTTCATTGATAAAATTATAGGTCATTACAGAACAAATTTCCAATGTAAATAGTGGTAAAAATATTTAATTTGATAAATTTTATGCTTCATATGAACAAGAGTTGGTACGGGAAGAATATCCATAAAATATATTAGGATCTGAATATATTCTCATGACACAAGTACTGTATAAGTCTACTTGAGAGGTTAAAGAACTAGAACAATGTGGTTTTCTTATTACCAAGTCAAGTGACACGTTGCTCTTAGAAAATGATGAACCCATAACCTATAAGGAAGTAGTATATGGAAATGATGTTGCTAAATGTAAATAATCCATGAATTTTAAGATAGATTCCATGTATCAAAATAAAGTTTGTATTTTGGTAGATCCTCCAACAAATGTAAAACTTAGTGGGTGAAAATGGGTATTCAAGAAAAAATTTAACATCAATGGTAAATTAAATACTTTTAAATAATGAATGGTTGTTAAGGGTTTCAATAAACATCAATTCATTGGATATAATGATACCTTATCACTAGTAGAAATGCTAAAGTCCATCAAAATATTACTTGTAATAGCATCCTTACATGATTATGAAATTTGTAAAATGGATGTAAAATATACTTTTCTAAATCATAAGTTGGTTGAGGATATCTATATGACTCAACCTAATGGTTTCATTAAGTTAAAGAGTGTTCATAAAGTTTTAATGTTGCATAGATCCATTTATGGTAAATGAATTGCAAGTATTACAGTCAGTTAATTCTTGGTTAAAAGAATGCTTCTCCATGAAAGACTTAGGTGAAACAACATACATTCTTGGGATCAAGATCTGTCGAGATAAATCTAAGAGGATATATGGGATAATTCAAATTATATATATTGATAAGGTTCTCAAAAGGTATAATATGGAACAATCTAAGATAGGGTTGTTTCCAATGTCACATAGTATCAATCACTCTAAGAAAATGTGTCTATAGACATAGGAGGGTATTGAAAGAATGAGTATAATCTATTATGCTTCAACATTGGGTTATATCATGTATATCATGTTATATACTAGGTTTGATGTTGCCTTTTCTTTAAACATGGTGGCCATATATCAAGCTAATCCAGGAGAGCTGCATTGGGAAGCTATAAAACTATCTTTGAGTAATTGAGACATACAAAATGAAGGAACCTGGGGAATAGTGAAAGCCTAAAAATTAGTCAATTTAAAATGTTGGGTTGGGATTCATGTTAAAGAAATTGAATCCCAAAAACCCATTTCCTATATTTTTTAATGGTTTATATGTAATTTAATTTAAGCATGAAAAATAAAATTTAATGAAAGCATGTATGGGTACCATGTTCATTTGAAGTCACCGGTTTGATTTGATCACCATTGACATGTCATGGATAAAAGGAACAAAGATTGGAATCCTCTAGAGCACCCAAACACGAACCACATATCCTAGATAGTAAAACTATGTTTACTGGGTGCTAGCATAGGAAATTGAAGATCATTATAACATCCCTTCGATCGTGTGAAGAATATGAACTCGACTGAGAAGACGAGATTGATCTGACCTTAATATTTCTTTGGAATCTCTATCTAAGAACATGAGAGGAGAATAGAGGAGATGTTATCTCAATAAATTCGTCCAAAATTTGGAAATATCTATTCAATATGATAAAATGAGATTTTATACTTAGGTTATACTTTCTAAAATTGCACTTTGGTCCCCATAATGTAATAACCTTAATTTTAGAACTTTTTGCACATGTATGACTTAATAATATTATCATAAATGTCACAAATATTTTATCACTAAATTTTAACACTATAAAATGTAACATAATAAAATACAAACCATTAAATTAGACCTTAAGCTATCTAAATAATTTAACAAACTTTGAACATCCTATGTTTGTTTGAAAAATTATATTTTCTTGTATTCACTTTTTTGATCAAACAAATTGTGAATACTATGAGAAATAAATTCAATAATCATTAATCTAAAATTTAATAATATAATTGAATTTTTTTACTTTTAATTTACTGACCCTCGTATGTGGGGATCACTTTTTCCTAAACCCATATTCATTAAAATAGGTGAAACATAGGGATAAACTTATTGTGTGGCCCTCTAGGTCCTTATTTTGATAGTAGTGAGTCTAACCCACATACCAATAGAGGAGTATAAAAACCCATCATGGCCCCTAAGTATATAATTAATGTCATAGTTATGAATACCTCTTATGAACATGTTATGTGTAATATAATTTCTTTGTCTCGTGATATCTCATAAAGTAGGATGCACACTTGTGTCATCATAATTTTTTTTCTTTATATATTTCATAACCTTACTGAAAAAACTTACCTTCTTGTATCATGACCATGTATTTAATGAATGTACTACCATCCTAGTCAACTTGGACCCATTATATATCACTTCCTTAACTCGAAAGAGAAAAATTTTATCTTAATCATTCAACCAATATTATACCACCAATGACTCCCCCAATACTAGCTACCTTGCCCTGACTTCAATTTCATGGTTTTTTCCTTACATAAAAGTACGCAGTCAAATGGTACATGTTAATAATGATCTCAAGTTCGGAGACTAATACACATATTCATATATAGGATAAAACCATGACACTTGAAACATGTGGTATTCTTATTGGTGGGTTTGTCTTTATGATCTCATCTACTTGAGATCACTAAGTGAGAACTTCATGAGAAAAAAATCTCAGTGCTTATGATCCCCTGGCACCTGATAGTCATATATCATCTACATACTATCATTATTATGTAACCATAGGATATATATTTAATATTTTTTTCATAGTATATCAAGGTTTTTATTATAGTTGGGAACTTTTATTACCTTTTGATATGATACATAATCTAAGGAAATTAACATGTAAATAGTTAATGTGGAATTATCAACACTATTGTGGTAAAAATAAACACATGTATGTATAAAATTGTATATATTTAATGGTAATCAAAGTACATAAAGTATTTGGTTCTAGGGAACTCACTCAAAAGACTCCCACTTATACTAGATCCAACTGATAATAATTCTTAACCCACTAACTCTCACATGAGTATCATTCTTCTGCTGAGATATGGATTTAGTCAAGGGGTATTCCATGTTATCCTCTATGGATACTCTAATAATATATTCTTTATCTCTCTAAGTAAAATCACTCAATAGATTACACTTCCAAAGTATATGATTTGTCCTATGGTGTGACCTAGGCTCCTTGGAAGGCACCACTTCCACTGTATTATCATAATATAATGTAATAGGGTCTATATTTCTAGGTACAATGACAAGCTTAGAAAAAAAGTTTAGTATCCAAAATGATTACTTAGCTACATTGTAAGTTTCTATATACTTGGTCTCTATTGTACAATCATTATCATGTACTGCTTCAAGCTCCTTCATCTCACTGCACCACCATTTAGGAAAAATACATAGACTGGCTATGATTTCATGTCATCATGATCTATATGGAATATAAAATCAGTGTATCCCATCACAAATTTCTCCTTATATCCTAAATAAACCTTGTACATCACAAGTACTTTAGGTTAGTTTTTATAGTTTCCCAATGCATCTCTCATGGATTGGCTTGATATCTTCACACCATGCATAAATAAAAGGCAACATCAAACCTAGTACATAGCATGGAATATATGATAGATTTCACTACTGAAGCATAAAGTATTATACTCATTCTTTCAAAATCCTCTTGAGTTTATGGACACATATTCTTGGATAGATTAATTCTATATGAAACTAGTAACAATCCTCTCTTGGATTGTTCCATATTATACCTTTTCAGTACCTTTTCAATATATGTACTTTGACTTAGTCCAAGAAACCTCTGAGATATATATTAATAGATCTTTATCCCTATAATATAGGGTTCTTCACCTAATTATTTCATGAATAATAATTCATTTAACCAAAGTTTTACTGACTAGAATACTTTCACTTCGTTTCCCATTAATAATATTTCGTCAATATATAATACTAGAAAAATGATGGCACTTCCACTAACATTCTTATAAACACATGGATCGCTATCATTCTTAATGAAACTAAATTCTATTATGGCCTCATCAAAATGAGTACTCCATGATCATGATACCTAATTCAATCCATAAATGGATATATGTATATATTTCACACTTTATTGGCACTATTTTTCATACTGAAACCTTTGGTTTGTGTCATATAGACATACTCAACTAACTTCCCATTTAGAAAAGAAGTTTTTACATCAATTTAAAAATTTAAAAAACATGGAAGGGTGTTATTTCAAGTAATATTCTGATGGATTTCAACATTGAAACTGAATATAATGTTTCTTCATATTTGATTCCTTAACATTTTCTGAAACCCTTCACTACTAGTCGTTCCTTATAGGTTCTTACTTGACCATCTATTCCCATATTTTTCTTGGATATCCATTTACACAAAATATGATTTAAATCTTTTGGTGGGTATACCAAAATCCAAACTTGATTTTGGTACAAGGACTCTATTTCATAATGCATTTATTATTTCTATTTAGCATCATCCTTTCCATATACTACTTCATTATATGTTAAAAGTTCATCATTCTTTAGGAGTAATGTTTCACCTGACTCAGTGATAAGAAAACCATATCTCTCTGGTTCTCTAGCCTATCTTTTATATTTACATAGTACTTGTGTCTTGGGAACATCTTTCTCTCCCACTTTATCATGTATATATTATTCCCATAACAACTCTTATGCATTTGAATCATCAGATTTATCAAGTTTGATCTCGATATCACTATTTCTATTGGAAATGTGTTCCATTTCTAGAAAAGTAGCATGTCTTATTACAAGCACTTTTCTATCTAAAGGATTATATAGGTGATATATTTTAGCCTCCTTAGGATTACCTAAAAAGATACACTTGATGCTTTGAGATGCTAATTTTTCACTAGGTATAGTCTTGATAAAATCCTTACATCCCCATACATGTATGTGTGATAGACTAGATTTATTTTCATGCCACAAATCATATGGAATCAAATCTTCTACTTTAGTTGGTACTTGGTTTAGTTTATATGCTAAAATCTATAGTTCATATCCCCAAAAGGATAATGGTAGTGTTTCATGACTCATCATTGATCTAACTATGTCATGAAGGGTGTGATTCCTCCTTTCAAAAACATTATTCCATTTAGGTGTATAAGGAGGAGTGCATTAGAAAATTATCCCACACTCCTTTAAATGATCAATGGAATTTTGGTTAAGATATTCTCCACCCTAGTTTGATCATAGTTTCTTAATCTCCTTACCAATTTAATTCTCTACTTCATTATAATATTTCTTAAATATTCTTAAGGAGTATTACTTATACCTAATTAAGTAGATATATCAATATGTACTATAGTCATTAGTAAAAGTAATAAAGTAAGGAAAAACACCCCTTGTCTCTACTAGAAATGGACCATATACATCAGTATAAACCAATTCTAATGATTCTTTGTCTCTTTCTTCTTTCCTACTAAAAGGTTATTTGGTCATTTTATCTTATAAACAAGCATGACATACATACAAGGGTTTTAACTCAATAGAGTCTAAATACCCTTCTTGATGTAATTTTCTTAAATGATTCTTGTTTATATGACCTAGCCTGAAGTCCCATAGGTGGGTAGTAAATGATTAATTATTTTTAGATTTTTCATTGATTACCAATACTGGATTTTCTAGCCCAATTATATAACACCCATTATTAAGATGTTCCATAACAAAACATATGTTATTTATATACATAAGACAACATCTATTTCGAAACTTGAAATAAACTCCCATAGTATCTAATCTCAACACTGAGACTATGTTTCTAGTAATAAATTATACATAATAACCATTATCTAATAAAACAATCATCCCAATAGGCAAAGTAAGATAAAAATCTCCCACTACTAATGATTCTAGTCTCAAACCATTTTCTTCTTGAGGATCTACTTCATCTTTTGAAATTTTATTTAATCTACTTGGTACCTATATTTGAATAAAAATGTGTGATCCATATGAAGTATCCAATACCCAAATTATAGAAATATATAGATTTAATTCAATGAAAAATATAACTAAATCAGAAGCATCAACTTTCTTCTTCTTCCTAACTATTAAATTATTCTTTGAGTGGCCTTTATTATCGCATGCAAGGTAGACTACCTCTTTCTCATTTCTCTCCATCTGTATCTTGGTATTATTTAAAGGTTGGTGTATTTGTGTCTTTTAATTAGACTTAGCCCTCGACACTTTATCCTTTCCTTTCATCCTATTGGTCTCCATAAATATTTAAGAGTTGGAATTATTCATATCCTTGTCTAATTGAAAAAATAAATCCATAAAATCTAGGCGTGACTTATTCATGTTATTCATATTATAATTAATAATTAAAGTCGAGAATCTATGTAGTAAAGATGCAATAATGAGGTCATTTTCAAGACCATGGTTCAGTTTGAACCTAAGGGACTCAAGTCTCTCAATGTACCTTATCATATTGAGTACGTGAGGTCCTACTTGATTTCCTTTTGTTGGTCTTCATCTATATAGAGCACTTGATATCTCATATCTTTCTCACTAATCTATCTATTAGTATAACTCTTGTAGATAAGATAGAATTTGTATAGCATCTTTATCCTTGTGTATTTTATACATCTCACTGGATATAGATGACAACATGAAACACTGAACATTCAATGAATCATACATATGCTTCATATATTTATCTTTATCCTCCTTTATTTCTCCCTGAGGGGGCTCAGCAAGAAGTGGGGATTTCAGAACATAAAGGTTACTCTCTTTTTGTAGTACTATATGCAAGTGCTTGTACCATTACTAGATTTTATGGTCGTTTAGGATATTCTCTTTATACAGTATTGATCTTAGTGAAATTGAATTGGTGGGGGTTTCTATTTTGATCTAGAAAAAATAACTTAGCATATTCGTACTTTATCTTGATTACCAGTAAAAAATTTCAAATTATAAATTTTTAAATGCCTCTTACTATTTTATTAAATCCTAGTATCCCTCAACTACTATATTTGGAATACCTAATCACTTAAGGATTCTAGTGGCAAGGATCCTTAAAACCTATCATAGTCTACAAGATATGGCTACACCTCTACTCAGATAATTTCATGGTAGAATTCTGACTGACCTACTATATTAACTCATCGATCGTTGATCTATTGAGTGAACTCACGTCTTTCATAAAGAATTAATTTTCATTGATCAGTAATTTTCCTCTAAATTTACAACAAACTATTTATGGCTACTCCTTTGTTGACAAATTTAGTTGATTTGACCCACCACTCTCATAAAAACTTCCCAATCATAAGAGACACCATTAACTAGGGATGATGATCACCTAGAACAATCGGTTGTGTCCAAATTCAAATTATTGAAGGTATTTAATGAATTAATATTTTATTTTAGGTATTTGGTAAATTTAATCTTAGAGAATGGAATCCTTTTCTATTTAACATGTACGTTCTATGTGATCGCAATCACAACATAACCATGATTTTAAATAGAAAAAATTCACCATACATGTTCATTTTATCTTTTCATGCTTATTTATTATTATATTATGTGATCACGCATAATAAATACATATTCACAATATAATAAACCATGCATGAAATATAATAAATAAATAATGATGAGATCATGAGTCATTAACTATTGATTAATCCATCGAGAGAATAATGGATTAACTAAGACCCTAGGGGAATTCCTTGTGCCAATACCTGAAATGAATTCTAGTGCCCACAACACCCATGCACTTCACCTGTTTGGTTTACACTGTCTCTCGACTAGAACCACTTTTCCACGAACTCCTCTGATCTTTACAATGTGTACTCACATGTAGGTGAGGGGAGATCAGGGTGATAAATTACATTTTATCACTAAAACGTGGACATGCATATCCTTTTAAAAATTAAATATGGAGGGACAATGCACAGATCATCAAAATAAAATAATTATTACATTTTAAAAACAAAAATAGAATAATTAAATTAAATAAATAATAAACCAAACATGCAGAAGTCGGTCTCGGCTCATGATCAGTCAACATGAAATTATATTTCATGAGAAAAATTAAATTTTCTAAAATTCAAATCGAGGGTATTTTTAATATGTTAAATTACATTAAAATAATTTTAATTAATTATTTATATGTCCCAAAACAACCAAAATAATTTTATTAAATACCAAAAAATTAATTTTAATTTCTAAAAAAATTATATTTTTTCGGGTTTATTTGGACCTAAATAAGATCCCTATAAATTAATTAGGGCTTGAAACGGGTTAAATGGGTCAGGTCGGTCAAACCCATACCAAATTGTCCTGGGCTGAGATGGGGGATCCTTTTAAGGGCACACACACACACACACACACAATATATAAAAATATATATAATGATATAATATCTATATTATATATTATATATTATATTATAAAATATAATATATATATAAAACAAAGGTCAAAACATGTCATTTTTTTATTTTGTTTTTTTATAATCTTCCCATGGAAGCCTTGGTTAATCTTCTCATGGGAGATTTGTGTAATCTTCCCATGGAAGATTTGGGTAATCTTCCCATGGAAGATTTGGGTAAGCTTCCCATGGAAGATTTGGGTTTTCTTTATTTATTTTTGGAAACTAAATCAAGCTTCCAAAATAATAATTTATTGCCTATGAAATACCCAAATTGGATTTCAGTATATTCAGATAACATGAAATGTACTCGCATCATGCTCTAGTGAACTTTTTTTTACACTGATAACCATTAAACTGAATCAAAAATAAAACTTTAATTTTCATCACAATTTTTATGCTCAACTCGTCGATCTTCGATTAGCCATATCTTGAAAATACAAACTCAGATTGACACACCATTAGTTTTTTTGGTACCATATCAAATCCCTCTATCCAAATCATGGAAAATTTAATTGAAAATTAAAAATTTTAGACTTAAATAATTACATGTTTTCCCTGATACCAATTGAAGGAACCCAGGGCATAGCAGAAGTGTGAAAAATGCACAATTTAAAATGTTGGGTTTGGATTCATGTTAAAAACACAGAATCCACAAAACATATTACCCAAATTTCTTAAAGAAACGTATTTAATTAAATTTAATCATGAAAAATAAAATATAATGAAAGCGTAATTGTACCTTTTTCATTTAAAGTCACTGGTTTGATTCGCTCACTATCGACATGTCTTGGCTCAAAGGTGTAAAAATAGGCATCCTCTAGGTCATCCAAATATTCACCAAATCTATTGGATCTTTTATCTATGATTCCCGAGTGCTATCTTTGTAAATTTAAGAGATTTACGACATCCCTTTGATTTCATGAAGAATGGGGACTCAATTGAGAATACATGATCAATCTAACCTTTCTCTTTCTTCGGAATATCTCTCTAAGAATTTGAGAGGAGAAGAAATTATATATTATCTCAATAAATTCCTCCAAATGGTGTATCTCTCTATTTCAGTGGCTAAAATGAGCTTTTATACCTAGTTTATACTTTCAAAAATTTTACCTGTGTCACTAGAAAGTAATAACCTTAATTTTTGACCTTTTCACACACATGACTTAATAAACTTGTCATAAATGTCACAAATATTTTATCACTCACTTGTAACACTATAAAATATTACATGATAAAATAAAAACCATTAACTTTTCTTGTAATCTCCCAAAATAAGTTAACGATCCTTGGTCATCCTATGTTCATTCAAAAAAATTATATTTTTCTGTATTCACTTTTATGATCAAACAGCTTTGAATACCTTGAGAAATACACTACTAGAAATAGAACGTATACCAACGGACCTATACCAACAGTTTATACAAAACCATTGGCATAAGTAACTTAGAGAGACATGTACCAATGGTTTTGAAGAAACCGTTGGTATAGGTCGCTTGTATCCACCCTATACCAACGGTTTTGGACAAAACCATTGGTATAGGTCCATTATAGAGACCCTATACCAATAGTTTTTTACAAAACCATTGGTATAGGTCCACCCTATGCCAACGGTTTCATCAAAACCATTGGTATAGTTCAAAATGAAAAATAACTTATACAAACAGTTCTTAAAACTATTGGTATACGTCTATACTAACGGTTTTGAGAACCGTTGGTATAGGTACCCATTTTTGTTTATGGAATATTGTGTCAAATAACATTAAATAAATCAAAATTTAAAATACTTATGAATAAAAATATATATATTTATGAAATTATTTTCAAAAAATTCATGTTAGGTTAGTGGTTATGTTGTTGGATTATAAATAGGAGGTGATGGGATCAAAACCAAGCCGGGTTTTATTTTTTGAATAACTTATACCAACGGTTTCCTGAAACCGTTGGTATATGTTTTTCATATGACCTATACCAATGGTTTTCCCAAAACCATGGGTATAGACCTATCCCAATGCCAAACTATCCAATGGTCCTCCAAAATGTTGGTATAGTCTATACCAAGGGTTTAGAGACCTATAACAACGGTTCCAAACCGTTGGTATATGGTATTTTTCTATTAGTGATAAATTCAATAATCATTATTCTAAACTTGAATAATATAATTTAATTATTTTTACTTGTGATCAATCACACTCAGATATTCACTGATTCCCACACATGGGTCCCACTTCATTATTTCTCCTATTCATTAGAATAGGTGAAACATGTGGATACACATAGTGTGGGAATCTATAGGTATTTATCTCAATAACAATGAGTCCAACCCATAGACCAAGAGTAGATTCTAGTAACCTATCATGCACCCTAAGTAGATAGGGAATTTTATAGTTATGACTACCTCCTATGAACACTTTCTGTGTAATATAATCATTTTGTCTGATGAAATCTCATAAAGCAGGATGCACACTTGTGCCATCATCCTTTTATAAATTTATATATTTCATGACCTTACTAGATAAACTTACCTTATTGTATCATGGTCATGTATTTAATGAAAATACTACCATCTGGGTCAACCTGGGCCCATGAGATATCTCTTCCTCAACTCGAAAGAAATTTTTTTATCTTGATCATTAAATAAATTTCATACCATCAATAATGCACCCAACACAAGCTACCTCACCATGACTTCAATTTCATGGTATTTTTCTTGCATCAAAGTACACAATTAAATGGTACATATTGATAATGATATCATGTTTGGAGACCGATACACATGTTCATAGATAGGAACAACCAATGACACCTTAAACATGTGTTGTTACTATTTGAGGGTATGTCCTCATGATCTCATCAACTTGAGATCACCAAGTGTGAAATTCATGACAAGAAGTCTCAATGCTTATGATCCCCCATCACCTGATAGTCATACATCATTTGTGTCCTTTCAGTATGATTTTCTAGACCATATGACATATGTTTAAGATTATTGTCATGGTATCTTGAGGTTCTAATTATAGCTGGGATATAACATCCTGATCTGGAATCCACTAAAATGATACACCTAGTTAGTGGCTCACATGGCCTCATGCACGACTCACCATATGCTAGAGGCTGCCGACTAGAAGTGAGGTTCTAAGGTGGTATGGTGAGGAGACTATACCCTAATTTTAGAGTGTGACACTGGTAATAATAATGAACAGAAATAGCAGAAACCAAATATAACATATAAAACAATGTAAATAAGTACAATAATCAACTACATAATCATAAACATCCAAGAAATTGTAATAATAATTAATCCATATGAAGAGTTATATACAAAATGATGTCATGGTATGATGATATGAAAAATGGGGATATAGGAGATATAAAGTATAGAAATATACAACATGCTATAAAAAACTACAAAAGACTAGAAGACATATCCACTATAATTAGGAGCATACGCTCAGTCCTCTACCCCCATGATCCATGCTATAAGAAAAATAAATCAAGCATCCATGATATGGAAAGTACCCTTATCCACACATGTAATCATGAAGTCTACTCAGTTATCAAGGGCGGCCTAAGTAGGGTGTGATATAAAATTATAGGCCACCACCAATGGTGTCTATAATAATCCATTCATGTTCATAGCATAGTACTGTGAAGGTATAATAAAAAATAAAAATTCTAAAAAATAAATATCAGCCAACTCTGGTTTTTATAGGACATCTAGAAGACTCTACCTACTTTGACATAGGTCAGAATATATCTGATCTCAATAACCATGTACATCCATATATAAATATTTATATATAATATTTATACATGTATATACATTATATATGTAAGGACATATGTAGGCATATACATGGATACTATGTGTTAGATGGACCCAAGTCATAACTCAGATGTCCATGCCTAGTATAATGTCTCCAACAAGGGTTCTAGACCTGAATTTCATGATAATGTGAGACATAATTCTCAGAAAAGAAACGTGGAACATCATTCCCATCATCCAAATAAAAGTAAATAGTGTGAGATTTCATGCCCACCACTGAACAAATCCCTGGACCATTGTCCAATGACGAATATTCATGGTCTAATAATAATAATCTTGATGCATTTTCCATTAATAATTTACATTAATTTAACCCAATCTAACTATGGGTGTCACAACTTATATAATTCATATGTATAGATACAGAACATGTTGCATGGCCTTTCTACCTACTTGTATTTAATTAAATTAGATAATTTAATTTTTAAATCAAGGAAAATCTAATTTAAGGTCAATCCAAACCAATTAAATAGTGTTTTGTTCAATTCAAAAATTATATACAAGAGGGAATTTAATTTAGTGCACCCAAAGGGGTGGCATCCAACGAGGTGTAAATACTCTAATAATTTAATGTGGGCCAATGGGAGTATCTCAACTTGGTTCAATTTATTTGAAAATGAGGAACACATTTTAAGGAAACATGCAGATATTTTTGGCATGTGATGCAATTTTTAATGCTATAAAAACACCTAAAATTTTAGAAAAAAATACTAGATATCCTACCTTAGGTCTTTGGAAAACCACTCATCTAGTATCAATATTTTAATTGAATAATAATGGAAGAAATTGATGAAATAGACAAATGCCCTAAAAATAGGTCATATGATCTCACACCAAAATAGCACATAATATGGGAAGATAAATGATAGAAGGAAGAAAGAGGAATGGATATATTATCTTTATATATCAAATTCAACTGAAATAAGTCTGATTGGAGTCTAGGTGGAGGAGAATTAGAGGAACCTAGATCTTGGCATGGAGGAGCTCTATGCATGGATCCTATTGTGCATGGGAGGAGAAAATGATCCCTCTGTCCAAAATAAGAGGCCATGTCACTCTTTTAAAAAAATCCTAGGAATTTCATTCCTTGTAAGCTTTGCATCTCATGAAAAGATCCGGATTTTACCCTCCAAGGAAAACCCTTTCATGATTTGAAAATGGATGTCTATCCACCCCAAATACATGTCGTGTATTTGAATTCCCATTTTGTATTCATTACACATCATGTAATGAATACATGTCATGTATTTCCTCTAAATCTACACTCCATCCCCCTTACTGCTCTCCTTTCTAGAAGAAAATAGGATGGCCTAAGGGCTCGGTCACTAGGGTCTGAGCCAAAAATAAAACTCAATGAGGGTTCGATCTAAATTAAAATAATTTTTACCTATCTGAAGAGTTGGTCCATTAAAACCCCCCTCCTTAAAATAACTCATCCCTGGGTTTCCCTTTTTAAGGTAGTATGGGATCATTAGTGAAAAGTTCTATTCATTAATCACGTACATCATCTTCTCTCTCTTAGGTCTTGTCTTGTACATGGACATACTATCATATCAACCGCATAAGAGGAACTAAAATTCCTTAGAGATCCTTTGTGATCCGATCAATGATGTGCATTGGATAATACTCAAAGGAATCATACACATATAACTCAAACTTCTTATGCTATAGAATATGCAATGGGTATGAATAATAGCAGTAGAGATGAGATGTGTGGAATACATCGTGTATAGACCAGTACCTCTAAGGAATTGTTATCCAGTAAGCCACTGGTCTGACCTGCTCCACAATCTCAAAGGGTCTGACAAAATGAGGTGAAATATTACCTTGTTTCTGAATTCGTCAAGGTCCCAACTTGGGAGAAACATGAAACAAAACCTGATACATAACCTTGAACTTAATAGGTCATCGATGATAGTTTTCATATGATTTCTTAATATACTGATCTATCAACATGGGCTTCTATAACAACTGAACTTGCTCTGATATCTCTTGAATAAGACATGGTCTAAGTAGTGCTACCTCCCCTACCTCTAACCAATGTAGAGGTGATCGGTATGGACTAATATTTAAGGCCTCGTAAGTATCCATCTATATGGTAGCCTGAAATATTTTATGGTAAGAAAACTCAACTAGGGGTATGTAATTTTCTTAAAAAACCCCGAAGTCAAGGAAACATGCATGGAACATGTCCTCTAACACCTAAATCGTACAATCCGTATGACCATTATTCTGAGGGTGGTAGGTTGTGCTCAGAAGCACCCATGTACCCAAGGAATTTTACAACCCTTTCTAGAACCATAATGTGAAATGAGAATCCCTATCAGATATGATAGAATGTGGAGCTCCATGAAGGCATATGATCTCCTCGATGTATAGTCACCCTAGCTCATCCACTAAGAAGGTCTCTCAAATAAGAAGGAAATGTGTGATGTTCGTTAACTGATAAACAATAACCCAAACTGTATTGTTTCCTCGAGGTGATATAGGAAAACCTATCACAAAATCCATGGTTACATCATCCCATTTCCACTTAGGAATAAATAATGGATGTAAAAGTCCTGTCATTCACTGGTGTCTTTCCTTCACTTGCTGACAGGTGGAACATTGAGTAATAAATTCAGATATCTCATGTTTCATACTAGGACACCAATACTGGTGATGTAAGTCTTAGTACATCTTAGTAACACCAGGATTTACTTCCCAATATGATTCATGATATTTTAGCATCAACTCCTCTCAAATATTTTCTGGAAACCAAACACACCCATGTATGTGTAAGATCTCATCCTCATCCATGGCCCAATGAGGAGATGAATCCTCATATGAGATACTTTAACTTTGTACTAGGCCCTTAGGATTATAAATTTTTCTCATATTTACCCATTCCAAAAGGGTAGAGGTCACTACAAAAGCTAAGAGGATTTTTTACCCAGGATCCTCTTGAACCACAACATGCATCTATGAAAACAAGGTCATAAGTTGCCAATCACCATCGACCTCCTAAATTTCCTATGTATGAGTCTTATTTATTAGATAATTGGCTACTACCTTGCCTTTTCTAGGCATATATACAAGCTCAAAATCAAACAATTGTAGATATTCAACCCATCTGTGCTTCTTGAGATTCAAATCACAATGTGTAAATATATACTTGAGTATTTTGTGATTAGTAAACACCACAAAATGATCTCAAATTAAATAATTCCTCCAATGGTGTAAATAATGAACAACAACAACTATCTTGAGATTCTGAGTTAGGTAATTCCAATCGTGAGACCTCAAATGATGAGACCCATATGCTATGACCCACTCATCATACATCAGAACTGTTCTTAGCCTGATACTTGATGCATCACAATAAACTGTATAGATTCTGCCCAGCTTGATAATAATTAGGATCAGTTCTGAAGTCAACCTACCTTTCAATTATTGAAAGGCACTTCTTCAATATTTTGATCATATTAATTTCACACCCTTCTTAGTCAATCCCATAAAAGGTGTTTCTAGGCATGAAAAATCTTAGATGAAGAGTTTTTAATACCCAACTAGCCCTAAGAAACTCCATATAAAAAAGATATTATTAGGCTTCTCCCAGAAAACTATAGCTCTCACTTTTTTTGGGTCTATTGATACACCTGTCTTTGAGATGATATAACTCAGGAAGTGGAATTTTTCAATCCAAAAGTGGCATTTGGTTAGCTTTGTATAAAACTGGGGATCTCTTAGTTTATTCAGTGTGATCTCAAGATGTTGGGCATGATCATGTAGAGTGTGAGAGTACATCAAGATGTATTCCACAGGGACTACCATGAATAAATCTAGATATAGGTTTAAAACCCAATTTATAAGAGCCATGAAAATATCTAGCACATTTGTGAGACCGAAAAATATTACTAAGTACTCATAAAGAATATACCTACTTCGAAAAGTTGTACAAGGTATATCTGAAGGCTTGAAAAACACCTGATGGTATCAATCTTTTAAAACACCCTTTATCCTTGAATCTGATCAAAGAGATCATCTATTCAAGGTACTGGATACTGATTCTTAACTATGAGTTGGTTCACCCATCGGTAATCCACACAAATCTTGAGGGTATCATCCTCCTTATTGAAAAAAGGACTAGTGATCCCAATGAAGATGTTTGGGGGTGTATAAAACCCTTATCCTCTAAGTCTTACAACTAATTCTTGAGATTCTTAATTTTCATAGGTTTCATCCTATAATGAGAAATGAACACTGGTGTTGCTCAAAAAACTAACTCAATAGAGAGTTCTACCTCCCTCACTAGAGGTAGCCTAGAAAATTCATCAGGGAATACATCCTTGAAATGATCTAACACATAAGGGAAAATAGAAATTCATAAACCCTAATCATCTAGATAGATACTAACAATCTGGACTATCACTCTACCCAGCCCCAGATTCTCAGGTCCAACTCGAGACACATGGACATCCCATTCTCCCTTGTGAACATGTCTATCACCCTATGGTGATATAAATGTCACCCTATGATGATAACAATAAATTTTATGTCAATAGGTAATCAACCAATCCATCCAAAGAATTATATAAAACCCTATCATATCGAGGATGAAAATATTCCACATGAATAAGTAACCTACCACCTCTAAGGGGAAATTATTACATCAGTGAATACTCTCTGATCGGATACCTAGTGGGTATCGAGTGTCATCATGCCAAAAAAGTATTATATCTAGATGAATAGACTCTCTATAATGGATATATATATATATATAATATTTTGATTCAACTATGTCAAATAAATCAGACACTAAATTATGGGCTATTAGAATAGTACCTTAAATAGTATAAGGTTTGGTACTCTGTTCCTCCAGTACAGGTTTTAGTGCATGTGATTGACCTATGCCATGGACCTAAGTCATAACCTACTGCATTGAGTAGGCCCAATCTACTGGTGATGTGAATCCTAAGTCTTGTTCCCTCTACCTTTACCACCACCTCATCCTGAGTGGTCGGTGGTATGCCAGCTGCCTACCTAGAAATATACTACAGACCCCACTCCAAAACATGGAGTAGATGTAAATCCTCTCTCACTAGGCACTGGTGGAAAGCTCCTACAAAATAAATGAATATGGCCCATCCTTTCATAACCTCTACATTCCACTAGATTATGCATACACGAGAGGTTTTCTATGTCCTGAATTTCCACACTAATGACATATAACGAAACTATCATAATGATTTTTCTGGCTACAACTTCCGTTAGGAGGAATCTTGAAGCGACTTTTTCTTCTGCTAGAAGAACTACTATCGAGATAGGGTTTTGAACTTCCCTGACTCACACCATCAACTTACCTCAAATTACACTTAATAATGAGGTCCTGGTTGACTATATCAAAAATAGTAGTCAATTGTAAAACATTAACCTTTTATTGGATGGAATATACTAATCCATCCTCAAATCACCTTGCATTCATGAGCTCGTCACTGGCTAAAGCCGGTGCGAATCACTACATCTTGGTAAAATGGGTAGAATACTTCATTACAGACATATCTCCTTACTATAAGTTCATGAACTCTCTAGATCGGTCATCCCTCAATGTTTGTGGAAAGAATTAATCATTGAAGACTATTTGTAAATCCCTCCAGATCATGTATTGATGTCAGTTTGTCTAGGTAATGAAATCTCACCATCGCTTGGTAGAACCAAAAAACATATAGGTAGTAAGATTGACCCTCCTCTCTGGAGGAATCTCTAGATGCTCAAATATAGAAAGCATGTCCTCCATCCATGACTCATCATCTTGAGGTCCTCCATCCCCCGAGAATGTGGGAGGATGATGCTAATTGAATTCCCACATAATATCTACCATATTCAAGGAAGGTCAAGTGACTACTTGCACACATTGCGACATACGAAGGAAATCCTATCAAAACTAGCCATCAGTTACCAAGTCAGGAATAAAAGGTGGTTCCAAAGGGGAAACTATGAAAGGTAATACCGGTGGATTAGAGCCCACCACCTTCGAATCATAGTCATCACTTCCTTCTTATTTTACAACTTTAGGTCATCATGGAGGGATGATTCTATAATACCAAACACACAACTCAGAAAATAATTTAGTAGTTGAAAAGATCATAGATCAATGATTAGGATAGGTACAAGATATCCTATTTACTAATTAACACATCTCTAACTACTTCTAAATCCAGGTATGGGTGATAAATTAATACCATAATAGGGAATAATGAATGTAAGAGATTCTCCTAACTACCCACTATATGGTTGGGTTTGTTTCTAGGTCTCATATCCCCCAATGGAGGTTTTAGTATATGGAATGTCAATTGAATGTTATAGTGGAAAACACCCTTAAATTTACAATTGGCATCCCTATTTAACAGTAACCATTTCATTTAAAAGTTTTCATTTTAATTTATGTCTATAATCCTTGTATATATATATATATCACAGTCTAGTTAAATGTTTCACCATTCCAAATTTATAAAATCCATACTCTTATAAATTGTAATTGGCACGTCATGTAACTATGACCTGGCCCTTATATCTGGTATCAGGGTGTAACAGGTTATAATAAAATGATTTGATTTCATTAATTACCATCATGAATTTATGGAATTACTTGCTTCATAAATTACCATTTGAATTCAAGTAATAAACCCAAAAAATGTTTTGGTCCATTGAACCAAAGGTTCATGACTCAAACATGGCATAATTGGTTAATTGAGGTGTCATCATCAATCTATGTAGGAAAAAAACATTTATATTGATATATAAACTTTATTTAATCCTATCATGTTATCCCTAAAAGAAATATTAACACATTTTTAGATATAATAATCAAGGCACCAAAATATATGAAGTATGATAATACACATTGAAAGTAATTGTGGCATGGAAAAATGAATGGTATATAAGTCCTAAAGTACCTATGATGATTCATAAACAACTACCACCTTGCCATACCAAACTAAAGAAAAATGAAATCCATAATAATAATAATATCAATAATAATAACATCAAAAAACATGTGTGTCACCAAATGGTGAAATCAGTGCAACTGTATCAAGTGTAATCCAATAGCAGCATTAACCCATCCTAAGTAATTTAGGTTTCCCCTATATGTGAGTTAGCCACTCCAAATCATAGGTTCATTTCCAAATTATGACTCATTCCTAGTCTCTTATCTAATACCCAAACAGTAAGGGAAAAGGAAAAAATAAAACCTCTGATACCACTTTTTAACATCCCAGCCTGTGAGCCACTAAAATGGTGCCCCAAACCGATGGGTCACATGGCATCAAGTGTGCCTCCCCATGTGCTAGAGGCTACTGACTAGTAGTGAGGGTCTAAGGTGGTATGGTGGGGAGACTATACCATCATATCAAAGTGGAAAAATGCTGATAATAATTAATAGAAATAGAATAATCATAATATAATAGATAAAACAGCAGAAAGAAGTATAATAATAAACTAATAAAGCATAAACTTCCAAGAAACTATAATAATAATCAATCCAAATTCTGACTCATATACCAAATGATGTTATAGAATGCTGATGTAAAAAATGGGGATATGGGGGATATAGAGTATAGGTATATGAAAATTGATATACAAAAGTACAAAAGTACAAAAAAAATATCCACTAGCATCATGAGCATATGCTCAATCATCTACCCCCATTCTCCATGCTATAAGAAAAATAGATCAAGCATCCATGATATGGAGCTTTCCCTTATCCACACCTACAATCATGAAGTATACTTGGGTACCAAGGATGGCCCAATTAGGGTGTGAGATAAACTCATTAGTCCACCAAAAATGATGTCTAGAATAATCTAGTCAATGTGTATAGTAGAGCAGCATACATGTATAAGAAAGAATAAACAATGTTGAAAAATAAATACCAGTCAGTTGAGGTTCCTATAGAACACCTGGAAGACTCTACCTACTTCGGCATAGGCCAGAATATGTTTGATATCAATAACCATGTACATCCATATATAAATAGTTATATATAATATGTATACATGTATATACACTATATATGTAAGGATTTATGTATGCATATACATGGATAATAGGTACTAGATTGACCCATGACATTACTCAGGCATCCATTCATAGTCTAACAAGTCATAAGCTCCAACAAGGGTACTAGACCTGAATCTCATGAAAATGAGAGATGGCATACTTTCCACTCGAGATAGTAGGGTGAGTCATCATGCCAAACACCCGATGAAAAATATTGTAGAAAATCATTCCCATTATCCAAATAAAAATAAATGGTGTGAGTTGTCATACCCATCACCCAACATAAGAGAGCGTGAAATTTCATTCTTAATGTAGTGTCTCGGGCCCAGATTCCACTAAAAGGTTCCCTAAGATCGGTTGGTCACATGGCCACAAGCGCATCTCCCAAAATGCCAGAAGCTACCAACTAGCAGTGAGGGCCTAGGGTGTGTCCATGGGGAGACTATGCCCTCATCACTAGAGTATAGCATAATGGACATACAATAACAGATAAATAGTGGAAGCAGTAAATTGATCAGACAATAGAAAAATAAATAGGAGATAAACATTTAGAGACAAGTATATATAAACAATACAAAAAGGAGTCTCATATACAGAAGATGACGATATATGTCATATGTCTAAAAATCATCCAGAATAGGTATACAGCCGGTAGTGTACAATACATATATCAAAAAGTAAAAAGGTTTAAAAATCATTATCTCTAGATAGCATCACCAGCCCCAGTTTGTTCTTGTGCTCCCATCATCATAAGAAGTAATCAAAGACTTGTAGCAGGGAACTTTCCTTTATCCATACGAATTGTCATGTAATATTCTTGGGTACCAAAGGTAACCCAAGTAGGGTGTGAGGTAAAATCCCAATAGGTCACCACCAACGGTTTCTAATGTCATCAAATCAGTGAATATGTAATAATTATAGTGTGCAGGCAGTAATAGAATATGTAAAGGAAGTATTGAAAGTAAACAACCCATAAAGTTCTGGGTTCCCATGGAAACTTGTCTTATGCTACCTGCTTCGACCTTGGACGGAATGTCTCTAAAAAAATATTCAGTCCTATCTCATTTTATAATCAAATTCATTTAATTAGTCATTCTCATTTAATAAATTAGCCTTAGGACGTGGAACATAGCCCAGTGTCCCCCATGAATATATGTGATCAAGATATGTCTAAACATGCCATATATAAGGCACAAGACACTAACCGAATCCAAGATTGTTCTTTGGCTTGGTAGGTGTGTCAAATAAATCATATCATTAATTATTCAATTAAGAACTTGAGCTCATCCTTAGCATTCCTAAATTGGAATCCAAGTATTGCATCATGCATAACATGAACCAAGAACCTTGAAAGCCCATCCTAGGCATTCCTCATTGGAATCCTGGTATCACTCTGGGTGTGGTATAACATCATGGCTCACTGATTCCATCCTTGGCGATCCTCTAATGGATCCCAAGTGTCACCCATGGCATATATAATAAACTATCCTCTGATTCGGTCCTTGGAATCTCATGTAATGAATCCAAGTATCACACAGGCGTATATATAATCATCCCTCTAAGTCCATCCTTGGCAGTCCACTAGGGAGTCCAAGTGTCACTCGGGCATAAACAGGGTCGTATCCAAAAGATTTTTTCCATGTAATTTGTATATGAGTGCATGTGTTACCCAAGGACTTTATTGAACATTCAACAACACCATTTAACTAAGTCAAGTTCATCACCAAGAACATTTCATTTAAACTTAACCTCGAAAGGTGGCTCAAATCATGGGCTAAGCTTAGAAGACTTATCCTCTTATTTATCTCATGTTGGAATATCAATATAAGAAGTAACTCATCTTTAAGAAATAAATTACATGGCCAAAGCCTAGGTACATGGTCATCCATTCCATTTCTTTAATCAATTCAATTTACAATTTAAAATTTATCATTTAACATCCCATGGTTAGGGGGAAACAAAAAATTTAATAGTATTCAAGTTCATATGTCACCCATGGTGGTCTAATTAATTAAACAACACACCCATGGTGTGGTTTCAATTCAAGTTCCATAACCATTAATCATTTTTCAATGGTTCCCATAAAATACATGGGTCATACATATCCATTTAACCAAGGATTAAATTCTATTTCAATGGTTTCACTCAGAAAATCGAGCATGCAGAACAATGTCATATATATAAACACCTCAAATTTGAGGGAAAATCATGAAACCACATACCGTAGGACCATAGTAGAGCGATCATCCAGTATAAGCTCCTGTTTCAACTCAAATCTTGAAAAAAATGAAGAATGTACAAAGAACCTAGAAATAGGGCATATTAGATTGCACCTAAATAACTTCATTGATCTGAAGTTAAAAAAATAAAGGCACAAAAAGAATTTATTACTCACTGATGTGGATCCAATGATATGAACAACTCTTGAATCCAATCTCGAACGATGAAGATCCCCCAAATCATAGTTTAGGCATTAATAGAGAGCTCCCAAATCAAATGGCTACCCAATGTGAAGAAATGAGAAAAGTAAATAGGTTTAAAAGATTAATTAAGGTAAAAATAGTAATTTCCCCAAAATTTACTAAGCCACACGGTTTGGCTGCACAGCTGGCCAAGATGTGTGCCAATCATGTACCCACTGCTGTAAGGAAGGGCACCTTTCATGGTTAGTGCACACGGTTTACTAAACTATGAGAAAACCGTGTCTCAGTCCACTATCAAAAACTACAGAGGATACTACAAATATGTCAAAATCAATACACATGGTTTTTAAAACTATTTAGGTTACCCCTACTCTCTTCACTTGTCTTTCATGTTTAGTAGTAATCATGTGACCTTCCCCACATGGCTTCTACTAACTGTGTGTCTGGCCTATTTCTTCCCAAAAGTCAGGTTCCGAGCTCCGAAAAAGCCCTGAACACCCCCAATACCTCCATGACCTCAAAGGGAATTTACATTAGGTCATAATTAAGAATTTAAATTGAAAATTGAAATAAATTATAATATTTCATACCTCAAGAAAGAACTAGGTTCTTAGAAACTTCCCTAATTTAAGTAATTTACCCCTAAATTTTTCTTTTAGGGGTAGTAAAGCTTCATCTATGAACAAATCTAGTCTCTATGCTTGTACATTGGTCTCCCACTCCCAGGTCTCGCCTTTTACCTAACCATGCTATCATAGCACCCATACTATAGGAACTAATTGGCCTTGAAGAACCATCATGCTATGATACACAATTCAAAGAGGATTCTCCTCAAAGGATGCATATACCTATAAATCAACATCCTTATGATGAAAATAATGATACAGATCTGAAAGATAATGGTGTAGTTGTGATACATGGAAGACATCATGCATGGCTCAGTACCTCTGAGGTAACTACAGCTGATAAGATACCAACCCAACATATCGCGGTGAAATCTTACTTTCTCTCTTGATCCATTTATGTCTCATCCTCAGTGAAACGCATAAAAAGACATGATCACTGGCCTCAAACTCTAGAGGACATCGATGGTGATCGACATAAGATTTCTATCGAGACTATATAGTATCCATCCGTTTCCGAATCAACTAAACCTACTCTGTAGTCTCTTGAATGATACATGGTCCAAGCATCACTACCTCTCCTACCTCTAACCAGTATAGGGGTGATTATCGTGGCCTATCGTACAATGCCTCATAAGGAACCATCTGTATAGTATCTTGAAATCTATTATTGTAGGAGAACTCAACTAGAGGTATGTGACTCTCTCAAGAGACCCCAAAATTTAGGATGTATACCCGCAGCATGTCCTCAAGCACCTATATCGTGCGTTATTACTAACTATCAGTCTAAGGGTAGTATTTTGTGCTTAGAATCACCTGTCTACTCAATACCCTCTATAAACCATTCCAAAATCTTGATGTAAATCAGGAATCCCTATCTGAAATGATTTTGCATGGGAACCCGTTAAGTCATACTATCTCCCAAATATACAACCTCCCAATATCATCTACTAAAAAGGTCTCCTTAATAGGTAGAAAATGAGAAACCTTTGTGATCCTATAAACAAAAACCCATACAACATCATTGATTTGAAGTGACCTCGGTAAACCTATCACAAAGTCCATCATGATGTCATCCCATTTCCACTCGATAATGAGTAGCTGCTGTAAAAGTTTGGTTGGTCATAGGTGTTCCTCCTTCACCTGCTGATAGGTGGAACATATCATGAAAAAACCAGCTATATCTCTTTTCATACCTGGCCATTAGTATTGGAGATGTAAATCCTGATACATCTTTGTGATGTCGGGGTGAACTCCCTAACCTAAAGCATAAAAGTCTTTCATTATCTCCTCACACATGTCTATTGAAACCCATATGAAATCATGAATACACAAAATATCATCCTTGCCTATGGTCCAACCAGGAGGTGGGTCCTCACCTACCACACTCTCTCATAGGAATAGGGATTCAGAATCTGATAGGTGCCTCATCCTTACTCTATCCAGAAGAGTAGAGATCACAAATAAGGATGAAAAAAAAGTCTACCTATGACTATCCTACACATCCAAGTGCATCTTAGAGAATAAAGACATAAGTTTCATTCACTAATCGCCTATTTTACTACTTGTATCTAAGTCCTCCTGCTCAATGCACCATCCACTACATTGCCTTTACCAGGTGTATAGGTAAGCTCGAAGTCAAAATACTATAGGTGATCAACCCACCTACATTACCTAAAATTTATGTCACATCGTTTAAATATGTATTTGAGTATTTTTTTGGTTTGTGCACATCACAAAACACTCTCCCAAGCAATAGTGTATCCAAAAATGCAAGGCATGCACAATAACAGCTAGCTCTAGATCGTGTGTTGGGTGATTCCTCTCATGTGCCCTAAACTACTGAGACCTGTATACTATGACTCTACCCCCTATATAATAACTAATCTAAGCTCGATACCTGATGAATCATAGTAAATAGTGTAACTCCCACCTGACTTATGAAAAATCAGTATCGGTGTTGAAGTCAAACTCTCTTTCAGCTCCTAAAAGGATGAATCACATGCATCTGACCATAAAAACTGCACACCCTTCTTAGTCAAGCTCCTGAATGGAATTTATAAGTATGATAATCCTTATATGAAAAGACTTTAATATCCATCCATCCCCAAGAAACTTTTTATCTCAAATACTTTCTTGGCATACTACTAGAAAACTATAGATCTCGCCTTCTCTAGGTCAACTGATACTCATATATCTAAGATAATGTGACCCAAGAAGTGAATATGATCCATCCAGAAGTGTAACTTTGTGAGCTTAACATATAATTTATGTTCTCTCATTGTACCTAATATGATAACAAGATGTTTGGAATGGTTGTGTTGATTGTGATAATACACCAAGATATCATCAATGAATACCATTAAAAATGAATCCAGATAAGGATGAAAAAATAAGGTCATCAGCACCATGAAAACTAATGGCACATTCCTGAGAATGAATGACATGACCAAATACTCATACAAACCATAACTACTACAAAAAGTTGTGTGAGGTATTTCCAATGGTCTAACATGCACCTGATGAGATCAAAATCTCAAATAAATTTTCAAGAATACATGAGCTCCTCAAAGATAATCAAACAGTTCATCTATCCATGACAGAGGATACCAGTTCTTAACTATCAGTTGGTTCAATTTACAGTAATCCATGCGTAGCCTGAAGGTATTGTCTGCCTTTTTCACAAAAAAGACCAGCGAACCCCATGAATAAGTATTGGGTCGGATAAACCCATTTTCATCTAAATCCTCTAGATGCCTCTTAAGCTACATCATCTCATTAGTAGCCATCCTATAAGAAAGAATGGATACCAGTGTAGATCTTGACACTAGCTCAATAGATAAATCTACCTCTCTCACTATAGGTAATCCTAAAAATTTATCCTGAAAAACATCCTTGAAATGATCAACCACTAGAGGGAAATCTTCCTAATACATTCCATGGTCATCTAGATATAAACTCACGATATGGGTTGTTATCCTGCCCAGCCCATGATGCTTGGGTCCATCTCAACTCACCAGGACATCCCATTCACCCTTGTAAATAGACTCTTCACTCTCTAGTGATGTGAAAGACACCCTTAAGTGATAGAAATCAATGAAACCATGGAAGTAAACCAACCAGTCCATCCTAAGAATGATGTCAAATCATTTCATCTTGAGGAAAAAGATGTCCCATATGAAGTGACACCTTCCAATCTCAAGGGGGCACTCCCTACACTAACTTACATACTCTATTAAAATCCAAAATGAAGTATCAAGCATCATAAATCCATCAAAACACTAAATGTTGATCCCAAGGCTCTCCACAATGGGCATAGATATAAATCTATGAGAAGAAATTGTATCGAAAATAGAATATGCTAAAGTAGAGGCTACTAGAATAGTACATCTAATGGTAAAAGGTCTGGGACTCTGTTTCTTAGGTGTTGTATGCATTACATGTATCTTTATTGATCCATAGACCTGTGATATAACCTGGCTACCCTAAGTAGATTTGATCTATTGTAACTACAAATCTGGGGTCTAACTACCACAACCATGAACACCACCTTGAACTGAATAGACGACTATGCTCCATCTCCCTACCTAATGAGAATTTTTTGACCCTACTCTTACACTTGGAGTTAGTGTAGACCCTCTCTCACTGGTTACTGGAGGAAAATTTCTACAAAAGTGATGTAAATGACCCATCTTGTCATATGATCGTCACTCAATTGGGTCTCTCATGAATTGTGGTATCATATGTCCTGATCTACCACATTTCTGGAACCTCACCTAGCTACCTGAGTATGTTCTCTGGATACTAATATCACTGCATGAAAGCTCCAAACAATGTTTCTTACTGCTTGTTGATTTAGTACCAGATCTTGGTATCAAATTTCCCTGGCTCGTACCCCCAGCCTCTCTCATGTACACTATATGATAAGAATCTAATTCACTAATTCAAAAATAGTGGCCAGCCAAAATACATTCACTGAAAATTTAATTTCATACCTTAGACCATCCTCAAATCGTCTAGATTTAGATTACTCATCACCCATCAGAATATGTGTGAATCGCTGGATCTCTGTAAAATGAGTTGAATAATTTATGAATGATAATGCACTCTGCTCCAAGTGCATGAACTCTCAGGCTCTGTCAGCCCTCAATGTCTCAGGATAGAAGTAATCATGGAATTTCATATTAAAATCCATCCAATCCATCTCCCGATGATGATCCCTGTGAGTAATGACATCCCACCATATCTTGGAGGAATGACATAGCATATATGTAGTGAGATTTACCCTCCTATCGGGAGGTGTCTTGAGATGTTTGAAGATAGATAACATGGCCTCTATCCATGACTCTACAGCCGATAGTCCACCATCCCTCAAAAACATGGATGGATGCTACTACTATAACTCATGAATAAACTCTTACATAGCTGGGGCAGGTCGCAGTGCTCCCTGAACGGTCTTTATGAAATGCCTAAAGCCTTCATGGAACTATACCTCAACACCTTTGTCTGGTATAATCATCAGTGCCTCAGCTGGCATTACTAGAGGATCTGCCGGCATCCCATGGGCCACCACCTCTAGAGCATGGTCATCACCACCTTCCTGGCATGCAACTGGAGGATTTCGCAGTGGCATAACTCTACAAATGTCAAGCACACACCTTAGATAAAGATTCAACTACCAGTAAAAGTGAATATATTTAAATAGGATAGGTACAAGGCTTCCCATATAAGAATACACCTCTCTTCTTGCTCCTTGAGTTAGTTTTGGGTGACATACATATCATATAAAAGCAAGAGATACTGCCTACTTCCCACTAATAAGGTCGGGTCTCGGTCAAGTTATCAGATATAAACAATTTTAGTTTCTATTTTCATTCTCATATTCATTCCCATTATATCACAAATCATTTTAAATGGGCGAACCAAATGGTTCACCAAATTATGATCCATACGGGCCTATACTCATCATAAACCTAAATATAACATCCACCTAATCCACACCATAATATGTTCCAGCCCATGCGACTCTTGATCCATGACTCAACGTGCTGAAATTGACTGCTTAGGGTGTCTATTGTATCCTAATCATGAAAACACTATATAGGTTACAATGGTCACTCTAAGTACCAACCATGTTCTTGAATTCCCTACACATGATATCTATCACACAGTAGGTACAATGATAATGGCACATATTACAATAGCCTGCAATCAAACAATCCATCCTATATGGCATGACATAATTCATGGCTTGTGAATTCTAAGAGGTGACTAAAATGATGCATGAGATGGAATACCCTCATCTCATCGGGTTTCAACAAAATATAACCCACAAACATATCAATAACACACTACTAGAAAATAGTCTTATACCCATAGTTTTGCCCAAAACCGTGGGTATAAGGGGTAATATGGGAACCTATACCCACGGTTTTCCAAAACCATGGGTATAGGGTTTTTTTGAAGACCTATTCCCACGGTTTTGGAAAACCGTGGGGAAAAAGACAGCTATACCCACGGTTTTGGTCCAAACTGCGGGTATAGGAATTTTTTTTCAAGACCTATACCTACGGTTTTTCCAAAACTGTAGGTATATAATTTTTTTCGATAACCTATACCCATGGTTTTATAAAACTGTGGGTATATATTTCCCACTTTATAGAGGAGAAAAAATCCTACGGGGTAGAAAAAATATTTGGCGGGAAAATCTATCCCCACGGTTTTCCCTCCTATACCCACGGTTTGGATAAATATATTTTGGAAAATAAAAATATATTAACATATAATATTCTTAGGTGAGTTGTTAAAGCATTTTTTATTGTCTGTTGCGGTCGTGGGTTCGAAACCCGCGCAATGTAATTTTTATAATACAGTAAGCGAAATTAATATATTATAATATATACTGAAATTTTAATGAAATAGTTGGCTTGATTGGTTGGTTAGGTGTTGAATGCTTGAAGATAGCATTGTGGGATCGAAACCTTCTAGCTCTATTTTTTCAAATAGTGAAGTCTATTAATATATTTAGCAAAATGTTGATAGGTATACCTATAAGTGACGTAGATTGATTGGTTAGGATCCATGAATTTGTAAAGTAGGTAGCATGTTCAAATCTTGTTGCTGCATTTTTTGTACAAAAATAGATACCCATGGTTTGAAAACTGTGGGTTTAAGGTTTTGACAGCGTGGAAATAGGGTATGAGTCATTGACACGGTGGCAAAAAAGTTATACCCACAGTTTTTACAAACCGTGGGTATAGGTCAGGGACCTATTCTGATGCCTCGGTTGCCCATAGTTCCCAAAACTGTGGGTATATGTCAATTTTCTAGTAGTGACGACATTACAATTCAAGTGCATCACCTGATGGTGGAATCAAATCAACTATAACAGCCAAAATCCAAAAAAAAAATAATTTTCATTTGAGATAGTTTGGTTTTTTTCTATAAATGGGTTAGCTACACCCAGTCACAACTCATTACTAAATTCATATTCCTTCTTATCTTTTTCTATTGTCTCAAAATAGTAAAGAAAATCAGAAAAGAAAGCTATGATACCACTTTGTAATGTCCCAGACCCGGATGCCACTGAAAGGTGCCCTGAGCCCGATTGGCCACATGGTCTCAAGTGAATCTCCCCAAATTTCAGAGGTTATCGACTAACATTAAGGTCTTAGGGAGTGTCTGTGGGGATATTATGCCCTCATCACCAGAGTATAGAACAAAATACATATAATAATAGATACATAGCAGAAACAATAAATTAATAAGACAATAGAAAATTGAACAGGAGATAAACATCCAAAGGAGGGTATATATAAATAATACTAGTTTTAATCTCATTATAGAATATGATGATGTATTTCATATGTCTAAAAATAATCCAAAATAGGTATAAAATAGGTAGTGTACAATACATATATCAAAAATTATGAAAAGGACAAAAACTATTATCTCCAAACAGTATTATAAGCCTCAGCTCAGTCTTGTGCTCCCCTGCTCCTAAACGGCAATCAAATACTTGTAGCAAGGCACTTTCCATTATCTATACCTTCAGTCATATAATCTTCTCGGGTACTAAATGTAGCTCGAGTAGGGTGTCAGATAAAATCCCAGTAGGTCACCACCAACAGTGTCTAATTCCATCCAATCAGTGAATATATAATAATAATAATAGCGTGTAGGAAATAATATAATATGTAAAGGAAGTACTAAAAGTAAACAACCCATAAAGGTCTAAGTTCCCATGGATACCCATCCTCTACTACCTGCTTTAGACTTGACTAGAATTTCTCTAAATAAATAGTCAGTCATATCTCATTTTATAATCGAATTCATTAAATTAATAAATCTCATTGAAAAAATTAGTCTCAGAACCTAACACATAACCCAATATCCTCTGTGAAGATATGTGATCAAGAGATGCCTAAACAGACCATGTTTAAGGCCTAAGACACTGACCAGATCCAATCTTTTTCTTTGGTTTAGCAGGTGCATTGTATAAATCATTTCATTAATTATTCAATTAATAACCTAAGATCATACTTAGAATTCCTAAATTGGAATCTTGGTATATCTCCATGCATAATATGAACCAAGTAGCTTACAAGTATGTCCAAGGCATTTCTCATTAGAATCATGGTATCTCTCTTGGTGTGGTATAACATCATCGCTCATTGCGTCTATTCATGGTGGTCCGTTAAGGGAGCCCAAGTGTCACCCATGGCATATATAATCAATTTCCATCTGAGTTCGTACTTGGAATCCCATGTAAGGAGTCCAAGTATCACTAAGGTGTATATAGAATTAGCCCTCTAAGTTTTTCCTTGGTGGTCCACTAGGGAGTCTAAGTGTCACTTAGGAATAAATAGGGCAGTAGTTAAAGATTATGTCTATGATGTTCATATATGATTTCATGTGTCGCCCAAGTCATTTATTAAACATTCAACAATATAATTTAACTAAGTCAAGGTCATCACCAAGAATATTTCATTTAAACCTCAGCTTCGAAGGTGGCTCAAATCATGGGATAATCTTAGAATACTTTGCATATCAATATAAGAATCAACTCATGCTTAAGAAAGAAATTACATGGCCATATCCCAGGGAAATGTTCATCTATTCCCTTTCTTTAATCAATACAATTTACAATTTACAATTTATCATTTAACATCCCATGGAAAGGGGAAAATGATACATTTAATAGTATTCAAGTTCATATTCCACCCATGGTAGTCCAATTAATTAAACAACACACCCAAGGGGTGGTTCCAATTCAAGGTTCATAACCTTTAATCATTTATCAATGGTTCCCATTAATTTAATGGGTCATACCTATCCATTTTAATCATGGATTAAATTCCATTTTTGGGGTATCACATGGAAAATTGGGTGCATGACACAAAATAATATATATAAACACCTCAACATTGAGGGAAAATCATGAGACCAACTACTATAGGTCCGTATTAGAGTGCTCGTCCAATATCAGCTCTTGATTTGACTCAAATCGAGAGAAAAACAAAGAATGAATGAAGAACCTGGAAATATGGACTATTAGCTTACACCTAAATAACTTCATTAATTCTAAGTTAAATTAAGAATGACATAAAAATAAATTGATTACTAACTAATGTGGATACAATGAGACGAACGACTCAAATTCGAGCTCTAACGGTGAAGATCCCTCAAATCCTAGTTTAGGAATCAAAGGAGAGCTCCCAAATCAAGCAGCTGTCTAAGTGAAGAAATGAGAAAAGATAATATGTTTAATAGATTAATTAAGTGAAAAAAGTAATTTCTCCAAAATTCCCTAAGTCGAACGGTTTGGCTACACGGTTATCCAAACTATGCGCTAACGGTGCACCCATTGCTGTAAGGAGGGCCACCTAACACAGTTATTGTACATAGTTTACCAAACCGCGTGGGATCCTCCTGATCTTTGTCTAGGTCTCGCATGTTTGGTAGTAACTTTTTGAACTTCCCTTCATGGTTTCTACTAACCATGCAACCCTCCTATTTCCCCCCAAAAGTCAGGTATTAAGATCCGAAAAAGATCCAGACACCCCCGATACCTCCATGACCTAAAAGGACATTCATATTAATCCATAATTAAGAATTTAAACCAAAAATTTATGGAAATTAAAAGATTTCATACCTCAAGAAAGAATCGGGTTCTTACACTCAACAAATCCCTAAACTATTGTACAATGACCAATATCCATAGTCTAATCATGATAATCATGAGGCATTGACCCTTAAGAATTTATATAAATTTAACCCAATATAACCATGGGTGTCACAACTTATATAATTCATACGTATAAATATACAACATGTGGCGTGGCCTTTCCACCCACTTCCATTTAATTAAATTAGACCATTTAATTTATAAAGTAAGTAAAATCCAATTTAAGTTCAAGACAAACTACTTATAGGGTGTTTTGGTCAATTTAATAATTATATAAAATAGGGAATTTAATTTATCACACCCAAAGGGGTGGAAACCAAAAAGGTGTACATCCTCTAATAATTTAATTCAGGCCAACAAGAGTATCACAACTTGGTTCAATTGATTTAAAAAGTAGGAAAACATTTTAGGGAGACGTGTGGATATGTATGGCGTGTGACACGATTTTGAATGCTATAAAAACACCTAAAATTTTAGGGGAAAATACTAGACCACATACCTTAGGTCTATAGATAACCACTTGTACAGTATCATCCTTTGAATCAAAGAAGAATGGAATAAATCACCAAAATAGAAAAATGCCCTAAAATAAGGCATATGAACTCACACCAAAATATCACAAAAGATAGGAAGATAAATGATAGAAGGAAGGAAGAAGAAGGGAGGGCTTACCGTTGTCTATCCAATGTAACTAACGGTGGTACGATCGGAGTCCAAATAGAGGAGAATGAGAGGAACCTGGCTCTTAGAGTAGAGGAGCTCCATGTGTAGCTCCTATTGTGTGTGGGGGAGAAAATAAGACCTCTATCCAAAAATAAGAGGCCATGCCTCCCTTTTAAAAAACAATCATGGTTATTTATGCGACTTGTAATCTTTACACATCGTGTAAATCATGGGCTTTTTCCATCCAAGGAAAACCCATTCACGACATGCAAAGGGAAGTCTGTCCAACCCAAATACATGTCATGAAATGAATACACACCATGTATTTCCTCTTCAGTCACATTCCAACCCCCTTGTTGTTCTCCCTTATAGAAGAAAATCGATCAGCCTAAGGTCCTGGTCCTCGAGGTCTAAGCCAAAAAATAAAACTCAATGAGAGTTCGACCAAAATTAAAATAATTTGTACCTCTCTAGAAATTTAGGTTGTTACATGAGAAATGTTATAACCTTTTGATACGAACCATAATCTAACGGCATTACCATGTATATAGTGGATGCAAGAGTATCAACACTATTATGGTATGAATAAACACATGTATATATCAAACTATATACGTGTAATAGTAATCAAATCACATAAAGGATTTGGGTCGAGGGAACCCACTCACAACACAAAATATATACTCTTGGTGTATAGAGGAGATGTGGAACTAGTAGTGAGGGGATACACTGCTGATAATTTCCAAATATATTATGGTAATCTAAAATCATTTTCAAGATATATATATATATATATATTCTGAATGGTGGTGCAATGAGCTATAGAGGATCAAAGAAACATTTGGTTGCTGATTCTACAACAGAATATGAGTATATAGTGGCTTCTGATGCAGTTATGGAGGAAGTCTGGATATGTAGATTTATCTTAGATATTGGTTTTTTCCCTAGCAGTGCAGACCTTGTTTTAGTTTATTGTGATAATAATGCAATAGTGGTGCTTTCCAAGGAGACCAAGTCATACTAGTGGACAAGACATATACTTCAGAAGTTTCATCTCTTGGGGGGTTTTACTCAGAGAGGTGAAGTCATAGTTAGCAGAGTAGCCACAAACATTAATGTGGTAGACCCCTTGACTAAATTCATATATCATCATAAGAATGATTCTCATGTGAGATCTGGCGGGTTGAGGATTGTTAGCAGTTGGATCTAGTACAAGTGGGAGTTTTGTGAGTGGGTTCCCTAGACCCAACTCCTTTATATACTTTTATTATCATTACATGTATATAGTTTGATATATACTTGTGTTTATCCTACCATAATGGTATGATTACTTTTACATGTACTATTTATAGGGTAATGTATTTAGATTATATGTCATATCAAAAGGGTATTGCAATTCCTAAACTATAATGAAAACCTAGAGATATTAGGATAGTAATCTTAAACTTGTATCATATGGTCCAAATACATTATACTAACAAGACACAGATGATGTTTGACTATCAAGTGTTGGAGGCTCATAAGTATTGAAATTTCTTCTCATAAATTTCCCACTTGGTGATCTTAAGGGGATGAGATCATGAGGTCTAACCTACCAATAAAAACACCACATGTTTTAGGTGTCCTTGGTAGTTCATATCTGCAAACACGTGTATTGTTCTCCTAACATGAGATTATTATCAGTGTGCACCATCTGATTACGTATGAAAACAAAGAAATTTATGTTGTGGTGAGGTATCTTGTGTTGGGTGCATTATTGGTGGTATGATGTTGATTGAATGATCAAGATTGAATTTGTCGCTTTTGAAATGAATTGATATCTCTGACTCGGTTGATCAGGATGGAAGTACCTTCAATAAATTCATGGTCATGGTAAAAGAAATTAAGTATGTTCAGTAAGATCAACGAATAATAAAGAAATAAATGATGATGACCCAAAATGTACGTCTTATTTTATGAGATATTGCAAAAAATATATTATATTATATGTTGTCTGTTCGTAGTGAAGGTTGTCATTGTTATGACTATACCTTATCTCTTTAAGGGCCTTGATGAGTTGTTAGACTCTGCTCATGGTCTATGAGAAGTACTCACTACTCTCAAGATAAGGGCCTATAAGGTCATGCTCTTAGCGTATTCAAAAGTTTGGCATATTCTTATGAATAAAAGCTGAGGACATGGTGGGCCCCGCCACATGGTTTAGGTGATGTCTGAGTTTAAACGATGGCCATGAAATAAATAAATTCATATTATTAATATTTAAAATAATTGATATTGGATTTATTTATTAATATAATTCACAAGCGATACAGTGAATACATGAAAAAAATATTTAAGAAACGAATAGTATTTTATTATTTAGAGTTCGTTTAATATTTGCAGAAATATCAAATTGAGTTAATATCTCGCTTTTATCATGTAATATATTTATTATATAACCAGTAATTGATAAAAATTTAAATGATGTTTGTGACACTGTTAATAGGTCATGAGAGGTTGTTTATGGCTTATTTAGTTGGTAATATATATTCGAGGGTCGTATAGTCATTTTTGGGCATTTTAACTTCACTATCTAAGCAAGAGAAATCTCTAATTCAAGGTGCAATTTATACAATAGAATTTGAGAGTCCCTCTCTCATCTCACTCGCATCCTAGAGAGAGAAGTCCCCTATTCCACGAACCGATCAAAGTTCGTCTTTGAAAATCAAAGGAACACCACAACGATAATCAATAAGATGTCAAAGAAATTGTTGATTCTTCACGCTAGCACTCGAGTATTGACGATTAGTGTACCCATGAACTTTTGAAGCATGTGTATATAATATACAGGGTTCCGATGTCTATTCCTTCAAGTAACGATCATCGGTGTTGAGTGGTATTCACCATCATCTTCAAATCAGACGAGGTATTTGTTTGTGCTTAAATCCTTTTACGTGGCATCCCCAGGGTGCTTACCGGGCAGTGCATCATCGGTGATGATGTTGTTACATCAAATTAGCGATAAAAAATTTTATAACCCCAATTTATCCGCTTTCTTTGTGCGCCCCCACACTGACCATTTATTATGCGAAACTTTTATTTAAGATTTTTTTTACTTATCAAATTTTTTATTTCTCAATCCATCTCCCCTCTTAAGTATAAGTACATTAGACAAACGACATTATATAAATTTAATTTGTATCAATTTTATCAATTTTATCAATTATGTAAATTAATAATTAGTTACTTACTTTCTTAAATTTACATAGTTTAATCTATAATTTTGTTGGTTATTAATAAATTCATAGACGTTGTTTCATGTAATTCGTTGTATTTTATATGTTTGTAGTATTATATAAATTGTAGTAGTATAAATTTTATTAAATTTATCACAAATATAATAATTTATATTAAGATGCTTCTTTGAACTTAAATATTTTGATTTATAATTTTTTTGGTTAATAATAATTTCCCAGTCCTTATTTAAACTTGCAATATTATATAAATTGAACTTGTGTTGAATTTTTCAATTTTTAAGTAGTTGTTTAATTTAAATATTTAATGTTTTTAATTTATATTCATTATATATTTCCATTATTGTGTTTTTTTCCTAGCAAAAAACTTAAAGTTTTGTTTTAAAGTATTAATTTGTTATATTATATAAAGTATAATTTTATCTCTTTTATTAATTTTATAAATTGATTTATTATTCATTAATTTTAAACATGGACAAACAACTAGTATATCATGGGTTTTTTGATTTACTCATACTAGTTAGATTACATTAACATAAATTAAAATTTTGCGTCATATTTCATACTGATTCATTTTTTACCATGTGTATTGGAGTTTTCATGAGATAAATGGAAGGGTAATTGATATATGAAATCACATTAGTCCCTGTGGAACACGATGCGACTTGAACTTGATCGATCTGTGACTAAATCCCCCTCATACTGTACCACTTACCCATTAGATGGGTTGTAAATGGAATGTTCATTAATGTAACATCATGGAATAAAATGAGATGGAATGAAATTTTATGTTTCATTGTTCTCAAGTTTTATTATGGAATGAAAGGATCAAATCAAACGACCATTTAAAAAATTATATAAAATGAATGTAATAAATAATTTTGTAATATGTTTTTTTAATTATCATTATAATTTTTATTTGATTTTTTTTATATTTATTTAAAATTATAATTAGTTATAATTAGTCCATTTCATCATTAACCTTATGATATTGAGTAATAAAAAGCCTCTAAAACATGACTTGTAATTCCAATGCATCTAAAATTAAACTACTAAACCCCCACGAGGTGGCCCAGTGGTTAGGGTTGAGGGTTGTGGCCGTCAGGTCCAGTGTTTGATTCCCTCTGGTTGCAGGTTTCGACCAAGGTAATTTCACACCGTGCGATTTAATGCCTTGCCAGTGTAGGATAGCGTGAGGAGGTCGGTTTTACTTAGTCGGGTTGTGGTTAACATTCGGTTAGAGTTAATGTATCAAATCAATAAATAAATAAACCGCTAAAATTCAATATAAAATAGGCGCTCTGTTCTGTTCCCCGTCTTCAATTTTCCATTACCGGAGACTGATCCCCACTGGGAGGATCAGAGGAGGGTTTCTCTTCTCCCGCCATGTATGTCTGTGAGGAAACATCAGAAATTTCCCTAATTGGGATGCAATCGCAGGAAGTTTTTCACTGGATGTCTTCCATCTGATGGCATCCGGTCGAGCTTGCATTTATGTACGGGGGTAAGATCATGTTACATGTTTTTTGTCTGAGAAATTCTGATGGACCTTGATCTTGCAATTGATTGGTTAAGTAAGTTTCCTATAAGAATCATTGAAAGCATCCTGTCATGGCTTCCAATTAGGGATGCTATTAGAAAAATCATCTTATCAAGTAAATGGAGGTACAGTTGGACTACGCTTACAACCCTCGTTTTTAATGAAAAATGCTTTCCTCTTTCAAATAATCAAAAACTTGATGAGAGTAGTCTGATTAATTTCATTACAGGGGCCCTCTTACTTCACTAAGGGCCAATTCACAAGTTCCAACTTTCAACACCAGGCTTGCGAAATTGTCCATACATTGATCAATGGCTATTTTCTGTTTTAAGGAATGATATTAAAGAATTGATCCTTAAAATGGGTAATAGGTATTGCTTTAGGGTACCTTCTTGTCTCTTTTCTTGTCGAAAATTGACCAAGTTGGAATTGTTTCTCTGCGAATTGGATGCACCCCTTGCCTTTAAAGGATTTCCTTGTTTGAAGAGACTCACTCTTCATCAAGTCTTAGTTTCTTATGATGCTATTGAATGTCTCATCAATAGCTGTCCTCTTCTGGAGATTTTGTCATTGTCATTATTTGATAGCTTCATTCTCAATATACGTGCTACGAATCTCAAATCCTTTTGTCTAGATAGATAATTTAAAGGCTTCAGTCTTGAGCATGCACCAAGCATGGTTTTCCTTTCAGTAGCGATGCACATGGAAAATGACATTGCGGTTCCTCTTGAACAAATATCCTTGGTGGTGTGCCTCATCTTGAAAGTCTCATTGTGCATGCCCATTTCATGAGGTTTTTGAGCATAGGCAATGATCTTGGGAGGCTTTCAATTATGTTCAGAAATCTAAAGAATATTGAACTCTATCAAGTGATTTTCAAGATACAATTGAGATACAAATTGTTATGCACCTGATTAAAAATTCTCTTAGTCTACAAGAACTTCATATCTCAGGCTCTGCATACGTAATAGTTTCTCTAGAAGCACCTAATTTGGATATCTGGAAGCAACATAATTTGAATTTTTTCACATTCTAACATCTTTGAACTATTCATATGGGACATTTGTGTGGCATCATTCCAAATGAGATGGAATTCATCAAATTTTTCCTGGGACATTTTCCAGTTCTTGAAGTAATGAGCATACAACCTGTTTTATATATGATGGATGCAAGCATGAATATGCTGGAGGAGTTAGTAAGGTTTCCACAGGCATCAGCTCGGGCAGAGATTTTGTTCCTGGAAGATTGAAATGATGTAGTCCTTTTCCTTGTCCTTCATTGAAATAAATTTGTCTTCTTGATCTCCTGATGTCATTTTACCTATTTCAATAAAGGGATGTATGAGTTTTATTAAAGTCACCATCTAGTACATTTTAGGAGTTAGACAACAAACCAATATTAGGGCACAAATGAAATTACATCCTCATATTAGTGGAGTACCGCACCTTGAAATTCTCATTAGACATGTCTATTTCACAATGTTTTTTCGTATAGGAAATGATCTTGGGGGACTCATTATGTTCAGAAATCATAAGAATATTGAACTCTATCAAGTGATTTTGAAGCTACAACAGAGATACCAATTTTTCATGATGTATTGAGATGAAGAATTTTATTCTTGCATGATTGAATGTAGTCTTTTTATTTCCATGGTTTTTCCTCATGGGATATTTATTTGTTTTTTGACATGATGTATTGGCAAACAAAAAAGGTGGAAGACTTAAATGTTTACCTTCCCTGGATATTTTATAATTAAATATCTAGCTTGTTTTCTTTAAAAAAAAGGTGGTTGATTGTCACGACCCAACCCATCAGGGCCAAAGCAGCAACTTCCGCAAGCCCACCTCTAATAGGTTAGGGGCTGACGACCAGCGTCGAGTAGCCATATCACACACGTGGGAAAGCTTAGTTTATGGTACCTATATGCACACCCACATCTATTTGCATGCAACAATGCAGAAATAATAACTGAAAGAAAAAATGTGTGCATACATCTATCCCACAATCAGAGTACAACAAAAGTACTGAAAGCATAAAATGGAAAAATTCAAGCTCACCAAAAACTATAAAGAGTTCAATCTTCTCAAGATAGGACTGTTGTCTAATGCCACCACTAGAATACACATTGGTCAAGAACCAGTATGAGCCTCGGTCTGTCTATATCACTAAGCTCTGCCTACTCTGAGTCTTCTCGGGACTCCGTCGAAAGATCTGTCATCTACACAAGATACAACATGTGCAGACAAAACATGTGAATGGGTGAGTATAAAAATACCTGATTGATGTCCCGAAAACCCAAAATAAAAGGGAGCAACTGAAAGACAATAGTTCACTCGACCCAACCTAGAGAGAACCCAAGCGAGAGAGAACAAAAACTCAATCCCGAAAACTCCTCGGCTATACATGACTAGTCAGCTCAATCCACATGGTGTGTCGACAAAGATACATGATAAGACCGCATAGATTCCTTGAATTACCCAGATATACTCGTCCCAGACTTGAAGTTTCATGAGGTCCCGACCTGACTGTCAACCTCAGGATTCTATTCGAGGATCAAAGATAACACTCATCCAGGGGATCTCACCCTACAAGCCTTGCCATCCCTGATGACACTCATCCAAGAGATAACACACATCGAGTATCACTCTACCATCCTAGATGGCACATTCGAGAGATATCACTCCATCGAGAATAGCTCTTTCATCCCTGATGGCACATCCAAGAGAACACACTCCATCGAATATTGTAAATCCGATGACATATCCCCGCTATCCCAGGTGGCACACACCCGAGAGAACACGCTCGTCGGGTCTCGCTATGTTGGGTACAAACCCATGTCCCACATCGGATTCCATGGTGGCTCACATATAATCTTGGATGGATAATTCCTCTTATCACTCATTTGTTTTAGGATATAAGCCTAGAAAAGCCTATGTGTTGGGTCTCAAAGACCTAGGGCTGGAGGAAATCGATCCCAATAAGTTGTGTCGAAGCAATGGTGTGACCCAGGTCTGATGTAGGGTTAAGTATTCCCCAAATCAGTTTGACAATGATAGTGGTTGCTCATTTGAAGCATGTGAATATATGGTGTCCTATTTGGAAAGTCTTCCTGATAGCTCTGGTCAGACGGCGAGTCTCCGTGACGAAAACATCGGTGCAAGATGGTTTGATCTGATGCCTTATCATTGAAGAGGAGACCCAATTGTGTGGTCTTTAGTTTGGGGGGAGAATTTTTTGGTACAAACCCAAGTTCCACATCAGATTACATCAAGGATGATGACTCACATATAAGCCTGGATGAACAATTTCTCATATCACTCATGAGTTTTAGGATGGAACCTCAGATAGGCCTATGTGTTAGGCCTGAAAGGCTTAGGGTTGGAGGAAATCGATCCCAACACGCCACAAATAATGTCACACCTGAGCTCAGTAGACCTCGATACTCAGATAAGGGATCTCACTCATCCCTGATGGGGGACTCCACCAACCCTATTGGAAACCCAAGAAATCTTATTACTCAGAAAGGGGATCACACCCATTCTAGATGAGGGACCACAAAAATCTAATCTAGAACTCCATAGATCATAACGCTCAGATAGAGGATCACACCCAGGACCGTTGTGCGGCACCACAAACCCTACCGAGTCTTAAAGCCATGATATATAGATAGAGGATCGTACTCAGGACCACTGGGAGATACTGTAAACCCAAATCTGGATCCAACTACCAATTAGGGGATCATACTCTTAATGATACCGTGAATCCCATTGGAACCAACTGCTAAGTAGGGGAGTGTATACGCAACGATGCCACATACCCTATTGGGTTATCCAATAAGATATGGGATCGTTGCCCAACATGATGGTCAAGAAAATACCATGAACCCCATCTAGGGAAGTCAATATGATGGAGGATCCCACCCGACCTCCCGGAGGGATACAACAACTCTATTTGAGCTCATCTTGTCAAGGGGATCACAATCCTGTGTTAAGGATGTAATTTCACACTCTACCCTCATAGAGATAGACCAAGGGTACCCACTCAAACGATACTGATCTATACATCGCTAAAAAATGGCCCACTAACCTCATCTCGCATCGCATTGCATCGCATCTCACACATCAAAACCATGGCCACCATCACGTCCAACCCGAAAAAATACTTAGGACATGATGCTCGTAGGCCCCCATTTGAGTCCCAAATATGGTGATGTGTGAGGGAGAAGTCTCTAAGGGGAGTATACGACGTGTACCCATAGTACACGACGTGTCTCTCAAAACTGGCCCCTGGTTGTGTTCCCTCACGGTACTTAGCATGTATTTGGGTATATACACAGCGTGTACCGCATGTCACATGATGTGTGGCCTCATTCGATCTCCTAGGTGTGTCCTCTCCCACACACGGTTGGTTGGTCATGTTGCACCACATGACGTGTACCATAAATACACGACGTGTCTTGGATATCTGACCACTTGGTCATGTCCTCATCTCGTGCTTGTGTCTAGCACCCCGTGCCTGTGTAGTCTGGTCATGTACTATCACATGACCATGCCCCTTGACACGACATCCCTGACCATGTCTCTCAGCCACATGACTTGTGCTCACTACATGGAGTGTACCCCCAGTAGACGGCGTGTAGTCCCCAAAAGTTCATCTTCCTTGAGTGGGAAGAACACACGACATGTGTTCCCACACTACAAACCATGTGATCGGGAATTTCAAATGGTAATTCCCTACCAGCCACCCAAAATACCCCGGTTTCCACTGAAACCCATAGATATACCCCTAGTGGATCATTAACAGTAGTAATTGTGCTTTGAAACTTTAAACCAATGCATCAAGAGGGATTGGGGCGTAAATATCATAAATCCACCTACCTCGTGGCAAAATGTCGAAGCTTCGGGTGCAGATTCATGCTCCAAAGCCACTGCACCACAATCCAGGAGTGATCACCGTCAAGATCGAAGATCGGCGACACCTCCTCTCCTTATTACATCTCGGTTCATCCTTTGAAAAAGGGGGCTCCTCCCTTCCATAGTGTGTGAGAACTGAGGGGGGGGGGGTTAATTTTATTAATTAATAAACCTCCTTTTAACACCCTGCCAATACGCCATCAACAGAGCACCCAACACTGATAAATTTTATGTCACGTTTAGGGTAAAAACCACGTTTTGAACTCAACCGTGGTCTCAGTTTTCCGATCCAAGCCTCCGATCAGGAGTTATTCTACTTTATTGAAAAATTTCACCAATATGATAAAATATATATAATATTTTTATTATCACCACACCAAGCCTCTTCGGGCCCCAAAATCCCACACCAACTCAGCGTCTATCTTCGGAAACATTTCTAGAAATATTCCAAAGTCTTACATGGCAAAACCCAAGTCGCTATATTCTCTCCACCTTAAGGGTTTTCACCCTTGAAAAGAAAAAGCATGCACACAAGAGGGAAAATTGATCTCTCAATTGGACCCCCTATGTTAGTGTGCTCACGAGAGGGTTCCCATACAGTTTAAAAACATGCACTCAAGGGAACCAAAAAAGACAAACCATGCCCAAAGTCTTGCTCAAACCAGGTCGACATCGAGAAACAAAGTGTGAATGTATCTTCTTAGTTGAAACTGGTGCAAAACACCAAGTACTCGATCCAACTGCGGTCACAAAGTCTAGCGGTACATCACCTCTCTAACCCAACGCAAATAAAGACGTAACCCGACAATTCACATCCACTCATGGATAGACTTCACCCTCAACAACCATCACTAGCACAAACTCTAGGCCCACAACGATGACTCCCACCACTACTAAAAAACTAGGTTTATCCAACATTAGGGTTTTAGCAAGCGTTGTTAAACCCCCCCTTTATCAGTGCTAGAAAAAATGATATTAAAGGGGGTCTTTAACAATGCTTTTTTAGAGCTTTTAAAGTATTCCTTTAACAAATCTAAAAAAATGTTATTGAATGGGGTCCTTTATCAGCGCTTGTAAAAAAGCACTGATAAAATGAGCATTTATCAATGCTTCTAAAAAACACTGATAAAGGGGGTTCTTCATCATCGCTACTAAAAAACAGTGATAAAAGGGTGGTATTTATTAGTGATTTTTTAGAAGTGATGATACAGACCCCCTATCAATACTTTTACTATCATTGATAAAAGATATATTTAAAATATATATATATATCATTAACGGACACTCATAGTAGAAGTTATGGTCGCTTGGAGGCCTTCTGAGCATTTTTTGGTCTCAATAGATGTGATTGAGGATTTTTTTGGGTCACCAAGGTGTAGATCCCATCATAAGATTCAATTTGATATGTGGTAGAGGCAAAACAGACACTTGGTTCAGAAGTTATGGTTGTTTGAAAGACCGTCAAATGTGAAAACCCCTTAAAACCCCTAAAACCCCTAAAAACCCTAAAAATCCTGAAAAGATCATAACTTTCAATCAAGGAGTCCATTTCAGCTCCACAATCAGTCAAATCGAAACTTATGAAATAGGATAAAACCACATGAGATTTAAATCATGTGATAATCAAATGAATAAAATATATTATAGTTTCAAAAAGGTCAGAAATCAAAATCAAACTTCAAACGATCATATCTTTTGATCAGTGAGTCTGTTTGGCCTCTACCACATTTCAAATTGAAGATTGTGATGAGGTCTATAACATTGATGGTCTCAAACTAATCTCTATGATCTCTCTCTATTTTTTCATCCCCAGAAAGGTTCAGAAGGCCTCCAAAAGTAAGTTTTTTATCGCCAACCCTGGTTTCTTAAAATTCAAACAACTATAACATCTGATTTGGGTGTCCGTTCGGTCATTAATGCATATCATATCAAATATTGTTTCATAATCATCTATTTGACTGGTTGTGGAGGTGAAATAGACTCCTGGATCAGAAATTATGGTTGTTTTATGATTTTTAGGGGTTTAGAGTTTTCAGAGTTTCTTAACTTTTTTATGTGTTTTAAGGGGGTTTAGAGTTAATAACCATTTTAAAAAATATATATAAATAAATATGTATTAAAAAATATATATAACTCTATATAAACATATATATTAAAATATATAAATATATGGATAATAGAATATAACGAAATATATATAAATATATAGATATATTTTAAAATGTAAAACAAAACACTATAGGGGAGTGGAAAAGGTGCTCGTGTATAAGTTGTAGGTCTCAGGTTCGAAACTCGCTAGAGGCAAGGGCATACGTTGGGGGTGAGATTATATAAAGTGATGATAAAAAGGTGGGGGAGGCGCTATTAAAGGGGGGAGCACTGATAGGGGGTGCGAAAAAATATACCCTTTATCAGTGTGGCATTTAAAAGTGCTAAAAAATGATGATAAACACCCCCATTATCAACGCTTTTTTAGCGCTGTTAAAGGGGGCCTTTATCAGCGCTTTTTACGAGGACTATTAAAGCTAACCCTTTAACATCGCTTATATTATCAGTGCTTCTATAGCGCTGATAAATCCCTTTTACTAGCATTGTTAAAGGCTCGATTTACAGAAGTGCAATGGCTCAAACCAGTACAGTGGTGACCTGTAGGGCCTCCGGAACGTGGCCTCAACTGGTGCTACACTGATGGTGGAGTGACAACAACACCGTGACAACATGAAAACCCGAAGCATGTTCTCCAGAACCTGAATGGTTCTCTCTACGTGCCACAACCACCCATCTACTGGGCATACTACTAAGGGAAAACAACTTCCTCAACACCTCATCTCGTAGTGTGACTGGTGTCATCATCAATCATCGAAACGTTGGCGTAGTCCCCACCTTCGGAAACCCATCAAGAACATATCCTGTGGATATTCGGTCATGTGAGACCTCATGACTAGAATCTCACTACTAGAAATTTAAGCTATCGCCACGGACCTATAGCCACAGTTTTATAGGTCTGTGGCTATAGCTGGTTTATAGCCACAGTTTATTTTTTAATTCGTGGATACACAATTCCATTCTGTTCTTTTTTCGATTTCCATCGGGCTCTGCCTCCATCCCCGATATGCGTCCTGTTTTTTTTTTATTCCAGTCGGGCTCCTCCTCCATCCTTGATACACGACCCTCTCACTGTGGCGCCATCCTCCCTCGACGGCCTCTCCTCCTCCCTGACATCCTCTCTCACCGCTCCCTCCTCTCTTCCCCTATGGCTTTCCTCGGTCACCCTCGGTGTTGTCCTCTATCGCTCATCCTCGCTAGCTTCGGTTCCTCCATCCTTCTCCTCCTCCCTTTGAATTTCATGTTCTCATCACCTCCTCCCCGCTGAATCTCCAATTCTCGTCTCACACGACCATCTCTCCCCTCTCATCTCTAGCCATGTGTGCTACCATCCCTCTCCTGAGACCTCTTCATCCTGTTATTTCACCGGATTTATTCCAGTTTCTTGGTCGGAGTTTCTAGGTAAGCTATCCTCTTACATTATTCTTCCTCTTTTGTCTGATTTCTATTCTCCCCGTCCCCGTATTTTGTTCGGCCGAACCCTTGTTCACGAGTTAACTAGATTATTTTTATGTTGTTCCATTGTTAGGGCAAGAAATGAGTCTCTTGGGTTAGCTTAGGGTGTGTTTCAGCATTTTCCACCGAATTCAAAGAAAATCGGACTATTTTGGATTTCCCACCACCGTTTTGAGGTTGGTTTGCATCTGCCTTTTCTTTTATCCCTGTTTTAATTACGGTTTTTGTTATTTTTGGGTTCCTAGAACTTTTTTAGTGTGCAGTGGTCTTACTTGAGATATGTTTTGATGTTATTTATTATAAATCTGTGTATAGATTCATATCATTCGGAATTATTTTACAAATAACATCCACATGATTAGATTGTGAATAAATTAATCCTACAACACGAAGAACATGATGGTCAAACATATAGATTGAATGATATTGATGAGTGTTGTTTTCTTGGATTTAATGTTTGATTCTTGTTTAGAGACATAGATTTCTTTGGTCATTTTTTTGAGAACTAACAATAGTAGTTTTGAAGAAAATTTATACTATCACTCTTCAGGTATTTCGCTTCACATAGTGGAGGATGTTGGCATGCCCTCCTCAAATTCCTGAGCATTGTTGAACATACATTATGTATCATAGTTATCCCTAGTGAAAACATAGAACCTTAATGATATATTCATCTTCTTGTCTGTAAAATGTGAAATATAATATTGAATGATGATCAAATTTATAGATTATGTTTGGTATTTACAACTCCCAGATAATGATTACTCTCCATGTTTAACTTGTAAATATTATATTTGTTTGGAATTAATGTTATGGAATTATGTGAATGTGCATGCTTTATGCCATGTTGATATGATATCTAGTATATCATTGAGATGAATGTCCAAATTTTTATGTTGATAATAATGATGATTGGTATACTAGATTTAAACTTGAAGCATGATAAATCATTGATATGTCATGAGAAAGATAGAAGGGGTATGTGTATATCTGTTCTTGTTATTATAAATGGTTAAAGTAGGTTAGTCAAATATTGACATACCGGTACATTATATGGAATAGTTTTTTTGAGCTCTTTTTCAGTATACGCCTTACCCTATTCTACAAGATGGTTTTTGGAACTAATTTTATGTACACTTCCATCTTTCCTTGCAGCAGACTTATGGCATTATTATAGAATTGAACCTAGGTGGGATGGGATGAAAGACAACCCAATCCCTGGATGGATGTGTGTTTTAGGTCATAATTAGAATATGTCCTCTCAATGCCTCTGAATTATCTACTCAATGACATCCAGAATCACATTTCATCTTGTCATTGTAGCTGATGAACATGTTAGTTAGGCATATATTTCTATAAAAATAAACTTAAATTTTATATTTTTCCTTTATTCATAGCTATTTTAATTGGTATTTTAGGTATCTCAGACTCAATCTTGAAACTACTTTGGCAAGAGAAGCTATTTCAGGTGGTTGGTTTTCTGATGGTGGATAATTGCATGGGAGGCTACAATAGTTGCATGTTTACATATGGACAGGTTATTAAATTCTATTTTTATTTTGTTTCTTCATTTCATATTTATAAAAGTCAAATCACTTATAATAAACTTTATTTTGTTGATCATGGTATCATTGAGCACAAAAATGTGATGTTTTTTACTTTTGCATCACTGCACACCAATAGATATACCCATGGGAGATCATCACCCGTGACAACTCGCTTCCATCAATTTTTATCCTCGCTCGGGCTTTTCCTCTCCCACTCGCTCACCCAATCCCTCCTTCAAAACCCTTATCCACCGATCTTCCTTCAAAACCCATCTCCTCTGAACCTCGTCTGACCAATTTCTCCCTCGTCCGATCCTCACCCAACCAATTTCTCCCTCGTCTGATCCTCACCTGAACAATTTCTCCCTTGTCTGATCCTCGTCGGCTTGTCCTTCATGGTTCCACCATCCCTCACTGGCTTCCATTCGCATCCTCCATTCATGGCTTGTCCATTCACGGTTCCTCCATTCGCGTCCTCCATTCATGGCTTCTCCATCCCTCGACCAATTTGACGCCATGTATGTTTTCATATCTTTTCACAGTAATTATTATATTTTTCTGTATATATATTAAAGTACATATAATTTTCTTCCACATTTCCCTTTTTTATTTAGGTGTTCTTACAAACCTATACAAGTTATATGGTATGAATTTAACTAGAGAGTTTTCACCCATCGATGATGAGTCCTTCGCGTCTCAAATTAGATTTCCTCAAATTCATCCTTAACAGACTGATATTTATCCCATTATATTGACATTCAAATCTATATTTATTACCCCCATTTCATTATTTTTGATTAGCTATTTTTTGCATTCATTTCCTTATGCTCAAGGACCATTAGCCTTGTAATCACAGGTGGCCCAACGATCAATGATTGATGTTCTATTTGGTTTTTTTATACAATGCACATGAAAATCTGAAATGATCACTTGTATGATGTATTATTTTTAATTTAGACATGGGCATGTTTGTGTTTCCTTATGTATATATCATTTATTCTGAATCTGTTTTGAATATGTTATGTATTATGTTATGAATATGTTATGTATTATGTTATGAATTTGTTATATAATATGTTCTTTTTAAAAAATTTAACATTATAAGTCTTGTTATGAAATTTTATTTAAATTTAAACTATTATAATCTATTTTTAGATGGATTCTAAACATAAATTTATGTTATTATTGATTTATATTGTGCGGCTATTCAGAATCTGCATTATATTGTCGGGTTTTGTATTTTTTGATAAATGCTCTGAAGAAGTTAAAAGATATTTTTAGTCTAGACAACACTTTCTATCATGCATTCAAAAATTTCCAAAATATATTTTAAATTCATCCAGTTCCCTAGTTGTCTAGTTCTTCATGTTTCTACTCACATTTTTTTCAATAGGTGTTATGTAATAGCATTGTTGATTTCAGTTTTAGTTTTACATTGTAGATTTGAAGAAGTTGTTTTCCCTAGTGTTCTATAATGATTTCATAAGTTATATTGATCATCTAGTGAAACATCCATATGAAAATGTTTCCATAGGATTTAGCCAGCTAATGAATCAATTTATTCAGTATTCACCTAGATGTTGTAGAACTTTACAAATTTAGTACTGGTTGTGTTAAATGATGAACCATTTTCTGCATGGTATATTTTATTCCAAGTGACTCCCATTGATATTACATCAAGATAGTTAGAGTCGTATTTCAATGGAAAAGAGTTTTTCATATGTCCAATCCAATTTTCATTTTCATTACAACAAACATGACTTTTTAGTTTAATCAAACTTTTTGGTGTAGCTGATTCAGTCTAGGACATTTACAAGGATAGTGGAAACACTACATGCTGAGTAGATCTATAAATTCTAAACAGAAGTAGTGTGTTTCACTTATTCAAGAAACCAATCAGTGTTTAACTTCATGTAGAACCATATTCTGTTGATTTTTCAGGACAGTATTTTCAGGAGTTTAAAAGTTCTATGTGCTATGTTTTTTATTTCTTTTATATTTTTAAGTTAGGTGGCTTATAATACTTGAAATCTCTGTTATCTAGCTTGAACATAAATCTCCTAGAGATTCATTCATTCCAAATTCTTATTTATCAACATCTTTATTAGTTTGTTGCTTTAATTTTTCATTACTTTCATCTCATTTTTTTGACAATTTTCTTCCTACTATTTAGCATCTAATTTATTTTTTTAGTCTCTTTTCATCCTTTCCCTTGACTATTTATCCTCCTCTTCTGGTAATTTAAATGAATCCATATATTGAATTTTCCCCAATTGTATTAGGAATCTCCCCCTTATATATGATTTTGTTTTCCCATGAAATCCACCCCACATTCTTTTTTAGATTATGGATGCTTGAATGACTACCCTGAATTAACTAATCAGGACTTGAGAAGATTTGGTTTTGTTCATTTCATAATATCATTATTGATTTGATTATTTTCTATCTCGTATATCTTTTTTAATGTATTCTAAGTCCCTAGATCCTCTCGGGATGAATTTCAAGATTGATTACCTTATATTTTATATTGAATCCTATTTATTCTAATCAGATCGAATTATGATTGGGTAATTTTTTGGTTCCTGAAAAATTTGGAAACACTTTGGGAATATTTGTTTCAAGAATGATTAATCCTTTAGTTTTTAGGTCTGTTATCTGTATTAATAGTTGTAGCATATGATGACTGATCTGTTGGTTTATTGGTTGGATATGATTCTATCATGATTAGTGGGTTCATGTTTTTGGAAATGTAAATGCTAGGTGGTAGAGTTTTGTTTTTTTTCTTGTTTTTTTTTTGTGTCTCGTAAATATCAAGGGGCCTAGACACATGTCCAGGGGGTGCAGGGTGGGGGGGTATGTCCAGTAGGGGTGGTCTGTAGTTGGGGGCCTAGACACATGTCCAGGGGGTGTAGGGTAGGGGGGGTATGTCCAGTAGGGGCGGTCTGTAGTGGGGGGGGGGGGTCTGTCCAGGGGGGAAGGGGGGCTGCAGGGGGACAAAGATTCAGAAAATGCGGTAATAAGGCCGGTAAAAGGTATTTTACCAAGGAATCATCTCATTTCTGAAATGCAGAGGAAAATATTGATGATTCTGGGCATGACCCATTAAAATAGCAGTTACATCCCCACGACACAGGGTACCGAGCTATCTTCCTAGTTTTTCATCCCCATAGTTTTCATATAAACCCTATTTTAGAGGTAGTGGGAAACATGGAGGAATTATCTACCTATTGATGGGATATGAAGTTTCCTTCAAGAGAAAGAAATCATTTTGAATGGGTATTGATAAATTACCATGCCTTAGAGCATTTCTTACATAAAGCATCCTGATATTGTGTAAGATTACATGCTGGACTTGAAAACACCTACATTTATAGTTTTAAATATATGAACTCCCTCACATGGCCAAGCTCCATCACCACTCTTCGTCCACCACATCTCATTGTCAACATTTCTAACTCAAACTCATTTTAGGGGTGTCCATTAATCTCCCCATATTTTCAACAAATCATCTTGGGAAAAGTCCACACATTTTGTCAAAAAATACAACACAACCCAAGGGGTGTCAAACTGCACCACTATCCCCTCATATCTTTCATGTTTCCCATCGATAGTGGTGCAACCTACTCTATTATGGAATACTCAACAGATATAGAATAATATTACTCCAAAGCATCTGTTGTGTATGTATTGAATGAAATTGGATTTCATTTGAACAAAAAATCCTTTATTAACGATCATGTTATTCAGTATTGAGATTTACATATCAATATGAATATTCTTTGTTCATTTTTGATTATGGAGTTATGTATCATTTATCATGTACAGTTGACACATTGATCACATATATATAAGAAGTTGTTATATCTCACTCTTTTTCCTATTATTTACTTATAGGTGGTTACTTATGATGAGGTCGATTCTACCCACCATCATAGAAGGCAGTGAGTTCAATATCGGATTTAGGTAAGGATTCTTTCATTTTTATTCTTTGGCTCAATTTTAATTTGGGTTTTTGTGATTTTTGGGTTCCCTATCTTTTTTCAGTGTGTTTTGGATCTTGTTGAGGACAGTGAAGAACCACATGGCTGGGATATCCTATCAACCTGTGGGAATGAGGTCTTCTAAAAGTTCATCACAAGGCCCAGATCCTTGGTTCAGTTTGGGCCAAGTTAGGTTTGCTAAGTTATTTTTTATTGGGATCATTTTTTTGGTTTATGTCAATTTTAACAGGTTCATTTTGTTCGATTTGGGGCTCTTCGATTCAATTAAATTAATTTTAGATCCAATCAGGTATGTTTCATTAGTTTCATTTTTTTCATGGTCAATTATGCTTTATTGAAGTAAGTATTGATTGGTTTGAGTCAGTTTGGTTACATTATTTTCAGTTTGGTTCAGTTTTATCTTTTTCAAAACCATTTGGTTTGGTTCCACTTTACTCAAATTGGCTTGATGATGTTTGATTTAGTTCTAGTCATATTATTATGTTTTTGATTAGTGTAGTTAATTTCACTGGAATTTTTTGTATAATACCATATATTACCATGTTTTTTGTTTTCACAATTCAATTGCCCTGCCTCCTCCCGCTCCCTTCGCTCCTGGCTGGAAGATGCTGCCCCCCGAATGTCGCTGGATCGAGCCAACAGGTCGTGGTCATTCCGCGGTCATGCCGCGGTCATGCCGCGGTCACGCTACGATCACGCCGCAGTCACGCCGCGGTAATGTCATGATTTGGCCCTACTCCAGCCACATCCATCCCACACTACCCCCCTTCCACCCTCATTTCAGCCCACTGCCACCAACATTCTAGCCCGCAACAGCCCCCCTGCCAACTTCGAATTAGCCTGCACCATCCCCCCAGAACCTGCAACTAGCCCCCTTCCACCAGCATTCAAGCCTCCTCCCGCTCCTTTTGCTCCTAGCAGGAAGATGCTGCCCTGTGGATGTCGCTGGACCGGGCCAACATGCTGCAGCCACGCCGCGGTCACGTCGCGGTCACGCCTCAATTTGGCGCTACTCCAACCACATCCAGCCCACACCATCCCCCTTCCACCTTCATTTGTATTCTCCTTGGACAAATCTTCCAGTATGCTATTTCTTGCCACTATTTTCACATACAAGCAAGTCTTTTTGGCATGAATCTATGTTTTTCTCCTTCTTCCATGATAGAAGAACTAATCCTTTTATATTTAGAACTTGGCTTAGACTTCTTAGGTTTATTACCCAAGGATGTATGATCTGCCTTCTTTACAAACTTCTTGGGAATAGTGTTTCTAACTTCATTTTTTTAAAATTTTCCAAAGGAAGTTTTCTTCCATTTTTCATCATCAGTGGTCTTCATTATCCATTTGTTTTTAACACATTCTTAGATGATAATGCTCCATTCTAGTGACCACAATCAATTAAAATAAAATAGAGATCTTAAATCAAGAAGTCACCGTTGAATCATTACATGTTTTTAGTAAAATAAGTGTATCTACCACACAAACTAATGATGGTAATATTACTAACAAAAAGACTCATAATTGTGTCAAAATAACTTTAATTGATCCACTAATTTTTTCACTGTAAGCTCATGGAGGAATGTGATAGACTATCCTGATAAATCCGTTATTACTCATGCATATTTATCTATTACCCATGGTTTAAAAACAAATTCTGTTCAAATATGGGTGTGATTAAATAATGAGAATCCATCCATATCATCCAATTTGGCTATGAGCATGAATAAAATACTTGGATCTCTAAATAAATCTCAAGATCATATTATTGTTGTCCAAAAATAGAAAGAAAGAAAAACTAGAGTATTTGGACATGAAAATATTTACATAGGGGCTAGGTTTCCTTATATATATGTGAAGTTTCATATGCGTGCAAGTGAAAAAAAGGAAGATTCGAGTTATAGTAAAAAGCAGCACCTTGAGGTTGAGGTAAGTTTCCTCCATTAATTTGAATTCTATAATTTCTCGAGTGTTTTAAAAACTTGTTTTCATTATTATATAATGTGTATATGCTATTCAAATTGGTTTTGGCTTTTTATAATGACCTTTTCACCTGTTTTACATGATTTCCCTAAGCCTTCAACGTGGACTAGTAGAAAGTTTCATCCAACTCAATAGTAGAAAATGAAATTTACTTCACTTTAGAGATGACAGTGTCCTCATTTTGAGGGGACAGGGGAAGGTGGAGGAGGGCAGGGGGTGGAGGGGTTAGGGGTTGGGGGCAGGGGGCAGGGGGCAGGGGGCAGGGGCAGGGGCAGGTATGCAGGGCAGGGGGTAGGTCTGCAGGGCAGGGGGCGGGGGCAGGGGTAGGGGGCAGGGGGTAGGGGGCAGGGGGCAGAGGGAGGGTCAGGGGCAGGGGGTATGGGGTAGGTGGAGGGGGTTAGGGGGAAGGGTGGCAGGGGCAGGGGGTAGGGGGCAGGGGGCAGGTATGCAGGGCAGGGGGCAGGGGGCAGGGGCAGGTTCACATGGGTTGCAGATTCTCTTAGGTTGCGGTGTGGTTCCTTCTCCTGGGCCTCCCCTTGCCCTTTCATAACCTAGATTTCCATCATTTTATCAGTGACGTGGTTGGATATTTTTTTGTGGACAATCACATTTATTAGCTTCTTGATGCTTCCTCTTCCCAGATCTGTGTGTATATGGATCTCTCCAACCCTTCCCTAACTGCATCCTCCTCATGGCAGGGACTTTCTCCTTGTGGAAAAAGCTCTTCCATCAATTCCTAATGCATTTCATCTCCCACTTCCTATTGCAAGGACACTTATAATATCTGTGAAAACACTTTCGTGTTGGTCCTCAGGCCCCCACAGTGGTGTTTATACTCTTCATATCCCTTCAATGTAGCCTAAAGTTTCCATGGATCCTCGTGACAAGGGTGCGTCTTCATTTTCCCCCACTTCTAATTCACATCCTGCTATTTCCCCGGTGGTCCTTCATCTTCCTATAGTGCCTACCCTAGTTCCTATTGTCCTGCTTCCCCCACCTTACATAACTGGTCCAAGGGATCTTCCCACTCTTCCAGATGTGTGGCCTTCGGAGCCGCCACTACCCCTCCTCCTCGGTTGTGTCCCACCCTCTCATTCTACATCATACAATTCTTTTGTGGTGTTCAGGCCTCATGTGAACGTTTATCCAAGAAATTTCCCTCCACCTAGTGGAAAGCTTCATTTTCACAAGGGAATATAGGTGCTCATCTCCCTGACCCCCCCCCCATTCAGGTGATTGATCTGGGTTCTTCAAGTTTCTCCCCCTTATATCTAAATTTTTTTCACTTTCTTCATTACTCCTCCAAATTATCTAGAATGGGAAATAGATATCTCTCTATATTCATGCATCTTCCCCGTGTGAGGGACGTATACCAAATCTTAGTCCAGGATCCTTCAGGATTCCAAATCCTATAGTAGAGTTTCCTCTTTACCAGCACCCCCACCCTTCATTAATGACATCCCTCTTACATTGGAATTCCTAGGGCCTCATCACCTAGGATAAAACTATCATCCTTGTTCATGGACTTTATCATCTCATCCATTCATTACATTTCTACCTTGAGCCTATAAAAACCTCCTCTCGCATTGTGGATTTTGATCATAGGATCAGGGTGCACAACATCATCCATGCTGACCCCAACAACATTCATATTTGGATGTTCTATCATTATATCATTTCTATAGACCTTTTGTGTTCCAATGATCAATTAATCACCTTAATTATTTATATCGATAACTGAAAACTCTTAGTAAATTTTTTCTATGAAAAATGTGAGATGATTTCTAGAGAAACCCTTTGGTGAGACATTCATTCCATTGATCCTAGGGAAATTCCATGGATCATGGGAGGTGACTTCAATGTTATAGTTGGTCCATCTGAAAAGAAAGGTGGTAGAGTTTTACCATGGAGGGAGAGTGATAAATTTGATTCATTCCTCTCTCAAAAGGGTTAAATTGACATTGGTTATTCTCGAGACCAATTCACATGGTTTAACAACCAAAGGGGGGAACCCCTGCAAGGAGTAGGTTTGACCGCTACATAGAAAAATTGAATGCCATTTATTTCATACTAAGTGTTAATTTTTTCACATTTCTTGTGATCTTTTAGACTATTCATTGATTCTTGTGACCCTTTGTTAGGCTGTTAATAGAGGTGATCGCTTCATCTTTTCTCACATATAGATCTATGACCCATGTTTTCTCAACATGGTTTCTGAGTCCTAGTCCATTCCAGTTCATGATAACCTATGGATTGGTCTTCATAACAGGGTGAGGGAACTTCAACATGATCTTAAAGCATGGTTAAAGAACCTACTTCTGTGACTTCAAGACACGTATAACTTTTGTGCAGATGTTATCTTTTTAGAAACACAACTATTGTTCTACTGTGATAATGAACTATTTAGTCATTTGATCTTAATGAATAATGATTTGGTGGTCTGACTTCTGGAAAAGGAATTTTTTTCTCAGGAATGGGATCCAATTAAATGGATTCTGGAGAGGGAAAACCCCTACAATTCTTTATGCATGCATTAAAGAGATACACCACAATAATAGGATTAACATAATCGAAGAATATGAATACTTTATGACTGATCAAAATTATGTTTGAGGCCTTGATGTTACCAACTTACAGTCTATTTTGGCTGACCCAAACACCTGCATTCTTGAGGGTTACCCAAGGATCCATTCTAATCTCTTTGATGCCATCCCTTTTTTGGCACTGTAGCAATGCTGACCACTATAGAAAAGCTGACCAACCGACACCGACAAGCACTGCAGCGGAGGGGGTGGGGTAGGGGAGGTGTGTAGGAGCAGGGGGTGGGCGTGCTAGTGCAGGGTGGAGGAGCTGTGGGTTGGGGGAGGGGGGAGTTGGTAGTGTCCTCCCAATAGCCAGCACGGTGAACCGTGCTCACTTATTTTTATGTAGTGGAAAGGCCTATAGCCATGGTTTGAAACTGTGTCTATAGCCCTATAGCCATGGTTTGAACCGTGGCTATAGGGGTTTAGCCACTATTTATAGTGTCGTGGCCTTTATTGGCATGGCTATAGGGCTGACCCTATAGCCACGGTTTTCAAACCCTGGCTATAGGGATATAGCTACGGTTGGAGTCGTGGCTTTAGGGATATAGCCACAGTTCGAACCGTGGCTATAGGTATATAGCCACGGTTTCAAACTGTGGCTATAGTCTCTGACCTATAGCCACGCCAATACCAGCCACGGTTTTTGAGCATATAGCCATGATTTAGAACCGTGGCTATAGCCTAAATTTCTAGTAGTGTATCTTAGTTTTGCCTCCCTGCCTCACTACAAAAGCAGAGGGGTAACAACCACCAACTAAAGATATGTTGCGACATCCTCAAATGTCTCGCGTGCAACTATGATGCCGAGTATACAAGGGTACCAACGAACAACACATGGCTTCCCAAGTAACACATCGGGTCTTACCAGGCCTTCCGTTTGCAAACCTCCATGTACACCACAGTTCACGAAGCTCCATGAGAGTCGACCGATATGCTGACGCATATATCAGGGCAGTCCATGGGTGTCGGTATGCAGAAAACAACTCTCAGTAGGGAGGCAGACCCGAAACGTCCTCAACTCCACCACTAAAGCACAAAACCAAAATCTCATAGCACCGCAGCTCTAAGAGTCATACTAGACTCCTAATAAAATTTGGTTGTATCTGCCCGCACATGAGATCATCTTGCTCAACCTAAGATCACTACTCAAAGGAGGAAAACTCTATCCCACAAGCCAAAAACACCTCCACACCCACTGTTGGCACCCATCTGAGCATGGATGGTAGGGGTCCAATCCGTATTGATGAATATTATCATAGGTTATCCCTACCACTATAGAAATATTCGATGTGAGAGACTCTCCTCCCAAAATCAGGTCACACTATTGACATAAGTGTGTAGTCACTGATCCTCTGTGTAGGAGACTCCAACATAAGGGTCGATCACAAAGGCTCCACTGGTATCGTTGGGGCCTGCTTCGACATCCCAACATGAAACCCCACCCTGAACACAAAAGTTAAAAGAACTCATACACCACACCTCGACACTATCCTATTTAGGCGATACTGACTCGCCCACACAATTTTGTATCGCGTCACAAGAACATGTCTCGATGGGGGAAGTGTCCCTCTTTCTCGTGAGTCCGAACTATGTCAAACAACATCATTATAGGGCTTTACTGATGCCTTGTGTTACCTTGGATCAACCTCGAGCATGAAGTGTAAAGAATATAGTACCTCACAATGGTGTCTAATAATACTACTGTAAAAGTATAAAGGGCACAAAACTTACCTCTAATTATCCTTGGAGCCTCCAGCTCATAGGCCTTAGCGGCCTACAACTGTCTCCATCCTCATTCTCTAGCTCCTTGAGCCTAGTACGGACCACCTGGGGGTGGTGGTGGTGGCAACACATCAAACTGTCTATCACCTCCTCGTTCTCTCCCAACTCCTCTGCCACACCCACCATCATGCGGAACTCCATGCTCCGGTTGTTGTCTCTTCCAGGATGGTCCATCGACCATTTCCCTCTCAGCAGCACGATGGGTCAAACAATCTCATGCGAGATGTCCCCATTCGTCACAAGCGAAACACCGCCTCTCCTACGACTGACTAGATCTGGCCTGGGATCCCTGAGTCGCAGTCCCTCCATCCTAGGATTGTCTCTTGAAGCGTCTCACATGACCATATCTTTGAGCTTTTCTTCGGTTACTAGATACCTGTTGCGGAAACACCGAGAGTCACATGACAGAGTTTTGCAGATGAAGAAAAGATGGAAACAAAAGAAGAAGATAATGATGAACACGGACACAACGATTTACGTGGTTTAGGAAAAATCCCTATGCCCACAAAGAGGCAAAATCACTTCACTATGAAATTTGGGAGCACAATTACAAGGAGATCTCATAGTTTCTCACACACACAAAGAAACACTAGCTCTAAATGAGCTAATAAAGAGGATGAAACATTGTTCCACCAACCGCATAGAAAGTCTGTTATGCTACAGTGAAAGGTGACTGGAAGTCTGCATTGCTACAGTGTTGTAGCCACCCAAGTCCAGGTTGTTACAGTGGCTGGTGGCAGGAATTCTGTGGACCGACAGTATTACTGTCTCCGAAGTCCACAATACTATAGTTCCATGTCGGTGTTGTTGGTCTTCCCTATTACAGTAGTTGTGCCAAATTCTACACTACTACAATGCTTTGTCCGTGTCGGCTGGTCATCTCTTCAATAGTCAGTCAGAGTTATTATAGTGCCCAAAAATTTGGGTTGGGGGCATTCGGCCCCCGGATCCTTGAATCAAGGGTGTGTTTCCCCATAAAACCCCCAAGGAACTCACTGCGGAGCTCAACCTGCGAAGTTGCAGCCTGGTGTTCAATATGGGCCGCAAGCATTCAGCCCAACATCATCCAAAACGGATTGTGTTACACCAATCCAACAATATCCCACTTGGAGCCTGATCTATCACACTGACCTACTTCGATACCACTGACTTGAACAACTTAATTAATCTAAGCTCCTCCACTTCTTCACTTGTCAGTGCGTTATTTCCATTCACAACTTCAATTTCAAGCTTACTATTCATGAAATACCATCTGTTTTTCCTTTTGTGCTCCCATAGTGTTCTCTCATATTCTGCATCTCATCCCCCATTCATCAGTGGAGACCAACATAGGCACAACAGTGCCTCAACTTCTGTATTACCATCGGCTTCGTCAACATATCTGCTGGATTTTTTGTTCCACAAATCTTCTATAATGTCAGCAACCCATCATGTATCAAGCCTATGATAAAATGGTACTTCAAGTGAATGTGCTTCATCCAGGCATGAAACATTAGATTCTTTGCAAGATGTATAACACTTCTACTATCATAGTGCAATACATTCTCCTCTCTCTTTCTACCCAACTCATCCAAGAAGTTCTTCATCCAAACCATCTCCTTTCCAAATTCCGTTATAACAATATATTCTGTCTCTGTGGTTTATAAAGACACCACCTTCTGCAATTGTGATATACAACCTACTACAGTTCTTCCATAAGTAAATACATAACCTTTGGCACTCCTCCTTCCATCGACGCCATCTCTAAGGTCAACATCCACATATCCCTGCAATGAATTTTATTTTCCAAAGAACAGAGATACCTCATTGCTTCCCTTTAGATACCTTAGTATCCACTTCACAGCTTCCTAATATTTCTTTCCAGGGTTATCCATGTACATTCTCACAACTCTCACTGCATGTGCAATTTCAGGTCGAGTACAAACCATGACATACATCAAGATTCCAACAACTGATTCATATAAAACCTTTGTCATGTACTCAACCTCTTCTGTTGTCTTCAATGATTTCTCCTTTGATAGTTTGAAATATTCCACCAAGGAAATAGAGACTGGATTTTCTTCCCACACACTGAATCTTCTCAGAACATTTTCAATGTAGTTAGCATGTGATAACATCAAGGATCCAGTTGTGCGGTTTCTATTGATCTTCATCCCCAAAATCTTATCAACTTATCCAAGATCTTTTATCTCAAACTCCTCAGGAAACATCCTTTTCAGCCCATCAATCCTCTGCATACATGATCCTACAATGATAATTCCATCCACATATAGAAGTAGTATAATATATTCATCACCAAAATATTTGATGTAACAAAATTGATCCATGCCACACCGTTTGTATGCATTTTTAGTCATGAATTCTTTAAACTTTTTGTTCCACTGTCCAAGTGTCTGCTTCAACCCATACAAGCTCTTTTGGAGTTTTCACATCAGGTCTTCCTTCCCGATCTCAACATATCCCTCTGTCTATTGCATATATATTTCCTCCTCCATATATCCATGAAGGAAATCAGTCTTGACATCAAGTTGTTCAAGATTCAATTATTCTGACACCATAATACTGAGAACCACCCAGATGGTGGTAAAATTCACTACATGTGAGAAAATTTCAGTGAAATCCACTTCTTCCTTATATTGAAAGCCTTTCCCCACCAGCCTTGCTTTGTATCTCCGCTTTCAATCATGTTCTTCCTTGACCCAGTATACCCACTTGTTTTGCAATTCTTTATTTCCTTACGGAAGAGGTGTCAACTCCCAAGTGTTATCATGTAAGGAGGAAATCTCATTCTTCATAGCTAACTCCCACTTGCTCGACTCCTTCAACTGCATTTCCTCTTCAAATCATTCTGATTCTCAACCATCAGTCAATGATAAGTAATGTAAGGATGGTGAATACCTCTGCATGGAAATTCTTACCCTTGTTGATTTTCTCAACTCCACTTGAGGAGTAGGATCCACAGGTTTCGGTGTCATATGCTCAGGTACACCTTCAAGCTTCACTTTCTCATGGAACTCTGATTATTTATTCCCATTATCAACTTTAGAAGTATGATGGTCCTTGTATGTGATAGCTTCATTAAATATCATGTTCTGGATCCTGATGACCATCTTGTTGAAATCATCCCAAAAGCGATAACTAAACTCCTCAGCATCATATCAAATAAAGAAACATGGTTTTGACTCATCATCAAGCTTGTACCTTGCATAAACATCAATAAGTACATATGCTAAACTTCCAAAGACTCATAAATGTGATAGTATTACCTCTTTTCTAGACCAGAGCTCCTCGGATAGACATTCTCCCATTGGTACAGATGGACTTCTATTGATGAGATATGCCTCCATGTTTACTTCACCAGTCTGAAAAATCTTGGGTAACCTCGAGTGCAGCCTCATGCTCCTCTCACATTAATTCAATATCATATTCATCCTTTCTGCCACATAATTCTGTTGTAGTGTTCCTAGAATAGTCTTCTCCCACTGAATTCCATTATTTGTATAGAATTCTATGAACTCATTACTGTCATACTCTTCACCATTGTCAGACCTCAAACATTTTATATTTTTTCCTACCTCATTCTCCACTATGATCTTCCACTTCTAAAATAACTTAAACACATCAGATCTCATTTTCAGAAAATAAGCTCATACCTTCCTTATTGAGTCGTTGGTAAATGTCACATAATATTGTGACCCTCTAGGGGAATATACTAGTGCAGGGCCCCAAATATAAGTGTGCACCAAGTCCAACTTTCCAACCTTCAGTGTTCTACCTCCTTTTACAAAAGAAACCTTCTTCTGCTTTCTGAAGATACAATCTTCACATAGGTGAACATTCATTGACTCAAACTCTGGTAGCATTCCTTTTGTTTCCAGCACCTTCATCCTCTTCTCATTCATGTGGCCTATCCTGTAGTTCCACAATTGTGAATCCCTGAAAAAATTTAATGATGTAACCATGTCCATGCAAGTCTCTATCATGTTGTACAGGGTATCATTCTTTGCTCCTCGAGCTATGGCCATGGCTCCCATGATGATCTTTCATGCACCACCAGTGAACATAGTGCTAAAACCTGCATCATCAAGTTCTATGACAGAAATAATAGTTATTCTCAGTCTAAGGATATACATCATACTTTTCAGAACCAACAAACTCCCTCTATTGGACTTGATTCACACATCACCCTTCCCCACGATCTGCAAGGGTTCATCATCAGCAAGATGTACTTTTCTGAAATTTCTAGAAACATAATTGTTCAGGAAACCCTTTTCCGATGTGTAATAGAAAGACACCCCTAAGTATAAAATCCAAGACTCCATTAGGCTATCCACGCTCAACAGCAACACATCATCAGTTCCTTTAGTTATTGTGTTTGTTTTGTTGGTTTTAGGCGCCTTTTGTTTATCTCTGCACTCCTTGAAACGTCCTTTCTCCCTGCAAATTCAGCAGGTAGGACCAACCCCCTTTGTCTTGTCTCAGCTCTTTCCTCTTAACTTTGATCATCCTCTGTGATTGTCTCGCTACACATATATTCTCCTTTCTTCAACATTCAAAGCAGAGCCAGATAATCTTCCTGATTCTCTCCTTCGAATATCCTCACTGAGGATCGGGTCCTTCACATCCTTCCAACCTAGCTTTGTATTCCTTGAAGAACTGCTCATAGCTGTTATAGTTTCTTCCCAACTGTCCGGTAATGAAGACATTAAAACTAGTGCACATACCTTGTCATCAAGCACAATATCCACCGATGTCATCTAACTAATGATGGTGCTGAATTCATTGACGTGATCTGCAACAATCCTCCCTTGAATCATTTTCAGATTGAACAATCATCACATTAGGTACACTTTGTTTGACGCTGAAGGTTTCTCATACATATTCATGGGGGCTTTCATTAGGACAATCGTCATCTTCTCCTCTCTAATGTTTAATGCCACATTTTTTTCCAACATAAGATGCACAAATCCTAGAACCTATCGATCCAGTAGCTCCCACTACATCTTCTCCATGTTTGTTGGATTTAGACCCAAAAGCAGCAAGTGTATATTTTTTGATAAAGATAATCCTCAATCTGCATCCTCTAGTAACTGAAGTCAATCCCATCAAAGCGATCAATCTTTACCTTGCCTTCTTCAATATCCATCGTTCAATTCAAGATTTCCAAACTCAGCCTTTGATACTAGTTTTTGTGGAAACGCAGAGAGTCACACAATAGAAGTTTGTAGATGAAGAAAACACATAAACAAAAGAAGAAAAAGAAGAACAACATGACACAACAATTTACATGGTTTGGGAAAAATCCCTATGGCCACGGAGTGACAAAATCATTTCACTATGAAATCTTGGAGCATAATTACAAGGATATGTTAGAGTTTCTCATACACACAAAGAAACCCTCGCTTAAAATGAGCTAATAAAGAGGATGAAACACTATTCCACCAGCCTTATAGAAAGTCCGTTGTGCTAAAGTGAAAGGTAGATGGAAGTATGAACTACTACAGTGTTGCGACCACCCAAGTCCAAGTTGCTATAGTGGCTGGTGGTTGGAATTTTGTGAAGCTAAAATACTATTTTCTCCAAAGGCTGCACTACTGCAGTGCCCTGTTGGTGTCGTCGGTTATCCCTACTACAATAGTTATGAAGAATTCCACAATAATATAGTGCTTTATCGGTGTGAGATGGTCAACTTTGCAATAGTTGATCAGAGATTCTACAATGCCCCAACATTTAGGCTGGGGGCTGAAGGCCCCCAGACCTCTGAAGTAGGGGCACGTTTTCCCCTGAAACCCCCCAAAAACTCACCGCAGAGCTCAACCCGGGGAGTTGCGGTCTGGTTTTCAGTATGGGCCACATACATTCATCCCAACATCATCTAAAACGAATTGGGTTACACCAATACAACACTGTCGAGGTTTCAACTCTTGCGTGCCCAACATTAACAATCGGAGTCTGCTCAGCCAGAAAACTCTTCACAACTAAGACCTACTCGAGCACTCCAGTATAAGTGGGAATGCAGAATGATATCACTAAAGCCTTGATATCCTGATGTAATCCCTACTCAAAGTTTAATGCTCTAGAAAATGGATCTTGAACTATATCTAGGGATTATTGCGAAAGGTTTGTGAACCTCACTGAATACTCTGTCATGGTCATGCTATCCTTCTGAAATTTCAGAAGATTTTGTATACACAATGATCTCAACGTGGTTGGATAAAACTCTTCCCTGAAGATTCGATCAAGCTTTGTCCAAGTGAGAATCATCTCATCGCGAGTTTGTGTCACCAGACTCCTCCATCAATTGGTCGATCCCAACAGAAGACTCACCGCTAGGACCACCATTTGACCGGTAGGTGTCCTCACAAGGTGGAAAACACGTGTGACTTATTCAAGCTAGTCATCAACTGCTTAGGGGTATTGCTCACCCTGATACCTCATAGGTTATTGCCTCTAGAAATCATGAAACACACTCAGCCTACGTGCATCCTCAGCCTGAATTATTGGAACAACATGTTGCTCAATGGGTGGTGGCTCGACTGGTGGACCACCCGTAGGTACCACATCCTATGCCGTACCCTACATAAAGCCTCATCATTGGGCGGATCGTCATCATAATCCCATCGTGGAACCCTATCTGACTGTCATCGCGGTGACATATTGAAATAAAATCAAGACGTGCCACATTCAAAGAGTATATCTTGGGAGCTAACTCAAGAAGAACATGGAACCCACAACCTAGTCATATATGATGCATGTACCAAAGTTTCCCTACAACTAGTGCCTAAATGTTCTGAGTCGATAAGCAGGTTATCAGAGTCCTGGTGAATGGATATGTCGGTCATCGCACCTACACTGGAGTACCTAACCCAAAATCCGAACTCAAAATACTCTAACACTATTGCCATAAATCCCAAATCAATCTCACAGACTCTGGTCCTAAGGAAGGACCTCTCTTGATACCACTCTATTACAACCCGACCCATCGGGGCCTAAGAAATGACTACTCAAAGCCCACCTCCAATAGGCCAGGGGCAGGCGACCAGCGCTGAGTAGGCATATCACACACATGGGGGGCCTTAGCCTATGATACATGTACACACACACCATTATCCATCTCCATGAAATAGTGAATAGACAATAATAACTAAAAACAAAAATACATGCATACATCTATCCCACGATCAGAGTACAACAAAAGTATTGAAAGAATAAAAAAGGAAAAAACACAAGCCTGCCAAAAAGTGTAGAGAGTCTAACCTGCTCAGGAGGGGATGTTGTCTAATGTAACCACCAAAACACACCTCATTCAAGCACCGATATGCACCTCGGTTTGTCTAGCTCGCTAAGCTTCACCTGAGACACGACATGTGTGGGAAAAGCCTGAGCAGGGGTGAGTATAAAAATTCTCAGTAAGCACCCAAAAAACCCAAAATAAATGGGAGTAATTGAAAGGCAACAGTCTTCTCGACCCAAGACAGAGGGAACCTAAGCAGGAGAGAACAAGAAATCAATCTCAACCACTCCTCGACTATACGTGACTAGAAAGCTTAATCTACATGATGTGTTGACCAAGATATGTGACAACACCGCAAGGACTCCTAGATCCACTTAGATATACTCATCCCAGGCTCCAAGTCTCAAGAGGTCCCGACCTCACCGCCAACCACGAAATTCTATTTGAGGCTCAAATGTAACACTTGTCCTGAGGATCTCACCCCATGAGCTCTGTCATCCTTGATGACACTCATCTGAGAGATAACACACATCAGGTACCACTCTACCATCCCAGATGGAAAATCTGAGAGATATCACTCCATTGGTAAGAGCTCTATCATTCCCAATGACACATCTGAGAGAACACGTTCCATTGAGTATCACAATGTCAATGGCACATCCCCTCCATCCCAGGTGGCACACACTCAAGAGAACATGCTCGTTGAGTCTCGTAATGAAGAATATCACGCTAAATCCCAAAAAACCTCGATACTTATATAGGAGATCTCACTCATCCCTGATTGGGGACTCTACTAACCCTACTGGAAACCTAGAAGATCTCATTATTCAGAAAGGGGATCACTCCCATCCCAGATGGAGGACACCACAAACCTAATCTGGAACTCCAGAGATCCTAACGTTCAGAAATGGGATCACTCCCAGGACCACTGGGGGACACCCCAAACCCTACATATTCTTAAAGCCATGATATAATGATAGGGGATCATACCCAAGACCACTGGGAGATACCACAAAGCCAAATCTAGATCCAACAACCTAGTAGGGGATTGTATTCTTGATGAAACTGCAAACCCCACTGAAACCAACTGCTAAGTAGGGTATCATATACCTAATGATTCCTCAAACCCTATTGGGATATCATGATAGATAGGGGATTGCCACCCTGCATGATAGTCACGACGATACCATGAACCCCATATAAGGAAGTAAGTATGATAAAGGATCCCACCCCAGCCTCCTAAAGGGATACAACTCTATCTGAGATCATCTTGTCGAGGGAATCACAATCTTGTACTAAGAATGTAATGTCACACCGTACCCTCACAGGTATAGACCAAGGGGACCCACTCAACCAATATTGTTTTATACGTCACTAAAAATTGACCCACAAACCTCACCTCACATCACATCTCACATGCCAAAACCATGGCCACCATCACGTCCAATGTGGAAAACTACTCAGGACAGGTTGCTCATGAGCCCATATCCGAGTCCTAAAGATGGTGATGTGTGAGGGAGAAGACTCCAAGGGGAGTACATGGCGTGTACCCAAAATATGTATTTTAAGTAAATAATAGAAGTTTTATGTGATATGAAACAACATATGTTACATTATTTATATGCAGATTAAGGAATCAAAATCTAAAGTCACTTCCATCTCACATCATGTTCTATGGAAGGAGACTTGTGTAAATTAGAAGGGTCAACTAGTTGATGAAAATGAAAAGGTAGTATGAAAAACATGTGTAAGTATGAAATAATAGTAATTCTTTATGATTTATAACAACATTACATAAAAATATCTATTTATGTTTAGATTTTTTTTACACAGTTTAGACATAATAATCGATAGTGACCGTACTGGAAGAAAAACTAATTTTAGTAGCTTTGAAGCGGTTAGAATAATATAGATGCATTAAAGGTGTAGTTTTTGGAGTGTCTCCTCATATATATTCTGTGAAATTCTAGCTTTCGGCCACTATAGCACCTTGGAGTTGGGGGGTTGTGACACTGTAGCGATGTAGACTTCCATCCATTGTTCATTGTAGCAGTCCTGGATTTCTGTGTGATTGGTGGCACAATACTCTATCTTCTTTTTTATGCCACTTGGAGGTAGAGTTTTTGTGTTAGAAACTCTGAGATCTCCTTGTAATTTTTCTCCCGTATTTCATTGTGAAGTTATTGTGCCTCTCTGTGGGCATAATAATTATTCTCGAACTTCATAAATCTTTGTGTCAGTGTTCTTGTTCTTCTTTTGTTTCCGACTTCTCTTCATCCGCAAACATGTTCCGTCACTGCGACTCTCTACTTTTCTGTAACAGGGTATGATGTATAATATCACAGGAGACATGCTACACAATAAAGAACTACCAAAAGATCACATGAGAGTGAGTATTGAGGTAACTCAAGAGTTGATCGCTGAGTTTCATGTTCCACATGATGATTTAGATATTACAACAATCAATGATGATATTGGAACTTTAATAGCATGGCTGTATAATCTTATAAAGATATGTGAGGCATGTCTTTAACAAAATTTTTCAAATGAATAACATGTAATAGTTGATGAAAAAAGATCTGAAGTGAGGTATGGTATTACAGATGGATAAAGAAATAGGGAAATGGAAGGTCAGATCAAGATAATCTAGTGAATCGACCAAGAAAACAAAGGACCATTTCGGAGTACCTTCTCCCTTCCATTTCCAATGCAACATATATTATCATTACAACCACATGAAAATACCACGTTCAAAGATATAAATATGTATTACATTCTACGTGAAGAATAAATATTTAGAACTTTCATTACAGATGTGGTTGGTCTCGAGATTATAAATGAGATTCTCATGTTTGAATGACTGAGAGTCTAAATTGTGAATACTTACATAAGGTATATTTTCATAATATGTCTATCCAAAAAATGATATAATATGATCATTAAAGTTAATAACTATTCATATTTTCTATAGATGTTTATATTACTACTATATAAAAAGAAAATAGTGTGAAGCACGATTTGGATTCATGAATCCTTATATCATTTATACACAATAATTTTTTGGAGAAGGAAGAAATTGATAAGAAAAAAGATGTGATAAACGATGCGTTTGAGAAAAAAATAATAGACGACAGACTCCTTTTGATGCCTACAATGCAGAGGCAAAACCTTATAATCTAATGACATAAAATATATTTTTATTTTTTCTTTACTTATTTCTTTTTTTGTTTTTAGGAAGAACCGGATACTGATCACAATCAATATAGATACCCCAAATATTTATTTTTTGGATCCAATACATGAATATCCAAAAAACCGACCACACATGATGTGTATTGTGAATTTGTAATGCATTGCAATCAACATTTTATAAATAAACTTCAAATTATATGTTTCAGTATGTGTTTTAACAAGAATTTTGTTATGATAGGGAAATCGCTAAATATTGGCTAAATAATAGTATGAATTCAGTGACTGAATATAAGAAGCATGTGGATTACTTCAAATGGAAACAGATTAAGGTATATATTGAAATATTTAACTATTAAAACATATTTTAAAACAATTTACTTATTTTGGTCAATAATTTTGTAGTTCTTGAAGTAAGATAATAGCAACGATTGTGAATATTATGCTTTCAAATTTATGAGAAAGATCTTAAACCATGAAATTTCCAACATCCCCGAACAGATAATTTTTTAAATTAATTTTTGAAAGTAATTACAATTTCATTAAAAAAATATTAATCATTTGTTTGTCTATATTTTCTCAATACTACCAAGATTTTTGAAAAACTTCGCACTCAAAAGAAGAAGTAAATTTGTTTAGAGATGAGTGGGTAGCATACATGGTGTTAGAATCTTTTCTAATATTAAATTTAGATGATTACCAGCTATGTTTGTGATCTCGTACAAGCTATAACCTTAAAATATATTTGGAGAGTGAAGAATTAGTATTATAATGATTATATATTATTTTTGATCTGTTTCTCAAGGAGAATTATAATGGAAGAAATCAAGTTATTTAGAAACAAATGAGTAGAATACATGGTGTCAGAATGCATACATATATCATGAAGAGGTGACTTACTATTACTTATTTAGTTAATTTTCTCATTATTTAATCTACTTTTTTTAGTTAAATTCCATGTCATTTTTATCTGTTACTTGTGTGAATGGCCCGAAGGACTTATTTTTTATTTTATTATGGATAATACCTCTTTTAAAGTTGAAGGAGAACCCTTAAATGACCCATAGGCCCAAGGCACAATGCCTGACATGACCCAAAGGCCAATACATGACCCGAAGGCCCAGAGGCATATTATTCCCATTACATAACTCGTAGGCCCCACCCACTAGAACTACCCCTCCCCAGCTTCTACATCATTGATCGCCTAGTTCACCACCTTGAATTTATGATCGGCTAGCATTTCCTCATACAATATTGCACGGTACCTGGTCCTGATGGAGGTTTCCATACCCTCTCATTCTTGCAATCCGGTTAGCTTTGCTTCTGGTGGATGCTACTCTTTTCTCTGATCTTCTTCTGGGGCCTACTCTGTGTGAACTGGGCTACTCTATGGTCTTTGTGGCCCGAAGACCCTAAATCCCAAAGGACTTTGATGACCCGAAGGCCCTGAGACCCATAGGCCCAAACTGGTGGCCCGAAGGCCCAAATCAGGTGAATAGTTTGGGTTGCTACAGTATCGAATAGTGTCTGATGTAGTACTGCTACAATACCTGCTACAGTACTGCTACAGTGCCCATAAATTTTCCTCCACCCAATTTTGAACCTAAGTCTCTTGGATGCCAAGCAGGAGCCCTTACAACTCAGGTACGAGCTCGTTGGTTGTTACTTATTTTGTTAAATTTATATATTAGTTCAAAACACATGCCACATGTTCCAAACCAAGAAAATGAGCTCATATTATTTTAAAACATTAGGAAAATGATTCATAATTAATTTTTCATGTGTAGGAATTAACCACACACCAATTGAACACACGATTTGGTGGTATGACTTGAAGTACATGTTTTCAATACAAAAATGTATAAATCGAGCAAAAAAAGCTAAAATTATTTTCAAATTTTAGGAAAACAATCCATCATTCATTTTTCATGTATAGAAATTGACCACACATCAATCTAATGCATGGTGTGATCAGTATTACTCAAATTGTGTGGTTTGAGTTTAAAATAGATATTTTAGTAAAAAAAACAAGTGACATACTCAAAACCAATCAAACGTATTTGGATTGTTTTGATAATTTAGGACAATTATCCCTCTATATTTTCTCATATGTAGGAATCAATCATATCTCAATCTGATATACAGTGTACCTGGTATGACTCAAATTGTGTGTTTTTTATTTAAAATTAACATTTTATTAATGTATTGTTTCATATTTATGTTTAATTTATTTCTTTATAGTATTACTAACATAATAATTGTTTTCTTATATAGCTAGATTCTTTTGCTCGAGTTGAGGTGGTTTGTTTGAAGTTTCTCATGCTCGTGAGAGATTTAACTTCAAGGTTGAAACTGAGATAATGACAACTAGGAAATGAGTCAAGAATGTATATAGACATCATGAAAAAGTGAATTCCTACTACTTATTTAGTTATTTTCTCAACAATTTATCTATTATTTTAAAGTTAATTTCCGTATCATTTTTATCTAATAATTATTTTTTTCATATATCTTTTTGGAAGTCATGTATTTCTTTCAACTGTCTACAACAATCCAAAAGAGAGAGAACAAGTTCCTTTTGAATGGGGCGTTTCAGGTAGCACGAGGTTTCCTCTTCCATCCAAATGGAACATGTTCTATTTTTTCTTGCTTATTTTATATAGTTGAAAGCAAAACACACATCTCATCCTCAATTATCTGCACCTAAATCTGATACATAGTTTGCTCGGTATGACTCGAGCTATATGTTTTCAGTTTATAATTTATATTTTAGTTAAAAACAAACATCACATACTCAAAACTGAGAAAACACATTTAGATTATTTTTATACTTTAGAAAAGTGATCCATAAGTCATTTGCGACGTATAGGAATCAACTGCACCCCAACATGGCATATGGTGTGAGCGGTATGGCTCTAAGTGTGTCTTTTTATTTTAAATTGAAATTAATTTTAGTAAAAAACACAAGTGACATACTAAAAACCAAGAAAACAAATTCAAATTATTTTTATACTTTGGAAAAATAATCCATAAATCATTTTTTATGTATAGGAATCAACCTCACCTCAATCTGATATACTGTGTGTTCGGTATGACTCAAAGTGTCCATTATGAGTTTGAAATTGACTTTTTAGTTCAAAACATGTGTTACTCACTGAAAACTGAGCAAACACAATCAGATTGTGTTGATAATTTAGAATAATTATTCATAAGTCAATTTTGACATGTATGAATCAGTCTCACATCAAACTGACACATGATGTGATTGATATGACTCCAAGTTCATGTCTCCTGTTTAAAATAGAATTTTAGTAAAAATTACAAGTGACATACTCAAAACTAATAAAACACATTCATATTATTTTTATACTTTAGGAAAATGATTCATAATTCATTTGTGATGGGTAGGAATCAACCACATCTCAATCTAATGCATGGTGTGACCGATATGACTTCAAGTGTGTCTTTTTATTTAAAATTAACATTATTTTTAGTAAAAGACAAGTAACATACTCAAAATTAAGCAAACGCGTTCACATTGTTTTGATAATTTAGTAAAATTATCCGTATGTCATTTTTTATGTGAATCAATTAGTTGCACTTTAATCCAATGCATGTTGTGCCCGGTATAACTCAAAGTGTGTTATCAGTTTAAAATTTACATTTTAGTTCAAAAAGTGTGTTACTCACTAAAAACCAAGAAAACACACTTGGATTGCCTTGAGAATTTAGGGAAATGATTCATAATTACATTATGATGTGTAGGAATTAGTCTTATGTAAAACCAACACATGATGTGACTGGTATGACTCAAAGTGCGTGTTTCCAGTTTAAAATTACATTTTAGTAAAAAATACAAGAGACATACTCAAAATTGAGAAAACACATTTGGATTGTTTTGATACTTTAAGAAAATTATCCATATGTAATTTTTGACATGTGGTAATCATCTTCACCTCAATCCAATGCATGGTGTTATCAGTATCACTCCAAGTGTGTCTTTTTATTTAAAATTGACATTAATTTTAGGAAAAAGGCAAGTGACACACTCAAAATCAAGAAAATACGTTCATATTGTTTTGATACTTTAATAAAATGATCCATGAGTCATTTTTTACAAGTATAAATCAGCCTCACCTCAATTTGATACACATTGTGCCTGATATAGATCAAAATGTCTATTATCAGTTTAAAATTAAAATTTTAGTTCAAAAAGTCTGTCACTCGTTGAAAACCAAGAAAATGCTCTCGGATTGTCTTAAAATTTTAAGAAAATGATTCATAAGTCATTTTTGATGTGTATAAATTAGTCTCATGTCAAACCGACACATGATGTGACTGGTATGACTCAAACTGTGTGTTTCCAGTTTAAAATGACATTTTAGTAAAAAAGACAAGTAATATACTCAAAACAAAGAAAACACATTCAAATTGTATTGATATTTTAGGAAAATGATTAATTAGTCATTTGTGATTAGTAGGAATCAGTCACGCCTCAATTAGATTCACATTGTGATTGATATGACTCTAAATGTGCCTTTTTATTTAAATTTGACATTAATTTTAGTAAAAAAGACAAGTGACATTCTCAAAAACCGAGTAAACGCATTTAATTTTTTTTGTTACTTTATAAAAAAGATTCATAAGTCATTTTTGACATATAAGAATCATCTACACATCAATTTGATACATGGTGTTCTCGGTATAACTTCAAGTGTCTTTTATCAGTTTAAAATTGACATTTTAGTTCAAAAAGTGTATCACTCACTGAAAACCAAGTAAACGGGTTTAGATTGTCATGATAATTTAGTAAAATGATTCATAATCCATTTTTGATGTTTATGTTTTACTCTCATATCAAACCGGCACACAATGTGATCGGTATGAATCAAAGTGTGTGTTTCAAGTTTAAAATGACATTTTAATGAAAAAGGAAAGTGACGTACTCAAAACTGAGAAAACACATTTATCTTGTTTTGATAATTTAGGACAGTTATCCATAAGTCCTTTTTAACATGTAGGAATTTTTTTTACCTCAATCTGACCCATTGTGTGACCGATGTGACTTCAAGCATGTCTTTTAATTTAAAATTGACATTAATTTTAGTAAAAAAACTCGTGACATACTCAAAAACTAGAAAACACATTCAAATTATTTTGATACTTTAGGAAAATGATTCATAATTCATTTGTGACTTGTATGAATCAACTGCGGGTCAATATGATACACAGTGTTCCCGATATAACACAAAATGTCTCTTATCAGTTTGAAATTGACATTTTAGTTCAAAAAGTGTACTGCTTACTGAAAACTAAGAAAACACACACGGATTGTCTTTATAATTTATGAAAACTATTCATAATTCATCTATGATATGTGGGAATCAGACTCACCTCAAACCGACACATGATGTGGTTGGTATGACTCAAAGTGTGTATTTCCAGTTTAAAATGGCATTTTAGTAAAAAACACAATGACAAAACTGACCCAACACATTTGAATTATTTTTGATACTTTAATAAAGTGATCCATAAGACATTTGTGATGTGTAGGAATCAGTTGTACCTCAATCTAATGCACAGTATGACCAATATGACTCCAAGTGTATCTTTTTATTTAAAATTGACATTAATTTTAGTAAAAAAGAAAAGTGACACACTCAAAACCGAGAAAACGTATTCATATTTTGTGATACTTTAGTAAAATGATCCATAAGTCATATTTGACGTTTAAAAATCATCCACACCTCAATATTATGCATGATGTGACTGGTATGACTCCAAGCATGTCTTTTTATTTAAAATTGACATTAATTTTAGTAAAAAAGACAAGTGACATACTCAAAATCGAGCAAACACATTCATATTGTTTTGATATTTTAGGAAAATGATCTATAAGTAATTTGTGACGTGTAGGAATCTGTTTCACCTCAACCTGATGCACAGTGTGATCGGTATGACTTCAAGTGTCTTTTTATTTAAAATTGACATTAATTTTTGAAAAAAAGATAGATGACATACTCAAAACTAATCAAACACATTTTAATTGTTTCGATACTTTAGGAAAATGATCCATAAGTCATTTGTGATGTGTAAGAATCATTTTCACCTCAATCCGACACATGGTGTGGCAGGTATGACTCCAAATGTGACTTTTTATTTAAAATTGACATTCATTTTAGAAAAAAAGAAAGTGACATACTCAAAACTGAGAAAACATGTTCAAATTGTTTTGATACTTTAGGAAAACAATCCATATGTCATTTTTGATGTGTAGGAATCGTTCGTACCTCAATCTGATACATGGTGTGCCTGATATGACTCAAAGTGTCTGTTATGAGTTTAAAATTGACATTTTCGTTCAAAAAGCATGTCTCTCACTAGAAACTAAGAAAACACGCTCAAATTTTCTTGATAATTTAGGACAATTATTGTGATGTGTAAGAATTATTCGCACATCAAACTAACACATGATGTGACCGATATGATTCAAAGTGCGTGTTTCTAGTTTAAAATGACATTTTAGTAAAAAAAAACACAAGTGATATACTCATCATTTTATCTGATATTACTTAATTAATTTCCTTATAATTTTTATCTTATACCTATTTAGTTAATTTTCACAGAGATAATGCTTGAAGAAAAACATGAAACGGTGTGACGTGCAAGAATCAACCACAACTCAATCTGATACATGGTGTTCCTAGTATGACTCAAAATTTATGTTTTTAGTTGAAAATTGACAATTTTTGTTTAAGTTATTTCTTTATAGTTTTACTTACATATGAATTTATTTCTTATCAAGATGAATTCTTTTGCATGAGCTGAGTTGGTTTGTTCAGCAATAGCATGACCAGGGGTCATGGGAGAAAGACAAAGGATCAATGATGTTTTTGAATGTCTGTGATAATTTGTACTTACTCATGTAGTTATACAAACCAATGTTTGGAATGTCTATAATATAGTGTTTTTTTCTTTTATTTGTGTTGTAAATTTTATTTCATTTAAATTTTGTATTTACAACCTGTATTTTTCATTTTTTTCTATTGTTTTTACTACTATAGTGTGCTGTAAATTTACCAGCACACTGCAGTATGCCCCTTGATCAACATTTTTTAGCCTTGATGAAGAGTCCCTTTATCAACACATTTTTTAGTGTTGATAAAGTGTGATTTTATCAGCACTTTTCTATCATTGATAAAAGCCTGGGCCTTTTAATCGCGCTCCGGTAGTCATCGCTTTTTTATGATGACAATAACCAATTTTAGAGCTGTTAAAGGCCTATTTTTTAGTAGTGTCATTTGATTACATACTTTGACACAAGATGAAAATCATGAAATTTATTTTGTGGTGAGGTATCTTTTGTTGGGTACATCATTGGTGGTAAGATATTGATTGAATGAAAAAGATAAAATTTGTCGCTTATGAAAGGAATTGATATCTCAAACTCAGTTAATCAGGATGGTAGAACCTTCGCTAAATCCATGGTCATGGTAGAATAATTTAAGTTCATCCAGTAAGATCAATGAATACTAAATTAAGAAAAGATGATGACATAAATTATGCATACTTATTTATGAGATATCACGAGACAAAGAAATTATATTACACAACGTGTGTTTGTAGGAAATGTTTTTGTTGTTATGACTATACCTTATCTATTTAGGGGTCTTGATTAGTTTCTAGACTCTGCTCATGGTCTGTGAGAATTACTCACCGCTATCAAGATAAGGTCCTAGAGGGTCACACACTTAGCGTATTCAAAAGTCCGACATATTATTATAAATTGGAGTTTAGAACATGGTGGGCCCCACCGTGGGGTTTGGGCGATGTCCTAATTTGAACGATCATTATGAAATAAACAAATTAATATTATTTGAGTTTAAAATAATTAATATTGGATTTATTTATTAATACCATTTCACATGTGATATTGAATACATGAGAAAATATTGAACAAATGAATATTATTTTAATATTTAAAGATAATTTAATATTTCTAGAAATATTAGGTTGAGTTAATGACTCACTTTTATCACGTAATATATTTATTATATTAGCCCCATCATTGGTGTTGGGGTGGTAAGGGCTTGGGGGTGAGGGGCAGGTCACGGGGTCAAGTCCTCAGGCCTATGTGTTTACTTCAATTTAATTCCTTATGTTTCGTTTCACGGTGGCAGATGTAATCAACCTTATATATATTTATTATATTACTAGTAAGAGAAAGATTTAAATGATGTTTATGACATAGTTAATAGGACATAAGTGGCTGTTTATGGATTATTTATTTGATAATATATATTTGGGGGCCATAAAGTCATTTCTGGGTGTTTTAACTTCACTATCTAAGCAAGAGAAAGCTCTAATTCTAGGTACTATTCATCCACTAGAATTTGAGATTTTTTCTCTAATCTCTCTCACATCCTATATAGAGAAATCCCATATTCCATGAACTAATCCAAGTTTACCTTTGTGAAATGAAAGAACAACACATCGACAATTGTCGGGACGTCAAAGGCATTGTCAATTCTTCATGCTAGCACCTGGATATCGATTATCAGCGTACCCACATACTTTTGAAGTGCATGTAGATGATCGATAGGGTTTCAATGTCAGTTCATTTAAGAAATATTCATCAGTTTTGAGTAGTATTGACCAGCATCTTCAAATCAGATAAGGTATTTGTTCGATTTAATTTTGTGATTAAATCATTTCACTTGGGGTCCTTGGGTTTCTTACTGGGAAACGCATCTCCAGTGACGAAGTTGTCACATCGAATTGACCATAATTTTTTTTTCAAACCTTGATCTTTCCACTTCCGTTGTGCACTTCAACACCATCAATTTATTGTGAAAAATTTTTATGTGCGGATTCTTTTTACTTAACAATGTTTTTATTTATCAATCCATCTCTCCTCTAGAGTATAAGCACATTAGATAAACAACATAATATAAATTGAATTTGTATCAATTTTACCAATTTTGTAAATTGATAATTAGTTAGTTACTTTCTTAAATTCACATAGTTCAATTTATATTTTTTTGGTTATTAATAAATTCATAGACGTTATTTTATGTAATTTTATGTATTTTATATTTTTGTAGTATTATATAAATTGTAGTAGTATAAATTTTATTAATTTTATCACAAATATAATAATTTATACTTAGTTAATTATTTTTACTTAAATATTTTTATTTATAAATTTTTTGGTTAATAATAATTTCCCATGCATTATTTAAACATGAAATATTATATAAACTGAACTTGTGTTAATTTTTTCAATTTTTAACTAGTTGTTTGAATTTAAATAGTTAAAGTTTTTAATCTATATGCATTATATATTTCCATTATTGTGTTTTCCATAAAAAAAATTAATGTTTTGGTTTAAAGTATTAATTTGTAATATTATATAAATTATAATTTTATCTCTTTTATTAATTTTATAAATTGAGTCTTCATTCATTAATTTTAAAGATGGAAAAAATACTAGTATATCATTGGTTTATTGATTTACTCACATTAGTTAGATTAGATTAATCGAAATTAAATTTTTTTCATATTTCATATGATTCATTTTTTACCGTGTGAATTAGAGTTTTCATGAGATAAATGGAAGAGTTATTGATATATGAAATTACATATGTCTTCATAGAGAACGGCACAACATAAATAAACTTCATCGGGACTGGAACTTAGTCAAGTTGTGACTACCCATACCGTTGACCCATGAGGTGAGTGGTAAATGGAATGCTCGTTAATATAACTTGATGGAATAAAATGAGATGGAATTGAATTTTATGTTTTATTGTTTGGAAGTTTTATAATGGAATTAAATTGTCAAATCCGATGGCTGTTTCAAAAACTATATAAAAGAAATGTAATTAATAAACTTTTAATCCATTTTATTAAAAACTATCACTATAATTTTTATATGATTTATTTATTTTTTATTTAGAATTATAATTAGTTATAATTAGTCCATTTAAAAGTTCATGTCGAATCCTCAGTTTATTCGAGGAAAGGAAAGAGGCTACAGTACAAAGAAAAACAGAAAACAAAAAATGCAGGGATGTACTCGGTGAAACGCGAACTCAAGACCTCATCAAATCCCACAGAAATAGGTACTACTGAGATGTACCCTTGGGGAAATTATATAGAGGATAACTACTATGAACTTTTAGTATGACAACTACTCTTAGTACATTATGACATACTATGTCATGTAGAAGAACAATTGTGATGTGATAAGTAGTTTATTAATATCCAAAACAGTGAATACATGTTATCATAAAGTACAAAGAAATTGGTTTCGGGGCACTAAATCAAACACCGAACTCACTTCCAACCACATGATTCTATTCGAGCCTCAAAGGTAACACTCATTTGGGGGATCTCACCCCACGAGCCCTACCATCCTTGATGACACTCATCTAAGAGATAACACACATCGGGTATCACTCTACCATCCTTGATGGCACGTCCGGGAGATATCACTTCATCGGAAACAACTCTATCATCCCTAAAGACACATCTGAGAGAACACGCTCCATCAGATATTGTAAAGTTGGTGACATATCCCGGCTATCTTAGGTGGCACACACCCGAGAGAACATGCTCATTGGGTCTCGCCATGTTGGGTACAAACCCAAGTCCCACATAGGATTCCATCAAGGCTAGTGGCTCACATATAAAGCTTGGATGGAAAATTCCTCCTATCAAATATGATTTTTAGGATAAAACCCCTAAATAGAATATGTGTTGGACCTGAAAGGCCTAGGGCTATAGAAAATTGATCTGAACAAGTGGTGTTAGAGCAATAGTGCAACATATGTGTGATTTAGGGTGGAGTATTCCCCAAATCAGTTTTACAATGATAGAAATTGCTAATTTTAAGAATGTTAATCCATGATACCTTATGTCAAAAGGCTTTTTAATAGCGGTGGTCAGGCAGCAAGTCCCGATGATGAAAACAACAATACAAGATGGTTGGATCTCATACATTATCACTGAAGGGGAGTCCCAATTGTGTGATATTTGGTTTGAGGGGAGGATGTTTGTGTACAAACCCAAGTCCCACATCATATTTCATCAAGAATGGTGGCTCACGTATAAGCTTGGATGTAAAATTCACCATATCACCCGTGGTTTTTTAGGATGGATCCCCAAAAGGGTCTTTGTGTTGGGCCTAAAAGGCCTAGGGCTATATGAAATCGATCCCAACACTCCATGAAGAATGTCATAATGGAGCCCAAAAGACCTTGATACCCATATAGGGGATCTCACCCATCCCTGATGGTGGGATATACTAACCCTGTTGGAAGCCCAAGAAATATCATTACTTGGAAAGGGGATCACACCCATCTCGGATGAGGGACACCATGAACCCAATCTGGAACTCTAGAGATCATAATGCCCGGATAGAGGATCACACCCAGAACAGTTGAGGGACACCAAAAACCTTACCGAGTCTCAAAGAAACTATATAAAGATAGAGGATCATACTCAAGACCAATGGGAGATATCGCAAACCCAAATCTGGATCCTACTGCCAAGTGGGGGATCGTACTCTTGATGATACCGTGAATCCATCTAGAACTAACTACTAAGTAGGGGAGCATATACCCATCAATTCCACAAACCCTACTGAGTTATCCAGCTAGATAGGAGATTATCACCGTACATGATGGTCACAATGATACCACAAACCCCATCTAGGGAAGTCGATATGATAGAATATCCCTCCCGAGCCTCTCGGAGGGATACAAAAACTTTATCTGAGCTTATCTTGTTGAGGCGATCACAATTCGGTGTTGAGGATGTAATGCCACACTGTACCCTCACAGAGATAGATCAAGGGTACCCACTTAACTAATACTAATCTATATGACGCTAACAAGCGACCCACTAACTCCACCTCATGTTGCATCTTGTACATCAAAAACATGGCCACCATCACATCCAATGTGGAAAACTACTCAGGATAGAATGCTCGTGGGCCCCTATTCAAGTCATGAAGATGGTGATGTGTATGGGAGAAGTCTCCAAGGGGAGTACATGATGTGTACCCACAGTACATGAAGTGTCTCTCGAAACCATCCCCGGATCGTGTCCCCTCATGATACTCGGTGTGTATTTGGGTATACACACAACATATACCACATGCCACATGATGTGTACCCTGTCTGATCTCTTGGGTGTGTCCTCTCCCATAAACAATTGGTTGGCCATGTTGCACCACAGGGTGTGTACCATCTGTACACAGTGTGTCTTAGCTATCCAGCCAGTTGGTCATGTCCTCATCATCTGCCCATGTTCGGCACCCCGTGCTTGTGTAGTATGGTTGTGAACTATCACATGACCATATCCCTTGACACAGCATCCATGACCATGTCCCTCATCACATGACTTGGGCTCACTACACAGCGTGTACCCCAGTACATGGTGTGTAGTCCCCAAAATTCATCTTCCCCAAGTAGGAAGAACACACGACGTGTGCTCCCACACTACACATTGTGTGATTGGGAATTTCGAACAGGAATTCCCTACGAGCTGCCCAAAGCACCACAGTTTCCACCAAAACCCACATATCTACCACCAGGAGACCACTAGCAGTCGTAATAGGGATCTAAATCCTTAAAACAATGCATCAAAAGGGATCGAGATGTAAAACATTTAAATCTTCCTATCCTATGGAAAATGATGAAGCTTCGGGTGCAGATTCATTCTCTGAATCCACTGCACCACGATCCGGGATTGATCACCATCAAGATTGAAGATCGAAAGTGCCACCTCTTCTTGATTCTGCCTTGGTTCACCGTCACACAAGGGGGGGTCCTCCCTTCTACCGCGTGTGATAAATGGGGGGTGGGTAATTTTATTAATTAATAAACCTCCTTTTATCATCCTACCAACACACCATCAACCAAGTACTCAACACTGATAAATTTTATGTCATGCTTAGGGTAAACACCATGTTATGAACTCAATTGTGGTCTCAGTTTTCTAATCTCAGACTCAAATCAAGAGTTAATCCACTTTACTGACAAACTGTGCGTGAGTGATAAAATATATTTAATATTTTTATTATCACCGCATTGAGCCTCTTTGGGACCTTAAATCTCACACCGACTCAGCGTCTGGCTTCGAAAAAATTTCTAAAAATATTCCAAAGTCTTACATGGGAAAACCCAAGTCAATATATTCTTCCCACCTTAAGGATTTTCACCATAGAAAACAAAAAACCTACACACAAGAGGGAAAACTGAGGTCTCAACTAGACCTCCTATGCTAGTGAGTTCATGAGAGGGTTTCCATGCTATTTAAAAAAATGAACTTAGGAGAACCACAAAATCCAAACCATGCCCAAAGTCCAGATCAAAACAGGTCGACACCGTGCAACGAAGCGTGCATGTGTCCCCTAAGCTGTGAAAGGTGGAAAACTCCAAGAACCCAGTCCAATTGTAATCAAAGAGTCTACCGGTACATCACCTCACTATCCCGAAACAGATGAAGACGTAACTCGACAATTCAAATCCACTCATGGATGGACTTCACCCTCAACAACCATCACTAGCACCAACTATAGGCCCACAAAGTTGTCTCACACTGGCTCTAACCATTACAGTGGTGACCTGTAGGGCCTCCTGAATGTGGCCTCAACTTGTGCTACACCGATGGTGGAGCGACAACAACACCATTCTAGCATGGAAACTTTAATCATGTTCTCCAAAACCCAAAATAGTTTTCTCTTTGTGGATCAACCACCCCTCTCTTGGGCGTGCTACTAATGGAAAACAACCTCCTCAGCACCTCATATGTGGTGTGACTGGTGTCATCATCAATCATTAGAAGGTTGACATACTCCCCACCTTCAGATTCCCATAAATAACATGTCATGTAGATATCCAGTCACACGAGACCTCATGAAAATAATCTTCTAGTTGTGCCTTCCTGCCTCACTACAAAAGCAGAGGGGTAACCACCACCAACTAAAGACATGTCATGATATCGTAAAGTTTCTCATGTGAAACTCTGATGCTGAGAATATGAGGGTACCGATGAACAACACATTGTTTCCCAAGTAACACATTGGGTCTTACCAGGACCTCCATTTGCAAGCCTCCAATTGCACTATATCTCATGAAGCTCCACGAGAGTAAAACGATATGCTGACACAAATATCGGGGTAGTCCCTGGGATCTAGTATGTATAAAACTACTCTCGGTAGGGAGGCAGACCCGACACATCCTCAACTCCACCACTATAGTAGAAAACCAAAATCTCATAGTACCACTGCTCCAAGAGTCGTAATAGCCTCCTAATAAAAGTTAGTTGTATCTTCCCACACATGATCTCATCCTTCTTGTCCTGAGATCACTTATGAAAGGAGGATAACTCCTTCCCACAAATCTAAAAACACTGCCACACCTACCGGTGGAAACCATATGAGCATGGATGGTAGGGGTCCAATCCATACTGAGGAACATTATCGAAGGGTCTCCCTACCACTACGGAAAGATTCGATGTGAGGCACTCTCATCCCAGAATTAGGTCACACTATCGATAGAAGTGTGTAGTCACTAGCCCTCTTTGTAGGAACCTCCAGCATAAGGGACAATCATAAAGGATCCACTAGTATCGTCAGGTCCTTCTCTAACACCCTAATATGAAACCCCTCCCCAAACACACAAGTTAAAAGAACTCATCTTCCACACCTCGACACTATTCGATTTGGGTGACACTAACTTTACCACACATTTTTTATCACATCACTAGAATGAATCTCAATGGGGGAAGCATATTTCTTCCTCATGAGTCCAAAGATATGTCAACAAATACCATCACATGGCTCTATTGATGACCTGCATCACCCTGGATAAACCTCGAGCAAGAAGTGTCAATAATATAGTGCCTCAAAATAGTGTCTAACAATACTACTATAAAAATAGAAAGGACATATAGAGTACCTCTAATCATCATCGGAGCCTCCGGGTCATAGGCCTCAGTGGAAAATAGTTTTCCCCACCCCCGTCCTCTAGCTCTTTGAGTTCGGTGTAGACTACCTATGGGTGGTGGTGGTGGAAACATATCGAAACGTTTGACACCACCTCTTGCTCTCCCTGATCCTCTGCCACGTCTTACATCATGTAGAACTCCATGATCTAGTCATTGTCTCTGCCAGGATGGTCCATTGACCTTCTCCCTCTCAGTAGCACAAGTCATAAAATCTCACACGAGATGTCCCCATCCATCACAAGGGAAACACCGCCTCTCCCATGCCTGACTAGATCTGACCTGGGAGCCTTGAGCCATAGTCCCTCCATCCTAGGCTCATCTCTTGAAGTATATCACATGGTCAGATTCCTGAGCATGCCATTAGTTACCAGTTTCCTATTGTGTAAATGTCGAGAGTCACACGAAAAAGGTTTGAAGATGAAGAAAAGATGAAAAAAAAAGAAGAACACAGACACAACAATTTATGTGGTTCGGAAGAAATCCCTACATCCACAGAGAGGTAGAATCACTTTAGTATGAAATCTGGGAGCACAATTATAAGTATATCTCAGAGTTTCTCACACACACACATAGAAACCCTTGATTGAAATTATCTAATAAAGAGGATGAATTATTATTCCCCCAATCGCATAGAAAGTCTTATGTACTACAGTGAAAGGTGGAGGAAGTCCTCACTACTATAGTGTTGCTGCTACCCAAGACCATGTTTCTATAGTGGATGGTGGCTGGAATTCTGTGGAGCTATAGTACGGTTGTCTCCAAAATTTTCACTACTACAGTGCCCTGTCAGTGTTATCAGTCAGCCCTGCTATAGTAGCTATGCCAAAGCCCTCACTACTATAGTGACCTACCAATGTCATGTGGTAAACTCTTCAATAGTCGGTCAGAGTTTCTATAGTTCCCAAATAATGGTACTGGGATCCTTCGGCCCCCTATCCCCCAGGGAAAGGGAGCGTTTCCTCCTACGACCCCCAACTAGCTCAACCCGTGGAGTTGCGCCCTAGTGTTCGGTATGGGCCACAAAAATTTGGTCCAACATCATCTATAATGGATTGGGTTACACCAATATAATAATCTCCCACTTTGAGCCTAATCCACTACACTTACCTACTTTGATTCCACTAACTTAGACAACTTACTTAATCTGAGCTCCTCCTCTTCTTCACTCATCAGTGCATGCTTCTCATTCACAACTTCAATTTCAAGCTGACAGTTTATGAAATACCAGTTGTTTTACCTTTGTGCTCCCATAGTTTTCTCCCATATTCTGCCTCTTATCCTCCATTCCTCAATGGAGACCAACAAAGGAACCATAGTGCCTCAACTTCCGTATTACCATCAGCTTCATCAAAATATCTTATGGATTGTTTGTTCCATAGATCTTTTGAAATTTCAATAACCCCTCTTGTATCAAGCTTATGATAAAAAGGTACTTCAACTGAATGTGCTTCATCTAGGCATAAAACACAGGGTTCTTTTCAAGATGTATAACACTCTAACTGTTACTGTTCAATACATTCTCCTCTCCCTTTCTACCCAACTTATCCAAGAAGTAATTCATCCAAACCATCTCCTTTCCATCTTCTATTACAACAATGTATTTTGCCTCTGCAGTGGATAAATCCACCACCTTCTACAATTTTGATATCCATCTTACTGTAGTTCCTTCACAGGTAAATAAATATCCAATTATACTCCTCCTACTATCAATGTCATCTTCATGGTCGGCATCCACATATCCCTTGCAATGACTTTTCTTTTCCAAATCACAGAGATACCTCATTGCTTCCCTTAAAATACCTCAATATTCACTTCATAGCTTCCCAATCTTGCTTTCCAGGGTTAGCCATGTACCTAATCACAAGTCCCACTACATGAGTAATGTCAGGTCGAGTACAAACCATGACATACATCAACCTTCTAACAGGTGATGTGTAATGACCCAAACCTTTATCAATGGAATTTCACCCTTATAATAATTTTATATAGCATAAATCACATAAATTCACATATAGAACACAATAAAAACTTTATAAATGAAGATTGAATTAAATTAAAGGTATTTCCAAAAATTAAGGAACATATATCGATGGAATAATAACATGACCTTTGGAATAATAACATGAACCTTATGAACAGTAAAATATCCAATAGAATAATAACTTAACCTTTGAAAGTAAAAATTAAATTTAGGTATCTTATGAATGAAAATATGATATATTTATTTCAAGATATAAGTAAATAAATCTTTTAAAAATGATAAATTAAGTGTTGATATTTTTGTAAGTCATAAATATTTAATTATAATTTTATAATTAATTTAATAATTTAAAAGAGAATATATTTTCATAAAATGTATTCATAAATTAATATTTTGTTGTCTTATAATTATAAGATAATTTTATGATACCTTAATTATTTTTTCAATGTATTAGAAAATCAGTTTTAATTTTAAAATCTGTATTTTTTCAGTAAATGGTGATTTTAATTAAAAATTAAATTTCTCATATTTATAAAATTATTTTCAGAAAATGGAGTTTAGTTTTTAATTCTACATTTCTACAAATGGTTAGGGTGAATTTTTTGGATTTTTCTGAAATACTTGAATTTTTAATGAATAGTAAAATATGGTAATTTACGGTATATATACATTATCAGTTAAATACACTATTACTTGAGTCATGAATGATGTAAGTACCATAATATAGAATTATCCTTCTCTATTTACTGTATTTATTCATGGAATCATCACTATTTTCTGTCTTGTGGAAAAATAATAAACTAATGAATAAAATAATGTGAAAACATCCCTCCCCTCCACTATAAATACCACCCTCACCACCTATTTTCCTAACACCTCTCAAGATTTTATTCTTTTCCAAATTATACTAAATTATCTTCCCAATCCCCTTCCCCATGTCTAGGATTCTTTGGTCTCACCAAAACACCAAAACCTTTGCCCTATGGAGGTTCTCAAGGAAGAGAGATTTAAGAGGTAAAATCCTCTTCCTTTTTCTTTTAATTTATTTTCCTTTCCTTATTCTCTAGTAACCTCCTCTATAAAAATGTTCATGATAACCCCAATATATTTTATATACTGGAATTATATTATGTTAATGGAATATCCATCATCAAAAAATTTTCTCTCTCTCTTTTATGAAATTATCACCATGATGTGTCAATTTACCAACATCATGGACGATGCATTTTAATTTTCCGTTAACACCTTCAATTATATTCATAAAACCACTATAATGGCTGGTACATACATTAAAATATATTTTATAACCCTTTTATGATTTGGAACTAAAATATTTACATAATACGAAATGATAAAACAAATCAAGTTTATTGTTATTGAGAACCGCCAAAATTAACCCAAATGATTGTCATTAACTATTTATCTAATGATTCATCATCATGTCATTTAATAAAATGGTATATATAACCATATAAAACTATTAATTTTCATTAATAACATATATTTTCAATTTTTATAAATTATACCCATTCTACATAAACTTACATACTCATATTCCAGTTACTTGATCATGAAAACCAAGAAAACGAACACTCCTGAACAATGAAATTAAACTATATAACTCATTGAAAAGCCCATAAATGAACTTAATAAAACTATAATTAATAAAATTAATGTATAAAAGGTTTTATATTTGTTAACTATTTAATTTAATTTGATTATCCAGAAAATTAAAGATAAGAGAGCATTCAGACATAAGGTAAAAATAATTCTCGAACCCAACTATCTTCCTTTGGGTTTTCTCTAATTCACTCAATTTTCAGTATGGATGTTCCATTAATTTTCCTTAAATTTCATTTCTTTATTCTTACCTTTTCTTTTATGTATATACATGATTCTAATATTATTTTATGATAAATGAAAAAAATTCCAAAAGAACTCTCCCTTCTAAAAACACATGTTTTACTTCCCTTGATATTGATTCTTATTCACTCAAGATTAATGATTCTTATACCAAGAATGTTATTAAATTTTTATACTGGGAACCCTAATGTTTATCCATGAATGTATGATTTATGAAACCCATTTCATTTCCATGAGTAATTTTATGTCCAATATTGGTATACGTTCTATGTGGCATGCATGATAATGTAAATGTTATGATGTGATGAGAACATCCAGAATTATATAGTGCATGCGAAGGATATGATGTGACATGTGCACTTGAAATTATATATCACTCAACTGCATTGAGTAATGTGATGTATCTCATGATATAAGGTGATTTATGCATGGTAGTCGACCACTAATACATGATATTTCATTTTTATGCATTTCAATATTCCAAGCCTTTTTCTAATGTTTCCTATCATGATTATGATCCTATGCTAATTTTATGATGACAATGATTATTCTAACTCCATGTTATAATGATTCATGTTCCTATATATCCTATTACTAAGCTTTTATCTCACCCCGTTCTTTGTTTTATATAATCAGGTGATTACTTGTACTAAGGATAACACGCGGGCTAATAAGAAGCTAGAGAAGAAGGAATTAAATAAATGTTTATGTTTTATTCTGTAAATGTTATGTATGGTCCTGATTTTCACAAGACACTAAACCTTTGGATACTAATTGTGTAATGATTTTATTCTGTTTTTATGTAAAATTATGTAATAATATATGTATTAAAAGTAGGTTTTCTATAATTGGTATCAGAGAAAAATTTAGTTAATATTGGGAATTAGGATTTGAGAACCTTAGTTTCAAACCTTAGTATGAGACTAAGAAAATGTAATAACCCAAGAAGAATTATTTTAGAGAATGTTTAGACATAGGTATCCCACAATATATATATTTATACTTAATTCTATGAAGGAATACATTATTTATCTATGACTTGTTGAATTCTATTTTGTTCTAACCTTTTCTATTTTAGAAAATGGTGGGAACTAGGAGAAACCAGACCAACAACCCATGTGAGGGACAATGCAACAATTTCCCAAATGACATTCCCAATGCCTTGGGAGGTGGAGTTCAAAATTTCATGGAAATTCTTACACATCTATCTTAGCTTATGAACAATAAACTGAATAATGTGGAACATCCTCCTTTACCTTAGAGGGAGAAACTGGCTATTGAGTGTTTTATACGGCAATGACCATCGACATTTAGTGGATATTTTGATCCACTAGTCACAGAATAGTCGGTTAACTTAATAGAGAATATATTTTATACGCTTCAATGTTCTGAGACGAAGAAGGTGACTCTATATATTTACCGTGTAGATGGAGAGTTCGATCAATGGTGGGATTTGATTAAGAACACCAATCCAAAGGAAGAAATTGAATAGATGGAGTGGGAGGATTTTAAGAAAATGTTTCTTAACAAGTATTTACCTAGAACTCTTCATACAAATATAGAGATAGAGTTCATAGTACTAAAGAAAAAGGAAGGTAAATATTTCATGGCCTATGAATAAAATTTAACAAGGCTTTTAAGGTATGCTTTGAGTTTTGTTATCAACAATGATAGAAAAATTGATAGATTCTTTAGTGGATTAAAAACACACCTTAAAGGCTCTAGAAATTCAAGACTTTGAGAGTTATGAAGAAGTTGTTTGATGTTATCTAAAAGTTGATATGGATTTTGGAGAATAGTCTCATGGCTCTAGTGATAAGAAATGAAAGATGGAGTTTCAAACTAGAGGATTTAATGAAAAAGGTGGAAATAAATATCAACCACCAAAATTTCAAAAATGTGGGAAGAAGAATCATGAGAACTTTCTCAAATGGATGGATAAATTCTATAAGTGTGGGAGATAAGGCCACCAAGATCGTGAATTTATAACATACATAAAGAATCTGGATGATACAATGGAGTAAAGGAGAGCACCACCCATGGTCCAATGTTACAACTACATGGAGCAAGGGAAGTACCCAAGCTAGTGCACTAAACCTCGAGTCCTTAAGGGTAATCAATTTCATCATCCACCAAATACAAAGAAACAAGTGAATTATTATGCCATCACTATTACTAAAGTGGATCAAGAAAATGAATTCATAAAAGGTACACTTCCCATTCACTCAAGAATGGAAAAAGTATTATTTTATTCTGGTTCTACACATTCCTTTATATCTTGAATGTTTTCTAAAACTATTGAATCAAAGCCCAAAAACCTTGAAGTATAGATATCTGTAAAAACACAAAGTGGTGAAATCAATACAACCCAAGTGTTGGACTCTTCTCATATTGGTGTATGTGGGAAGATTCTTACCTTGGTGAAATTTGATACTATAATGAGAATGGATTGGCTCTCATTATATAGATCACATATAAATTGTTGGGAAAAGTAAATATCTATTAATATTCCAAACCATACCATGCTCCTCTACAAATGAAAAAAATACCATGAATATCCTTTGGAAAATCCTTCAACGGTGTTGGCGTTGATTCCATTTGAAAAAGCATACCTTGCTTAAATGGTTGTGTCAAAGGAAGGTATCAACCTAGGGGAAATTACCATTGTGAGGAAATACATTGATGTATTTCCTAAAGAGTTACCCATAATTCCCCCATATCATGAGGTAGAGTTATCAATAGAACTCATACCTGGAGCTACTCTTATCTCAAAATGTCCCTATAGGATGGACCCTATCGAACTGGAGGAGTTAAAGAACCAGCTTCAAGAGAACTTATACAAAGGGTCCATACACCCTATATATCACCTTGGGGTGTGCCAATACTCTTTGTAAAGAAAAAGGATGGATCAATATCATTGTGTATTGATTATCAATAACTTAACAAGATCACCATAAAGAACATGTATCATCTTCAAAGGATTTATGACTTTTTCGATCAGTTGAGAGGATCTCAGTACTTCTCAAAGGTGGATCTTTATTCTGGATATAATTAGCTAAAGGTGAAGAAGGAACATATTCATAATATTGCCTTCCATACATGGTATGGGAACTATGAGTTTATGGTGATTCCCTTCAGACTTACTAATTCCCCTGCAATATTTATGGATTTGATGAATACAGTCTTTAGACATTACCTTAAAAAATTGTGGTAGTGTTTATCGATGATATTATCATCTACTCCAAGATCAATGAAGAACATAAAGAACATATAAAGATTGTGTTGGTGACATTGAGGAAGGAGTAGTTGTACACCAAGTTTAGTAAGTGTGACTTTTGGATATAGCAAGTCACATTCTTGGAACATGTGATCACAAGTGAGGGAATTTCTATGGACCCTTAAAAAATAAAGGAAATTGAGGAATGACCCAAACCCTCTATTGTCACAAAAATATGTAGTTTTCTTGGATTATTAGGGTACTATCGAAGTTTTGTGAGAAATTTATCATCATTATCTATCTCTCTAACTAAGTTAACAAGGAAAGGGGTAAAGTATGTTTTTATGGAAGAATGAGAGGAAAGCTTCAAGGAGATAAAGAGAAGGTTGATCACTGCACCTGTCCTCGCATTACCAAAAATTAGAGAATGTTTTCTGATATATAGTGATTCTTTAAAGAAAGTATTGGGTTGTGTGCTCATTCAAAATGATAAATTGATATCCTACACCTCATGACAGTGGAAGATCCATGAGTAGAACTACCCGATGTGTGATCTGGAGCTACTAGCTATGATTTTTTTCTTAAAAATTTGGCGACACTACCTCTATGGTGAGAAGTGTGACATATTTACCAATATAAATATCCTAAAGTATACATTCACACAAAATGATCTCAACATCAATCAAAGGAGATGGTTAGAGCTAATCAATGACTACAATTACTCTATTCACTATCATCTTAGGAAGAAAAACAAGGTAGTTAATGCTCTTAGTAGAAAAGATTTTGTTACTCTCTACATGATTTGAATTGAGAAAGACCCCATCTTCTTGAATATTCAAAGGAAGAATTTGGAAATCATAACGGTAGGGAATACATCCTACCTTTCCCAAATGATTACCCAACCATCTATCCAAGAGAAAATCAAGGAGGCATAAAGGGATGATCTGGAGCTTCAAAAGAAGGTGAATGCAATAAAGGGAATCTGAAAGAGTTTTTGGATGGAAATATGTATGAATATGACACAATTACAAGAGGGGAGGGGGTGAATTGTATGTTTAAAAACATTCATTTTTAATCTTAAGGAATTCTTTGTTTAACAAAGTTATCCAAATCGGATTCACTAAACCCTCTTTTTGTAAGTTTAATTAAAAATACCTTGGGTCCAATAAAAATGATTGTCATAATGAAATTAATACATAGGTTTACATAAAATATATTCTTCCTTAAATCGTATATAATATTAAATCAGAGTTTATACAATAGAGAATGTATATAAAGTAACACTTTCTATTTGCAACAAATTGTAGAGGAATTAAGAAACCTGTAAAGAAACAAGTAGAACAATTGAATTGAAATCCTTTAACCCAAATAGAAGGGTATCAAATGAATTTGGATAAAAGTAAATTGATTTATACTTCCAAGAAAATCTATCTTATCCATACCAGGGTAAGCACTCAATCAGAAAAAGATCGAATTCAGCTTCTGTCTTGTTATCCCTGCAAGCCCTTGATTAAGCAGGTAATTGGCACCTCTATCTTCCTTCATCTGAAATCCCTCGATTAAAGAATTGGACGCATGAAGAAAATCTTAAAGATATAACCTAACAAGGTTTATTTAAGATTGACACTCTCTTACTAAAGTATACAAACATAGGTAACGAGCAGTTCACACTTTCACACTTCAATATCATAAGAGAAAATCAACAGTATATAGACACACACACACAGTAGTCAAAATATTTTCAAATGATGAAGTGACCAGGTATTTATAGGCGTGGATTCCAATGGCCATCTTGATCTCCAACAATCATATTTTTTCTAAAATATCGGAGGTAACTATATAGATGGAAATTACAATGGTCATAAAATAACAGATTAGACGACATCATTTTAGCATAAGAGAAAAAATCATGAGAAACCTTATTATGTAATCAGTATTTAAAATATATATGAATCTGATTATATATATAAGAACAATAAGAAAATATAGTAACTAATCAGTTTTGAGAAAGTTATGAAACCGGATTCTTAAAATAGGGAAAATCAGGTTTGATAAAGTGTGAGAATTAGATTCGATAATTTATGAGATTCTAATTTGATAAAGTATGAGAATTAGATTCAAAATTATGATAGAATCAGATTTTAAAAACTCTATGAAGTGGATTCTAAATTCTATGTGAATCGGATTTGAGAAATTGTGTAAGTCAGATTCAAAATTATGAGAGAATAGGATTTGAGAAATTGTGTGAATTGGATTCAAAATTATAAGAGAATCGGATTTAAGAAACTGTGAGAATCAGATTCTATAAACGATGTATCTGATTATAAGTATGGATTTGATTTTTATTGATTCTATTCTCTATTCGGTTTTAAGAAATATTTTTTTAGTCTTATATGGAAAACAACATAAAAGATACCAAATAGCACGAGTCTAATTTTTATCAAACTTGCATAAGTTTAGACAAAATTTATTTATTAAAACTTATAGATAGAAAAAAACCAATATTAAAGGAAATGGGTTTTTGATTTCCAAAACATAAAGGAATGAGAAAAATCATAAGGAAACTTTTGACTCAACAATCTCCCCCTTTTTGGAAACTAGAAACTATAATTTAAGAAAAGAATATTAGGATCTAAAAATTTCATATTTGAAATTAAAATAAATACTTATGTCCCCCTGAGGTTATAACTTTTAAATATAAGAATATGGATAACTCCCCCTTAGGATATGAACTCCCCCTAAGGATCATATTATTTTCTTTAAGTATTTTTTCCCTTTCTTAAATAAATATCTCCCCCATACTTAATGATATCTTCTTTAATATTAATAACCCTTCTCCCCCTTACTTAAGGATATCTTCTTTAATATTCTTAACCATTCTCCCCCTTTGTGATTTAAAAAAAGGAATAGAGAAAATATAATGTACCTGAAAATGGTTAGGAAACATTCTATACAAAACAAGATAGATTAACTACTTGATAATGGAAAAAAATTACAATAAAAGGTTTGGAGACAAATAAAATTAATCCTTATTTAGAATTAAAGATCTGAAAATAGCCTTTAGCTTCTTCAAATCTTTGTGATCTTCTTCAAAATTTGCAAGAAGCACTTCTTGATGCTGATTTTTCTTTTCAAGATTTTGAATTTTTTTCGGACTCTGAAGCTTTCCCTCCTGAGATTTGAATTTTTCATCCATATCTTCATTTTGATTCTTTACAAGAATAATCTCATCTTTTTAATACATCAGATTTTTGATCTTAGATTTGATGAAATTTAACCTTTCATTTAAATCTTTGTCTTCCTGGAACTGAATTTCTTATTCCTCCTTCATCTTCTCTAAAATACTAATTGATAATTCTTTGAGTGAGTCTTTGGATTCTTTAAAAGCATTCTCAATTGAATCAAACATATCTCAAAACATTATGATTAATATTGATCTATATTTACCACTTGGTTATTTCTTTGTAGGATTTCCTATGATAATGATAATTATCCATGAATGTTTTGAAATCTTCTTCAAGCTTGATCATATTCTCCATCTGTAGGGTTATTGAGTCTGATTTCTGATTCAAATATTATTGAATCCTATGCAGTCTTGTCTCAATCTTTGGAAAGTATGGAATGGAATTTACCAACTTCTTTAAATATTGAACAATAAAATCTTCTCCCATAGAAGATGATGAAATTTCTGATTTTGATTGATTTTTCTTTAAAGTTATAACATTTATATGATTCTCTTTGTCTTTCTTAGATCTTGATTTCTCTATCCTATGTTCTATTTTCCTTTCATCAAAAATTTGAACAATGTTGTCTTCTTCATCATCACTATCATCATCACCATCGGAGGGAACTTTCTAAACTTCACTATCAATGATTTTTCTTTCTGGGATGAGGTTGATTTCTGGATCTGACTATCAGATTTATGAATAGACTTTTCTTCTAAGGAAATATTGGAAGTGGAATCTTGAGATGTTATTATAGAGATTTTTTCATATTGACTATCTCTTTGAATGTGTCTAATTTCTTGAATTTTATCCTCACATTATTTCTCTCCACTTGCTTCATCTCCTACTTGAGATTGTTCTTCAACACTCAGAATTGAACATGAAACTACCACTTTTACTTTATCTTTTGGTGTAGCCTATACCACCACAAAACCTAATTACTGAAGGGGAGTTCAGATTCTTGAAGGATTCTGGAACATGAATGTTTTCTAATTCTCTTTATGAGGCTTTCAACAAATCCTAGCACAACTCATCTTCCATTAATTTTTTATTAAACTTCTTCTCCTTGGGTTATTTTCCTCGTTCTTAAATTTATTGAATTTTTAAGTCCTTTTCTTCAGCCAGATTTATCCTAGAGATTGGATATCCTTCTTTATTTTTGTCTTTTTCTTGTCTCCACTTTAAAACAACTTAATTTGGATAATATTGCTGCTTCTTTGACTTCTGCGGTTCGGAAGATTGATATTTTCTTTTCTTAGACATAGCTATATCTTTCTTAGAACTTTATCTATCTTGACCTGCCTTTCCAAATAAATAAAAAAACTCCTTGGTTTTATCATCAAAAGAATATTTCATTCTTTTAAGTGTGTCTTCACTTAAAAGAATAATATTGAACTTCTTTGGCTTCGACTGACAAGGAACATTGAAATAGTAAAAGAAATTAACTAAATATTTGGAAAAAGTTTCTGGAAACATGAGGATCTAAGACTTGATTTATCCATCCTTTATCTTTTTGATTTTCAAAAAGATGTATCTCATCAAGTTTATCTTCCTTATATTTACAAGAAAATCTATCATGAAGATATCTTCTACCTTGAGGGTATCCTTGTCTCATTTTCTCGGAATGAGTAACCCTTGCATCTATAATGCTATAATTTGATTATTGGAGGTGAGATGAGAAATTTTGGGTTTCTTTATTGAATGAAGGCATAACAATTCTATTTCCTTTTCCTTATTGAAAGAACCTTCTGATTCCGACGATTTTTGAGAAGGGTAGAAAGCTTCCCCATCAAAGGGCACTTCTAGGACACTGGATGCTTTCTTGAAAGAAATTGAGTATGATTTTCCATAACATTTAAATTTTACATTATCTTTTCCTCCTTCTATAAATAACTCAACTAATTCATAAAACTCAATAACTAGTTTTGGATAGACTGAATCTTGATCTCCCTTGTTTTTCAAAATACGGATATATTTCCATCCTTGTAACTTTATGATCTTACTTAATAAAGAATCATACTTGAGAAAGAAAGCTTGATCAACTAACCTTTCTCAAAATATAAACCAATATTTGAATTGATTTGACATAGGGATTGAAATTTGAGATGATAATGACTGAGACATTCAGATCTAATGAAATGAAATGGAATTATACTGAGGTATTTGAAGGCTGGCAGTAGCTCAGGTAGAAATCGATGAGAATCGATGTGGGACACAGGGGGTCCTATTATTTATATAGGCGACTGAGGTGACCTTTCAGCTTCCAAAACGATCTGACAGTTGATAATAAAGAGGATTTTATCTGACAGTTGGGATTAAGACAAAGAAGGTTTTATATGGTCTGAACTTTTGAGGTTTTAGAGAACAAAATGGATTTATGAATAGATGAATTCGATGAAGTTTTGAAAAAAATTGAAATTCCATCATAAAAAATTGAAATTAAGAAGTAATAGGTAAGAATTTGTACCTTTCATAGTTCTTATAATTTTTATTAGTATTGAAAATAAATTCTTCTTAGAAGTTTTAAATTTGAGAAAAATGATTATGATTACAAAGTTGAAAAAATACTAAAATAAAATTTGATAAAGCCTGAAAAATTTTATTAGAGTCTGAATAAATTTATTAGGATATGAAAATATTTTTAAAATAAAATCAAGGGTACCCCGCTTTTGAAAAATGGGTAACTTAATGTGATGAGATAGTTAGAACAAAAAGTGGATATGAATTATTACCTTACAATGATCATTCCTAACTTTTTTTAATGTATTCAAATCTATTGGAAGGTAATGGTTTTGTAAAAATATCAGCAGGTTGTTTTTGTGTTCCGATGAATTGTAAATTAATATCTTCTTTAAGTGTCTAATCCCTAAGAAAGTGATGTCTAATATCTATGTGTTTAGAATGGTAGTTATGTGCATGATTTTTTCATAAATCTATGAAACTAGTTTTATCACATAGTGTTTGAGTTTTAGTAAAACTTGTGCCATAATCAGTGAGTGTGTATTGCATCCACAGCACTTAAGCACAACAACTTCTGGCTACAACATATTTAGCTTTAGTAATGGAAAGTGCTACTGAGTGTTGTTTCTTTCAAGACTAAGAAACTAATGAATAAACTAATAAATGAAAAGTTCTAGACGTACTTTTTCTATCCATTCCACAACCACTAAAGTCAACATCCAAAAAAAATTAGTTTGAAATAATTTACAAAAGAATAAAAAATCACTAAATCAATATTTCCATTTAAATAACAAAAAAATATTTTCAAAACTTTTAAATTATATTCTTTTGGATTTTATTTATATCTTCCACATAAGCATACTAAAAACATTAAGTCTGGACAACTAGCTGTCAAGTATAGTAAACTTCCTATCATACCTATAATTTTTTTTTGATTAACTGGTTTCCCAAACTCATCAAGGTCAAGAATTTTTGTGGTTTTGATTGGAGTAATAATACTTTTAGTGTTGTCATATCCATACTTCTGTAATATAATTATGTTGGGATATATAGGTTCCTTAAGGTTTTTGAGAAATTTGAAAACCAAGAAAGAATTTTAAGTCACCCATCATACTCATTTCAAACTCATATTTCATTAGATTCGTAGATGACTTAGTCAAGTATTGCTGGTTTGATCCGAATATAATTTCATTAACATAAATTTGAACAATAAAAATATTTTTAATTACTTTCTTTATGAAAAGAGTTGGATCAGAGGTTCCCTTAAAAAAATTATAACAAAAATCATGTAATCCTATCATACAAGGCTCTAGGGTATTATTTAAGAGCATATAAAGTTTTGGTAAGTTTAAAAACATATTCAGGATGTTTTGTATCTTCAAAATAGGGAGGTTGTTTAATATAAACTTCCTTTTGAAAATATCTTTTAAGGAAAGAAAAATTCACATCCATTTAGAAAAGTTTTAAATTAAAGAATACTATAGAGGCTAATAGAATATGAATATATTCAATTCATGCTACCGGGGCATATTTTTCTTCATATTATATTCCCTCTTGTTAGTCTTTCTTTATTTCTAACAATAACTCCATTTTCAACACATTTATTTATAAAACCCCATTTTACTCCAATTAAAATGATTTCTTTAGGTATTTCAATCAAGGTCTAGACTTTATTCCTTTCAAATTCATTTAGTTCATCTTGCATAGCTTTAATCCAATCTTCACCCCTAAAGCTTCATCATGACTTTTGGGTTGAAATTGAGAAAGAAAATCAATATGTTCTACTTCATTTCTTAAATAACTTCTAGTACTTATGGGTTGGTTTACATCACCAGTGAAATTATCACTAGGATGATTCCTAATAAGTAATTGACTTGGGTTTTTTAAAACCTATTCATCAACATACAATAGAAAGTCTTCTAGAGTGAATACTTCGGAAATAATTTCTTGGGTATTCTATTTATTAAAAGAATATTATATCAAAGGTTGATAATCACTTTTGAAAAATACATTTGAAGATGTAGGTTGGGATTGTTTAAAAACAAAAGGATTGGTTTCATAAAATTTGACATGTACTGTTTCCTCAACAGTATAATAATTTTTATTAAAGACTCTATAAGCCTTAGAAGTAGTGGAATAGCCTAGAAATATTCCTTCATCAGACTTAGGTGAAAATTTATGTAAATTATCTTTTTTATTCAAAATTAATATTTTACATCCAAATAATTTGAAGTATGAAACTTTTGGTTTTCGGTTTGTCCATAACTCATAAGGTATTTTATTAAGAAAAGGTCTGATTAAAACTCGGTTTATTGTATAGAAACCAGTACTGAAAACTTCATCCCAAAAGTGTTTATCAATTAAATATTCACTCAACATGGTTCTTATTATCTCTTAAATAATCCTATTTCATCTTTCAACAACACCATTTTGTTGAGGAGTTTTTGGTGATGAGAAGTTATGAATAATACCTTTCTTACTATAAAAAGTTTCAAAATCTGAATTTTTAAATTCTCCACCATGGTCACTACGAATAGTTATCAATGGAAGGTTTTTCTCATTTTTAACTTTGTCTCTAAAAGATTTAACATAAGAAAAGGATTTAGATTTCTTTGCAAGAAAATAGACCCATATAAATCTTGTGTAATCATCATCTAAAACAAATACATAGTATTTTCCTACAATACTTCCAATTTGTGTGGGACAAAACAAGTCCCTGTGCACTAACTGTAATGCATTAGAAGTTGAGACTTTACTAATATATTTAAAGCTTTACTTATGTTTCTTTCCATATTAACAAGGGTTTTAGACTTTTGAAGAATCAAATCTAAAATCTGGTAGATCCTTTACAGGTATTTCCTTAGTTAATTTTCATAAGTTTCTAAGGTTAAAATTTCATAATCTTTTATTCCACAACCGAGATTGATCATCCATTACACCAAGCCAAGGTAATTCTTGGCTCCTAAGGTATTCTATGTTAAGTGTGTAAAAATTGTCATGCTGATAGGAAAAAAGAAGGAATTAATCCTTGGAATTTTGTACTAAACATTATCATTTCTAAAATTCAAAAGGTAACCATCATCACATAATTTACTTATGCTTATAATGTTGTGCTTAAAACCTTTAACAAATAAGACATTTGAAATTAAGTATTTTCCAAGAAGAACAATGTTACCTACACAAGCAATCTTTCCTTGAGCATTATCTCCAAAAGTGACATTTCCACCTTTCATCTTGATAATATTTTCAAAAAATTATTTGTTACCGGTAATATTCTAGGAACATCCACTATCCATGTACCATATATTGTTTTTGTTACTGACTTTTTTTTCTAAAAACAAAACAGTTAGGTTTTCAGAATCCAAACTTTCTTGGATCCAGAATTGTTAGACAGTAAAATATTAGGAATCCACATTTTTTATAAAAATGGTCTTTATGAAATCCTAAGGATTGAATTTTTTTTAAATATAAATTTTTACTCAAATTTCAACCACTTTAACACTTAGTGTAGAATGGGGCACTTTTGGGAACAAAATAGTTATTGATAAAAACAGGTTTTGGATGATAGTAACCCATTCTAGAACTATTCTTAAGAGGAATGATTTGTGAATAAATCTTATCAAAAATTTATTTACCCAAGGGAAATTTTGATAAGAGTTTATTAAGAGAAAATATTTCATATTTTAGTCTAATGACTAAATTCTCATCCCCACGATTTTTTGTTTTAGAATTGGATTTTGTCTCTAAAATGTTTTTCTTAGAAATTTTTTTTTCAATATCCTTATAATTTTTATCCTTTAAGAATTAACTTTCTCAAGGTTTTTAGAAATAGAAATTATTTCAAAATATTTTACATCAAGTTATTTAGATAGATCTGAAACTTCTTTTGTTAAAACATTGATTCTAGCATTTTCTTTTTCAAGTTTCTTTTTGATTTTTCAATTTTCATTCTCAATAAATTTTGAAAATATAGAAACTTATTTAAATAAAGGTAAATAATTATCTTCTGCTGAGGTATATTCTTCATTCGAAGATTTATAATTTTCTTCATCGGGGTAATTAAAATTTAAATACATGTTGGTAAGGGATTCAGATGTATGTACCTTTGCATGAAACATTGATTCTTAAAAGGTATTCTGGCTAGAAGTCCAATATTCTTCTATCAAGAATTTTCATTATCTGAGGACTCATTAGAAGAGCCTCCACCACTAGCACTCCATGAGTCATTTACCTTCAAAATTTTCTTTCCTTTAGGATTGTAGTTATTTTTCTGATTTCTATCAAACTGTTTGTAGTTTATGACTTTTCTTTTATGATTTGGACAATTAGGTCTGATGTTTCCTTCTTTCTTGCATTCATAGTATATAAATTTTAAATATTTCTTATCATTCTTATCCTTTTTCTTGTATTGGTACTGAAAATCATTCTTGCCAACAATCTTGTCCATCCTTCGAGCAAGATTGGCTATTTCATTCTCTAAATGTTCATATTCACTTGATTTTGATAGGAAAACCGCTTTCTTCTTTGTTGATTTCACTATTTTCTCAGGTGTCTTGGATTTCACTTGATTTGATGTTGTAGTAAAAGAAACACTTCAATTATTTTTATTAGCTTTTTCATTATCTCTCTTCAATCTATTCTCATATTGTAGAAGTGTTCCAAATAAATCATTAAGATTAACATTTGTAACTTTTCTTGATTCATCAACTATTGTTCTCTTTGACTCCCATTCATTAAGAATGATTTCTATTATCTTTTCCACAATAACTTCATATTATAAGCCTTTTTCTCCCATGGATTATAATATCTTTAAAATATTCAAAAATATCTATTTAACTTTAGTTATAGGTTCTACATATGGAAAAAAATCATGATAGTCTTCCCTAAGAATGGCTCATCTTATCTTGATGACTTTAGATGTACCAAATTTAGTGATATCTAGTTTCTTCCAAATGTTATTTACTGCTTCACAAGATCATATATGGCTATATATATTTCTAGTCATTGAACAAAGTAAAGTATTGTGTACCTTGTAATTTAGTTGATATTCTTGTCTCTCTTGATTTGTAAAAATTCTAACTTCCTTGTTAGGTATTTTATATTCTCTGATCATCATAACAAAGTTTTCAACTCTATTGTTGATAATAAAAGTCTTCATTCTATCTCTACAATATTCATAATTTTTACTATAAAAAATAAGTGGTCTTGTAGGATTGATATTGTTAATCGAACCAACATTAAGTCCTATCATCTTTAAAAAAATTCAAATTTTCTTTTTCCACGGTACACGTTACTCTTGAAAATATTTATAAACAAAAGGTTTATAAAATAAGTATAACTAACTAGCAATAGTAATGTAAGAAAATATAGGAGCAGTGGAAATCTCCTACGATACTATTTTTTGGATCAAAATATTTATGAAGATGACACAATTACAAGAGGGGGTGAATTGTAAGTTTAAAAACTATCATTTTAATTCTTAATTAAGTCTTTGTTTAATAAAGTTAAAAAAATTGGATTAACTAAACCATCTTTTTTAAGTTTAATTAAATATACCTTGGGTATCATAAAGATGATTATCATAATGAAATTAATACACAGGTTTTCTTGAAAGAGATTTTACCTTAAAGCGTATAGAATCTTAAATAAAATTTTATACAATAGAGAATGCATATAAAGTAACACTTTCTATTTGTAACAAATTGTAGTGGAATTAAGAAAATTTTAAAGAAAAAAGTAGAACAATTTAATTTAAATCTTTTAACCCAAAGATAAGGGTATCCAATGACTTTGGATAAAATTCCCTTGGTTTATACTTTCAAGAAAGTTTGTCTTATCCACACCAGGGTAAGCCCTCGATTAGAAAAAGATTTTATGCATCTTCTATCTTATTATCCCCATAATCCCTCGATTAAGTAGGTAATTAACACCTCTATCTTCCTTCAGATGGAAGCCTTCGATTGAAGAATTAGACACACTAAGAAAATCTTAAACAGAAAACCTGACAAGGTTTCTTTAAGATTGACACTCTCTTACTAAAGTATACAAACATAGGGAACAAGTAGTTCACACTTTCACACTATAGTATCACGAGAGAAAATCAATAGTTTGTAGACACACACAATAGTCGAGCTATTTTAAAATGATGAAGTGACCAGGTATTTATAGGCATGGAGTCCAACAATCATTTTTTTCCTAAAATATCGGAGGTACATGTAAACCTGGCACTTACAACAGTCGTAAAATAATAGAGTAGACAAAATCATTTTAGCATAAGAGAAAATATCATGAGAAACATTATTATGTAATCAGTATTGAAAATATTAATGAATCTAATTATATGTATAATAAAAATAAGAAAATATAGTAACTAATTATTTTTTATAATTTTATGAAATCAAATTCTTAAAATAAGGAAAATCGTTTTTGATAAAGTGTGAGAATCAAATTTGATAATTTATGAGAATTGGATTTGATAAAGTATGAGAATCAGATTCAGAATTCTAAGATAATTATATTTGAGAAACTCAATGAATCGAATTCGAAATTCTATGAAAATCAGATTTGAGAAACTATTTGAATTATATTTGAAATTATGAGAGAATCGGATTTGAGAAACTGTGTGAATAAGATTTGAAATTATAAGAGAATCAGATTTGAGGAACTGTGAGAATCAGATTCTATAAATTGTGTATCTGATTATAAGTATGGATCTGATTTTCATTGATTCTATTTTCTATTCGGTCTTAAGAAATAGTTTGTTAAACTTAGATGGAAAACAACATAAAAGATGCTAAAGAACATGAGTCTGGTTTTTATCAAACTTTCATATATTTAGAAAAAAAATATTTATAAAAACTTATAGAAAGAAAAAAACAATATTAAAGGAAATGGGTTTGTGATTTGAAAAACATAATGTAATGATAAAAATCTTAAGGAAAATTTTGACTCAACAATAGTTCCATATTGATGATGATGGTGTGATTCAGTTTGGCACAAGCATTTATGTGCCTTTATCATATGATATAAAGAGGGTTCTATTTGATAATTCACATAGATCACCTTTCTACATTCATCCTAGAAGTATCAAGATGTATTGTGATCTCCGAGAACACTTATTGTGGGACAACATGAAAAATGTAATGCCCTGACCGTAGATACCCAGAGTTGGTGCATTATTACATAACATTGGCATGATCACAAGAAAGATCAAGTCTCGAAAGACCGATTAGTTTAGTAGCCTTGGAATAACTAGATACATTAATAAAGTTTACATTACATCATAAAATTAAAACTACAACAATATAGTCTCCATAGTCCACACTCTTATCCCCTCATACTATCCCTGCAGGTCATTCATAAATTACTTCTTCACATTCTGGGAAAAATAAAACATAGAAAAGGGGTGAGCTGAAATGCCCAGTAAGGATAACAATATAGCGGAAACTTTCATAAATAATAATAAACATTTAAGGCAATGTATAACTAAAACAAAAGCCTTTTAAACTTGAACATAAACATAGTATGGAAAAAATAAAATGAAATAATCCCATTTACTTATTCACATGGATATTCTACTAATCGAATAATCACATGCAATATCAATAACCACTTTCATAATGATGGAATGCATAATGCCAGACTATCAGAACCAATTAGCCAAGGCCTCGTGGCAAGACTACAAATAATATTTTTTCAAGGCCTTGTGCCAAGACACTAGTTTGTCTCATGAGACCTACCGATACATCGAGGAGCTATAGCGGGTTCCACCCATCACTTATTAAGTCCAATGCATTCCTCATATGAACAGGTTAAACAATCGTATTAAAACTAGTATACGAAATGTCAATACTTTCTTCATAAACCACTAATGGTATAAAAATAACACATCCACATTCAAACATATCAAAAAACTGTCAATACAATATGGAAGTTTTGTATCATAATAAATCAACTCCAAATAAACTTAAAATCCATCAAAGTATGTTGACATAGATGAAATCAAAAGTCTTTTTATAGAAATATCTCTTCCTATTTTGAAATCATTTAAGAGTCACATAATTATAAAATAAAACATTTACTTTGAAAATTTTCTTATAAGCTTTTAAGGGAAGATTCGAAGATTTTATAACAGCGTAAAATAGCCGCACCCACCGTATAAGTTAAAAAAACATTCTTACCTTAATTCTGTCGAAAAGGTTAAAAAGCACCTTGTTTGGAAAACGACAGAAAGATTACTTTATAAACTTCTTATAAAAATTCAAACAAGGGTATAAATGACTTTAACCCATATTCTTTAAAATATTAATAATGTTTTGAAAAACATTTTTAAGAAACATGGATGTGGATGATAAAGAGATCCCAGAAGATTATTACGTATAAACAACCTCGGATAATGAAGAGATTGTGAAATAAACTCTTACCTTGTACTTTTCCTTAGTCGATGGTATGTTAACCTCCTGTATAATAGTTAAAACATTTTATTAAATTATACAAGAACCATATACATAATTATGATATCATATATGATCTTTTAACATTGATTTGTTAATAATATCTTAGTATTATCCTTATTTTGGGTGTTAACTTACTCGTTTTATTTTATATGTTTTGTTACATAAGTCTTGCTTTTTATGGATAGGTTGTACCTTATTCATATCCAGAATTATATAAAGTCCTTAAATATTATTTTTAATCATCAAATGAGAATTATACTTGAATGGATACGATGGAGAATGAATCTCATCGCGTTCGTGGAGATGGTAGTCCGTACGTACGCACGAGCGACAATATCATTCTTTTGATATTAAAATAATATATAATTGGATGGTATATCATATATATAGAATCATTGTCATGTTATATTTATTATTTAAATGAATTACACATCATTATTATACACATCCAAATAATAATTTATTGAATAACAATTATACCACGACGTGGAGATGGTAAGCCGTACGTACGCACGTATGATGACATGTCATTAAAAGGATGGATAGAATACTGAATATGGTTGTACCATATTTATAATAACATCAAAGTATATATAAGATACTGGAGTTATTATTTTAGAATGGGAATAACAAAGAAAGAATAAGTTGAAGAAGAAATGAATTTGAAAAAGGGTGGTGAAAACATTACCTCTTCTTCGGGTTCTTCCTTTTGATTTGATCAAAAGGGATCCTTAGGTTGGCTTTCTGATCAAAATAATCCCTCTAGGTTGTAGTGAGGGAAGTTGAGAGAGTATTTGGGCAGGTTTTGGCTGATCAAAAGGCTTTGAATGTGTGAATTAGTGAGAAGGGGGGGGGTTCCCTTTTATAAGAGGGGTGAGGGGAACCTTTGGAAAAGCTAGAAATATTATTTTATAATAAATTCATATTCGGTTTCTTATGGCTCCAAAGTGGATTATTTAAAGGTTAAGGTGTGGATGGGTCTAAAACCACTCAACCAATATAATTTATACAGGTTTGGGTCATTATATTAATCTTATCTTTTAGTTTTAACTCTTAGTTAATTAGTTTGACACTTACCATGTCACTTTGTATTTTTATATTATATAGTTAATAAACATAATATATACCTTCAAGAGAACCCAAAGTGGTACATTAATGATACACCTATCATGATATAAGTCTCTTGGCTAAACTTTAGATTTTTAGGAATTTAATATCAATTTATAATATAATATTTGTTTTAAAAACTCTTTTATATCAATTTTGACCCTATTTGGAAAATTGATTTTTGTGAAAATCATAACAGAATGATTACTTCAAAAAAAGTTAATTAAATCAATCCTGACATGTCATATTAACCTATAAAATTATTTTAATTTTAAAAAGCCTCAAATTATATTTATTTGGGTATTTATAATATCAATTATTTTAATTTTTCACTATTGTGGTAATTACTGCATCATCATTGTGTCAAAAATAAATTAAATTATTTAATGTAAAAAAATTATAAATAAAATATCATTATGTATGAAATATTTCTATCTTTCTAATGAATATTTATAATCGAATTTATCTTATGTGTAACCCTGTATTAAAAAAATTTTAGTTGTAAAACATTGATTTTACCTCTTTTAACTCTTCTTTGAATTAAATAATAATAAATGTCCTAATCTAATCCAAGTGGACCAAAGAGGTTCATATTTATTCCTAAGGTTTTTTTTGGTCGAATTATGCTTATCCAATAGAATTAGGACATGTGTCAGGGTAATATTAATATCATTGTTACCCTTAATTACCCTATTTACTTTTAACCGTGGTAAATAAAAGTAAAAAATTACTATTCACCAAAAATTATTTTCATCTCATTGAACCACATTTTACTCCTTGATATTAACCGTGTCTCTCAGATTTTCGAAATTCCACTCACAGAAGTGGTAAAATAAAGTTTTATGAAAAATTTTGTTTTCTAACTACCATTTAGTGGTTTCACTATTCATCAAAAAATGATGTTTTTCATAAAAATACAAAAACTTCACCCTAGGCTAATTTCGATATTCCGAATCCAAAAATGAAGTCCATTTTGAAAAATAAAATTTATTAATTTCAAAAAGTGGGTATTACAATTCATAACGGCTAGTTAGATTGGTTGTGGTGTGTTAGAACTCGATTTTTTGGTACAACACATGCTATTGAATTATTCAAAGAGAAGCATACCGTAGAAGCTTGGGGTGTTACATTCTCCCCTCTTTCAAATAATTTCGTCCTCAAAATTTCTAGAATACTACCGCATGAAAAAAAATCGGGTGGTTCTTCATCATAAGTTCCTCGGGTTCCCACGTTGCCTCTTCCATCTTATGGTTTCTCCACAAGACTTTTACCAGACGAGTCGTCCGGTTTCTCAGTACTTGTTCTCTCATATCAAGAATCCTGACAGGCTCTTCGCAATAAGACAGATCAGGTTCCAGTTCTAATTCCTCATAGGTGAGTACATGCGTTGGGTCAGGCATGTATTTCCTCAACAGAGATACATGGAACACATCGTCAACTTTAGAGAGACTTGGCGGCATTGCCAATCGGTAAGCTACAACCCCAATTCGTTCTAGAATTTCGAAAGGTCCGATGTACCTGGGACTCAATTTACCTTTTTTACCAAAATGTATGACTCCCTTCCATGGAGATACCTTCAGGAAAAAATGATCACTGACTTGAAATTCCAAATCCTTCCTTCGATTATCGGAATGGCTCTTCTGCCTACTTTGAGCTACATTGATATGGTTTTGGATTACCTTCACCTTTTCCATCATTTGCTTCACCAGTTCTGGGCCTACAAGTTTTCTTTCACCAACGTCATCCCAACAGGTTGGTTTGCGACATCTCTTTCCGTATAACGCTTCATATGGTGCCATCTGATTATTCGAATGGAAGCTATTGTTATAGGAAAATTCTACCAGAGGTAAATATTGATCCCACATACCTTGAAAGTCAAGTAAGCAGGATCTCAACATGTCTTCTAAGGTTTAAATAGTCCGTTCTGATTGTCTATATGTTTGAGGGTGGTAGGCAGTGCTCAAATGAAGTTCAGTATCCAAGGCTTTCTGAAGACTTTTCCAGAATCTTGAAGTAAAACAGGGATCACGATCGGGTACAATTGATAGGGGTACTCCATGATCTCTCACAACTTCATCAATATATAGTCTTGCTAGACGTTCCAGTGGTAGATCTTCTCTTATATCAAGAAAATGTGCTGACTTGGTAAGACGATCAACAATAACCCATATTGCATCGTTCCTTCTAGGAGTCGTTGTTAGTCCCATGACAAAGTCTATCGTGATATTATCCCATTTCCACTCAGGTATAGGAAGAGGTTGCAATACTCCTCCAGGATGTTGCCTTCCATCTTTCACTTGTTGAAAAACCATACATCTTGAAAAAAAATCAGCAATATCCCTCTATATGTTGTCCCACAAAAAATGTTCCTTCAAATCTCTATACATTTTGGTGCTCCCAGGGTATATAGAGAAATTAGAATTATGAGAATCATCCAGTAATTCCCTTTTTAGATTAGGTATATCGGGAACACAAAGTCTCTTCCTGAATTTCAAAATTCCTTCTTCATACACAAATTCTCTCAATCTCCCATCATTCACAGCTTTAATCTTCTTTTGAAATTCTTCATCATTGGTATGAGAACTCTTAATCCTTTCTAGTAAAGATGGTTTGGAAACCATTTGAAAAGGCATTGATGTTTCACCTTCCCTGGTTATTCCCATGTCCATCTTCACTTGATCCATGAAAATTGGATCCCTTTCTATTCTCATATTGTTCAAAACTCCATAATATTTTCTTCTCAAAGCATCTTCCACCTTATTTTACTTCCCTGGGTTGTAGTGTATCATACAATCATAATCCTTAAGTAATTCAAGCCATCTACTTTGCTTCATGTTGAGTTATTTTTGTGAGAAAATATACTTCAAACTCTTGTGATCAGTATAAATCTCACATTTTTTACCATAGAGGTAGTGCCTCCATATCTTCAAAGCAAAGATCACACCTGCTAACTAGATATCATGAGTAGGAGAGTTTTGTTCATGAATTTTCAACTGTATTGATGCATAGGCAATAAACCTATCATTATGCATAAGGACACAACCAATTCCTTTCTTCGATGCATCACTATAAATAACAAACCCATCATTCCCCGATGGTAGATTCAATATAGGAGCATTGACTGATCTTCTCTTAAGTTCTTGGAAACATTCTTCACACTCTTTTGTCCAAAAAAATTTAACCCCTTTACGTGTGAGCTTTGTTAATGGGTTAGCCAACCGGGAAATTTTTTTTACGAAACGTCGATAATAACCTGCTAAACCAATAAAACTACGTACCTCAATTATACTCATCAGTGCATGACATTATTGGATTTCCTTGGTCTTAGAAGGATCAATAGAGATTCCATCTTTAGAGACTATATGGCCAAGAAAAGAAATCTCCTAAATCCAGAATTCACACTTGCTAAACTTCCCATATAATTCATGTCTTCTCAGAGTCTTCAGGATAATGTGCAAGTGATTTTCATGACCTTCGTAGCTTTTGGAGTATACCAAGATATCATCAATAAATACCACCACAAATTCATAGAGATATTCCTTGAAAACTCTATTCATCAAATCTGTGAATACAATGGTGCATTAGTCAATCCAAAAGGCATTACTATAAACTCGTAATGCCCATACCTGGTTCAAAATGTTGTCTTCAGAATGTATTCCTTCTTCACACACAACTGATGATATCCAGATCGAAGTTAAATTTTTGAAAAGTATTGAGCTCCATGATGTTGGTCAAATAAATCATCAATGCGAGGTAGGGGATACTTGTTCTTTATTGTTATAGCATTGATCTCCCTGTAGTCGATACATAACCTCATAGATCCATCTTTATTTTTAACAAAAAGAATAGGGGATCCCCATGGAGAAAAACTAGGGTGAATAAATCCCTTATTACTCAATTCCTCTAGTTGTTTCTTTAGTTCAACTAATTCTATAGTGGTTATTCTATAAGGGTTCTTCGATATAGGCCTTGATCCAGGAATTAAATCAATGGAAAACTCAACTTCTCGTTCTGGAGGATGTCCAAGTAAATCTTCCGGAAACACATCTACATATTCTTTCACAATAGGTACATACTCTATTTGAACATTCCTTTCCTCACCCACTGTAATTTCATTATATTCCTCCCCAATAATTGAATTTAGTTGATCTACTGGGGGTGGATCTAGATAAGAATTAGGTGGTGATGATTCTGCTCTAAAGATAAGGTGTTCCTTATCATCATCATCAAAAATCGTAACCTCCTTCTAACAATAAATCTTCACATCATGGTCCGAAAGCCAATCCATACCAAGGATTATATCAAACTCAATCATAGGTATGATGAGGACATCAGCAAATAAAGAACATTTATGTGCTCTAATGGGGACTGATTCACAAAACTTTGTTGCAATGATACTTCCCTTAAGAGTTTTAACTGACAACTCCCTTGTTAAATCAAATTGGAAATATCTAATTTTCTTAGTAAACTGGGAAGATATGAAACAATGCGACGATCCAGAATCAAATAATGAATTTGCTAAACATGAGGAAACCATTAAATTACCTTCCACCACATCTTTCGGAGCTTCTACCTCAGCAGTAGTTATAACATAAGCTTGGCCTTGATCCCTTGGCCTTTTCTAAGGTAAGTTCCCCTGACACTTAGGACATTCATTTGCATAATGTCCCATCTCCCTACAATTGTAGCATTGGACATCGGTAGCTTCCTTCTTCCCCTTACAATCACAATCTTGGTGGCCTTTTTCACCACACTTGTAACTGACTCCCATTCCTTTTAAGCAAGTACTGGGGTGTATCTTCCCACATTTACTGCAGGTTGGATATTCAAATTTTCCCTTATTCCCCTTATTTCTATTCCCAGATTGATCAGAAAATCTTCTCTTCTCTTGCTTTTCTTTAAATTCGTAAGACTTAGAGAATTCCTTTTCTTTCTTAATGCACATGAGACAATGTCTTCGTACGAAGAGAAGGATTGTGAGACTAATTCTCAACGGAGAAATGGTTTTAACCCATTAAAGAAACGATCAATATTACTTCTTGGGTTACGTATATAATCTCCAGCATACCTTGCTAACCTTGTAAAGTTAGCCTCATACTTTGCGACATTCTTATCCTCCTTTTTTCTGAGACTTAGAAATTGTCTTTCCATATCTGCTCGATGGTCACGAGGAAATTATTTTTCTAAAAAAAGTTCTTTGAACTCCCTCCATTCCATATTTGATACTTTATCATCTTTCTTCATGTTTTGAATCAATTACCACCATTGATCAGCAACTCTAGTGAGGCTGTAAACTTCCATGATAACTTTTTCCCTTTCACTACTTCCCAAATCCTGAAATATTTTCTCTAGGGAACCTATCCATTGCTCAGATACCAATGGATTTATACTCCCATTGAATGTTGGTGGTTGTTGCCTCATGAAGCGAGCTAACATTGATCCTCCACACTGTGGATCAGGGTGCTCCATGCAGGTAAGGTTATTATTCATAACCTGAGTGAGTTGTCCAAGTATGGTGATTAGTTGATCAGCACCATTTGCATCACTAACTCCACAATAATTATCTTGAGCAGGAGGGAAATCCCTACATGGAGTGTGTGCATTGATACAATTTCCATTTCTTCCACTAGGCACCATTTCTAAACAATTTCATAAACTATATCAGTTTATGAATCAAAATACATAATTCCATACTTATAAAACACTTAACATAAATTGAACTATTTATGGATATAATCCATAATCCTAAAAATGTTTTCATTGAGGAATTATATACTCATAAACCCTTCATAATGATTTGTAAATAAAATGAGAGTTATCCTAAGAATATCCCACGGGAGTGTCGTAACCAAGAGTACAGCAAGGCCCGTTGTCGTGCACCAGTTCCCGTTCGAGTCTAGTTCAAAGTGGTGTTTTCAGGTTTTTCCCCTAGGTACATCTGTGCCAGAGCCGCCTCTACCTACTCGTATCCAGACAGGGATGTATTGCTTGGAAAACTCACAAAATCTCTAAAATAGCAAAATTCTAGGAAGTTCTTCTATACTAATCCTCAAAGTCCATCTTAGGTCTATGTGATCTAATCAGAGTTTATCTAAATCTAGCTTCTAAGGTTTGTACTAAACTTCTCTGATACCAACTGTAACACCCCAACCCTAGATACCCAGATTTGGTGCATTATTACATAACATTGGCATGATCACAAGAAATATCAAGTCTTGAAATACCGATTAGTTTAGTAGCCTTGGAATAACTAGATACATTGATAAAGTTTACATTACATCATAAAATGAAAACTATAACAATATAGTCTCCATAGTCCACACTCTTATCCCCTCATACTATCCCTTCAGGTCATTCATAAATTACTTCTTCACATCCTAGAAAAAATAAAACATAGAAAAGGGGTGAGCTCAAATGCCCAGTAAGGATAACAATTTAGCGGAAACTTTCATAAATAAAAATAAACATTTAAGGCAATGTATAACTAAAAAAAGCCTTTTAAACTTGAACTTAAACATAGTATGGAAAAAATAAAATGAAATAATTCCATTTACTTATTCACATGGATATTCTACTAATCGAATAATCACATGCAATATCAATAACCACTTTCATAATAATGGAATGCATAATTCCAGACTATCATAACCACATAGCCGAGGCCTTTTGCCAAGACTACAAATAATATTTTTTCAAGTCCTTGTGCCAAGACTCAAGTTTGTCTCATGAGACCTACTGATGCATTGAGGAGCTATAGCGGGCTCCACCCGTCACTTATTAAGTCCAATGCATTCCTCATATGAACAGGTTTAAACATAACATAAACATTCGTATTAAAACTAGCATACGAAATGTCAATACTTTCTTCATAAACCATGAATGGTATAAAAATAACACATCCATATTCAAATATATCACAAAACCATCAATATAATATGGAAGTTTTGTATCATAATATATCAACTCCAAATAAACATAAAATCCATCAAAGGATGTTGACATAGATGAAATCAAAACTCTTTTTAGAGTAATATCTCTTCCTATTTTGAAATCATTTAAGATTCACATAATTATAAAATAAAACATTTACTTTGAAAATTTTCTTATAATCTTGTAAGGTAAGATTTGAAGATTTTATAATGGCAGAAAATAGCCTCACCCGCCGTATAAGTTAAAAAAACAGTCTTACCTTAATTCTATCGAAAAGTTTAAAAAGCACCTTGTTTGGAAAACGACCGAAATATTCCTTTATAAACTTCTTATAAAAATTCAAACAAGGGTATAAATGACTTTAACCAATTTTCTAGAAAATATTAATAATGTTTTGAAAAACATTTTTAAGAAACATGGATGTAGATGATAAAGAGATCCCAATAGATTATTACGTATAAACAACCTCAGATAATGAAGAGATTGCGAAATAAACCCTTACCTTGTACTTTTCCTTAGTCGATGGTATGTTAACATCCTGTATAATAGTTAAAACATTGTTATTAAATTATACAAGAACCATATACATAATTATTTTATCATATATGATTTTTTAACATTGATTTGTTAATAATATCTTAGTATTGTCCTTGTTTCGGGTGTTAACTTACTCATTTTATTTTATATTTTTTGTTACATAAGTCGTGTTTGTTATGGATAGGTTGTACCTTATTCATATCCAGAATTATATCAAGTCCTTAAATATTATTTTTAATCATCAAATTAGCATTATACTTGAATGGATATGATGGAGAATGGATCTCATCGCGTTCGTGGAGACGGTAGTCCGTACGTACGCATGAGCGAAAATATCATTCTTTTGATATTAAAATAATATATAATTGGATGGTATATCATATATAAAGAATAATTATCATGTTATATTTATTATTTACATTAATTACACATCATTATTATACCCATCCAAATAATAATTTATTGAATAACAATTACACCACGACGTGGAGACGGTAATCCGTACATACGCACGTATGGTGATATGTCATTCAAAGGATGGATAGAATACTGAATATGGTTGTAACATATTTATCATAACATCACAGTACATATAAGATACTATAGTTATTATTTTTGAATGGTAATAACAAATAAAGAATAAGTTGAAGAAGAAATGAATTTGGAAAAGGGTGGTGAAAACATTACCTCTTCTTCAGGTTCTTCCTTTTGATTTGATCAAAAGGGCTCCTTAGGTTGGCTTTATGATAAAAATAATGCATCTAGGTTGTATTGAGGGAATTTGAGAGAGTATTTGGGCAGGGGTTGGCGGAGCCAAAAGGCTTTTAATGTGTGAATTAGTGAGAAGGGGGAGTTCCCTTTTATAAGAGGGGTGAGGGGAACCTTTGGAAAAGCTAGAAATATTATTTTATAATAAATTCATATTCGGTTTCTAATGGTTAAAAAGTGTATTATTTAAAGGTTAAGGTGGTTATGGGTAGAAAACCACTCAAACAATAGAATTGAGATAGGTTTGGTTCATTATATTAACCTTATCTTTTAGTTTTAACTCTTAGTTAATTAGTTTGACACTTACCATGTCACTTTGTATTTTTATATTATATAGTAAATAAACTTACTATATACCTCCAAGAGACCCCCAAGTGGTCCATTAATGATACACATATCATGATATAAGTCTCTTGGACGAACCTTAGATTTTTAGGAATTGAATATCAATTAATAATATAATATTTGTTTTAAAAACTCTTTTATGTCAATTTTGACACTATTTGGAAAATTGATTTTTGTGAAAATCATAACAGAATTATTACTTCAAAAAAAGTTAATTAAATCCATCCTAACTTGTCATAATAACCTAGAAAATTAGTTTAATTCATAAAAAGTCTCAAATTATATTTTTTTGGGTATTTATAATATCAATTATTTTAATTTTTCACTATTATGGAAATTACTGCATCATCATTGTGTCAAAAATAAATTAAATTATCTAATGTCTAAAAATTATAAATAAAATATCATTATTTATAAAATATTTTTATCTTTCTAATTAATATTTATAATTGAATTTATCTTATGTGTAACCCTATATTAAAAATGTTTTAGTTGTAAAACATTGATTTTACCTCTTTTAACTCTTCTTTGAATTAAATAATAATAAATGTCCTCATCTAATCCATGTGGACCAAAGAGGTTAATATTTTATTCCTAAGGTTTTTTTGGTCTAATTAATCTTATCCAATAGAATTAGGACATGTTTCAGGGTAATATTATTATCATTTTTACCCTTAATTATCCTATTTACTTTTAATCGTGGTAAATAAAAGTAATAAGTTATTATTCACCAAAAATTATTTTCATCTCATTGAACCAAATTTTACTCCTTGATATTAACCGTTTCTATTGGATTTTCGAAATTCCACTCACAGAAGCAGTAAAATTAAGTTTTATGAAAAATTAAGTTTTTTAACTACCACTTAGTGGTTTCACTATTCATCAAAAAAATGAAGTTTTTCAGAAAAATACCAAAAATTAACCCTAGGCTAATTTCAATATTCTGAATCCAAAAATGAAGTCCATTTTGAAAAATAAAATTTATAAATTTCAAAAAGTGGTTACTACTATTCATAATGGCTAGTTTGATTGGTTGTGGTGTGTTAGAACTCGATGTTGCGTACAACACATGCTATTGCATTATTCAAAGAGAAGCGTACCGTAGAAGCTTGGGGTGTTACAAAAAAAGAGATCGTTGAGTATATCTCAAGGTGATTGATATTTCAGAAAGTTAAAGTAGAGATACATAAGTTTTAATGGATGATGCAACCATTTTCCATACCCATGTGGAAATGGTTGAATGTCATAATGGACTTCTCCACTGGTCTCCCAAATACATCCAAAGGAAACAATGAAATATGGGTTATGGTGGACCAACTCACCAATACTGCCCACTTTATTGATTTACGGGAAGATTTATCACTCGAAAAACTTTTCAAAAATATATGTGAAAGAAGTGGTGAGGCTATATGGGGGACCACTTTCAATCATCTCTAATCATGATCTAAGGTTCACATCTAAATTTTGGATAAGTATTCAATGTTCCTTGAGTACTGAATTGAATTTCAACATGGACTATCACCCCCAAACTGATGTCCAATTTGAAAGAACTATTCAGACACTCGAAGACATGTTAAGAGCCTACTCAATGGAATTCAAAGGTGGATGGGATCAACATATTCTATTGGTTGAGTTCTCATACAACAATAGTTTCCACTCAAGTATTTAGATGGATCCATATGAATCTCTATATGGAAATCGATGTATAACTCCAACCCATTGGGATGAAGTGGGTGAATGAAAGATACTTTGACCTGATATTGTATAAGAAATGATAGAGAAAGTTCAATCCACATAGCCACATTTCAAAGCTGCTCAGAGTCGGAAAAAGATTTATTCTAACAACTGTCAAAGGGACTTAGAGTTCGACATTGGAGATAAAGTCTTCCTTCTAATATCACCATGGAAAAGAGTCATGTGATTTGGAAGGAATGGGAAGCTTAGCCCAAGGTACATTTCCCCCTTTGAGATCCTTGATCACAAAGGAGTAGTGGCCTATCAGCTTTCACTTCCAAAAAGTATGGATCTAATTCATGATGTATTCCATGTATCTCTCTTGAGAAAGTACATACTAGAACCCTCACATGTACTGAACTCAGAGGTGGTACAACTGGAGGATGATCTCTCATACGAGGAGCAGCTGGTAAAGATTTTGGACTAGAGAGATAAGGTTTTATGAAATAAGACAACACACATTATGAAAGTGTTTTGGAGGAATCATATGTATGAATAAGTGACTAGGGAGACGAAGGAGGTGATGAAGGATAATTACCCTCACCTATTAATGTAAAATGAAATTTTGAGGGAAAAATTTTAAAAGGGTGGAAGAATGTAACGACCCAAACTTTTATCAATGGAATTTCACCCTTCTTATAATAATTTCATATAGCATAAATCACATATAATAATATATAGAACACAATACAAACATTATAAATGAAAAATTAATTAAATAATAGGTATTTCTAGAAATTAAGGTACCTATACCGATGGAATAGTAACTTGACCTTTGGAATAATAACATGACCCTTATGAATAGTAAACCACCTAATAGAATAATAACCTAACCTTTGGAAGTAAAAATAAAATTTAGGTATATTATGAATAAAAATATGATATATTTATTTTATGTCATAAGTAAATAATTTTTAAAAAATGATAAATTAAGTGTTAGTATTTCTACAAGTCAAAAATATTTAATTGAATTTTTATAATTAATTTAATAATTTAAAATAAAATATGTTTTCATAAAATGTATTCATAAATTAATATTTTGTTTTATTATTATTATAAGATAATTTTATGAGTCCTTAATTGAATTTTCAAAGTGTTAGAAAATCAGTTTTAATTTTAAAATTTGTATTTTTCGAGTAAATGATTATTTTAATTAAAAATTAAATTTATCATATTTAGAAAATTATTTTCATAAAATAGAGTTAATTTTTGAATTTTACATGTTGAAAAATGGTTAGGGTGAATTTTTGGGATTTTTCTGAAATACTTTAATTTTTGGTGAATAGTAAAATACGGTAATTTATAGTATATATACATTATAAGTTAAATACAATATTCCTTGATTAATGGATGTTTTAAGAACCATAATATTGAATTATAATTCTTTATTTACTATATTTATTCATGTAATCATCACTATTTCTTGTCTTGTGGAAAAATAATAAATTAATGAATAAAATAATGAGAAAACACTCCTCTCCTCCACTATAAATGTCACTCTTGCCACCTCTTTTCCTCAAAAATCTTGAGATTTGAGACTTTTACAAATTATACTAAATTATCTTCCAAATCCCCTCCCCCATTTCTATGAGTTCTTAGTCTAATAAAAAGACCAAAACCTTTTCCCTAAGGAGGCTCTCAAGGATGAGAGATTTAAGAGGTAAAATGCTCTTCCTTTTTTTCTTTTAATTTATTTTCCTTTTATTATTCTATCCCCAACTCCTACATCCAAATGTTCATGATAACTCCATTATATTTTATATACTGAAATTATATCATGTTAATGGAAGATCCATCATCAAACTCCTTTCTCTCCCTCTCTTTTATGAAATCATCACTCGTGATGTGTCAATTTACTGACATCGTAGATGATGCATTTTCATTTTTCTTTAAAACCTTAAATAATAATCATAAAACCACTATAATTGTAGGTACATACTATAAAATATATTTTATAACCCTTTTTTTGTTCTATAACTAAAATATTTACATAATTCTAAATGATAAAACAAATCGTGATTGAGAACCACCAAAATTAACCCAAACAATTATCATAAACTATTTATCTAATGATTCATATTCATGTAATTTAAAAAATGATATATATATATATATATAACCATATAAAACTATGTATTTTCATTAATAACATATATTTTCAATTCTAGATAATTTTACCCATTCTATATAAACTTCCATACTCATATTCAAGTAAACCGATCATGAAAATCAAAAAAAATGAACACTCCCAAACGATGAAATTAAACTATATAACTCATAAAAAGCCCATAAATGAACTTAATAAAACTATAATGAAACAAATTCAATTATAAAAGGTTCTGAATTTTTTTAATTAATGAATTTAATTTGATTATCTAGGATATTAAAGAGAATAGAGTGTTCAGACATAAGGTCAGGGGAATTCTCGAACCCAACTATCCTCCTTTGGGTTTTCCCTCCTTCACTCCATTTTTAGTATGGATGTTCCATTAATGTTAATTAAATATAATTTATTTACCCTTACCTTTTATGTTTTGTATACACATTCTTTCAATCGGATTTTATGATAAAAGAGAATATTTTTTTTTCAAAAGAACTCTTCCTTCTAAAAACACATGTTTTACTTCTCTTGATATTTATTATTCTTCACTAAAGATTAATGATTCTTATACCAAGTATGTTATTATTTTTTTATATTGTGAACACTTAAGTTTATCCATAAAATTATGATTTGTGAAACCCATTTATTTTCCATGATTTATTTTATGTCTAAGATTGATATACGTTCTATGTAGCATGCATGATAATGTAAATGTTATGATGTGATGAGTGAACCTGGAATTATATAGCGCATATGAATGATATGATGTGATGGGTGTGCCTGAAATTATATAGTGCTCCAATGAATTGGTTAATGTGATGTATCTCATGAGATAAAGTGATGTATGCATGGTAGTTGATTACTAAGACATTATGTTTCATTTTTATGCATTTCCACATTCCAAGACTTTTTTTAATGCTTCATCTCATGATTATGATCCTATACCATTGTTATTATGATAATGATTATGCTCACCCCGTGTTATAATGATTCATTTTCATATCTATCCTCTTAATGGTATTTTAGATCATCCCTTTCTTTGATGTATATCCTCAGGTGATTACTTCTACTGAGGAGAACATGTGGGCCAATAATAAGCTAGAGAAGAATGAATTAAATAAATGTTTATGTTTTATTTTTTAAATGTTATGTATGGTCCTAATTTTCCCAAGACACTAAATATTTGGATCCTAGTTGTGAAATGATTTTAGGTTGTTTTTATTTAAAATTATGTAATAATATATGTAAGAAAAGTTGGGTTTCCATATGATCTGTATGAAGCCTTTTTCATGTACTCAACCTCTTCTGTCGTATTCAGTGATTACTCCTTTCATAGTTTGAAATGGTCCTCTAGGGGAATAGAAACTGGATTTAATTCCAACATACAAAATCTTCTTAGAACCTTTCCAATGTATTCAGTCTGTGATAACATCAAGGGTCTAACTATGTGGTATCTCTTGATCTTCATCCCCAAAATCACACAAGCTTCTCCAAGATCTTTCTTCTCAAACACCTCAGCCATATACCTTTTTAGCTCATCAATCATATGAATAAATGATCCTACAATGAGCATGTCATCCACATATAGAAGAAGTATAATATATTCACCACCCAAAGACTTGATTTATAAATATTGATCTATGACATAGAATTTTTATACATTTTTATTCCTGAATGCGTCAAACTTTTTTTTCCACTACCTAGGTGTCTACTTCAACCCATAAAATATCTTTTGGAGTTTTCACACCATGTATTCCTTCCCAGAATTAATATATCCATATAGCTATTTCATATAGATTTCCTCCACCAGATCTCCATGAAGGAAAGTAGTCTCGACATCAAGCTACTCAAGATGAAAGTCTTCTGATGCCACAATGCTGAGAACCACCCTGATGGTGATAAGATTCACTACAGGTGATAAAATTTTAGTGAAATAAACTCCTTACTTCTATTGAAATCCTTTCACCACTAGCCTTTCCTTGTATCTCCTCTTTCCATAATGTTCTTCCTTAACTCAGTATTCCCACTTGTTCTGCAAATCTTTCTTTCCTTGTGATAGAGGTGTCAACTCCCAAGTGTTGTTACCATGCAATGAGGAAATCTCCTCCTTCATTGCCAGTTCCCACTTACTCGACTCCTTCAAATGCATTTACTCTTCAAAACATTATGATTCACCACTGTCAGTCAGTAACAAGTAATGTGAGGATGGTGAATACCTTTGCATGGTCATTCTTACCCTTGTTGACCTCCTCAAATCCAATTGAGGAGTAATCTCCACAGGTTTTCGTGTCACATACTCAAGTACACTTTCATGCTCCACTTAATCAGGGAACTCTGATCATTTATTACCATTATCAACTTTAATAGTATGAAATTCCTTATATATAATAGCTTTATTAAATATCATGTTCTAGATCTTGATGATCATCTTGTCGAGATCATCCCAAAAGTGATATCCTAACTCCTTATCACCATAGTCAATAAAGAAATATGGTTTGGAATTAGCATCAAGCTTTTCCCTTGAATCAACATCAATAAGTACATATGCCAAACTACCAAAGACACATAAATGTGAAAGTCTTACCTATTTTCCATACCAGATCTCCACGGGTAGACATTCTCTCATTGGTACTGATGGACTCTTGTTGATGAGATATATCGCCATGTTCACTGCATCATCCCATAAAATCTTGAGTAACCCCCGAGTGCAGCCTCATACTTCTGACACATTCATTCAATGTCCTATTCATCCTTTCCACCACACCATTCAGTTGTGGTGTTCCTAAAATAGTCTTCTCCCACCAAATTCCATTATTTTCATAGAATTTTATGAACTCATTACTTTCATACTATCCACCGTTTTCAGACCTCAAATATTTCATCTTTGTTCCTGACTCATTCCCCATCATCGTCTTTCACTTCTGAAACACCTCAAACATATCATATTTCCTTTTCAGAAAGTAAAACCATACCTTCTTTATTGAGTCGTCGATAAATGTCTCATAATATTGTGACCCTCCAAGGGAATGTAATGGTGAAGGCCCCCAATCATTAGTGTGAACTAGGTCCATCTTCCCAGCCTTTGGTGTTCTTCCTCCTTTTTCAAAATGTACATTCTTATACTTTTTAAAGATTTAATATTCACAGAGTCCAACATCCACTAACTTCAGCTCTAGTAGTAGTCCTTTTGTTTCTAGCACCTTCATCCCCTTCTCAATCATGTGGCGTAGCCTATAGTTCCACAGTTGTGAATCTTTGATAGAATTTACTAATGCAACCATGTCCATGAAAGTATCTATCATGTTATATAAGGTACCATTTTTTCCTGAGCTACGACTGTGGCTCCCTTGGTGATCTTCCAAACACCATCAGTGAACATGGTGCTAAAATCTGCATCATCAATCTATCTGATGGAAATAATATTTCTTCTCAGTATAGGGATATACCTCACATTTTTTAGAACCAGCAAACTCCCACTATTGGTCTTGATTCGTGCATCATTATTCCCCATGATCTGTAAGGGTTCATCGTCAACAAGATGTACCTTACCAAAATTTCTAGAAACATAATTTTTTAGGAAACCCTTCATTTACATGGAATGTAAAGACGCAGCTGAGTTTAAAATCCAATACTTCATTGGGCTATCCACGCTCAGTAGCAGCACATCATCAGTTCTATCAACCTCTATGTGTGTTGCGTTGGTTTTAGGTGATTCCCATTTATCTCTACACAACTTCTTGACACGTCCTTTCTTCCCGTAAATCCAATAGGTAGAACCAATCCCCTTTGTATTGTCTCTACCCTTCGTAAATCCAATAGGTAGAACGAATCCCCTTTGTATTATCTCGACCCTTTCCTCTTGACTTTGATATTCCTTTGTGCTTGTATTGTTGACCATATCTTTCTCTCCCTTCAATGTTTAGAGAAAATCCATAGAATCTGACCATTTCTCTCCTTCAAATATCCCCACTGAGGATCAGGTCTTGCACAACCTTCAAAACTAGCTTTGTATTCCCTAAATAACTACTCATGGCTACTATAATTACTGCCCAACTATTAGGCAACAAAGATAGTAAAACCAGTGCATATACCTCGTAATCAAGCACAATATCCACCGATGTCAACTGACTACTAACAGTGTTGAATTCATTGATGTGATCTACAATATCCCCCCTTAAATCATTTTCATATTGAACAATCATCACATCAGGTAAACTTTGTTTGATGCTAAATGCTTCTCATACATATTTGAAAGAGATTTCATTATCTCAATCATCATCTTCACCTCTCTGATATTGAACACCACGTTTTTGGCCAATGTAAGGTTCATAACTCCCAGAACCTATCGATCCAGCAGCTCCCACTCCATCTACACCATGTCTGTTGGATTTAGATCTAAAAGACACAATTGCATATTTTTATAATAAAGATAATCCTCAATCTTCATCCCATAGTAACTGAATTATATTCCATTAAAGCAATTTATCTTCATTTTTACTTCTTTTATAGACATCGCTCAATTTGAGAATCACAAACTCAACCTTTGATAACAATTGTTGTGGAAACACTGTGAGTCACACGACTGAGGTTTACAAATGAATAAAAGATGGAAACAAAAGAATAAGATGATGGTGAACATGTACACAACGATTTACATGGTTCATGAAAAATCCCTATGTCCATAGATAGGTAGAATCACTTCTCTATGAAATTTGGGAGAAAAATTACAAGGAGATATCAGAGTTTCTCACACACATAGTGAAAACCTCGCTCTAAATGAGCTAATAAAGAGGAAAAATCACTATTCCAACAAACTGCACAAAAAGACTGTTGTGCTATAGTGAAAGGTGGATAGAAGTCTACACTGATATAGTGTTTTAGCCACTCAAGTCCAAGCTAATATAGTGGTCGGTAACTAGAATTCCATAGAGAAATAGTACCATTGTCTCCAAAGTCCACACTGCTACAGTGCCCTATCGGTGTCGCCAGCCAGCCCTACTATAGTAGTTGTGCCAAAGTCTGCACTGCTATAGTGCCCTATTTGGGTTAGATGGTCAGCTTTGTAAAATCTGGTCAGAGTTGCTACAGTTCCCCCAATATTTGGGTCGAGGACCAAAAGCCCTCAGACCCCTAGACCAGGGGTGTGTTGCCCCTTGAAACCCCTAACAAGCTCAACCTACATAGTTGTGTCCTGGTGTTCAATATGGGCCGTAAGCATTCGGCCCAAAATCATAAAAAATGGATCGAGATATACTAATCCAACACTATCGAGGTCTCAACTCCTTCATTACCAACACCAAGAGTTATAGTTTGCTCAATAAAAAATATATCCATAACCAAAGCCCGCTCAAGCACTCCAACATAATTGGGAATGCAAAATGATATCACCAAAGCTCTGATATCCTGGTTTAAGCCCTGATCTAAGGTCTATGATATAGAAAATGGATCTAAAACCATATACAGTGAGTATCATGAAAGGTCTATGAACCACACTGAATACTCTACCATGGTCATTCTATCCTGTCAAAGCTGTAAAATATCCTGGACATGCACTAATCTCAACATGTATAGATAAAAATATTCCTCTAAGAGCTAATCAAACTCCATCGAAGTGATTGCCATCTCATTGTGGGTCTATGACACCAGACTCCACCATCACCTGACCGAACCTTACAGAAGACTCGTTGCTAGGACCACCATCTGATTGGGAGTTGTCCTCACAAGTTGTAAAACACATGTGACTACCTCAAGACAATTATAAGTTCCTCATGGGTCTAGATCACCTAGATACCTTAGAGGTTTCTCCTTATGGAACTCATACAACTCACTCAGTCTACGTGCATCCTTGACCTGAACTATTAGAACAACCTTCTTCTCAACGAGTGGTGGCTTGACTGGTGGACCACCTGGAGGTACCACATCCTACACAGTTCCCTATACTAAAGCCCCATCACTAGGCGGATCATCATCATAATCCTACCATGGAACCCTATCTAGTTTTCATTATGGTGGCATCCTAAAATAGAATCAAGATGCATCATGTTTAAAGAGTATATCTGGGGAGCTAACTCAAGAAGGACATGGAACCCACAACCTAGTCATATATGATGCATGTACTATAGTTTCCCCGTAACCAGATCCTAAGTGTTATGATTCAATAAAAAGGTTATTAGAATCCAAGTGAATGGATACATCGGTTGTCACACCAACACTGGAGTTCCTGACCTAAAAGTTGAACTCGAAACACTCTAACATTATTTCCATAAATCCCAAACCAATCTCATAGACTCTGATCCTAAGGAATGAACTCCTTTGATGTCACTCTATAACGGCCTAACTCACCTGATCCTGAGAAATGACTACCCAAATCCTACCTCTAATAGGTCAAGGGTTGGTGATTAGCAATGAGTAGGCATATCACACACATGGGAGGCCTTAGCCTATGGTACATGTATGCACACACCCACATCTATCTCCATGAAATAGTGTAGAGATAATAACAACTGAAAGAAAAAATGTATGCATACATCTATCCCACAATCAAAGTATAACAAAAGCATTGAAAGCATAAAAAGGGAAAAATACAAGCCCACCAAAAACTGAAAATATTCCAACCTACTCTGGAGGGGACTATTGTCTAATGAAACCACCAAAAAACACCTCGTTTAAGCACCTTTATTCACCTTGGTCTGTCTATCTCACTAAGATACTCCTACTCCAAGTCCTCTTAGGACTCCATCAAAAGGTGTGTCGTCTTCATAAGACACGTCATGTGTGGGAAAATATCATGCATGGGTGAGTATAAAAATACCCATTAGGCACCCTAAAAATCCAAAATTAAAGGGATCAATTGAAAAACAATAGTCTTCTCAACCCAATCCAAAGGGAACCCAAGAGAGAGAGAATAATAACTCAATCTTGACCACTCCTCAACTATACATGACTAATTAGATCAATGCACATCGTGTGTCAACCAAGATATGTGACAACATCACAAGGACTCACAGATTCACCCATATATACTTATCCCATACTTCAAGTCTCATGCGGTCCCGACCTCACTGCCAATCACATGACTCTATTGGAGGCTCAAATGTAACGCTCATCCGGGGGATCTCACCCCACAAGCCCTACCATCCCTGATGACACTCATATGAGAGATAACACACATTGGGTATATATTTACTATCCCATATGGAACATCTTAGAGATATCACTCCATCGGGAACAGATTTCCATCCCTGATGGCACATCCAAGAGAACACGCTCCATCAAGTATCACAAAGATGATGGTGCATCCCCTCTATCACAAGTGGCACACACTCGAGAGAACATGGTCACCGGGTCTCTCCATGAATAATATCACACAGATCCAAGAGGAACTTGATACTTAGATAGGATATATCACCCATACCTGATGAGGGACTCTAATAACCCTACTAGAAACCTAGAAGATCTCATTACTCAGAAAGGGGATCACACCCATACCAGATAGGGGACACCACAAACTCAATTTGGAACTCTAGAGATCATAATTTTTGGATAGGGGATTACACCCAGGACCACTAGGGGACACCACAAACCCTACCAAGTCTCAAATCCATGATATATAGATAGGGGATCATACTCAAGACCACTAAGAGATACCAAAAACCTAAATCCGGATCCAACCACCAAGTTGGGGATTGTATTCTCGATGATGTCGTGAACCCCATTGGAACCAACTGGTAAATAGGGGATTATATAAATGATGATTCCATAAACCCTATTGGGATAGCCTACTAGATAGGATATTTCTTACCTTCATGGTGGTCATGATGATACCACAAACCCAATATAGGTAAGTTGGTATGATAGAGGATCCCACCCCAGTCTCCCAGGGGGATACAATAACTCTATCTAAGCTCATCTTGTTGAGGGGATCACAATCACGTGATGAGGATGCAATGTCACACCGTACCCTCATGGGGATAAACCAAGGGGACCCACTCAACCAATATTGGTCTATACATCGCTAAAAAGTGACCTGCTAACATCACCTCACATCACATCCCACGTGCTAAAACCATGACCACCATCACGTCCAATACAGAAAACTACTCAGGATAGGCTACTCATGGGCCCCCATCTGATTCCTAAAGATGGTGATGTGTGAGGGAGAAGTATCCAAGGGGACTGCATGATGTGTACCCAAAGTGTGTATTTTAAGTCAACAATAAAATTTTTACGTGATATGAAACAACATATGTTATATTGTTTATATGAATATTGATGAATCAAAATCTGAAGTCACTTCCATCCCACATCATGTGCTATGGAAGGAGGATCACGTAAAAAATGAGGGTAAACTAGTTGATGAAAATAAAAAAGAAGTATGGAAAAAATGTGTAAGTATGAAATGATAGTAATTAATTATTATTTATAAAAATATTGCATAAAAATATTCATTTATGTTCATATGTTTTTTACATGGTTTTGATAAAAGAATTAGTAGAAACTGTACCGGAAGAAAAACTTATTTCAGTATCTTTGAAGTAGCCAGAACAATATGGCCATGTTAAAGGTATAAGTTTTGGAGTGTCTCCTCATACATATTTATAGAATACAAAACCACAAGAATATACATATAATATGGTTAAAGTATTTCAGGAACAAATAGATGTTTTTCAAGATATTATTTTCCAGTCTGGTTTAACTAACCAATATATGTGAAAGGATCAAAGTGAACTAGTGGTGGAACAAAGACCAGCACATGAACAACCAAATAACCCCACAAGATTTGAGTTTATTCATTCCCCTATATCATATACCTTACCTGAGGTAATAAATTTTTTCTTTACTCTTTCTCCTAAATGAAAATCAAATAACTTCCGATAACTTTATATTATTAAAATTCTGCAGGGTAAAGTTGTATGTGATTTCTATATGTCAACACCCACGCATCGCCTTATTATGAGGGGTATAATGTATAATATCCTAGGGGACATGATATAAAATAAATAACTATCAAAAGATCACATGAGAGTGGAGATTGAGGTAGCTCAAGAGTTGTCCACTAAGTTTCCTGTTTCACTTGATGATATGGATATTGCAACAGTCGATGATGCTATTGGAACTTTCATACCATGGATATATAATATTATAAAGATATATGATATATGTATTTAATTTATTTTTACAAATGAAAAACCTATAACAGTTGATGAAAAAAGTCTTGAAGTGAGGTATGGTATTACAGACAGATAAAGTGATAGAGAAAGAGAAGGTCAGATCAAGATAATCTAGTTAATCGACCAAGAAAACAAAAGGACCTTTCGGGAGCAGCTTCTTCCTACCAGCTCCACTACAACATATATTATCATTACAAAATCATGCATAGACCATGTTCAAAGAAAGAAATATTTCATAAATTCTATATGAAGAGTAAATATTTCAAACATTCATTACAGATGTGGTTTGTCTCAAGAGTATAAATGAGATTATCAAGTTTTAATAGTTGAGAGTCTCAATTGTGAATAGATAAATAAGGTACATTTTCATAATATTTCTGTCCAAAAAATGATATAATATATTCATTAAAGTTAATAACTATTCATATTTTCTATATACATTTATATTACTACTATATAAATGGAAAATCATGAAAAGCATGATTTGGATTCATTAATCCCTGTATCATTTCTACACAAGAAACTTTTTTTTGGAGATGGAAGAAATTGATAAGAAAAAAGATACACTAAACGATGCATTTGAGAAAAAATTAATAGATGATATAATCTTTTTTATTCTTCCATTGTAGGGGTAAAATATATAATCTAATCACATAAAATATATTTTTATTTTTTCATTATTTATTTTTTTTGGTTTTTTAGGTAGCATTAGATGTTGATCACAATCAATCTGGATACCCTAAATATTTATTTTTTGTATCCAATGCCTGTATATCCAACAGACCAACCACACATGATGTGTATTGTGAATTTTTAATGCACTAAAATCAAAATTTTATAGATAAAATTCAAATTATATGTTTAAGTATTGTTTTAACAAGAATTTTGTTATAATAGGGAAATCATTAAATATAGGCTAAATCATGGCATGAAGTCACTAACTGAATAAAAGAAGCCTATGAATTACTTAAAATGGAAACAAAATAATGTATATTAATGAATATTTAACAATCAAAACATATTTCAAAATGATTTACTTATTTTGGTCAATGTTTTTGTAGTGTCTGAAGCAAGATAATAACAACGATTGTAGATATTATGCTTGCAATTTTATGAGAGAGATCATAAAGCATGAAAAGACTAGAATCCTCAAATAGGTAATTTTTTAAGGTAATTAAAATTTCATTAAAAAAATATTAATCATTTTTTTATATATTTTCTCAATACTACGAAGATTTTGGACAATCTTCATACTCAAAAGAAGTAAATTTTTTAGAGGTGATTGGGTAGCGTACATGGTTTCAGAATGTTTTCTAACATAAAATTTAGATGATTTTACGCTATTTTTATGATATACTATAGGATATGACCTTAAAAATATATGTGGAGTGTGAATCATTAGTATTAGAATGATTATATATTATTTTTTATCTGTTTCTAAGGAGAAGTATAATAGAGGAAATCCATTTGTTTAGAAACAAATGTGAAAAATACATGCTGTCAGAATGTATACCAATATCATGAAGAGGTGACTTACTAATACTTATTTAGTTAATTTTTTCATTATTTTATCTACCATTTTTAATTAATTTATCTATCATTTTTATCTGATAATTATTTTTTAAAATTTACACATTAGTTCAAAACACATGTCACATGTTCAAAACCGATAAAATGAGCTCATATTATTTTAAAACTTTAAGAAAATGATCCATAATTAATTTTTCATGTGTTTAAATTTATCTCACACCAATAAAACACTTTATGTGGTCAATATGACTCAAATTACATGTTTCTAAGATGAAAGTATCATTTTAGTTTAAAACACACATCAAATAGTCAAAACCAAGTAAACCAGCTTAGATTGTTTTCAAACTTTTATAAAATGATCCAAAATTCATTTTACATGTGTAGGAATTGATCTCACATAATTTTGACACTCAATATGGTCAGTATGACTCTAATTATGTGTTTTCAATACAAAAGTTCCATTTTAGTTTAAAACATACATCGAATAGTCAAAACTGAGAAAATAATCTCGGATTGTTTTCAAAATTTATGACAATGATCTATAATTAATTTTTTACATGTGGGAATTTACTACATAGTAATCTAAGACATAATGTGGTATCTATGACCTGAAGTACATGTTTTCAATAGAAATGTGCCATTTTAGTTTAAAACGCGTGTCAAAACAGCCTAAATCGAGCAAACAAGATTAGATTATTTTCAAACTTCAGTAAAATGATACAGAATTCATTTTTCACATATAGGAATTGAATTCACATCAATCCATTGTACGTTGTGATTGTTATTACTCAAATTGTGTGGTTTGAGTTTAAAATTTACATTTTAGTAAAAAACAAAAGTGACATACTCAAAACTAATCAAACACATTTGGATTGTTTTGATACTTTAGGATAATGATCCCTTGGTTATTTTTAGCATGTAGGAATCAGCCATACCTCAATATGATACACAATGTACCTGTTATGACTCAAATTATGTGGTTTTAGTTTAAAATTAACATTTTATTAATGTATTATTTCATATTTATGTTTAATTTTTTTCTTTATAGTATTACTAACATAAGAATTGTTTTCTTATATAGGTGGATTATTTTTCTTAAGTTAGGATAGTTTGTTCGAAGCTACTCGTGATCATGAGAGATTGGAATTTGAGGCTATAACTGAGATAATATCAGCAAGGAAATGGGTTGAAATTGTATACATACATCATGAAAATGTGAATTCCTATAACTTATTTAGTTAATTTTTTCACCATTTTATCAATTATTTTTAAGTTAATTTCCTTATCATTTTTATCTAATAATTAATTATTATTTTTCACATATCTTTTGGGAAGTCATATTTTTCTTTCAATGGTCTGCAATAAGCCAGAAAAGATAAAACATGTTTCTTTTGGATGGGGAGTTTTAGGTAGCATGGTATTTTCCCTTCCATCAAAATGGAACATTTTCTCTCTTTTCTAGCATGTTTTATACAGTTGAAAGAAAAACACATATCGTATACTCAATTATCCGCACCTCAATTTGATACATAATGTGCTCGGTATGACTTATGTTTTTAGTTCATAATTTACATTTTTGTTAAAAACACACATCACATACTCAAAACTAAAAAAACATTTATATTGTTTTGATACTTAAGTAAAACGATCCATAAGTCATTTGAAACATGTAGGAATCAGCCGCACCCCAATCTGACACACGGTGTGACCGTTATGACTCCAAGTGTGTGATTTTATTTTAAATTGATATTAATTTTAGTAAAAAACACAATTAACATACTAAAAACTGATAAAATGCATTCATATTGTTCTAATACTTTTGAAAAATTATCCATAAGTCATTTTTGATGTGTAGGAATCATCCTCACATCAATCTGATACACTATGTGCCCAGTATGACTCAAAATGTCCATTATCAATTTAAAATTGAAATTTTAGTTCAAAACATGTATCACTCACTGAAAACTGAGCTAACAAAAATGGATTATGTTGATAATTTAAAAAAATGATTCATAAATAATTTTTTACAGGTATGAATTAGTCTCACGTCAAACTGATACACGATGTGACCAGTATGAATCAAAGTGTGTGTTTCCAGTTTAAAATAACATTTTAGTAAAAAATAAAAGTGACATACTCAAAACTAATAAAAAATTATATTTTTTTATACTCTAGTAAAATGATCCATAAATCATTTGTGACATGTAACAATCAGTTTCACCAAAATATGATACACATTGTGACCGCTATGACTCCAAGTGTGTCTTTTCATTTAAAATTAACATTAATTTTAGTAAAAGACAAGTCACATACTCAAAACTAATAAAACTCATTCATATTGTTTTTATACTTTTGGAAAATGATCCATATGTCATTTTTTATGTGAAGGAATCAGTTTCACCTTGATTCGATACATGGTGTGCCCGATATAACTCAAAGTGTCTATTATCAGTTTAAAATTGATATTTTAGTTCAAAAAGTGTGTCACTCACTAAAAACTAAGAAAACACACTCATATTGTCTTGATAATTTATGGAAAAGATTCATAATTCCTTTTTGATGTGTAGTAATTAGTCTCACATCAATCTGATACACGATGTGACTGGTATGACTCAAAGTGCATGTTTCCAGTTTAAAATGACATTTTAGTAAAAAAAACAGGTGAAATAATCAAAACCAAGAAATCAAATTCTCATTGTTTTGATAATTTAATAAAACAATTCATATGTCATTTTTTGTTTGTGATAATCATTCGCACCTCAATCCAACTCATTGTGTGACCGGTATGACTCCAAGTGTGTCTTTTTATTTAAAATTGAGATTAATCTTAGTAAAGAAGACAAGTGACATACTCAAAACCAATAAAATACATTCATAATGTTTTGATACTTTAGTAGAATTATCCATAAGTAATTTTTGATGTGTAGAAATCATCCTCACCTCAATATAATATATGGTGTGCTCGGTATAACTCAAAGATTCCGTTATGAGTTTAAAATTGAAATTTTAGTTCAAAAAGTGTGTCACTCACTAAAAACCAAGAAAACGTACTCATATTGTCTTAATAATTTAGTAAAACAATTCATAAGTCATTTTTGATGTGTAGAAATTAGGCTAATTTTAAACCGACGCATGATGTGACCGGTATGAATCAAAGTGCGTGTTTTCAGTTTCAAATTACATTTCAGTAAAAAAGACAAGTGACATACTCAAAACTAATAAAACACATTCATATTATTTTGATATTTTAGTAAAATGATCCATAGTTCATTTGTGATGTGTAGAAATCAGTCACACCTCAATCCGAAGCACGGTGTGATTGATATGACTCCAAGTGTGTCTTTTTATTTAAAATTGACATTAATTTTAGTAAAAAAGAAAAGTGACATACTCAAAACCAAGAAAACAGATTAATATTATTTTTATACTTTATAAAAATAATCCATAATTCATTTGTGACATATAAGAATTATCCTCGCCTCAATATAATACATGGTGTGCCCGATATAACCCAAAGTGCCTGTTATCTGATTAAAATTGACATTTTTGTTCAAAAAGTGTGCCACTCATTGAAAATCAAGAAAACGGGCTTGGATTATCATGATAATTTATGGAAATGATTCATAAGTCATTTTTTGATTTTTTTAGGAATCAGTCTCATGTCAAACTGACTCATGATGTGACCGGTATGACTCAAAGTGTGTGTTTCAAGTTTAAAATGACATTTTATTAAAAAAGACAAGTGATTTACTCAAAACTGAGAAAACACATTAAAATTGTTTTGATATTTTATTAAAATGATCCATAAGTAATTTTTAACAAGTACTAATCATCTACACCTAAATCTGACACACGGTGTTACTGATATGACTCAAAGTGTGTATTTTAATTTAAAATTGATATTAATTTTAGTAAAAAGTACAAGTGACAGACTCAAAACCAAGAAAACAAATTCAAATTATTTTGATACTTTAGGAAAATAATCCACAATTCATTTTTGATGTATAGGAATCATCCACACCTTAATTTGATACACGGTGTTCCCATTATAACTCAAAGTGTCTGTTATCAGTATAAAATTGATATTTCAGTTCAAAAAGTGTATCACTTACTGAAAACCAATAAAACACACTTAGGTTGTCTTTATAATTCATGAAAACTATTCATAAGTCATTTGTGACATGTAAGAATCAATATCCCCTCAAACCAACACACGATGTGACTGGTATGAATTAAAGTGCGTGTTTCCAGTTTAAAATAACATTTTAGTGAAAAAAAACAAGTGACATACTCACAACCAATACAACAAATTTTTGTTATTTTTATACTTTTTTAAAATGGTCCATAAGCCATTTTTGATGTGTAGAAATAAGTCCTGCATCAATCTGAAACACAATGTGACTAGTATGACTCCAAATATGTCTTTTTTATTTAAAATTGAAATTAATTTTAGTAAAAAAGACAAGTGATATACTCAAAACTAAGAAAACGTATTCAGATTCTTTTGATACTTTAGTAAAATGATCCATAAGTCGTTTGTGATGTTTATAAATCAGCCGCATCTCATTCTGATGGACGGTGTGACCGGTATGACTCTAAGTGTATTTTTTTTATTTAAAATTGACATTAATTTTAGTAAAAGTACAAGTGACATACTCAAAATCAAGAAAACACTTTCCTATTTTTTTGATACTTTAGGAAAATGATACATAAGTCATTTCTGATGTGTAAGAATATGTTTCATCTCAATCCAATGCACGGTGTGACCGATATGACTCCAAGTGAATCTTTTTATTTAAATTTGACATTAATTTTAGTAAAAAATACAAGTGACATACTCAATACTGAGAAAAATCATTCATATTATTTAGATACTTTAGGAAAATGGTCTATAATTCATATGTGATGCGTAATAATCATTTTCACCTCAATCTGAAATATGATGTGACCGGTATGACTCCAAGTGTGTCTTTTTATTTAAAATTGACATTAATTTTAGTAAAAAAGACAAGTGACATACTCAAAACCAATAAAACACATTAGGATTGTTTTGATACTTTAGTAAAATGATCCATAAGTCATTTTTGATGGGTATGAATTATCCACACTTCAATCTGATACATGGTGTGTTTGGTATGACTCAAAGTGTCTGTTATTAGTTTAAAATTGACATTTTAGTTCAAAAAGTGGGTCACTCACTGAAAACCAATAAAATATGCTAAAATTGTATTGATAATTTAGGACAATGATTTTGATGTATAGGAATCATTCTCACATCAAACCAACACAAGATGTGACCAGTATGACTCAAAGTGCGTGTTTCCAGTTTAAAATTCCATTTTAGTAAAAACACAAGTGACATACTCATCATTTTATTTTCTATTACTTAATTAATTTCCTTATTGTTTTTATCTTGTACTTATTTAGTTAATTTTCACAGAGATAATTTTTAAAGATGAACAAGAAATAGTGTGATGTGGAAGAATAAACCACAACTCAATCTGATACACGGTGTTCCTAGTATGACTCAAAATATATGTTTTTAGTTTAAAATTGAAACTTTGTGTTTAATTTATTTCTTTATTTTATTACTAACATAGGAATTGGTTTCTTATATATGTGAATTATTTTTCTCGAGAAGTGGTGGTTTTTTTGGTAATAGCATGATCGGGGGTTTTGGTCCAAAGACAAAGTAACGTTGATGTTTTTGAATGTCTGTGATAATATGTACTTACTCATGTAATTATACAAACCAATTCTTGAAATGTATATAATATAGTTTTTTTCTTGTCTTTGTGTTGTAAATTTTATTTCATTTAAATTTGGTATTTGTAACCTGTATTTGTTGTTTTTTGCTGCAATAGTGTTTTGTAAATTTAACTGCACATTGTTGTATACCCCTTGATCAACGTTACTAAAGGTATTGATAAAGGGTCCTTTGATAAATTTTTTATCACTGATGAAGAGTACCTTTATCATCACTTTTTTAGCACTTTTCTAGTGTTGATAAAAGGCTATGGATTTTAATCACGCTCCGATAGTTATCATTTTTTTCATTCATAATGACCAGTTTTAGTGTTGTTAAGGTCTTTATTTGTAGTAGTGTCATTTGATTACATACTTTTATACAAGATGAAGACTATGAAATTTATGACATGGTGCGGTAGCTTGTGTTGGGTACGTCATTGGTGGTAACACATTTATTGAATGACCAAGATAGATTTTTTTGCTTTTGAAAGGAATTGATATCTCAGGCTTAGTTGATCAGGATGGTAGTACCTTCACTAAATCCATGGTCATGGTAGAAGAAGTTAAGTTCAACTAGTAAGATAAATGAATAATAAAGCAAAAAAGGATGATGACAAAAAGTATCTATCTTGCTTTATGAGATATCACGAGTTGAAGAGATTATATTACACAATGTGTGTTTGTAGGAAATGTTGTTGTTGTTATGACCATACCTTATCTCTTTAGGAATCTTGATGGGTTGCTAGACTCCACTCATGGTTTGTGATATGTACTCACTGATGTCGAGATAAGGATGTAGAGGGTCACACACTTAGCATATTCAAAAGTCTGACATATTCTTATGAATTGGAGTTTAGGACATGGTGGGCCCCACCATGGGGTCCGGGTGATGTCTGAGTGTGAACGATCGCCCTAAAATAAACAAATTAATATTATTCAACTTTAAAATAATTGGTATTGAATTTATTTATTAATATAATTCATAAGTAATATAGTGAATACATGAAAAAATATTAAACAAACAAATATTATTTTAATATTTAAATTTCGTATAATATTTTCAGGAATACCAGGTCAAGTTATTGACTCGCTTTCATCATGTAATATATTTATTATATTACTAGTAAGTGATTAAAAATTAAATGACGTTTTTTACACAATTAATAGGTCATAAGAGGTCTTTTATGGATTATTTAGTTGATAATATATATTTTGGGGATATAGAGTCATTTATGAGTATTTTAACTTCACTATATAAGCAAGAGAAAGATCTAATTCAAGGTATTATCCATCCACTAGAATTTGAGATTTCCTCTCTCATCTCTCTCACATCCCAGATAGAGAAGTCCCATATTCCATGAACCGATCCAAGTTCACCTTTGTAAATCGAAAGAATGACACATCAACAATTGTCAGGATATCGAAGGCATTGTTGATTCTTCACACTAGCACCTGAATATTGACAATCAATGTATCCATATACTTTTGAATTGCGTGTAGATGATCTACAGGTTTTCGATCTCAGTTCCTTCAAGCAATGGTCGTCGGCATTGAGTGGTATTCACCAGCGTCTTCAAATCAGATGAGGTATTTTTTTGATTTAATTTTGTACTTAAATCCTTTCACACGAGGTCCTTAGGTTTCTTATTGGGAAACCCATCTCTGGTGATGAAATTGTTACATTGAATCGACAATAATTTTTTTAAAACCCCAATCTGTCTGCTTCTGTTGTGTTCACCCATACTAACAATTTATTGTGCGAAACTTTTATTTAAGGTTTTTTACTTATCAAAGTTTTTATTTCTCAATCCATCTCTCCTCTTAAGTATAAGCACGTTAGATTAACAACATTATATAAATTGAATTTTTATCAATTTTATCAATTTTTTAAATTGATAATTAGTTAGTTACTTTCATAGAGTTTATTTCTTGTGATTCATTGTATTTTATATGTATGTAGTATTATACAAATTGTGCTAGTATAAATTTTATTAATTTTATCATAAATATTATAATTTATATTAAGTTTCTTCTTTTAAATTAAATATTTTGATTTATAATTTTTTTGGTTAATAATAGTTTCCAAAACATTATTTAAACATGCATTATTATATAAATCGAACTTGTGTTGAATTTTTCAATTTTTAACTAGTTGTTTGAATTTAAATAGTTAAATTTTTTAATCTATATGCATTATATATTTCCATTATTGTGTTTTTTCCCTAAAAAACTGAAATTTTTGTTTTAAACTATTAATTTTTAAAATTATATAAATTATAATTTTATCTATTTTATTAATTTTATAAATTGATTTTTCATTAATTAATTTTAAAGATGGACACAATACTAGTATATCATGGGTTTATTGATTTGATCACACTAGTTAGATTTCATTAATAGAAATTAAAATTTTGTGTCATATTTCATATCAAGTCAATTTTTATCATTTGTATTTGAGTTTTCATGAGATAAATGGAATGATTATTGATATATGAAATTACATATGTCTCTACAAATCATGACACATGGAAAATTTAGTATATAGGGTTGTTTTTTTAATTTAATGGTTTTAGTGTTTTTAATTTGAAAAATGGGGCACTCGAGCGCCACTTTAAGTGGTGTTTTCATATTAAAACACCAAAACGCCACTTGAAGTGTTGTTTTGGTCATTCATACCACAAAGTGCCACTTCAAGTGGCGATTTGTGGTGGTTTGAGTCAGCTCCACTTGAAGTGGCGCTGATACTTTGTTTTCTAAATCTATCGGTGCCACTTCAAGTGGTGCCTATGGTTTTGCCCCCTATAAAAGGGGCTCACCCCCTCACAACATTTACTCCCCTACCATTGTTCTCAAACTCCTCTCCCTTCTCCCATTGCACTGCTCGGGTAGCTCTGTGGTTCTACTCTTACCACCTCTCAGCAAATTTTAGGTAATTATTTTTTTTAATTTTTTTAATATTGTGATTTATTTATTTATTTGTTTAGTTCATAATTAATGTATTTTATTTTGAAATAGTTCATAGTTAATAGTTCATAATTAATGTATTTTATTTAGAAGTAGTTTATAGTTAATAGTTTATTTGAATCAATAATTATTTAATTTAGTAATTAACTATAATTAATATATAATTAATCATAATTAGTATTTATATAATTGTAATTAGTAATTAATTAACTAATTCATACTTAAAAAATTATAATTAGTAATTACTTTATTATCAATTAATTGAAATTAGTAATTAATTAACTAATTCATACTTACAAAATTGTAATTAGTAATTACTTTATTATTAATTAATTGTAATTATAAATTAGGTTATTGTAATTAGTAAATAAATAAATGTAGTTAGTTAATTATAATGATTAATTATTTAATTTAGTAATTAAATGTAATTAGTAATTAGTTAACTATAATTAGTAATTAGATAGTTGTAATTAGTAATTAGTATATTATTAATTAATTATAATTATCTATTATTTAATTGTAATTAGTAAATAAAGTAACATAATTAGTAATTAATTAACTTTAATTAATACTAATTTAATTTTAATTATTAATAAATGAATTTAGTAATTAATTGTAATTAGTAATTAGTTAACTATAATTAGTAATTACATAAATGTAATTAGTAATTAGCAATTAATTAATTTTAATAAATACTTATAACTATTAATTAATTAATTAATTAATTAATTAAATGTAATTATTTAGTAGTTAACTATAATTAGGTAATTAATTAATTCTAATTAGGGGCTTAAGATAGGTTCTGGAATGTGACCTATCCAATAACTGATGATTAAGAATGAGAACACATACTTTCATTGGTTAAGTATCAACCTGAGAATCAAATGATGGAGTTTTATGTCACTACAGAAATAATGGAGGTTCCATCGACATTTGAAGTTGGGCCATCACAAAGACATGTTATTATGCCATATCCTCCTGCTATAACACATCAAGAAGTTTCATCAGAAATGGTAGTTGTTCCATCATGTCCTCCAGCCACATTTTCTATGGATAGTCCTCTGTATATTTTAGATGCATTGGTCGATGATTTTGAGGATGGTGACAATTTAGAACAAGAAGATAAAGAGGAATTTGAAGAAAAAGAAGAGCATGTAGAAGAATAGTCTATGCCCACTCATGTGAGGTTTAACCGACTGTTGAACCATCCTCTGCTATTGACCTCATGGTCAACTGAAGGCATGAATCACTTACCACAATTTGATTGGTCAGTTATTACTCCTAGTATAGAATTTCTAGGAATTATTGGTGGCACCAATTGAGTGGAATATGAAGGTGTTTTATATATTGGAATAGAGTTTGATATAAAATATTCAATGAAAAATGTTATAAAACAATAACACATTTAAATAAATTACTCTTGTGTTTTAGAAGAGTCAAATAGGACTTATTATGTGATTCGTTGTGACAAATATGATTCAAACTATCATATGAGTCTGCGAGCTATAATTGATAACACTTTTCATAGTTGGTGCACCCCTAGATTTACTCCAGACACATGTGTGAACCCAATCTTGTCACATGAGTACTCCTCATTAGATATTTAGTTTGTTTCTACTATTATTGTTGAAATGATTATAGCATGTCATGATGTTCCTTCCATTCTTGTGGTGGAGAGAATCAAAAAAGTTTTTGGGTATCAAATATTTTTCTAGAAGGAATCGGCGGCACAAAAAAGGATATTTTGAAAGTGTATGGTGACTAGGATGACTCATATAGAGTTTTAACACAACTTATAGAGCTTTTATCATACAACAATCAAGTGATCTATTGGTTACATACTATTGAATATGTTAACCAACACAACCAAGTTGATCAGTCGATGGTTGTGTTTGATAGATTATTTTGGACATTTTTACCATGCGTGGAAGCATTTAGACCTTGTAAGTAGTTTATACATATTGATGGAAAATTTTGTAAGGAATTTATATCAGAAAATTATTGATTTCCACCACACAAGATGGAAATTGATCCCCTCTACCTTTGGTATTTGTAATTGTGGAGAAGGAGAAATTCTCATCATAGATCTAGTTTCTGGCTTATCTTTGAGAGTTTGTTACAAACACATAAGGGATTTGTATTATTTCATATCACTATCACGCAATCAAGGAGGTAGTACAGTCTGAGGGTCTTTCCTGGAGACCACCCTATTCCCATCATCGATACTGAATTTAACACATTGCCAGTAGTTTATGAAAGAAGTTCAGAACGAGTCGATGAAGAAAGTAATCTTAAAAATTGGTATGAATATCCCTTTTCACTTTAAAAATCACTACCATATTTATTTTAATTTTTATCCAGATTAGTTCTTGTTTGATAGCATACGATCCTCAACAAAAAAGGATAGAATATAGTCTTCAAGATATTCACAAAGCTACTCTGGAAGTTTATGATTACATGATGAAAATTCCAAAACATAAATGGTCATTAGAATATAATGATAGGAGGAGATATATACATATGATTACCAATATCATAGAATGTATAAATGTAGTTTTCAAGGGAGTTTGGAAATTACCTATCATAGATAAATAAGAATATTTGATTATATGTTACTCAGAAGAGAAACAATTATAATATAATATTGGTATAATGTTTTAAATCTAAATTATAGGTTTGGTACAAGAGACTTTCTATTGAAGTGTTAAGTATTTTTTAGAATGAGGAAAGAGGGCTGAAGAGGTCTTGAACAGAGGGATTCACTATGGATACCATTTCCAATGTGAGCTAGATAGAGTTCTTCAGGAGGATGTAACTTATTGTGTAGTTGCATTTAATAATCCAGAGAAAATATTTGAGGTTGTTGAGCTCGATGATGATGTGCCTGGTAGAAATGGTCATGTGTGGGTTGTTTTATTGGAGAATAATTACTATGAATGTGGAAACTTTCATGCATTGAGATATCCTTTCTTCTATGTGATCATGCTTACGTACACTTATCTTGGGATAAATTCATTGATCCCATTTAGTATCAACAAATTTTTTAGTGCTATGTGGATTCTAATTGGGGAATATCAAAAATTTTGGCTATCTGATGGTGTACCAACACTTCTACCGAACAAGACTAGGCTTCAACTTAAAGGGAGGCCAAAGTCGACTCATATTTGGAATGAGATGGATTGACCCAGTGAATGGGCACATGGATGGAGGTGCAACATTTGATTCTAGGAAGGTTAAGAGACGTTTCCCTAGACACGTATGGAAATCATCTAATGGTTAAAATGATTCATTTACTCTATCAGTTACTATAAAAGTTTGTATATGTCATCATTTTTATCATTATCATCATTTTTAATAATATTTGTCATATTTGTATATAGTGTAACTTTTAAAAAATATACCTATATATTATAATACGTACATATATTTAATATATAAAATAATATATATTAAAACTATATTTTAGATTACATTTTTAAATATAAATTTTATATATATTTAATAAAACTATAAACATAATGAAAATATAACAATTATTCTTTCCAAAAAGATATATTTTAATTCTCAAACATAATAAACATTTTATGAAGGAGTTTTTTTTGCTTATAAAATGTATAATCAGAATTACAAACACATAAAATATATACAATTATTACTAGGGAAATTCAATTTAAATAAATTGCATACATTACATGATAAATTTCATACCTTACATGAAATTAATGTTTTATTATTCATATATTCAAATGGAGAAGCCTTTATTATCTGCCCAACAGTCGCACGTGTCACATGATGTGTTGGAGCGATGACCTGTTAGACTTCTTTCTATTCAGAGAGCACATCATTTTCATCATGATGCACCCCCAGAATCCATTTATCCATACCTCATACGTGCTGGATTTTATAGAGTCGCTATGTGTGACTTCAAGACCATTGATAACCCCTTGATTTCTATATTGGTTGAGAGATGGAGGCCAAAGACACACACATTTCATCTCCATTAGGGGGAGATGACAACTAGTTTAGAGGACTTCACCTACATGCTCGGTCTATCCATCCATGGATAGGCAGTTATGGGTATCACTAGTGGAGACTGGTGTGAGGCTATAAAACGCCTGCTGGGAATTGACGCCATCGCAATACCACATGTACTCTAGGGTTCTCGCTTGAGCATGGGGTGAATTGATGAGAATCTCACCATCATTCCTGATGATGCAGATGAGGAGATGCTTATTCAGCACACACATGTATATATTTTGTGACTGATCGAAGGCTTGTTGTGTGTTGATTACTCCACCACTTTGGTACACATGATGTACCTCCCATTACTTGAGGATCTTGATCAGATGGCTACATACAGTTGGGGCTATGTTGTATTATCACATCTGTATAGATGTCTCTATACCATTTGTCGTGCAGAGGTGTAGCGGATTGCAGGTTGTATGGTTTTGGTACAAATGTGGGTTTGGGAGAATTTTCCATGCATCCCTCCATAAGCTGTCGCACCACTTCAACTAGAGCTATTTTAGGACTGTCCTCGGGGACGTTGGTATGTTTATATCACAACTTTCAGTTATTTAGTAATTTTGTCAGTGTTTTTTATAAAATTAACATATATTACTCTTTTTTTAATCAGGTGGAGTCATTCACAGAAGTATGCACATACTCAAAGATATAGTGTGTTTAGCTTTCGACGAATATTTGATGCCATACAATCAATTGATGTAAGCTAAACATTAATTTTTTTGTAGAAAAAATTGTTTTGTTATTAATTTTTTAAGTTATTTCAAAATAATCTTAGTAAAATTATCATGCTAATTTATGACTTATTTTTTGAGTTTACATTTTAGGTTTTATGGACTCTGTATACAGGTTTTTTTATGCATCACTTTCACCATATTTCATAGCTATGATTGGAGATCGTGCTACAGTGGTGTTACTCATCCACTTCCACATCATTGAGTGGCATCAGCCAGACCGATTAATGCACCAGTTTGGTTATATGCAGCATATCCCTATGGCACCAAGATAGCCTGATGGGTTACATTCCATTATGCATACAGGTATACAGACAATGAATTGGTGGTAGTATCGTGCACGTTATATAGAGATTTGGGACACACATTCCTAATATGGTATCTTTCAATACGAATATACCATATCATGCTATCAGTTAGATGATCAGGGTGATTATGAAGACTGGTACTGACGACACACCATCATGCACATTACATGTCAGGGGATTGGCATTAAATAGTTGATATGTTTACTAAGATTTATTATATTTTTTAGCTCACTTTTAGTATTAATTTTAATTTTATTTAATTTGAAAAAAATTTAAATTTCTCATCTTTTACATATCACAAATCCCCAAGAGGAGGCATTTATTAGGTGGGATGTAGTTCACTCAAATGTGTTGGCTCACAACAATCCTATTTAGTTCATATGTGAGAGTTTCTATGATGAGATCCACAGTTATATCCCAATCCTTATTCTTCGGCTGAAGCTCCTAGGGACAATTATGTCACTGCTATGCCTACTAAGGATGATGCACCACCACCGCCACTTCCAATAGGAAGACAGAGATGAGGACATTAGCAGGGAAAGAGGTGACAACATAGACATTCGAGAGAGGCTCTGGAAGATTTTTCCGCATCATAGAGAGATGATACTACCCAATCAACTGAATATCTTTCAAAGTAGAGAGATTTATATATGCCACATATGTCGTCTCCATTTACTACTTTGGGGTATGATCTGGGTGTAGTAATACAACTTGTGGCGGCCCCCTCTCCTATCGATGAGGACTTCTTCAATATCACACTTATATAATTTTTTGGAGCTCCAGGGTCATATGAATCCACATATGATTTTGGGTCATCCTCCACATGTGATGTCGTCTAGTCCTCTACACAACACCATGAGGAGGCACTGGTAGCACTGCAAGAGGAGGAACCCGTACATACAACTAGGACACCGGATCAACACAAACGTCATATGTGGAATGGGAATGAGGTTCAGACATCACGTTGTGGTACCAGGGGACATCAAAGTTGATTTATTCGAATGTCATGTTGTATATGTTAAAAACCTTATTTACTGAGATAATTAATTATTGTTTTAGACAAATAAAAATAGATTCACAAATATATTAAAGAAAAACTAATTTATATGAACTATTAATAATTTATATATTTTCAAAGTCTCATAATTGTAACATTATTATGTTTCATGCATATGACTTTAGAAGCATGTAAATTATAAAGTAAAAAATACATTCTAAATGAAATTTGTCACACTGACTAAAGTAAAAAATCAAAGTTGCGCCATCAATCAATACTACTGTGAAAACCAAATATGAAGCTGGTGAAGGGGACGGGGATAAAATCATTGGAGACCAGTCGAAGTCACGCCACCGCAACCCCAGGAAGAATCGATCAGATCCACTAGAGCTTGAAAATGCTTCACAACCCTAGATCCCTCACCGCATTGAAACTCCCAAGCCCAGTCTCACAATTGTTGAAGAATTATCACCTATCTTCCATTCAAAGTCGAGTGATAGATATGGATTAAAAAATGAAACATAGAATCACCAGAATTATCAACAATGGTTATGGAAAATTTTACTTATAAATCCAAAATGGATAAGTGTCTAAAAGATTCCATAATTTAAACAATAGGAATGAATAACATAAATAATGCATACCTGAAGTGATGTGTGATCCATCCTTGACTCTTTATTGTACAACTGATAAAGACAACCTTAGCTGAAGTGATGGGTGAACATAAATAATGCATACCTAAAGTGATATTTGAACATAAATAATGCATACTTGAAGTGCTAGTATAATTATTTTATATGGCATTCAGATATTGAGATGTTAGAATTCATGGTGAAAGTTTCATTGAACTCTTTAATGTTGAGCTAAAATAGGGACTGAGATCATGAAGATTATGTTAAATACATATATGAATTTTATGATTTTGTATTGATTGGATGGATATCTATTCTTTGTTGTTGGGTTATAACTGTAATGAACGATATAGACTTCAAGAAGGTTATGAAAAAATAGGCCTTACATATACTCTATGTCACGCTATGGAACCTATTAGACTCGTGGCATGCATGTAAAACATGATGCAAAGCTATGATTATAATGAGAAATTTTTTTAGTAATTACTTGGAGTTGAATGCACATGTAGATGAATTCTTTGAAAAAAATAAATATATGAAGATTACCAAACCACCAATAGGAGTTAAATTTCATAGGGGTTAAAATATTCAAATAGAATGTGTAAATTTGTAAAAAAAATAGGCTAAACTATATTCATCCCACCACCACCCTCAGGTGTCTAAACCGATATTCTTTGGTTATTCAATTTGAATTAATGAGAGGTCTCATCTGATTGGATCTATTTCTAAACCCCAAATGAATTTTATTTTGACTAATGAATTATTGATTTGAGATGTTTGATGAGCCTTAGATGGAAATATCAAAACCTATTACTATTGTTACTTCTTTGACACTCACTTCCATGACTTTGGATAACAGGAAAATCAAATAGGAAATGAAATTCTGGAAAAAATAGAAATTGAGAAAGGGATCAACAACATAAAGAAGATGAAAAATGTGATAAGTGAACATCAAATGATTTTATAGATAGATATCTTTCTAACTACTATAGTTCAAGATTCTGGGGTCATTAAGAGATCAAAATAGGGAATGATTTATACACCCATGTCAAAGGTAATTTGATGAATATTTTGGATGTAGCTATTTCATTGATACATTTATGAAATATTTGAATAAAATCATAGATAGAGAAAAAAATATTTTTCCATGTAGAATTCATTGACTATTATGGTTGGAATATGCTAGACCCTCATGAAAATAGTGAGTGAAAAAATAAAACTATCTTCTATGTCAAGAAAATATTGAATTTAAAAATTTGTGCCAAGGATAACAAATTAATGAAGAATAATTCATGAATTTTGTATGCAGTTATCCTGATGGTGTATGAAAGACATGGTTGATGTTCAAAAAGTTAAATTGGATATGGAGGTAGCATATCCCACATTAGTTAATGCATTAGTGGATGCAGAGATTTTGTCAGTAGACAGTTCACCTGATCATGAGAAAAATATAGATAATAGATTTATTTATAAAGAAATAGATAGTAATTATAAAATTTAAGTAAGAAATAGTAACATATTTAAAATTTGGGGAAATATTTACCCACGTCATCTGGCTCCATTAAAGTAAAAAGGGGACCGCATCATATCTCCATTTTTGGTAATTTAAAATTTCATAGATTTCTGAAACCATAAAAAGATTAGAAAACATTTAATTATTTTGTAACATAAAGATAATATAAAATAAAGAATGTCAGAAGAAAGACAAGGAACTGAACAAACCATGCATAGGTAAATTTGATAATGACAATTCAATTGTACTCTCCATGCACATATTTGTATATGACTTTGTATCCATTTTAAAAATAATTGAAACCTTGTTATTTGTAGTTAAATAACTATGTGTACCTGAGACATAACAGTCAAATTTAATGTGTATAAATTTGAAAACTTCATGAGAAATATAATTTGAATGTTATTGTTTTTAATATAATATGAATGTTATTATTATTGAATGTTATTGTTTTTAATACATATATATATATATATATATAATTATATATTTGTAATTATACATAAATATACATAATTTTTTTACCAATATTTATATGATTATAAATAAAAAAATGTATATTTACATCATTATAAAATTATAATAACTATATTTTTTATATTTAAATTATATATTTATAATTATATAAATAAGTTTTTATTTATAATTATATACATTTATATTTATTTATTATTAAATTTATAAATACATATTTTCAATTCCGTTAATAATTAAGGTTTATATATATACACACATATATAAATATATTTATTTATTTATTTTAATAAAGTTTATTTATATATACCTATATACCTATATATAAATTTATAAACAAATTTAATAAGGTTTATTTATATATTTAAATAATTATATATAAATTTATAAATTTTAAATATAAAGTTTATTTATATATAATTATATATATAAATTATTTAAATATAAAGTTTATTTAATTATATAATTATATACTTAAAATTTATGTTTATATATATATAAACTTTATATTTTAAATTTAATGATTATTATTTAAATAATATTTTTATATAATTGTATAAATTTATATAAATAATTTTATATAATATTTATTTATAACTATATAAATATAGATTTATAAATATAGATTTACAATTATAAAATTATAAATATATTTATAAATGTAACTAAAAATAATTTCATATTTTTAAGTACATACTTATAAATATATTTTTTAAATACATATTTATAGATATATTTTTAAAATTGTAATTATTAATTTTTAATTTAATTATATTGGGGATATGGGGGGGGAGATAATTGAGTGTGGTGTGAAAATGGAAAGCGCCACTTGAAGTGGCGCTCGGGTACCACATTTTCCAAAATAAAATAACTTAAACCCATTAAATTAAAAAAACAACCTTATATACTAAATTTGCCAACTCCTATGACTTGAAATCAATCGAGTTTTGACTAAATCCCTCTCATATGGTAAAACTTTCCCATGAGTTGAGTTATAAATGGAATGATCATTAATGCAACACAATTAAATAAATTGGGATGGAATTGAATTTTATGTTTTATTTGTTTGGAAGTTTTTAATCTATTTTATTAAATTTATTCATTATAGTTTTTATCTGATTTATTTTGTATATTTATTTAAAATTATAATAGGTTACAATTAGTCCATTTCATCGTTAACCTTGTGATGTACTCAAAAACATGACTTGTAATTTCAATACATCTAAAATTAAACTAATAAAATTCAATATAAAATATAGGTTTTGTTATGTTCCCCATCTCTAATTTTTTATAACCGGAGACTGATCCCCACTGGGAGAATCTGAGGAGGGTTTTTCTTCTCCCGTCGTGTATGAACGCAAAGAAACATCAGAAATTTCACAAATTAGGATGCAATCACAGGACGTTTTTCACTGGTTGTCTTCCATCTGACGGCATCTGGTTGAGCATGCATTTTCGTACGGGGGTAAGATTACGTTAGATGCTGTTTTCTTGAGGAATGTCGATGGGCCTTGATCTTGCAACTGATTGGTTAAGTAACTTTCCTATAATCATCGTTGAAAGCATCCTGCCACGGCTTCCAATTAGGAATTCTATTAGAACAAGCATCTTATTGAGTAAATGGAGGTACATATGGACTACTCTTACAACCCTCGTGTTTAATGAAAAATGCTTTCCTCTTTCAAATGATTGAGAAATTGATGAGAATAGTCTGATTAATTTCATTACACGAGTCCTCTTACTTCACCAAGGGCCAATTTACAAGTTCCAACTTTCAACACCAGGCTTGCAAAGTTTTCCAGACATTGGTCAATGGATAATTTTTCTTTCAAGGAATGATCTTAAAGAATTGATGCTTGAAATGGGTGATGGGGAGTGGTTAAGGGTACCTTCTTGTCTCTTTTCTTGTCGAAAATTGATAAAGTTGGAATTGTTTCGCTGCGAATTGGTCGCACCCCTTTCCTCTAAAGGATGTCCTTATTTGAATAGTCTCACTCTTCATCAAGTCTCGGTTTCTTCTGATGCTATTGAATGTCTCATCGACATCTGTCCTCTTGAGATTTTGTCTTTGTCATACTTTGATAGCTTCACTCTCATTATACGTGTTCCAAATCTCAAATTCTATGTCTAGAAGAAGAATTTAAAGGCTTCTGTCTTGATCATACACCATGGCTTGTTATCCTTTCAGTAGTGATGTACATGGGCGATGACATTGTGGAGAATCTTGAGTAAATCTCCAGTTGCAATTTTGAGAAGCTCCTTGGTGGTGAGCCTTATCTTGAAAGTCTCATTGGGCATGCCCATTTCACAAAATTTTTTAGAATAGGTAATGATCTAGGGAGGATTTCAATTATGCTCCTTGGTGGCGAGCCTTATATATTAGATGTTTGGTTTAATGTATACATATTTATTAACATAAAATGCTTAGTTTAATATTTTTTAAAGGTTGGGGTCAAAGCCTCATTTTATTATTAAAGCAAAGCAAAGACATCTTTTAACTGGATAGAGGGAGACCCATTACATAGTTTGAAGGCCCATTGGGCATGTAGCCCATTACATATCACGTAGGCCCAAATTTTTGGCCCAAGGCTCATTCTGTGAATAGTTTCCCAACTGCTACAGTACCCGCCGCAGCTACAGTACCCTACTGCCGCTATAGTGTCCCGTCGCCGCTATAGTACCCATCGATCAACAGTACCACCACTGGTACAGTATCTCTACATTACCTGCGCCCAATGGGTTTTGAACCCCCATTTTTCATGTAGGATTATGGAGTGCTTACCACTAAGCCAAACCCCAATTACATGCTTAGTTTAATAAATACATATTTATTAATATAAAATAAAACTGTATATGTATATATATTGGATATATGTTTTTTTAAAGAGATTCATAATTGTTAGAATATATATAATATAATAATAGTTATGATTAGGGGACAAAAAAAGAAAAACATGAGAGATAGAAAAATTATTTGACAAATCGTGATAGAATATAAAAAAATCAAAATGATGGATTTTTCTTTGTTAGAAGCGTGAATCACACCCAAAAAAATAAGGGCAATAAAATTATATTAAAAAAATATAATAATATTTAATATGGTGAATGAATTGTGGCAAAAGGGGTGATCCATGCTTTAGAAAAAACAATTATACATATTTTCTTTAAAGTGAAAGAAAGAAAAATGTGTCCCTACAAGGAAAGTGAAAATGCTAAAAAAAGAGATGACAAATTTTCAAACAAAGAAAGAAATAAGGAAATAATACCTGCAAAAAAGCACTTAAATAAAAAAATGTATATGAATGGTTGAAAAAAACGACATGTTAAAGCAATGAATAAAAAAATAACTAGCATGAAATTATAAATATATTATATTATTATAAATGTAATGATAGAATTATTGATGACCAATGAATAATTATATTTCTCTGGTTTTTTTTAAATAAAATAATAAAAATAACTAAGATTATCTAAGAAGCTTATTCCACCGTAATTTTTTTTATAAATAAATGACACTCATGGAGAATGCTTCCTCCATGATTTGAAGTCCCGAGCCAAACCCATTCTTTGCATACAAGTTCTTAGGGATGCATCGGTTTCTCTTTCTCTATTCAGTTTCCAAAATCAAGTAAGGAAAATTTATTTATTTATTTCAAGTTATACTCTCTATTTTTTGGTTTGGGTAAAGGGAATTAAATTTCAGTAGTTATTTGATTAGTTGTTTTAATTAACACCAAAAATGTTTTTAAAGATAGTTTTTTAATTTTCTATAAAATTTTTTCATAATTGTATGTAAGGGATTTAATTATTTTTCAATTGATATACATTTATATATATGTATAATCATGAAAAATCATTTTTTTTTCTAATTTGATTTGCATACATGAAATGTTTATCTTGATGAAATTTGTTTAAAATCTCTTTGTTGTAAGGGTGTATTTTATTTTTTCAAATACTAAATCAAAAACTTATGTATTAGAATTATTATTATTTTCAATTATATTTTGTAAGGGCGTATTTATGTTTCTTACAGTTCTTGTTTTTCTTAAATTTTATAATTTCTTTTTGATTCTAGAATCAAATATTTGATGTGTGTGTGTTATAAAATTATAAGAATATATATTTATTTTATTTTATCAAACTCATACTTGAATTTGTTCTACCCTAAGGGAGACAATTCTTTAGTTGTGAGCGTTGATTTTAAAGAATTATTTATATTTATCCATTCAAGTTTAATTTAAATATGTGTAAGAGATTTATTATTTACTTTAATGTTCAAATGTGTGTTTTATATAGATGTATATATGGACGAAATGGTTATTACCATGTTTATAATTTTATTTTCAATTTATCATCATGCTTTTAGAAAAATGTGAATAACATGTCATCACTTTTTTTTGACATTTTGGGAGTCACGTTTGCATATATACATGGTCACGAGTTTATGAATTTACCTCAATATCCATTGAATCCTTAATAAAATCATTGTTCCAATTCAAATTTTATGGTCTAAACTCCGAAGTTAATAAGTACTTGTATTGCATTGGAAGTGTTATGTTTTAAATAATTCACATCAAATTCTATGTGAGTTACATAATTAATTATTACGATTCTTTTAATAAGATATCATTTATAAGAATGGAAAGTGTATTGAATACATTGACAGTTTATGATAAGGGTTTTTGTTGTAACCAAACTCACAAGTGTTACGACATGAAAGCTAATATGTGTATATATATATATATATACATATGTACATATATATAAGCATCAGTGGGAATGCGTATTTTATTGCAGTGACGTGTTTTATCAGAAATTGAAAACTCCAGTGAATATATATATATATATATATATGTATATATATATGTATATGTATATATATATGTAATGCAAGCTTAAAAATTATCTTTATAAAATACAGTGCTTGATAGTTTTAAATATGGAAGGTCATTGGGGAGTGAACCCATCCTTCGCTAAGTGGGTAGGCCCAGAAAACCTTCAACGATTCAAGTAACCTCAAAATAATGTTTTATTTTTAGAAGCTTGCATATTATTTTCAGAAAAACATTGGATTATATTTAATCAATTTTCAACATAAGTAGTTCCTAAAATGATCTAGTATTTTGAAACTATATGTAATTTCAATTATCATTTTTTTAAAAGGAATTTAAAATTTTATTCTCACGGTTATTTTCAAAATAATGTTTTATAAGGATTTATTGAAGGTTCTTAAACCCCTTACAGGGAATTGTTGTGCTCACCCCTCTTTTTAAAATGATTTTCCACAGGTCACGTGGAGTTTTCCGAAGGCATTCGCTTCACTTTTGGTGTTAGCGCATGTCGTTTTTTTTGTTCATTTTATTTTATTTTTGCTGCAACTCTGATAATTTTTAAGTTTGTATCTATTCTTTAGAACCTAGACCGGTAAAAGGTCCTCTGTTATGTAATGTTTAAGGCTGAGCCCTTATAATGTCGCCTATATGATCGGTCTATCCATCCATGGATATGAAGTTACATGTTTCACTAGTGGAGACTGGTGTGTGGTTGTACAACATCTACTAGGAATTGACATCATCACCATACCACGTGTACTCTAGGGTTCTCACTTGTGCATGGGGTGCCTTGATGAGAATTTCACCATCATTCCTGATGATGAAAATGAGGAGATGCTTATTCAACACATACGTGTATATATTTTGTGACTGATCTGATGCTTGTTATGTGTTGATTACTCCACCACTTTGGCACACATGATGTACCTCCTATTACTTGAGGATCTTGATCAGATGGATATATACAGTTGGGGATCATCTATATTATCACATATGTATAGATTTATCTATACCAATTGTCATGCAAAGGTGTAGCAGATTGTAGGTTGTATGGTTTTGGTACAAATGTGGGCTTGGGATTGTTTTCCATGCATCACTCCTTAGGCTGTCACACCACTTCCACTCGAGCTATTTCAGAACTTTCCTTGGGGAAGATGGTATGTTTACATTATTACTTTCAATTATTTAGTAATTTTGATAGTTTTTTTATAAACATACCATATATTACTCTTTTTTTAACCAGGTGTATTCATTCATAGAAGTATGCACATACTTTGAGACATAGTGTGTACAACTTTCGACGAATATTTGATGCCATACAATTAGCTGATGTAAGCTAAACATTACTTTTTTTGTAGAAAAATTTCTTTTGTTATTAATTTTTTTAAGTTATTTCAATGTAATATTAGTAAAATTATCATGTTAATTTATGAATTATTTTTTGAGTTTACATTTCACGTTTCATGGACTTTGTATACAGGTTTTGTCTATGCATCACTTTCACCATACTGCACAGCTATGATTGGAGATAGAGCTACAGTGGTGTCACTCATATTCTTCCACATCATTGACTGGAATCAGCCAGACTGATTCATGTTCCAGTTTGGTTATATGTAGCATATCCCTATGGAACCATAACAGCCTGAAAGGATTACATTCTATAATGATTACAGGTAGACAGACAACGAACTGGCAGTAGTATCATGCACGTTATATAGAGCATTGGGACACACGTGCCCAATATGGTATCTTTAAATATGGATATACCATATCATTCTATCAGTTAGATGATCAGGGTGATTATGAAGAATGGTACTGATGACACACCATCATGCACCTTACATGTCAGGGGGTTGGAATTCAACAGTTGATATGTTTACTAAGATTTTTTATATTTTTTAGCTCGCTTTTGGTATTAATTTGATTGTTATTTTATTTGAAAACAAACAACATTTATCATATTTTACATATCAAAAATCATCAAGAGGAGGCATTTATTAGGTGGGATGTAGTTCACTCAGATGTGTTGGGTCTCAATGATCCTATTTAGTTCATATGTGAGAGTTTTTATGATGAGGATCCACAGTTATATCCCAATCCTTATCCTTCGTCTGAAGCTCCCAAGGATGATGATGTCCCTGCTATGCCTACTAAGGATGATGCACCACCACTTCCACTCCCAACCGGAAGACAGAGACGAGGACATTAGCAGGGGAATAGGTGACAACATAGACATTCGAGATAGGCTCTGACAGATATTGTCGCACCGTAGAGAGATAATCCTACCCAGTCAACTGAATATCTTTCACAATATGAAGATGCTTATATGCCACATATGTCATCTCCATTGACTAATTTGGTGTACGATCTAGGTGTAGTAATGCATCTTGTGGCGGCCCCCTCTCCTATCAATAAGGACTTCTTCAATATCCCACTTCTGTGATTTTTTTGGAGCTCCAAGGTTATATGGATCCACATATGATTTTGGTTCATCCTCCACATGTGATATCGTCCAGTCCTCTACACAACACCATGAGGAGGCACTGGTAGCACCGGAAGAGGAGGAACACCCACATACAACTAGGACATAGGATCGACACAAACATCGGAAGCGGAATGGGTGTGAGGTTCATATGTCATGTTGTGGTACCGAGGGACATCGACGTTGATTTATTCGGATGTAATGTTGTATTTATTAAAAAACTTATTTACTGAGATAATTAATTGTTTTTTTAGACAAATAAAAATAAATTCACAAATATAGTAAAGAAAAACTAATTTACACAAACTATTAATAATTTATATATTTTTAAAGTCTCATAATTGTAACATTATTATGTTTCATGTATGAGACTTTAGAAGCATATAAATTATAAAGTACAAATACATTCTAAATGAAAATTTTCACACTGACTAATGGAAAAAATCAAAGTTGCGCCATCGATAAATGTTGCTGTGAAAACCAGATATGAAGCTGGTGAAGTGGATGAGGATGAACTCATTGGAGGCCTGTTGAAGTCACGCCACCACAACCCCAGGAAGAATTGAGCAGATCCACTATCGCTTGAAAATTCTTCACAAACCTAGATCCCTCACTGCACTGAAACTCCTAAGCCCAATCTCACAATTGTTGAAGCCTTTTCACCTATCTTCCATTCAAAGTCGAGCAATAGATTTGGATTAAAAAATTGAAACATAAAATCAACATAATTATCAATAATGGTTATGGAAAATTTTACTTATAAATACAAAATGGATAAGTGTCTAAAATATTCCCTAATTTAAACAATAGGAATGAATAACATAAATAATGCATACCTAAAGTGATGTGTGATCCATCCTTAACTCTTTATTATACACCTAATAAAGGCCTCCTTAGCTGAAGTGATGTGTGAACATAAATAATGCATACCTAAAGTGATATTTGAACATAAATAATGCATACCTAAAGTGCTGGTATAATTTTTTTATATGGCATTCAGATATTGAGATGTTAGAATTCATGGTTACAATTTCATTGAACTCTTTAATGTTGAGCTAAAATAGGGACTGAGATCTTAAAGATTATCTTAAGTACATATATTAATTTTATGATTTTATATTGAGTGGATGGATATCTATTCTTGGTTGTTGGGTTATAAATGTAATGAAAGAGATAGACTTGAAGAAGGTTCTAAAAAAATAGGCCTTGCATATACTCTATTTCACGCTATGGAACCTATTAGACTCGTGGCATGCTTGTAAAACATGATGCAAATCTATGATTAAAATGATAATTTTTTTTAGAAATTCCTTGGAGATGAATTCATATGTAGGTGAATTATTTAAAAAAAAATAAATATATGCAGATTACATAACCACCAATAGGAGTTAAATTTCATAGGGGTTAAAAGATTCTAATTGAATATGGGAATTTTTAAAAAAATAGGCTAAACTATATTCATCCCACCACCACCCTCAGGTGTCTAAACCAGCATTCTTTGGTAATTCAATTTGAATTAATGAGAGGTCCCATATGATTAGATCTATTTATAAATCCCCAATGAATTTTATTTGAACTAATGAATAATTGATTTGATATTTTTGATGACCTTTATTGATTTTAAACTCACTTCCATGACTATGGATAACAAGAAAATCAAATAGGAAATGAAATTCAGGGGAAAATAGAAATTGAGAAAGGGATCAACAACTTAAAGAAGATGAACAATGTGATAAGTGAACATCAAATGATTTTATGGATATAGATCTTTCTGATTACTCTAGTTCAAGATACTGGGGTCATTAAGATATCAAAATAGTGAGTGATTTATACTCCCATGTAAAAGGTAATTTGATGAATGTTCCAGACACAACTATTTCATTGATACATTTTTTTCAATGAAATATTTGAATAAAATCATAAATAGAGAACAAATATTTTTCCATGTATAATTCATTGACTATTATGGTTGGCATATGATAGACCCTCACGAAAATAGTGAGTGATAAAAATGAAACTATCATCTATGTCAAGACAATATTGAATTTAAAAATTCGTGCTAATGATAGCATATTAATGAAGAATAATTCATGAATTTTGTATGCAGTTAGCCGGATGGTGTATGAAAGACATGGTTGATGTTCAAAAAGTTAAATTGGATATGGAGGTAGCATATCCCACATTAGTTAATGCATTAGTGGATGTAGAGATATTGTTAGTAGACAGTTCAGCTGAACATGAGAAAAATATAGATAATAGATTTATTTACAAAGAAATAGATGGTAGTTATAAAATTTAAATAAGAAATAGTAACATATTTAAAATTTGGGGAAATATTTACCCACGTCCTATGGCTCTATTAAAGTAAAAAAGGGGACCACATCATATCTCTATGTTTGGTAATTTGAAATTTCATAGATTTTTTAAACCATAAAAAGATTAGCAAACCTTTAATTATTTTGTGACATAAAGATAATATAAAATAAAGAATGTGAGAAGAAAGACAAGGAACTAAACAAACCATGCATAGGTAAATTTGATGACAATTCAATTGTACTCTCTATGCACATATTTGTATATGACGTTGTATCCATTTTAAAAAAATTCAAAACCTTTTTATTTGTAGTTAAATAACCGTGTACCTCAGACGTAATAGTCAAATTTAATGTGTATATATTTGGAAACTACATGAGAAATATGATTTGATTGTTGTTATTTTTAATATAATCTGAATGTTATTATTATTGAATGTTATTGTTTTTAATACATATATATATAATTATATATTTATAATTATACATAAATATACATATTTTTTTTACAAATATTTATATGATTATAAATAAAAAATGTTTATTTACATCATTATAAAATTATAATAAATATATTTTTTATATTTACATTATATATTTATAATTATATAAATAAATTTTTATTTGTAATTATACATATTTTTATTTATTTATAATTAAATTTATAAATACATATTTTCAATTCCGTTAATAATTAAGGTTTATACGCGCGCGCGCGCACACACACACAGATATATATATATTTATTTATTTATTTTAATAAAGTTTATTTGTATATACCTATATATATATAAATTTATAAACAAATTTAATAAGGTTTATTTATATATTTAAATAATTATATATATATTTCTAAATTTTAAATATAAGGTTTATTTATATATAATTATATATATAAATTATTTAAATATAAAGTTTATTTAATTATATAATTATATATTTAAAATTTATGTTTTTATATATATTTATATATATATATATACCTTATATTTTAAATTTAATAATTATTATTTAAATAATACTTTTATATAATTGTATAAATTTATATAAATAATTTTACATAAGGTTTATTTATTTATATAATTAAATATGTTTTATTTATAACTATATAAATATAGATTTATAAATGTATATTTATAATTATATAATTATAAATATATTTTATAAATGTAATTAAAAATAATTTCATATTTTTAAATACATACTTATAAATATATTTTTTAAATACATATTTATATATATATTTTTCAAATTGTAATTATTTATTTTTAATTTAATTATATTGGGGATTTGGGGGGGGGGGTAATTGGGTGTGGCGTGGAAATGGAAAGCGCCACTTGAAGTGGCGCTCGGGTACCCCATTTTCTAAAATAAAATAACTTAATCCCATTAAATTTAAAAAAAAGACAACCTTATATAATAAATTTTTCAACTCGTGAGACTTGAACTCAGTCGAGCTGTGACTAAATCCATCTGATCTGGTACCACTTGCCCATGAAGTGAGTTGTAAATGGAATGATCATTAATGCAACACAATTAAATAAATTGAGATGGAATTGAATTTTATGTTTTATTGTTTGGAAGTTTTTTAATCTATTTTATTAAATTTTTTCATTATAGTTTTTATTTGATTTATTTTGTATATTTATTTAAAATTATAATAGGTTATAATTAGTCCATTTCATCGTTAACCTTGCGATGTACTCAAACATGACTTGTAATTTCAATGCATCTAAAATTAAACTTCTTAAATCTATTATATCTACTAAACCTGGGTGTTCCCAGGCTTATGTGTCACCCCACCATTAAGCCACGTCACCAGAAATTCATACCAAATTACCATTATACCTACTGCCTTAAACCCAAACACCTGACGTGCCCTTCGATAATTGAATTCCACCGATGTGTTACTGCTAGACGACTACGCAAATAGGGATTCTCCGTGTCCAGAACCTGATTGGGATTTCGGTCGGGTTATCTAGGGTTTTCGCATTACTCCACGATGCTCATGTCCCTCTACACTTCTAGAATCTCGTCTCCAGCCGACTACTCCACCACCGCGTGCTCCACCTCCGCGTGCTCCCCCTCCGCGTACTCCCCCTCCGCGTACTCCCCCTCTGCGTGCTCCACCTCTGCGTGCTCCCCCTAAAATACTCCAACATAAACCCACAATGGTCCTTCTTTACATACACTTTCAAAATCATCCCATAATATTCCTCTACGTTCAGGTATAAATTGCTGCTGGAGAAGCTTCCCGTAGAGGTATCATCCTGGTAACTTTCATCATTAGTTTGCAACAAACAATATGAAACTGTCTCTCTAGACTCCATATCCCAAGAATAGTTCGAGCAGTGACACTTCATCAGGGATCACATTTTTCTCTATCATATACACTACTCTATCATTTCACACGTAGCTATTAATTCAAGGATACTACAACAAAAATCAATTTCTGCATTGAGGTAGTCTACTTTTAATTCACCTATTCCAAATACATCTTCAAAATAATGTTGTCTTAATCACTGTCTATCTCATTTCATATTCCACATATCTTCTAATATATTTTCAGTGCGTAGAGTCTTACAGCAGCTTTGCACTTCAATAGGACAGTTCAATAAGTGGACCTCTGCCAACAAATGGCATCACACATGGAGACACACACATGCCATTAACACCATTATTTATCAATGGTTTGTTCTGTCTAATTTTCCCGTCTGAAGTTATATACTTCTAACTACATTACAAATTAACACAAATTAGTCATATCGAACATCTTCTATGTCGACAGTGCCTCTATAATCGGTAGCCGAGACAACAATCTCTACAGGATCAAACAAGAAAAATAAAAGACATCATGCCTACATAGAATCTCAACTTCTATTATGTAAGTATGATGTCAATGTTCTTCTAAATGACTTGTAGAATTTTGTTGAATTTTCCTTTTCTGAATAACTTGTAGATTTGAAGCTCATATTTGTGTTCTCATTTTCACTCTCAGATCGATTATAGATTTCAATTGTTCTTAACTATTTTGTTTATTCATTTCATGTTTAAAATGTATGGGCAATTGTAGATTCTAAACCCCAAGGATTACTCAGTTTTAATGAGATTGTTATAGCGATGCAAGTTGGACTTCATGGTTCCTTCAATGCATTTTTCTTATTTCATTTTATTTAATGGTTTTATGCATACCTAGGTTGTATCTTATATGTTTCAACCATCTGATTTCTTTGGCACAAGGAGGATATGAATTGATGCCAAATCTCCTCAGGTTTGCAGGCAAGAAAATTTTTTTTTCTCAAATTTTTTCTTCAATCAGAATTGTTGTCTTATCATTGATGAATTTAGGGTTATAATATTTTTCTATAAAAAATCATGTTAGACACTTAAAGAACTTGCTTGATTTTATATATCATTCAAGTCATTGCTTCACGTTGCCTAAGAATCGCATTCTCTTATTTAATAACCTAACCACATCATCAAATGAGGATTAAATGTTGATTTGAGAGATGATTTGTTCCCATCCCATTGCATGTGGCATAGAGACTTAGAATCCTCCACTAATGGAAGGTGTTGATTCCCTCGCCACAGTGAAGGTAAACACTCTAATGAGAAATGATGAATCTCAAGTTAATGGTCATTTTCTTATCACTCAATAATTAATTGGTTACTTTAGTTTGTTCACTGTAAAAAAATTACTTTGGAGGGACTGTACGGTTGAAGCATTTACCTTACAAACATTGGTTTACTTCAAAATCTCCAAAGCAGGTAAAGAAGGAACTTGTAATTATAATTGGATGGAAAGGATCACAGTTTCTTATTTTGTATGTTTTTTTGTAGATACTGTTAGACACAGTTTAATCAATAATTGATGGGTTGAAAAGATTGTACAGTGAAAAGCTTAGGCCACTAGAAGTTGCCTACTGTTTTAATGATTTTGGATCTCCCTTATTGGTAAGAAGATTGAACACATTATGAATATCTTTCACTCCCCTTCTAAATTAAGTCATTTTCATATGGGATATATTGTGCCATGATTTCAAATTAAATGTTATTTCTATTTTTGCTTATAGACAAAGAGTGATTTCGATGAAAATCCTATGGTTATGCTTCTCAGTCAGTATTCAACTGAAAAAACTACCTTTATAAAACACTTGCTTAAGTGTGACTACCCAGGAAAGAAAGATCCTTTTCCACATTTTTTTGGGTTTCTTAATTTTTAAATAATGATTATTTATATTTGTAAAATTTTAGGTTTCATTCTTTCTTTTAATAGGAGCGCACATTGGACTGGAGCCTACCACCGATCAATTTTTTGTTGTTATGGTATCATGATCGTTATTATTAATAATACTAATATTTATTTATTTATATAGATGATTTTATTTTTCTTTGTTCTACTTACTGAATAAAATGGAGTTTGGTTTGAAGGAACAATTCCTTTCTTTTCCTCTTAGGGGAAAGCATGTGGTTTTAATCACTCTACAAAAAAAATTTCTCTTTTTACCGTAATCCAATGCAATGTACCTTACATTTCTTATTTCATACTGTGCGATTAATGGATCATTTGGTTCTTTTACCCAGTCTGGACCTGATGAAAGGAGAATTCCTAGAAACACGATTGCAGTTCATGTAGACATGCCATTTACTGGCCTAACAACATTTGGGGGATCTTTCTTATCCAAATTCGAGGGTTCTCAAATGCCACATCCCCTGAGCTACATACTAATAGGGGTTGCATCTATAAAAACCATTTCATATATTCCAGATATTGAATCCTTCTTTAATATTCCTAATATTGGATTGCATCACATTTGTGGACACCCTAGGGGTTTTATTAGGAGAGAAGCAACGAACACAATGAAGCTATGATTTCACTGGCATAATTTCTTGGTTTGCAGCGAAGTGTGATCTCTTTATTCTTTTATTCAATCCTCATAAACTTGACATCAGTGGAAATTCAAATGAGTGATCACTTCTCTACGTGGTCATGATGACAAAATATGTGTGGTTCTTAACAAAGTTGACCAGGTTGACACTCAGCAAGTAAGTTTCATCGCAACCTATTCGACATTAATGAAACTATTTGATTTCAGATTGTAGCTTATTAGAGTATATATAGCGTTCATGTGGTCTCTCGGATTCAATTTCAGTTGTCCTGTTTGAAAAATAAGTAATGAAATATATACATAAAACAACTTCAGAATTACGAGCTAGTTTGATACAGGTAAAACCAATTGTTTGTATCATCTCAATATATTAATGAAATATTACAAATAACATTGCTTATCATTTTGTAATTAGGATGATTATGAGTTTGGTTTTCCTCTAGAGTTGAAAATTTTCAAATCAAAGAAATTTTTGTTAGAAATTGATGTAACAAATTAAAATATTCAAAACTGGCATCGTTATTTCAAAAAAAATAGCTACAAAGTACTTTTTATCAACAATAATGACAACTACATCAGTAGATTTACTGAAAACTTTGAACAGATTCAGGTAGTAGTGTATAAACATTTCAAATATTATTTGAAAACAAAATACACAAAATACTAATGTTTTCCTCATTACTGAATAGGGAGATCAAAGCAGTGCATCATCATGAGTAAGTAGTGGCATCAAATATATCCATGTACATTTTCTTTCAAATTCTTGAATTTGTTTTATTAACAAATTAAAGTCACATTAATGTTATATTAATTTTAACATTTCATGATAGGAACATCAAATTGTTAGGTTTTCTCTAGGGACTTCAAACATTGACACATGATTTGATACTTCAACATCAAATATGTTAACTACTCAGGTTTTTAATTTTTATCTTTACTAACCACTAATTTATTTCTGTTAACATAAAAACAGATTCATTAATTCAATGTATAAAGTGTGTTCTATGTATTTCAAACAAACTGTTATTTCCATATTCAACTTTCTACAGTTAGATAACTATGTACAATTAAATATTTGGTCCACGTCAACGATTACAATTGCCTCATATACTAGCTCCAAATCCTTCTAAAAATATTCTGTTTGGAGAAAAACCTACCACGTGATTTTCATAATGATGATGGAGTGCAAGATATTATCTAGATATGTCTAGATAGCGCAGCTACAATAAGTCAATGTCCTATTATACACACCAACATGATGTTAAATATAAATAGGAAAACTGAAAAAACAGGCTGATTAATTACATTGAATTCAAATGGTAAGAATACATGTTGGCTGTTTAATTTGTTTTCATATTTATTTCCTGAATTCCTATTGGCAGTAATATATTTAACACATTCTGTAGAAAACACAAACCATATTTCAAATTGTATTCTACTCATTCTTTTGATTTCTGATATCCTTTATATACTTATTTCATTGTGAATACCATGTACCCAGTCATATCTATAATCCTCTATCTTTTGTTTATCATGTCGTTTTTTTAAACTACAATGTTTAGGTTTTGTACATACATATATCTAGAACATGTAGGATATCTGATTGAAATAACTATTATTTTATCATTTTCAGTCTTCTCCCTATATTTTTACATTCCTTGATTTTGTATACTGTACAATACCATAAAATTAAATTTCACTGCAATTCCATGTTTGAATGGTAACTGTATATTATATTGGACAATGATGAAATATGTCACAATTTCATGTAATGATATGTCTCGAATACTGTACTCTATGAGAATTTTATCCTTTTTGTTGATAAATCAATTTACAGTTTTCACATTCTAAGATTACTTTTTCATGAGGTATATTGAACTTCTGTAGAAGACTACTCTGTAGTCTTATCACTACACTCGTGCTCACTTTACCCACAAGTGGGGAACTTTTTGTGGTATTCAGTGATGCTTCGAAGAAGGGATTAGGATGTGTGCTGATGCAGAATGATAAATTGATATCCTATTCCTCAAGGCAGTTGAAAATCCATGATCAAAACTATCCAACGCATGATCTGGAGTTGGCAGCTGTGATCTTTGCCTTGAAAATCTAGCGACATTATCTCTATGGGGAGAAATGTGAGATATATACTGACCACAAGAGTCTTAAATATATATTCACACAGAAAGAGCTTAATATGCGCCAGAGAAGATGGATAGAGCTCATCAAGTATTATAACTGTTCAATAAATTACCACCCTGGGAAAGCAAACAAGGTGGTAGATGACCTAAGTAGAAAGGACCCAGTGATTCTATCAATGATGAGAATTGATAAGGATCCAATCTTCTTAGACTTGATAAAGATGGACATGGGAATCATAAATAAAGGAAAACCATCAATCCTTTCACAAATGATTTCTCAACCGTCTCTTTTGGAAAGGTTAAAGGATTCTCAAAAGGATGATGTGAGAATTCAAGAAAAAGTGGAAGCTATCAAAAAAGGGAAATCGTCGGATTTTAATGTTAATGAAGAAGGAATTGTGCAATTTGGGATAAGACTATGTGTTCCATCAAGTCTGGAGCTGAAGAAAGAACTTTTGGATGATGCACATAGTTCAAATTTATCTATTCACCCAGGGAGAACAAAGATGTATCGAGATCTCCGAGAAACCTTTTGGTGGGATAATATGAATAAGGAGATCGTTGTATATACATCAAAGTGCCTGGTGTGCCAGCAAGTGAAGGAAGAGAGGCGGAAGTCTAAGGGGATGATGAAATCATTGCCCATAACAGAATGGAAATGGGAGAACATCACCATGGTCTTTGTCACTAGACTTCTGAGGACATCCAAAGGCAACAATGCAATCTTTGTTGTTGTGGATCATCTTACAAAGACTGCACACTTCATTGCTATTCGGGAGGATTTCTCATTGGATCAACTAGCACGAATATATATCAGGGATGTGGTAAGGTTTCATGGAGTACCACTATCTATTGTGTCTGAACGAGATCCAAGATTCACCTCTATGTTTTGGAAGAGTCTTCAACATGCTCTAAATACTGAACTAAACATCAGTACGTCCTATCATCCTCAAACTGATGGCCAATACGAATGGACTATCCAAACACTTGAGGACATGTTGAGAGCATGCTCAATGGACTTTAAAAGAGGATGGGATCAACATCTTCTTCTGGTTGAGTTCTCTTATAATAACAGTTTCCACTCGAGCATCCAAATGGCACCATATGAAGCCATGTATGGGAAAAGGTGTAGAACACCGACATGTTGGGATGAGGTCAGTGGACATAAGCTTCTTGGACCAGAAATGTTCAAGGAAATGGTGGAGAAGGTGAAAACCATTCAGTAGCATATCAAGGCATCCCAGAGTCGAAAGAAGAGTTATGAATATAATCATCAATGAGACCTTGAGTTTAAAGTTGGATACATGGTTTTTCTAGGCATATCTTCATGGAAGAAGGTCATGAGGTTTTGAAAGAAAGGGAAGTTAATTCCAAGGTACATCGGCCCCTTTGAGATTCTTGATCGTGTCGGGGATGTGGCCTATCGACTAGCACTTCCACCTACCATGGCCAAAGTACATTATGTCTTTCATATATCCCTATTAAGTAAGTACATACCGGACCCTTCACATGTACTCTCTTCTGAGGTGGTACAGTTAGAGGATGATCTTTCTTATAAGGAGCAACCAGTGAAGATCTTAGATCGTAGATAAAAAGTTCTACGAAATAAGACAATGCCCCTTGTCAAGGTGTTGTGGCGAAACCACAAGTTTGAAGAAGCGACTTGCGAATCAGAGGAAATGATGAAGCTGAGTTACCCACATCTGTTTTAGTGTGGGAAAAGGAAATTTCAAGGGAAAAATTTCTTAATGGGGGAATATTTTAACGACCCAAAGTTTCATTAATGGAAATCCCTCTTGATCTAATTAAATTTATTTTTATGTAAAATATTTATATAAAATGTCAACTTCTTTGGTTTTATGTTAATAATTGTGACCGTTTCTTTTATAGTCATTGAACAGTGATCACATGATTAGTATAAATATAGGGCTTTAACAAACCCAATTTACTCAGACAAAGGAAGCGATGACCTCATCCAGTAGAATTTATCCATATGAAGCCCATTTGTCAGAGCTCAGAAAAGAGGTGGCATCTTTGGGCTTCGCTCTTGAACAATCCCAAGCTGAGCTTCATCATGTCAAGCTCAAATGGGACCGTCTATGGGTAAAGTTGAAGTTGATAGAAATTACCACTCGAGCGATGTTATCCGAGCCACCCAAGAGTCTGTCACCATCACACACCTTACCCTTAGGTCGTATACGGCTGTTTTAAGGGGTTATGTAACAAATTTCTAGTACTATATTCATGTACATTATTTTTTTTATATAATAATGAATATAATTTCTGGTCATTATTGATACATTGTAAATAGTTTTTTAAAGTACAAATAGTGTTTTTAGTTATTATTTAATTAAGAAATCTATTTTATTAAATTAAGGGATTTTTGAATTAAATAATATTTTAATAAAATATTATTATTATTAAATTAGTTTTATTATATATAAATGATCATATAATTTAATGAATGCATTTATAATTTTTATTAAGGTTTGAAAGCCATTTTTGTCAAAACCCATGAATTTTTTATAAATGTCATTTTTTATTTTAAAAGTGAAAATTAACATATTTATAAAATTATTTAGATAAAATAAATTTTATTTCTGGAATCACGACGTCGAAATTATCCAATGGTGAATTTTTCATAATTTTCTAAGACAGTCAAATTTTTGGGTAAAAATTAAATACCATTTAAATATATATTGTGTTTTATGACATCATAATGACCCAATAGTGATGTAATAAAATACTATAAGCTTTATGTTCGGACAATATATGTTTTACCATTAAAATAATGTGATTTTGGGTTTGTTTGACTTACTTTTCAAAGCATTAATGGACCCTTCAAGACTTATTAAACACCTTGTCTTTTTAAATTGTTTTCCATGGGAGTGTGACTCACCTCCACATAAGCAACCCCATTATTTTAAGAATTTCAGACTTTGGACTTATAAAATATTTTTTTCCTCTTCCATTTTCCAAAAACCATGTTCAAAAAACATGGGTTGGTTTGTGGTTTGTATTAGTTTAATGTAAGGGGTCCCAAACCTAAATAATAAAGAATTCACTCACCTTTCCTATATAAACCCACCCAAGCTCCCACTTCCTCCCCACTCAAAGCCCTTGGAGTTCGTACAACCTCTACCCTAATCTCTCTATAATCCTCCCAAGGTGCCCCAATCTCCCAAGAATCCTCTCTCAAGCCTCTCTCAAGCCTTTGGAAGCACACTTCAAAGTAAGGGTTTTTTTCTTCCTTTCACTTTTTTTCCAATTTTCTTAATATTGTTATGCCCTTTTAATTTCAATTATAAATGTTGGGGTGTGGTTCCTCACCTCCCCCATACTTCCCTATTATTTTTTTAATTATGGGAGACCCCTTTCTCTCTCATTAAATACCTCCCATGTACACCTGTTACTATGCCGAAATTCCGAAAGGAACTTCTCTCTCATCATTTACATTCAAGAAATACTTTTGTATAATGAATCTAAATTCCATTACAATTGTTGGGACATGTATCTAATGACCCCCCTTACTTTCCATTTCATGTATATATGATGATACACCCCTTTCTCTCTCATCAACCTTTTTTATGAATTCTTATATCACGCCGTTACGCTATCAAAATTGCACCAATTTTCTAAGCCAATGCCATTGTGTAGTGAATAACATGACCATTTATCCATCAAGGGTATTCACCTTCATGCACATTTAATTATTGATTATAAAATTTCATTCCACATTCCTTTGTCATGGAATAAATGATTATGTTTTATGAATCCATGTTTTATGATCCATGTGGCACACTTATGCATGAAATGAAATGTTTAAGAAAGGTGTGCCCTTATAGCACTCCAATGCATTGGGTAAAGTATAGTATCATGATACGTCATGTGAAATGAGTGTTAACTCATGCTAATTCATGTGTAATGAGGTTTTACTCGTGCTTCATGTGCAATGATGATTTACTCATGCTCCTTGTGCAATGAGCCTTGGCTCATGCTAATTCCATGTTAAGTGTTGTTCCCACATTTCCATGTTATGATTATCATGCTTTATCACGCCTTTGTGTTCATGATTATCTTATTCTATATTGATATTCCTGTTGTCTAACATGTATTTTACTCCTCATGTATTCCATGTTTATTCCCTTACTGGGCTTTATAGCACACCTCTTTTCTTATGCATGTCCTCAGGTTATCCCATATAATGCTAATTACGAGGGAATGTAGTGGTCATGTAAAAGAATTTTTCAATAAGGATGTTGTGTTTCATATTTTAAGTCATTATGTAATGATCCTAATCTCCAAATACACTATACCTCTTGATCTTCCATGTTGTATCAAGTGAAAATTTTATGTGATAAATCATGTTTAAGTTTGTAAAATAAGTAGGGTTGTCATATGAGATCACTCCCCAAAGGAGGAGAACTCTATCCCACAAGCCAAAAACACCTCCACACCCACTAGTGGAAACCATATGAGCATGGATGGTAGGGGTCCAATCCATACCGAGGAAGATTATCATAGGCTCTCCCTACCACTATAGAAAGATTCGATGCGAGGCACTCTCCTCCCAGAATCAGATCACACTATTGATAGAAATGTGTAGTCACTGAACCTCTTTTTAGGAGCCTCCAACATAAGGGTAGAGCATAAAGGCTCCACTGGTATAGGCAGGGCCTGCTCTGACACCCCAACATGCAACCCCACCCCGAATGTTAGTTACCGTGATGGGAAATAGAAGCCGATGGTTCAGGAATTTAAATTTTTTTACGTCACCAAAGTGATATAACATCATCAACTCCAGTGATCTTATCTCGGTATGGTCCAAGGACCACGCGTGGTTAAAACAGAGTACAAAATAATCCGAACATGTACCTTATTCGGATCTAACATTTGCAATCCTGTCACAAGATTCTGATGACTGTTGCTCGAAGAATCCGATTTCGAAGCCCTCTAGATCATCCACATACACCTCTTGAATCTGCTCGTGTGCCTTTCATCGGATTTCGGGTACTAGCGTGGTGCACCGACGACCACTTTGACACAATGATGATCGCCACAAGCCAATGTCTTCGATCCAAGGAGACGAATCTTGAAGAACATTCTTGTTTGAGAGAGTATCTCTCTAGGATTCAAGAGGAGAGAGAGGCTTTAAATTCCAACGAATGAATAGTCCACATGGAATGTGCCTATCTCCACTTTTTTAGTAAATATCTATAATACCCGGTATGGGTTCTCGACCCCTGTGTAATAAACATCCACTATTTAAGTATTATAAATAATTATTTATGACAAACAATTTATTCCATAAAGAATATTTATAATTTATCACTTAACTATAATATATATTAAATATATTACATGATAAATTTGAGTCTTTAACTCGACTCATGTCCTCTAATAGTATTAAACAAACCTGAGATATTTAATTAATATCTGTTTGAATAATATTAATCCTTGTATTTATTAAATGAATTGTAAATACATGTCATAAATAAATTTAATGAATTATTCCAAACTTGAATAATTAAAGAATTTATTTATTCCTTGGTGATCCATAGAACTTGGATAAAACTCGGACCTATGGTGGGGCCCATAAAGTTTTAAATTCCTATTCAAAAAAATATGTTAGATTCTCAAGGTGCTATTATGTAGGACCCTCTAGGCCCTTATCTCAATATCAGTGAATTATATTCACAGACCATGATTGGGGTCTAGCAACCCATCGAGGCCCCTATAGAGATAAAAAAAAGTCAAAGAAAAGACTACCTTCTTACAAACATGGTCTGTGTAATATAATCTCTTCGTCACTGATATCTCAATAAAGTAGGATGCACACTTGTGTCATCATATTTTTCCTTTCTTTATTATTTTTTGGTCTATCTGGACGGACTTACATTCGACTTCCATGACCATGGATTTAATGAAGGTACTACAATCCTAATCAACTAGGCCCGAGATATCTCTTCCTCAACTCAGAAATGAAAAATCCTATCTTGATCATTCAATCAATGTCATGTCACCAATGACGCACCCACCACAAACTACCTCACCACAACTTCATTTCCATGGTTTTCATCTTGCATCAAAGTACACAACCAAATGACATGCATTAATAATGATCTCAAGTTAGGATATTATTACACATGTTTGTAGATAGAAACAACCAATGACACATGAAACATGTGGTGTTCCTATTAGCAGGTATGTCCTCATGATCTCAACTACTAGAGATCACTAAGTACAGACTTCATGAGATGAAGTCCCAATGCTTATGAGCCACCAACACCTGATAGTCTCACGTCATTTGTGTCGTATTAGAATGATGTAGCTGTAACTATAGGAAATTACTTTAATATTGTTGTCATATTATCTCTTGGTTCTCATTATTGTCTGGGATCTACTATAACCCCTCGATACGACACGTAATCTAAGAAAATTACCATAAACAAAGTGGATGTAGAAGTGTTCACACTATTTTGGCAAGATGAACACATGTAAATATAACAAACTACATGTAGTGGTAATCAAAGTACAACACAAGTTGGGTCTAGGGAACCCACTTTCAACACTCCCACTTTCACTAGAACCAACTACTAACGAGTCTCAATCTGCTAAATCTCACATGAGAATCATGCTTTTGATGAGAAATGGATTTAGTCAAGGGGTCTACTACATTGTCCTCTGTAGCTACTCTGCTAACTGTGACTTCACCTCTCTGAGTAAAATCCCTCAAGAGATGAAATTTATGAAGTATATGCTTCTTCCTCTAGTGAGACTCGGGCTCCTTGGAAAGAACCACTACAGTAATATTATCACAATAAACTGGTACAAGATCTGCACTACTAGGCACAACACCAATGTCTGAGACAAAGCTACGTATCTAGACTGATTCCTTTGCTGCATCGAAAGCCTCTATATACTCGAATTCTACTGTAGAATCGGTGACCATAGATTTCTTTGAGCTTCTCCAGCTCACTGCACCACCATTCAAGCAAAAGATGTATCCTGACTGTGATTTCAGATCATCATGATCTATTTGGAAACTAGCATCAGTGTATCCCTGCACTACTAGTTCCTCATCTCCCCATATACCAGGAACCTATCCTTTGTATGCCTCAAGTACTTTAGGATAGTTTTAACAGCTGCCCAGTGAAGCTCTCCTATATTAGACTGATATCTTCCCACCATGCTTAAAGAAAATGCCACATCAAACATAGTACATATAATGACATACATGATAGAACCCACTGTCGAGGAATAAGGGATTCTATTCATTCTATCAATCTCCTCCTGTATTTGTGGACACATTTTCTTGGAGATATTAATACCATGTGACATAGGCAACAAACCTATCTTGGATTATTCCATATTGTACCTTTTGAGTACCTTGTCAATATATGTACTTTGACTTAATCCAAGCACCCTTTGAGATCTATCTCGATAGATCTTGATCCCTAGAATGTAGTCTTCTTCTCCTATGTCTTTCATATAGAAGCATTCATTTAACCAAGTCTTAACTGACTGTAAGACTTGCATTTTGTTTCCCATAATTAATATCTCATCAACATATAATAATAGGAATACGATGGAATTTCCATCAACCTTTTTATAGATAAAAGTCTCACTTTCATTTTTGGAAAAACCAAATTCTCTTATGGATTCATCAAAATGAACATTACATGATCGTGATGCCTACTTCAATCCATAAATGGATATTTATAGCATGCACACCTTATTGTCATTCTTTGACTAGAAATACCTTTCGGGTTGAGTCATATAGACGTCTTCAACAAATATCCCATTGAGAAAAGAAGTTTTGACATCTATTTTCCAAATCTCATAATCATGAAAGGTTGTTATTGCAAGCAATATTCTGATGGATTTCAGCATGGCTACTGGTGAGAAGGTTTCATCATAGTTGATGCCTTGACATTGTATGAAACCCTTCACAACCAGTATTTCTTTATAGCTATTAACCTTACCATCCATGTACATGTTTTTCTTGAATACCCATTTGCAACCAATGGGTTTTACATTAGCTGGAGGGTATACCAAAAGCCAAACTTGATTTTGGTACATGGACTCCATCTCAGAATGCATGTCATCTTGCTATTTAGCATCTTCATTTCCTTATACTTCTTCTTTATAGGTTAAGGTTTCATCATCCTCAAGGAGTAATGTGTCACTTGAATCGTTGACAAGAAAACCATAACACTCTAGTTCTCTAACCTCTCAAGAAGACCTATGCAATATTTGTGTCTTGGGAACCACTTTTCCTTCCACTTTCTCTTATAGAGATTTTTCATGTACAAACTCTTGTGCATATGGAGCATTAACTTCATCGAATTCAATCTTTCTCCCACTATTCCCAATTTAAATGTGTTCCCTTTATAGAAATATGGTGTGTCTTTCCACAACAACTTTTCTATATAAAGAGTTGTATAGGTATTGTCCTTTGGTTTCCTTAGGATAACCTATAAAGATGCACTTTGTGATTCTGGGTGCTAATTTTTCACTTGGAAACATCTTGAAAAAATCCCTGCATCCCCATACACGTATGTGTGATATATTGGGTTTCTTTCCACACTATAACTCATATAGAATTCCATCTTCATCTTTAGTTAGTACTCAGTTAAGGGTATATGATGTTGTCTGCAAAGCGTATCCCCAAAGGGATAATGGAAGAGTTGTTTGACTCATTATTGATCTGACCATGTCTAGAAAGGTCATATTACTTCTTTCAGTAACACCATTCCACTATGGTGTATAAGGAGTGGTGATTTGGGACCCACACTCCTTCAAGTGATCAATGAAGGCTTGGCTAAGATACACTCCACCTCAATCTGAGTAAAGTACCTTAATCTTCTTACTAATCTGGTTTTCTACTTCATTTTGGTATTCCTTAAATATCCAAAAAGAATATGACTTATACCACCTTAAGTATATATAACCATACCTACTATGGTCATCGGTAAAAGTAATGAAGTATGAAAAACCACCCCTTTCCTCTACTAGAAATGGTCCGCATAAATCAATATGTATTAATTCTAGTAATGCATTGGCTCTTTCCCCCTTCCCTGAGAAAGGCACTTTGGTCATTTTTCCTTGTAAACAATCTTGACATACATCCAAGGGTTTTAAATGCACCGATTCTAAATACTCTTCTTAATGTAATATTTGTAATCACTTCTTGTTTACATGAACTAGCCTGAAGTTCCATAGGTGGGTGAGATATGAGTCTTGTTCGTTGGTTTTTTCATTGATTGTCATTATGGGGTTTTCGAGTTCAAGTATATATAAACCATTATTAAGATGTGTCATACCATAACACATGGTATCCTTATAGAATAGAAACCATTTATTTCGAAACTTAAAATAAAATCCCATTGTGTCCAAACTTGACACAGAGATTATGTTTTTGGTTATATAAGGTACATAATAACAATTATTTAAAACTAGAACCAAACCACTAGGTAAAGTTAAGTGATAGTCTCCCACTACCAAGACTGCCAGACTTGCACCATTTGCATCTCGGAGATCCACTTCACCTCTTGCAATCTTGTTGAATCTACTTAGTTCTTGTATACGAATACATACGTGTGATCCATATACCACATCTAAAACCCAAATTGCAGATAATTAAAGGTTGAATTCAATGACAAAAATACCTGAAGTAGAAGTGTCAGCTTGCTTCTTCTTCATAGATCTGCAATTTTTCTTCCAGTGGACTTTCTTACCACATCTAAAGCAGACACCCTCCTACTCATTACTATAGTTTTCAATCTTTGGCTTCTTTGAAGGACGGTGCATTAGAGTCTTTGGCCTTAGCTTGACCTTATATCCCTTTGCCTTTCCTTTCTTTCTCTTGTTCACTATAAGGACAGATGAATTGGTATTCTTCATATCCTTATCATCTTGGAAAACTAAAGACAATATATCTGGGAGAAACTTTCTCATATCATTCATTTTATAATTGACAATTAAAGTTGAAAATATTTGCAGTAAAGAGGAAAGAATGAGATTCACTGCTAGCTCTTGGTTCAATTTGAACCCAAGGGCTTCAAGCCTCTCAATGTACCTGATCGTCTTGAGTACATAAGGACTGGCTTGGCACCCTTCTTCTAGCCTGCACCTATAAAGGGAACTTGAGATCTCATACCTTTCATGTCTGGACCTCTCCTGATATAATTCTTGGAGATGTGAAAGCATCTTGTAGGCATCCTCATCTTCATGCATTTTCTACAATTGGCTAGACATGGATGACAACATGATGTACTGAACATCAAGTGTATCCTCTACATGCTTTTTCCATTTATCTTTTTCCACCTTACTTTCTCTTTGAGGAGGCTCAGCAGGTATTGAGGATTCTGACATATAAAGCTTCCTTTCTTGGCGTAGTACTATGCGCAAGCGCCTGTACCACTCCTGGAAGTTATTTCCAGTTAGGATATTTTCTTTATCCAAAATTGATCATAATGATAATGTACTTGTGGTGTTAGTGATTTCCATTTTAAATCTACAATAGATATACATTATCAGTTAGTACTTTATATTGATTACCTTTAAACATTTTTGATTAATTAATTATTATATCATTTTTAATGTTTCTCACTATTTTAGCGAACCCTAATAGCCCTCACTATTGGATTTGGAATACTCCATCGCTTGATTATTCTAGTGGCAAGGATCCTTGAACCTAATCCTTATAGTCTACAAGCTTTGACTACACCACTACTTGAAGATTTTATAGGTAGGCTCTAGTTTGTCCAACCGCATTAACTCGCAGTTCCTTGTACTGTTGAGTAAAGTCCCAGATTTTGGAATCTGAACTTGATTTCATCAACTTATTACCTCTAAAGTGATAACAAGCTAGATTTGGATACTACTTTTCTAGTAGATTTATTCAAGTTGGACCATAATTCTTATATTAACTCCCCGGTAGTAAATAGTGCTCTCAACTTTGGCTGACGAGCACTCCGAATAGCCGGTTTTGCTCAAATTTGAATAACGGAAGGCATTAAGACTTTATATATTTTTAAGGGATTTTATTTATTGACGAATATAATCCAATTCTATTTAATTCATTCAAACTTGGTTGTTGTGCTCGCAACTGAACAAACAATAGAAATACATTCATCACATCTTTATGCATTTTATCTTGTTTATTATTTTACATGATCAAGCATTAATCATGCATTTTCATAAAATAATAAACCATGCATAAAAGAAAAATACAATATCTGATTGTTCTTGAGAATTTCATTATGAGCGATCCATAACAGATCAATCATAACTTAGGGTATACCTAAGTCGACAGTTCACTCATGTCATGACTCACCCCTAGAACAAAGTTCTCGACTTCTGTCTAGATTTCCGCCATGACTTGGCGGGGTCTTTATCTTTGGAATGTCGTCGTATTTTAACAAATATACTCGCACGCAGGCGAGATGGTTTAAGGGTATAAAGCACAACAGATGCATTGGACGCACAGACCCTTATATATATTTGAATTAAAAAGACGATTCACATATCATTATTTATCTAATTAATTATTACAATCATCGCACACATTGAATAAATAATTAAATAAACAAAATCCAGACATGCACAGGTCGGTCACTAGCTCAAGACCAGTTAGTATAAAATAATGCACAATAAAAATTAAAATGCAATAAATTTAATCAGTAAGGGGTGTTCTAATAAATTAAATTAATTTTAATAAATTAAAATAATTTATTTACCGGTTCCAATTGTTTAATTTAATTTTTTTAATTCCAAAAATTAAATTAAACCATAAATTTAATTTAAAGCTCAAATTAAATTAAATTTCGGATTCAATTATATTTTAAACTCCAAAATTAATTTTAATTATTTTAATTTAAAAACTAAATTAAATTAATTAAATTAATCTAATTGGTTTACCTCTCGCCAGGAAAGGAGTCCAGCTGGACTGCGAACTACAATGAGGGTGTTTCACCGGAGTTGGGCTGAACCGCAACGTGACCACAGCTTGACCGCGACATGATTGCGACCAGTCCACCGACACCCTGCGACTGCACTCGCTGGTAAGGGAGGTCCGACACCGAGTCTGGATGCCAAGGGGTTTCAGGATGGCGGCATCTAGTAGGTTGAGAGCTCTAACGAGCTCAGGGAGATGCCAACTGGTTAGGAACGACGGTTGTCCGTGAGGATGGTGCAGTGAGATCAAGAAGGAGGTGAGGGACCCGGTCGACCGGATTTGAGTCGAGGGTGGTGTGCTCAAGCTGTGGGTGTCGTGGTGTAGTCGGATGACGTGGATGATAGTGTAGATATAATAACAAATGAAAGAAAAAAAATCATGCATACATCTATCCCACAATTAGAGTACAACAAAAGTATTGAAAGCATAAAAGGGAAAAATACAAGCCCACCAAAAATTGCAAAGATTCCACCCTTCTTATGAGTAGACTGTTGTCTAATAAAACCACCGGAACACACCTCAATCAAGAACCTATATGCACCTTGGTCTTTCTATCTCACTAAGCTCTGCCTGCTTCGGGTCCTCTTGGGACTCCGTTGAAAATCATGTCGTCTGCATAATACACGAAATGTCCGGGCAAAGCCTGTGCAAGGGTTAGTATAGAAATACTCACTAGGCACCCTAAAAACCGAAAATAAAAGGGAATAAATTGAAAGACAAAAATCTGCTCGACCCAAGCCAAAGGGAACCCAAGTGAGAGAGAACAAGAACTCAATCTTGACCACTCCTTGGCTATACATGACTAGTTAGCTCATTCCACATGGTGTGTCGACAAAGATATATAACAACACCATAGGGACCCCTAGATTCACCTAGATATACTCTAATCAGACTCCAAGTCTCATGAGGTCCCCACCTTACTGTTAACCACAAGATTCTATTTGAGGCTCAAATGTAATGCTCATATGGGGGATCTCACCCCATGAGCCCTGCCATCCTTAGTGACACTCATATGAGAGATAACACCCATCGGGTATTGCTCTGCCATCCCAGATGACACGTTTGAGAGATATCACTCCATCGAGAACAAATCTGTCATCCCTGATGGCACATCTGAGAGAACATTCTCCATTGGGTATCAAAAATCTGATGGCACATCCCATCCATCCTAAGTGGCACACACCCAAGAGAACATGCTCATCGGGTCTCACCGTGAAGAATATCACATTGGATCCCAACATACCTTGATACTCAGATAATAGATCTCACCCATCCCTGATGGGGAACTCTACTAACCCTACTAAAAACCCCTAAGATCTCATTACTCTGAAAGGGGATCACACCCATCCTGAATGGGGGACACCACGAACAAAATTTGGAACTCTATATATCAAAACGTCCATACATGAGATCAAACACAAGACCTTTGGGGACACCACAAACCCTACTGAGTCTCAAAGCCATGATATACAGATAAGGGATCATACCCAGGACCATTGAGAGATACCAAAAACCCAAATCTGGATCCAACCGCCTAGTAGGGGATCATATTATCGATTATACTGTGAACCCCACTAGAACCAACTACTAAGTAGGGGATCATATACACGATGATGCATCAAAACCTATTGAGCTATCCTACTAGATAATGGATCATTTCCCTGCATGATGGTCACGATGATACCATGAACCCTATATAGGGAAGTAGGTACGATAGAGGATCCCACCCTGACCTCCTGGAGGGATACAACAACTCTATCTAAGATCATCCTGTCTAAGAGATCACTATCCTATGCTGAGAACATAATCTCACACCATACCCTCATAGGGATAGACCAATGGGACCCACTCAATCGATATTGTTTTATACATTTCTAAAAAGTAACCAACTAACCTCACCTCCTGTCACATCCCACCCACCAAAACCATTCCACCATCATGTCCAATGCAGAAGAATACTCATGGGAGGTTGCTCGTGGGCCCCCATATGAGTCCTAAAGATGGTGATGTGTGAGGGAGAAGTCTCCAAGGGGATTACACAACGTGTACCCATAGAATGTATTTTAAGTAAACAATAAAAATTTTATGTGATAGGAAAAAAATATGTTCCATTTTTTATATATATATTGATGAATCAAAATTTGAAGTCACTTTCATCCCACGTCATGTGATTTGGAAGGAGACTCACATAAATATAGAGGGTAAAGTAGTTGATGAAAATAAAAAAGCGGTATGGGAAACATGTGTAAGTATGACATAATAGTAATTTGTTATGTTTTATAACAATATTACATAAAAATATCCATTTATGGTCATATTTTGTTTACATGATTTAGATATATGAATTAGTAGCAACCATACCAGAAGAAAAACTACTTTCAGTAGCTTTGAAGCGGTTGGAACAATATGGTCACGTTAAAGGTGTTGGTTTTGGAGTGTCTCCTCATACATATTTCGAGAAGACAAAAACACACGACGATACATATTAGATAATGAAAGGAGTTAAGGAACAAATAGATTTTTTGAAACATATTATTGTCTATTCTGGTTTGACAGACCAATATATGTGAAAGAATCAAAGTGAACCCGTGGTGGAACAAAGATCAGCACATGAATAACCAAATGACGTCGTTGTCTTTGAGGCTAGTCATTCCCCTCAACTGTATACCTTACCCGAGGTAATCAATTTTTTCATTACTCTTTCTCTTAAATGGGAATCAAACAACTTCTAATAACTTTATGTTACTAAAATTATACAGGGTAAAGTTGTATGTGATTTATATCTATAAACACGTACACACTGTCTTATTATGAGGGGAATGATGTATAATATCCCAGGAGACATGCCACACAATAAAGATTGACCAAAAGATAAAATGAGAGTAGGGATTGAGGTAGCTCAAGAGCCGACCATTGAGTTTCCTGTTCCACTTGATGATATAGATATTACAATGGTTAATGATGTTATTGTAAATTTCATATCATGACTGTATAATCTTATAAAGATACATGAGTTATGTCTTTAACACTTTTTTCAAATGAAAAACTTGTAATAGTTGATAAAAAAAGTTCTAAAGTGTGGTATGATATTATAGACGGATAAAGCGAAAGGGAAACAGAAGGTCAGATCAAGACAATCTAGTGAATCGACCAAGAAATCAAAAGGACATTTTGGGAGTACCTTCTTCCTGCCAGTTCCAATGCAAAATATATTATTATTACAATATAATGCAGTTAATCTTGGAGTTAGTGCCCTAAAACCAAGTTTTTTGTACCATGTGATAACCTGTATTTATATTTTGGAATATTAATAAACTTATTATCACATCATAATTGTTCTTATGCATAACATAGTATGTGATACTATCCCAAGAGTAGATATCGTACTAAAAGGTCATAACAGTTCCCTGCTATGATGAGAACCCAGAAGTGCTACGACACTATTATTAAATATATGTTCTATAGTCGGATGATATCATTTGAGGGACGCAAAGGATACAAGGTATCAGGGGTGGAGACTCATAGGGCTTTGAGACACCTTCTCATGGTGTATTCCCTTGTTAATATTTAGTAGGATATTATGAGAATGAGACCCTCTAGTAGGAAATCCACATTTATATGTGTCATTGGACATTCCTATATGGAAAAATGTGTATTGGTCCTTATACTTTAAGGTTATTATTAATGAGTATTATGATTCATGTACTTTGATGTATTAACGAAAATTGTGATGATAGATGTTCGCGGTGATGTAGGATACATTGGGTGCATCGCGAGTAATATTACATTGATAAATAATGTGAGAAAAGATTTATCCCTTATGTTATTTAACAGAAGTTGATATCTCAGGCCCTTTGATGAAAATGATATGAGCTAAATAAATCCATGGTAATGGTGTTCTTTAGGAAAGTTCAATTTCTGAGAAGTCAAAGAAAGTGACATCGAGCACATAGGTTGATGGCACCAACATGAAACCTGCTTGATTAGAGATATCATGATAAAGAGATTAAATTATATAGTAAACATCTGTATGTGGTATTATGTTGTTGCAACACTAACTTCTTTCTCTATGGATGCCTTGACGTGTTTCCATATGTTAACCATATACTTGAGGTTTCTTCACCTAATTCCACTAAGAAAGAGGCCTCGAGGGTCACACATTAAGTGTATCTAGAATCTCAGTTAAATAATAATAATTATTATTATTATTTAAAAAGTTGAATAAATATTATTCCTGCATGTGGTTTAATAATTATTCATGTTTTCTTGATCACAAATATTTTGTCACCAATTATTTGAGAGAATATAATGTGATCGGAATATTTAATAAATATTTATTTTCTATTTAGTGAATATAATATTTATTTATTTATTGGTGAATAATGCGGTGATATTTATTTAATAAATAAATATTCATTTGTCAAGTCCCAATAAATATTTTGGAGGAATGGTGGACCGAGTTTAATGGTCCGATGAGAAATAATAAATAATAAATATTATTTGATTAAATAATATTTAATTTAATTCGAAAGTTAAGCACATGTCAAGAAATAATAATATTATTATTATTATTTGATATGGGGTTTTGTGGGGATTAAATAAATAATAAATAGAACTTGTGCAATTATTTATTTCTAACCCTAGAGATATATAAACCCAATTATATTATTTTCTTAAAGATCCAATTCATTTGTTTTTTCGTTGTGCAAAACAAATTGTGGGAATCCTCCCAAACCCTAGAGAGCTCCCTTATCTAAGAATTATCCTAAGAATGGAGAGTGATATTCCCCCACCTCCTACTCTCAAGTCTAGATAGATCCAATAGATTTCTTTGGAAGTGATTCTTGAGGCGATCAAAGGCCGACGATGCAAGAGATATGATATTTTGTGATATCACCTGAAGATTCCTAGGGCGACGTTTAGATATTTGTGGAAAATATGTGGATCACCACTAGAGGGAATCTTCTCTGATTCCTAGAAATGCAAAAACCGTACAATGCATATCTGTTTTCATATCCATCAATGAAGAAGTAATTCCAACATGGTAATTATTTAATTAATTAAATTAATTATAAATAATATGTGATGATCCTCTATTTGGTTCCGGCGTTCTATCCATTTTCTATTTTATTTGATTCAATTTCATAGATCACAACATTTATCATTGTGTAAATCTCGGATTGATCATCGATCATAACAAAAAGAAAAGTTGGGCATGACCCATCGCACGCTTCTGTTGTTCCTGGAACCTACAAGTGGAATCAAAGCAATCACATAATTATTTATAATTACTTAAAGATCATTGATTGATTTACACATTTGTGATTTAGTTTTTAAATTCAAGTTTATTCATTATTTTAATCCTAATTATGAGATCTGCTTCTTCTACCTTCATTTCTCATAGATCTGATCAATTTGATTAATTTTATGAATGAAATAATATTGAAGATCTAATCTGGAGGTACCAAGGATTCTATCTGGATAAAATAGGAGTAAACGTTGTGTAACCAGAGTCACATGCCATGTACATGTGTTCAATACATCCAGAATTAATTTAGAAATTAATTCAAACCATGTACATTGATGACACATTGTGTATTTATTTATTACACTGCATGTTGACCGGGTGAGGGTGGTGCATGGTCAACTAGAGTACACACCGTGTAGCCCATGTACGTGGTGTGTAGTCCCTTTGAGTCAAAGATTAGTTGTGTATTACCATACATGGCCTACCTGACTGGTGACCATGTAACTCCGATACCACACATTGTGTAATCGCTTATACACACTGTGTACTCTAATTTTCCGAAGCACAATTTACACGTTGAGTCCCTAGATATGTGCCTTAGATACACAGTGAGATATGTACATGCCATGTAGCTCGATTGTACACATATTGTAATTATGTCAAATTACATAGATTTAAAATATATTTATTATATTATGGAAACCTTATCGAAATGTGCTTTCATGTAGTCATTAAGTTGATAGGACACACCATCTGATGAGTTTTAATATTTTTATATATAAATGTTTCATTAATATCTGTGTAATGTTAAGATCTATATATCATGTATGAATCGTATTATATTCATTACTCTATGTGAATTGAAGCATGTCACGTTATAGAAAAATCATGTAATTTTTTGTAATCATTAAGTTGATATTACATGCCATGAAAGTACGTGATAAGTCATGTATTCCATATTTCACAAGATTAAACAGTATACGAATATAATACATGCTGGGTAGATTCAAATGGGTATCCATCATGTTTCCTCCAAGGTACATTTATGTATACAGTTAATTTTAAATGAATTTATTTAATTTGTTTAAAATTATGATGGATAATAATATCAAGGAAATTTGGATAAGAATTAAGATAAAAATAATTGATTAATTAAATATGATAATTAATTGATTCGAGCACGATTTATCTTAAATAAGAACAATTAAGAATTGAATGCCAGATTTATTAAATGCGTAATTCATTGCATGCATGTGGATGATCATGAGTATAGACCAGGCCTTTGTATGTGATTGGTTTAATTTAAATTATTATTAAATTAAATTGTTGGTCTCCAAGCCTTCTCTCATCTTATTATGTAGGGGCATGCATGCCCAATTTTTCTTTTATGTAAGCCCTTTTTTCTCACCTATATATGAGTAAAATCATATATAATAGATGGAGCTCCCAAACTAGTGGATGTGGTTCAAGTTTGGAGCTAAGGTGAAACCAATCCAAGAGAGATACATAGGTGGGTAGGTGGAAAGTTGTAACATGAACCTTAATTAGTTCAAGGTGTTTTCCCCTATGTTAACAGTTTGTTTATCAACTGCTAGATAAACTAACCATTGGTAAAAGCTCATGATCATACCACTTTATTATTTTATTTTTGTCAAGTTTCATGGTTATTTCATTATGGATTTTTTATCACGATCACATGAATTAATGAAATCAATGACCACGCACGGAAGAACTAAAATTAATTGGATTATGCGTAAATATTATCTAAGACATGGTTAATCACTTAAGTAAATCCAATTAATATTAACAAGAATGTGATAAAGATAATAATTTGGAATTTATGCATAATGGATAAAATCCTTCAATTATATATATTAAGTTCGTGTAGTCTTCCACTACGTCAGTTAAAATCGAACCATAGTTCAAAGTGATTGAACAACCAAAGTTGGGGTTCTTTAAATTATCGGGGAATTCTAACTTGAAGTTTTGGGTTGAATTAACTTAGTTCATATCAAGGGTTGACTGCAAAAGGAAGATTTAGTGTAACTAAGAGGAAAGGGTTCAGTAAATCTAAATTAATGATTTCAGGATTGTGGAGTCCCCTCAATAGATTAAGGAATTGTGATTTAATGCTGTTGGAATTTAAAATGCCTACCTAAAACCATTCAAGTCTCATTAACAACTAAATTTTGGGTAATGAGAAGGGTAATATAGGTCCTTTCCACTAGAATTTCCAAGAAATAGGATATTATGAAGCCAATGGTGAGGGATATTGGGTTTCAATAAAATAGCGGGAGACTAATAAATACAATATTTATTTATTTCTCTAAATTTTATCAGACAAAGTTTTAAAATTATACTTATTTTATTTGTATAAAAAACATTAAAATTAATTTAAACATATCTTTGTGATCCATACTTGATAAGGATAACCTTCTCACCGGCACAAATTTCTAAGAGTGTAAAAGGCGCTTACACGTTATCCTTCACCATGAAAGGAAATTGTATGTGTTTAAAGAACCTATTCGTAATGCACTTGGTAATGAGCCATGTGATAAAGAGTTATCTATCTATGAGAAACATATGAATGATGCTAGATATGTCCATTGATTCATGTTATCATATATATCCAATGAGATTTTGAAGCAATATGAGGACATGAATGCATATAGCATGATGTCTCACCTTCAAGGTCTCTATCAAGAGAAGGTGAGATAAGAGAGGTATGAGATATCCAATTATTTTTTTACAACTAATCTTGGAGAGTCTATTCCATTTGGGCCTCATGTAGTTAAGCTTATTGGATACATTGAATGCTTATATATCTTAGGGATTAAAGTTCTAGATGAGTTGAAGAGGTCAAACTTGAAATTCAATTTTGCATAAATCTCGTAGAAATATGAGAAGGATTGAAGAATTCAAATTTGAATTTTAAATGTGAGTGATTTTCAGAGTTTTTGAAATATGAGGAAGTGAGGAAAGTTTTCAATTTTCCCACTTTTTTTTCTAAGTCACCTATAAATAGTTTCCCAAATAATTCATTCATTATAAATTTTCACCTAAGTGAAAAGGTGGATCTCTGAAGAATTCAAAGTGAATTTTCCTATCAGAAAGAGATCTCTTAATAAAGATCAAACTTCTATTGTTTTGAAAACTAGATTAAGAATATCATATTGAGTTGATCAGATTGAAGAAGATTGATTGATTTTCTGAGTAGATTTTGAGAAGTATATATTGAGTAAGGGATAAGCGTATTGAGTTAATAGTATTGAGAGAATTAGATCCAACCAAATCAGACTAAAGATATATATTGAGCATTTGTAGAGAAGTTCAAAAAGAGTCTTTATTCATTTGTTTTGGATCAACTTTTTTGTAAGAAACTTTGGAAACTGATGGGAGTCAGTATAATATTTCTTATCTAGAGATAGAAGGTTCCTAATGGGAATTAGCACAAGTTGTATTCACTTCTTCATAAAAGTGAATTTTTATAGACCCATGGGAGTGGCTATGACAAGGATGTAGGTTCTCACATTGAGGTCGAACCTTGTAAATATTGTGTGATTTACTTTCTTTTCTACTTTTTAATGAATGAGTATTTACAAAAAGATGATAAGGAAATAAATATTAATAGGTTGCAGGGGTTACGTTTCAAAAACTTTTGAAACTCATAAAAAGTGAACAACGAATTCAACCCCCATTCCCAATTGTTATTCGATTCTTTGGAACTTCAATTGGTGTCAAAGATGAAGGTTCCCTTATTGAATACTTATCATGGATAATCTACATTCTATCAATAGTACAATAATTCCTACATTTGATGAAAAAAAAATTTATGGATGAAAAAATAGGATGATTCCTTATCTCCTATCTCTTGGCTTGGAAGTTGTTGATGCTGCTATAATTGGGTTTCCACCTATTGATAAAGATGCTTCCACAAAGTTTTATGATAATATAAATATATAAGTTCATGGAAATGATAGACATGTTATCCTTATGTCCTTATCAGAAAATGTTTATGAGAAGGTGATGGGTCTCAAAACTTCAAATAGTATGTGGGACAATCTTGAAAGTGTTTTTGAAGGGAATACTAAATTTAAGGAAGAAAATCTACAAATATAGCATAGTAAGTATGAAGATATCAGAATGAGATATGAAGAAACTATTGATAAATACTTCACCATAGTGAATGAAATTATTTGCAACATTAGAGGATTCATAGATGTCCTGAAATATTCTACAATTGTGAAGAAACTTATGAGAAACATTCTGAAAAGGTGTGATTCTAAAATTTCTTCTTTAGAAGATAAAGATAATTTATCTCTTGATTAATTTCATAACTTTCTTGTTGCTTATGAAATAAGAAAATCTACAATGTTCAAAAAGAAGATGAAATATGAAATGTATTTTCTAGCCATGATAAAAATGAAAATAAATGATGCCGAAGATGTTGACCCTTGTGACTTCGAAGATAAAGAGGATGATGAGTTGAATGAAAAAATCATGTCTCTTATATCCAAGAACTATTTAAGAGGAAGATGAAAGTATGGAGGTAAAATTCCTCTTAATTTTTTTGAGTATGGTGGAATCAGATAGTTTTCTATAAATTACCTCAAGAAGAAATTTGGCGAATATCGAGATGATTTCGATGAAAGGCCTCGATGGAAGAAGTGGAACAAAAATGATAAAGAAGAAAAGTTGTCCAAAAAATACTATAAGAAGTTTAATAGAAATAAGAGAAGTATGTTGAGTAATAAATCTAAATCCAACTCAACTGAAAAAATTTCTTTAGAAGATGAAAGTTTAGAAAAGTATAGAACATTCATTGAAAATGTAGAGAAATTTGAAGACTCATCAAATAGTGAAGAATAACGAGGTGAAGAATCTTGTAGAGAGTATCATCTCGGAACATAGATTCTTCGATGTCTTGAGAAAAACAAATCTATCAATAAAGAAATCAGAGTAATGTAGAAAGACTAATAAAAAGTTTCGAAAGGAAGAAAATATGTCATCAATAAGGAGGAAGAATAAATCCAAGAGATCTTAAGTTACAAATATAGAATTTCTGAACAAGGAAATTTTGTTGAAGATATCAATAAAAAGTTGGATGTAAAGAAAGAAGAAGTTAACAAGTTTTAATAAAAAATTCCTAAGTCTAAAAGTACTTGGAGGAAGATGAATGAAAACTTCAACAAATAATTGGATGTAAAATCTAATACTTCTAATATTTCTGAGAAAACTGAAATCAAGAATCAGGTGAAATCTTCACATAACAAAAATAATGTTTCATATTTTTTTATAACATTTTAGTTTCCGGAAAAAATATTTTGAAATATTAGGTGTAAAAAGGGTGTGAGAAACCTATTTCATCTAAAAAGGATGAAATTCCACTTAGTAGGAAATATGGTTCACATCTGGAGATTGTTAAAGCATAAAGAAGTTATCAACCTCAAGAAAGTTTCAAGAGATAAAGATCTTACTTCAATAGAAAATCAAGATTTTATGGATATTTCTAGTGTTGTGAAATCTATGGGCACATGGTTTATAATTTTTGGCACACCATATCTCTTCCTAGAAGATGGTTTGAGAAAAGTTAAAGAAATAATGGAAGTAGAATGAATAATTTTCCTAACTCACAGGAAGCTAGAAAAGACAAATATCAAGTTGTTAGAAACCTTCCAACAAAAAATCAATTTGAATGTCTGGAAGAAGTTTATGAAAGATGTGATGAGGTTGGTCATCATGCTGAAAAATTTATGAAACTTCTTTCAGAAGAATTTTTTTATGGTAGAAAAGAAACGTAATCTTGAAATAAGAAAGTTGAAGAAAAATATTTTGTTGTCGAGACAACTTTAAAAGAAATTAAAAGGAACAAACCATAGATACTTGATAGTGGTTGTTACTCATATATGACAGGTGATATGAAAATCTTAAAACATGTTAAAATTCATGATGGAGGAGCAGTTACCTTTGGTAATGACAGTTCTTCAAAAATCAGAGGAATCAGAACAGTTGAGATTGAAGTAGAAAAATTGAAATCTAAGGAAGATTTAATTGTTGATGGGATAAAACATAACTTAGTTAGTGTAATTCAACTTCATGACAATGTAAAAGAATTAATATTCACAAAATATTATTATGTTATCGAAAGTGTGAAAGGTGGAAAATTGATTAAAAAAGGAGAAAAAACCAGTGGGAATCTTTTCCAAATGGGAGAATTTAACAACTCTTATTACTTAAGTAATAAATATGAAAACAAATTGTGGCACCTAAGACTTGGCAATCTTGGAAAGAAAATCATGAACAAACTTTCTAAAGTTGATGATGTCATAAAATTTCCAAAATTGAAAAGAAGAGAATAATATGTTTGTATTACTTGTCAAAAAGGGAAGATGACTAAAAAAAGTCATAAGAGAGTGAAGATTTAGTCTACCAGACCTCTTGAACTTATTCATTCTAATTTGTGTAGACCGATGAGACATTAATCAAAAAAATAATATTTATACTTTATCAATTTTATTGATAATTTCACTTGGATAACAAACATAATTTTATGAAATACAAGTCATAGGATATGGAAATGTTCAAGTTTTTCAGAAAATAAGTTGAGAAAGAAATGGGGGTTTATATAAAGAATTCGAGAATAGATAATGGTACTGATTTCACCAGCAATTATTTTGAAGTTGATATGAGAAAACATGGTATCAACATTAGTATAGTTCTCCCTATACTCTACTACAAAATGGATTAGTATAAAGAAATAATAGAAGTTTGGTGGAAATGAGAATAAGTATGTAAGAAGAATATAAAATTTAAAAGTTTTACTGGAAAGAAGTTGTTAGTAAGGTTGTACATGTTTAGAATAGATATTTGCTGAGACTGGAATCCAACATGACTTCTTATGAAATGTGGTATAACAAAAAACATTCATTGAATTACTTCAAAGTTTTTAGAAGTCCATGTTTACTTAAAATAAAAAATCTAGATTTATAAAGTTTGATGAGAAAGCTTAAGAATGAACTTTTATGAGTTTTTTACCAAATGGAAGAAGTTACAAATGTTGGAACACATTTTTAATTTTTTTTAGACTTATATGATGTGAAAGTAATTGAAAATAAAAATTCCTTAACAAAAGTTGTTGAGAATGTTGAGGAAGGTAAACTGGAGATTTCCAAAAACAGTGAAAGTAAGTCAAAACATCCTTACCAAGATTCAGGAAAATCATGTGACGAGGAAATCTTAGGTGGAAGAGAAACTTTGAAATTTCCTACCTTACAAAAATATGTTTAGTCCAAAAACATTATTGGAAATCAGAAGGATCCAGTTCAGACAAGAAGAAAGTTAATATTAGAAAAGAAAACTTCACTTATCTCAAAAATTGAACTGAAATTAGTTTCAAAACTATTCAATACAAATAATGGGTGGATGTTATGAATAAAGAGTTGGACAAGATTGAGAAGAGTGAAACATGAGAAATTATTCCTCAACCATCAAATAAAAATGTTATCAGAATGTAGTGAATTTTCAGAAATAAGTTAAATGAACATGAATAAGTTTCAAGAAACAAATCCAGACTTGTTTGTAAAGGCTATGAATAGGTGGAAGGTGTAGATTCTAAAGAAATTTTCTCCCCAGTTTCTAGATTATAAACTATTAGAATGTTTCTTTTAGTAGTCGCACATCAAAATTACAAAGTTTATCATATTTATATAAAGTAAATTTTCTTAAATTTTGAGATTTATGAAGAAGTTTACATTGAACAACCTTGTGTTTTTCAACTTGATAATGATGAAAAAATGATTTTAGATTGAATATAGCCTTATATAGGTTGAAATAAGCCCCACATACATGGTATTCTAATCTTTTCTAAAGAAACATTTGATAGAAACTTATATGTGAAATATGTTGACTTTGGAAATCTAATTGTAATCATTCATCTGGATGATTTAATTTTTGTTTTAGATAAAGAAAAAGTTTGGAAAGAATTTTCTAAGGAAATGAAGAAGAATTTTGAAATGTCAATATTGGAAGAATTAACTTTCTTCTTTGTATTAAAAGTTAAAAAAGAAAATTACATCTTTTTATCTCAATAAAACTATGTCAGGGAATTATTAAAGATGTTTGGGATAAATGAATACAAAGAAGTTTCTACTCCTATTTTAGTGGGCACAAAGTTGAGTAAAGATGAATCCATAGTAAGTGTAAATCAGAAAGTCTTTCAAAAGCTGATAGGAAGTCTTCTTTACCCAATAACCTCAAGGTCTGATATTGTTTATGTTGTGACTGTGTGGAAGGTATATAAGTAATTTGAAATAATCACATATGTTGTAAGAAAATAGGATTATGAGATATGTCAAAGGAAAAACTTTACATGAGTTATTATACAAAAGAAATTATGAGATGAAGTTTCAGGGTTGTACTTATTCCAATTGTCTTGGAGATTGTAATGATAGAAAATCTACATCAATAGGAACATTTTTCTTAGGTGAATGTTGTGTGAGTTGACATAGTTTGAAAAAAAGGGTAGTAACTTTGAGCATAGATGGATACGAATATATTTCATCTACATAAGCTTGTACTCAAATGTTGGGGATGAAATTTTAGTTGGAAGGTTTTAAAGAAAATGATTCTAAACCATTTAAGATACTTTGTGATAATCAAAGTGAAATCTTTCTAAAAATATTGTCCAACATTTAAGATCAAAACACATTGATATAAAGTGTCACTTTATAAAATAAAAATTTGTTGTTGGAGATGTTATATTGGAATACATCGCAACAAAGTATCAAATTTTTGATATTTTCACAAAATCCATACTGAAATAAAGATTTGTGGAATTGGGGCTTTAACTTTATGTTCAGACTCCTACCATGACTTCCTAAACCACATAATAAAGTACCACCACCGTGATTTGGATTATGCTGACAAAGGAGGAGATAATGTAACAAATTTTTACTTTGTAAGAAGTTTTTAATTATCTTTATTTTATGAATTTGAAGTTGTAACTATCATAAAACATGGGATAGAAAAAAAAAGTGAGTGGAAAATATAAAATTGAGGAAAGTTTATCTTTGCATGGACACAAAATTTTCTTGACACTGATTAATGAAATTCATTAAAAAACATTAATTTATCATGTATTGTGGTGTCAGGACACTCTCTTTTGAGAAATGATTTGTTTTGGTAAAATTCAGAAAAAACATGAGTTGTTTACAAAATATGAGTTTGTGGAAAAAATTCTAAGAGTTGGAAAAGTTTTTAAGAAGGGTTGTCAAAAATCCAAAGTGGGGTATTGAAGAAACTTTTTGATAATTTATTTTAACAAAGTTTTTGAATTTTTTGACAACCAAACTTTTGTATAATAGTGTTTTTGTTATTCAGGAATCATATCTAGTCCATCGTAATGAGCCTTGTAAGAAAGATGAAAGTTTCTGAAAGTTTGAACCCAAACATAAATGGGGAGAAAATATTTGTTTTTAAGAATTTTTTTTTCCAGACTCAGAGGATTAGATTGACTAACATGGGACATAGATATGGTCAGGAAGATGAATTGTTGAGTGGATGCACCATTATATTCATATCATTAGGTCCAAAAGAAACGAAGGTAGAATTTGTTGATTGTTGGAAGTTTTCCTTTGTCGTAATCAGAAAAAGAGAGAAGTTTCTAAGTTAAAAGTTATAAGTTTCTAAGTGAAGAAGTTATAATCTTATTGAAGAGGATGTTTTATGAAAGTGAATTCCTGAGTTAGAAAGTTTTCATACTTTCTAACCAAAATTCAGATGATGCTTTTCTGATCATGAAGTTCTCATAAATCATGAAACATGCTCCTGATAAAATATTTTGATGAAATGGGGGAATAATAATGATTGAATTGGTTCCAAATATCAAGACAAAGTTTGTATCAGATCCAGAAGTACTGAACATAGAAGTAATCAAATGTCTGGATGAGTTATAGTTGATAAGGTTTTGAATAATCTCAAAGTTTCTAAGTGGATTCACCATTGAATACTTTCCATCATTATGGGAAAATCATCGTAATGAGATTTCCATCGTAATGGGAAAATCCATCGTAATGAGAATTCCATCATAATAAGAATTCAATCGGATTGACTCTAAGGGGGATTCAATTAGACTAAATCTAAAGAGGAAAGTCGGATCATAATGAGCTGAGAAAGAAATGTAGATCGTAATAAGCTAAAAAGGAAAAGGAAGATCGTAATGACCTAAGAATGAAAGGTAGATCGTAATGAGAAGAGGAAGTTGAAGCTGAGGAAGATCCATTGAATTAAAGATGAAGAAGATGCATCATATTGAAGCTAAGGAAGTTACATCATACTAAAGAAAGGTTATAAATTTTGAGAAGACTGATTACAAAGAATACTTAAATAAATGTTTCATAAGTTTTATGAAGAGTTGAAGAGGTCAAACTTGAAATTCAATTTTGTGTAAATCTCATAGAAATATGAGAAGGATTGAATAAGTAAAAGTTTAAGTTTAAATTTTATTGATTTTTAGAGTTTTAAAATTTGAGGAAGTGGGGAAATTTTTCATGTTTCCCACTCTTGCTTTTTTGATTCACCTATAAATAGTTGCTCAGATCATTTGTTCATTGTAACTTTTCATGTAAGAAAAAAAGGAATAACATTGAAGAATTCAAAGTGAAATTTCCTACCTAACATAGATCTCTTAAGAAATATCATACTTATATTGTTTTAATATCCATTTTGATAAGATCATATTGAGTTGATCTGATTAAATAAGATCATATTGAGTTTCTAAGGAGAGTTTGAGAAGTGAAGATTGAGTAAGGGAGAATCATATTGAGTTAATCGGATTGAGAGAATCAGATCCCGCCAAATCATACTGAATATCCAGACTAAACATTTGTGGAGAATTTTGAAGAAAGTTTTTATTCTTTTGTTTTGGATCAATTTTTTTTTAAGCAACTTTGTAAACTGACAGGAGTTAGTATAATATATTCTATTGGGAGATAAAAGGTGACTAATAGGAGTTGGTACAAGTTTTATTCATTTCTTCATGATAGTTAATTTCTATAGAACCATGGGAGTGTCCATGGAAAGGATGTAGGTTCTCACAATGAGGTTGAACCATGTAAATATTGTTTGATTTACTTGATTTCCTACTTTTTCATGCATGAGTATTTACAAAAATATAATAAGGAAATAAATCTTAATAGGTTGCAGGGGTTATGTTTCTAAAAGTTTTTGAAACTCATAAAAAGTAAACAACTGATTCACCCCCACCCCCTATTCATTGTTATTAGATCCTTTGTAACTTTAGTTATTATGTACCTATGGTTACCAATAAAATAATTTTTGTATTATTCCTAGATGTAAATGGGTTTATTTTCAAGTTTTGAAATAAAATTTGTTTCTTTTATAAGGAAAACATATGTTATGGTATCTCACATTTAAATAATGGTATTTATGTATTAAATTATGAAAACCAAGTATTGAAAATTGATAACGAATCATGTTCACATGACTCATATAACACCTAGCTATGACATCACCATCTTGGTCATGTAAATGAGAATCATTTGACAAAACTCTATCAAGATGCTTATTTAGACTCATCTGAGCTAAAACCACTTGAAAGATATCATGCTTGTTTATAAGAAAAAATGATCAAACCATTATTTGGTGGACAAGGTGAAAGGGCCATAGAGATTCTAGGATTGGTACACACTGATGTGTGTGGACCATTTCCAGTAGAAGCTAGTGGTGGATATTCTTACTTCATAACTTTTATTGATAACCTGAGTAGATATGGATAAACCCACTTGATGATATACAATTCCGAGTTCTTTGATAAATTCAAAGAATTCAAGAATGAGTATAGAATCAACTTAAAAAGAAGATAAAGAAGCTTTGATCGGATTGAGGTGGTGATACTACTACAAAACACACCTTTAACATCATTGGTAATTATCAGTACTATAAAAAATGATGATAACTGACATATTTATCAGCTCTAAATAAAGCACCGATAAATTTAACCTTTTATCAGCGCGTATTTTTTAGCACCGATAAAAGAAAACCTTTATCATTGCTTTATTTTTACCACTGATAAAAGTATTCTTTATTAGCGCATTATTTTTAGCACTGATAAATGGTATCATTTATCAGCGCTTTATTTTTATTACTGATACAAGGTATCCTTTATCAGTGCGTTATTTTTAGTGCTGATTAATATTTATATAAATAAAATGAAATAATTAAAAAAATAAAAAAGTTTTTTTTAAAAAAAAATATTACAAATTTTATTAATTAAATAATTATTTATAAAAATGAATAGATTGATTATACATTATTAATTATTAAACATTTTATTAATTAGATAATTATAATAATTAATTTTATTAAATTGTATATATTAAATATTTAGATATATATTAATGTATATAAATATGATTTATATATTAAAAAATATTTATACACTTTACATTAAATAGTTATATGTTTATTGAATAATGGTTTATAATTAAAAATTAATATGAATTAAAAATATTGACTATAATCGCGTAGTACTCGACATATAATTGAATGTCGTTTGATTTTTCAATTTAATATAGATCAAATGTGTGTTATATTGATTTTATATATACATAATTAATGCATTTTTATATACAATGCACAAACACCAAACTTATCCATTTTTTCAGTATTGTTAAAGTGTACTTATTATTAATTTATTCAATTTCACTCAATTTTAACATAGATGCATACACTTAAAAGGAGATATTCATTAATAATGTTAAAAAAATATTTGTAAAAAAATATTTATAAATAAAAATATTTATAAATGTACAGTCACTATATTTATACAATTATATATTTATAATTATAAATAAATAAATATTTTTTATAAGTATTTATATAATTATAAATAACTAATTATGTATATTTAAATAATTATTAAATTTATAATAAATTTACTTAAATAATGAATATATTTACTATATTTATATTTATATATATTTATTAAATATATATGTATAATTATATAAATATATATAATGATATAAATAATATTTTTTTAAAACATTTCTATAATTAGAATTAAATAATTATAAAATTATAATAAATATATTTAGAAAGGAACATATTTACTATATTGATATTTATATATATTTATTAAGTATTTATAATTTTTTACAATTTTTTTATTTATATTTATAATTATAAATAATTTAACAATGCTTTTTTAATAAGCGCTAATAAAGATGAGGATTTATCAGCGCTAAATAAAGGGCTGATAAAAGAAAGATTTGTGAGCGCTCTAATTTTAGCACTGAAAAATATTGGTTTTATCAGCACTTTTTTAGCACTGATAAATATTCCTTTTATCAATGCTTATGCTATAAGCGCTAATAAAAGTTCTATTTATCAGTGTTTATTTATAAGCATTGACAAAAGTATCCCAATCTATTTTAAAAACCCTAAACATTTGCAAACTCGTTGCGATATCAGGAGATTTACACAGAAGCCAGCCACTATCGGCGATCCTCCTCGGTGATTCGAAGCTTGAATCACCCCACTCGACTATTTTCAGTGCTCCAGTTACATGAACATCTCAACTGACATCTGATTTTCGATTGCGGTTGTGATGCAGGTGGAGTTTCATCACTTTCTAACAATTTCTCCACCTAAGGTAGGTGGTTCCATGTCCTAAAACTTTTAAATAATTTAATTTGCTTGCTTCGTTAATTTTCGTATGCTCTATAGTTTATTTTGGTGGTGTGAACATGTTTTGGAAATTCTTTGGCATGCATTTGTTTTGAAAATATATTTTCTAAAGAGAAATTATTATGTTTCTATATAGGCATTGTTGTGAAAAATCAGTGGAAGTGTTCAATTAATTGTTTGAGTAGTGAAAAATTATTTTTTGTGGGTGTTTAAGTTGCGCATGTGTTGAAAAATGATTTTTATGTGAAATGGATCATTTTGGGCATGTTAGTCTTGTTGTGCGCTTTTGAGTATGAGTTGTGCAGTGTTTAAATAATGAATAATTTATTTTAGAAATGAAATTTGAGATGTGGAAATTGTTTATTAAATGGTATGATTGATGAGAAATGTTTTTTCAAAGGGTTTGGCGTGATTTGTGTTGGGTTTGGGTTTTGTAATGGAAAATGTTTATGTTGTGTGTGTGTGTGTGTTAGTGTGGTGTTCCGTGGAAGGGTTTTATGGGTTGTTTGAAAGGTGCAAATCATTTTTTCAAAGGCACATAAATGCAGATAGGTTTGGAAGTAAGTTCCTAAAGGAAATTGACATAATTTTCCATGTTGAACATGTTGTACCCTTTTTTTAATATAAAGTGTAAATTGTTTAAAAGGATGAAAGACATGTTTTGAAAATTATTTCAGGTTGTGTACAAATTTTAAAATAAGGTACCTTCTATGGAATTGGTTGCGAATTGATGTAAACTCTGGTTTTTTTAATTAGAAGTGTTCTATAAATTAATTAATATATTTATTAAATTATATAAGTGTTTAAAATTATGTTTGATGTGATTATGCAGTGCGTTTGATTTTAAAAGTATAATTTTCTTGTGAACTTGGTTCTGTTTTTGATGTAAAGGCTTACAGTGCCTCTGGGGATTATTTTAGAAAACTTTTTAAATAAATTATTAACATACATAATCGGTCCGAGACATGTTTTTAAAATGATTTGGTTCATGTATGTTTTCAAATGGGGTTTGGGTGTGTAAGTAGTGGCATACTATGTGTACTTTGTTTGGAAAGACTTGTGTTTGTAAATGTGCGGTGTTAGTGACATGTGAATGTGAAACTTGATTGAGCACAAATAAAAGGGAAAACTGGGTAACTGAGTAACTTGATTGTGCTGTGTTAGGGAATCTTTATGTTTGCACAGTAAAATCATTGTCCATAGAATTAATGTATTGTTTCATATTTACATTTAATTTATTTCTTTTTAGTATTACTTACACAATAATTTCTTTCATATACATGTTGATTCTTTTGTTTGAGTTGGGGTGCTTTGTCCAACTTTCATGCTTCTTATCCCTTAAAATCTTTTCACCCATGCAGTGGTGCATTTATCACTTTCTTTCAAGTTACCTCCACTTTCTTTGTAGGAAGAGAAACAACGCTACCTCTACTCAATCATAGAGGTAATATTTGTAACAACCTGTTAGTATTTCAGGTATTCCTAAACCCACTTGTTTTAAATTATTAATATCTTAAGTGTAAAAAAATTATTTATCTGCAAATTTTTGATAAATGTTTTAAAGATCTTAAATGCCTGTTAACATCTTGGAATGTTCAATTAAATATTTTTTTTGAGGTCGACACTAAGTTATTGTGATTTTTCTAAGGCTCTCAAAGGATTAGAGAAGACGGAATAAAAATATTAAATATAATATTTTTTTTTAAAATGCATATTTTGTATTCGAAATAATTTAATAACTCCAAAACAGTGCATCGTATGAGAAATTTGAGACCACTTTTATGTCCGAAATATGGTGTTTACCCTAGGAGGGGTATAACATTCGATGGATCTGGACATTTGGATGTCTCTCTCATGAGTTAAAGTTATTAAATAATATTTAATATATTATTTATTAAAAATAATTAAATATCTCCCAAACGGTGCAACATTTGGGAAATCTAATACTACGGATGGGTCTTAAATGTGGGGGTTTACCCTATACGGGGTATAAAATTTGTATGTTTCGAGCATTTGGATGCCTCGCTCACAAAAATAACCATTTTTATTTTAATTATTTATTTATTTCAATTTTTAAATAATAAATCATTAATATCTCTCAAATGGTGTGTCCTATGAGAAATCTGATACCACCATTGGGTCCAGGATGAGGTTTTTATCCTAGGAGACATATAATATTCATGAGAAATGGGTATTTTCTTTGGTCACTTATAATTTTTATGTTATTTAATAATTATATTAAATAATTTATATTATTAATTTCATTTAATTATTTAATTAATTCCAAAAAAATCGGATTCACTGTTCACTCATCTTCAACAAACCCGTTACTCCATTTTTTATGATTCATGGATTCGAAAACACTATTTCTCAATTGTTTTCACTGGTTACTAATTGCAAAGTATTAATTAGGTGAAATTAAATAATCCATACTTAGTTTTCAGATGAATCATTCATAAAATCGGGTGTTCCATTTTGAGGTATTCAATGCTGCATTTTTTAGGGTTTAAATATCAGAACCATAAAATCCTTAGATTTGGTTGTTTCCTTTGATTTTTCACGAGCTTGGAACCCCTCAAAGGTGTGATTGTGAACATTGTTCATCTGAAGTCCTCTGATTCCAGTGTGAGAAACCTATTCTCACCCCCTCATACACAGGTTTGTTTATTTTCTTTTTAATTTCTTTAATTTATTTAACTTATTTTCTTAATTTTCTCCCTCCATCACAATTCCAAAAAATATATATTTAAACCTGAATTTTATAAGAATAGTTCATGTGATATTATCAAAAGATATTTTTTTAAAATAAATTATCAATATATATATATATATATTGATAATCATATTGTGTGCTTAGGGATAATTTATTTAGATAAATTTATTAACGTTTAATTTCATGGATTAGAAAAGGATAATTTTAATGTAATTATCACAAGGCTTGATTATCAAAATTATCATAGGATAATTTTGTTGAATAACAAATGATAATTATTAATATTATCAAATGATAAGTTCTTGAAATTATCAAAGGTTATTTGTTGAAGAAATAATGACTAAATAAATGTAATGTTTTATTAAACTATAATATCATTATCAAAGGATATTTTGATATATATATATATATATGTACACATAAATATGTATATATAAATATATTTTTTTTAAAAAAATTATGTAGAATACCATCTCTATTCTCAAATTATTTTGGGATATAATTATCAAACTAGGTTTACAATTATTCTTATGGATATTTATTGCGATTTCATGCATTAACATAAAACGATGATCCAGAGATTATCCATGAGAGAGAATGTATCATCTCATGCAAAATTTTATTTCAAAATAAAATAACTCACATTGGTTCTAGGACACCTTGATGAACGTCGACCCTTGGTGTGTCTATGGTTATGATATTAAGGTCGTGAGGAGGTGTATTGAAACACATAGGGTGGTTTATCATTTTCGTAGACATCGGCGACCTTGAGGTTGGTGGTTCCATCCTGATTAGCCAAAAAAATTGATTAACCTTGAATTGTTTAATTTATTTCTATTGATGATTTAAAATTTTGAATTTAAATTGGAGTTTTGATGGAAATGTTTTCAATTAAATTGTTAAATTTAATTTAGAAAACGATTCATGAAATGATGGAGTTGGTTTTGAATGGATTTAAAACTTGTCAAAATGGCTTAAAATGTTTTGATAAAAACCCATTGGTTTTATCTTGAAAAAGAGGCATGTTTTTATTAAAACCCGTTTTGGTTCTAAATGGAAAATTGGCATGGAAATGAATGAATGTGAGTTAATTTTATTTTTAAGCAGTCATAAAATAAAATTCTCATCATTGATTATGTAAGAGTACTTGCAAGCCTTAAGTAGTTAGTGAGTTATTTGGACACATGCTACACTATTACAACATTCTAAAACATACATGAAATGGGTCACATCCCTGACTGGTCGGTGACAAGTTGCCTTTGTCCAGTGTCATCGGGAAATGTGTATACACATTTTGTTGAGTTCACTTAGAGAGTGCGGAGTCCTATAACCGGAAATATTATCGTACCTATTTGTAAGATGACCATGTTGCTCACTTGTTATTTATATTTGAGATATAAATGTATGCCAATGGTTTAAACTTATTTGCATGCCATGTGAATTTACATAAACTATTTTATGTAACTGTTTTTATTTAAGCCATTATTTTAGAAATATTCCATCATTTGTAAAATCATTTCTTAAAATATTTATTTCCATCATTTGAACTATATAGCATTATTCATTTTTATATGATTTATAATTTCAAACCTATTTATATTTAAAATTGAAATCACTTTCTTTGTTAATCTATTATTGTAATTTGTTATGGAATTCTTGGTGAGACCATGCTGAGATTTTTAGCTCACACCCTACTTTTGCCTTCGGGTGTTTGTAGACTTCCTTCATCCTGGTTCGAACAAGGGGAAAGGATCACTTAGAGGTGGATCTGGTTGTTGACCCTCAGTCATGGTGGGTTGTGTCCTCAGGGACTTGGGTTGTGTTTCCCTATTTTCTTACTTGGGTTTTAATACTTTGGTCTTTTTATGCCTTGTTGTATTCTGGTACTTCACTCCCAGTGGAGTTTCTTTTGTTATGCATACTTCCTTGTTTTCTTTTTCTTCTGCATTCTTATGGAAATATCGTTCCCACTTATATGTTGTATGATTCTTGGTGCTAGTCGCCGACCCGTGGGGATTGGGAATGCCCCTCAGGATATGTCAGGGTCGGCTCGTTTATCAGGTTATGAGGGTACCCAGGCTGGTTCATGAAAAAGTTGTATCAGATGGAGGTTATTGATCTTTCTTTTTTCTTGAAGTCAGTATCCACTTGTGAAATCTTGTCAGGACTTAGAAGGTAGTTGCGATTGAGTGTCTAGATTTCTCTCATCACAATGAACCTTAAGTCACCATGGGTGTTTAGGGAAAGACATCTTGTGGATTAGTTCTAGTATTTTCCCTATTTTGATTTGGATAGAGTGGAATCCAAATCTTGTTTATCCTTTCTATTATGAATAGTTTTCCTTATTACTTAGTTCTAGTGTTAATCTAATGTCTCCTTTTTTATTTTTTTATGTTGTGTATCATCATGCATCCGAGAAGATGTGCGAATCGGATCTATAAAGTGGTTATTGTTGAATCTCAGCAAGCGAGTCCTATTGTGGATCTGAGTTTGGTTGAGGTGATTGTTCGCATTGCCCAAGCTATGGGATAGGCACCACCTCTATTTTTTGTTCAGGCTCCAGCTATGGATCCTCATAGGGATGTTCTCCTAAATCGTTCTCAAGAGTTACAATGCTAGAAGCCACCAATTTTCAAAGGCTCCACTGACCCTCAACATGATGAGGAATGGTTGAGCAATATTGAACATATGTCTAGGTTCTTAGAGACACCTGATGCGATCAAGGTGAAGTGTTCCACCTTCATGATGGAGGGACCGAGCAGGAGATGGTGGGACATGATGGTGATGGCTGGGAAACATGAGGGTTTAGACTGGAAAGACTTCAAGGTTCTTTTCCCAAACTAGTTCTATCCAAAATCAATGGTGTTGGCTAAGGCAATAGAGTTTTTCATGCTTGAGTAGGCCAACAGAACCGTGATTAAGTACTCAAATCACTTTTCTGAGTTGGTGCAGTTTCTCCTAAGATTGTGTCTAATGAGAAGATGAAGGTTTGCCGATTCGAGTTGGGACTTCGATCAGATATCCATTCTCGGTTTTTCATACTGAAGTTGCCCACTTATACTGATGTGTTGGATAGGGTGATGATGGTTGATATGGACCTGGCTAGAAAGTCAAGGTTGAAGGGAGTTGATTTTCCTCCCAGTGGAAGCATTGGTTCCTTTAAAGGAAAATAGAAGTGTGATTATCATGGTAGTTCTCGATTACAAAGTCATTCCAGACCTCCTGTATCACCATGAGGGAGTTATTTGACTTTCTATCAGTGTGGAAAGCCAAGAAATTCTAAGATGGTTTGCACTGAGGCACCCAATGACTATAGATCTTTTAGACATTTAGGTCACTTACAGAGATTATACCATCATTTATCTACTCCACGTAGTGGAACAGGATCATCAAAACCTCCAAAAACTGTGGTGCAATCAAATGCTTTACATATAAAAGGGTTCCAGCCATAGGCATCAAGAATGAAGCTTCTTCACGTAGTACAAGAGTCACCAGAGGAAGCAGACATGACTCCTACAACTATGAGAGGTACCATTATTATAGATTCATATTTTGCGACTTCTCTATTTGATACCGGTGTATCTCACTCATTTATTTCAACCCATAATGTCAATATTCTTAATCTACCTATGGATATTTTATCTTGTGCAATGTATATTACTACACCCCTTGGTACAAATAGAGAGAAGGGTCTTCGTAGTCCTGCTTGTGTCTTCTCTCTATTAGATGTTTAGCTTACTTGGAGATTTCTGGTTCTCGACATGAAATATCTTGATGTCATATTTGTGATGGATTGGCTCATTTCCAATAAATCCTGAATCGATTGTTATCTTCAACGGGTCTACCTTAATACACTCAGTGGTGTGCCTCTTGTCTTTCAAGGAGAATGGGACCCAAGTTCAAGAAGAGATTAACCCTCTTATTTGGAGTTGGGGAAAGTGATATCTGTGTTTTATTTTGATCTAGAGAGGGATTCAATGTGTGGTTATTTTTCTTCACTTGTCTTTAAGTTTCTTGATGTGTTTCCTTCTAAATTATCTGGTTTTCCATCGGTAAGGGAGGTTGATTTTTCAATTGACTTAATGCCTAGTACTCAACTAATTTCTATTCCCTCTTACCAAATGTCTCCAGATGAACTGAAATAACTGAAGTCCTAGTTAGACGATCTTCTTGAGAAAGTATTTATATGCCTGAGTGTGTCACCTTGGGCAGCACCGGTTCTCTTCACCAAGAAGGTTGATGGTTCTCTTCTCTAATGTGTTGATTATCAAAAGCTCAATCAAGTTACGATAAAGAAAAAATATATGTTACCACAAATTGATGATTTTTTTGATCATTTGAAAGGGGTGAAGTGGTTTTCAAAGATTGATCTTAGATCTGGTTACCATTAGTTGAGGATAAAAGAATATGACATTCATATAACCATTTTTCAGAGTAGGTATGTCCATTATGAGTGCCTTGTTATGCCCTTCGGCCTTAAAAATTCTCTTGAAGTTTTCATGGATTTGATGAACAAGATTTTCCATGAGTATCTAGATACCTTTGTGGTAGTCTTTGTGGATGACATTCTTGTCTACTCCAAGTTCGAGGAGGATCGTGTGCATCATCTAAGAACAGTTCCGAGTCTACTATGAAATCAAAGACTTTATGCCAAGATTTAAAAGTATGATTTTTGGATTCTTGAAGTGAAATTCTTGGAGCATGTGGTGTCAGAACAAGGAATATCAGTTGATCCTAAGAATGTGAAGGCTGTTGTGACTTGAGAACAACCATGACATTTTTTTGAGATTTGGAGCTTCTTAGGCTTAGTAGGATATTATCACCGGTTTGTTAAGGAATTCTCAAAGTTAGCTTCTCCAATGACTGATCTGACTCCAAAGGGAGTGAAGTTTTCCTATAATGATAAATTTCAGAGTTCTTTTGTTGAGCTAAAGCATCTTTTGACTACTGCACTGGTGTTAACTCTTCTTGAGGCTGGGAAAGGCTACGTGATCTTCCATGATGTATCAGGTTCAGGTTTGGGATGTGTCCTTATGCAAGGTAATCATGTTGTTGTCTATGGATCTTGTTAGATTAAGACTCATGAAAAGAACTATCCTACCCAAGACCTTGAACTTGCATCTTTAATGTACACACTTAAGTGTTAGCAACATTACCTTTATGGATAAAGGTTTACTGTGTATTCATACCACAAGAGCTTGAGTTATGTCTTCTCTCAAAAAGATTTGAATCTCAGCCAAAGGAATTGGGTGGAGTACCTGAAATATTTTGACTTTGAAATTTCCTATACCCCAGGGAAATGGAATGTTGTTACAGATGTGTTAAGCAAGAAACTTCCAACACAAGATGTGAAATAATCTTCAGAAGAGTGAAGTTTGATGGCTCTTTTTGAATAGTTTCATATTAGAGTTCAGTGGAAGGGGGTGGAGTTTCTTTAGCCAGTTTTTAGTTGAAATATTCCCTTATTAAGTTGATTCATTAGAAACAATAGCTTGATGATGAATTACATAGCATTAGGGAATCTATTTATGGTGGGAAGACCGACACCTAGTTGTATTTCTCTAAAGAGGGTATTCTATGTTATCAAAAACATTACATTGTGACATCAATGGAAAGGAAGGCTATGATGGGGGATTTCCATAACTCCTAGTTGGATGTGCACCCAGGAACTACAAAGATGTTCTATGATATGATGTGACAGTTCTGTTGGCCAGGTATGAGACAAGGCATTGCTAAGTTTGTATCATGTTTCCATACATGCCAATAGGTGAAATCCGATCACCAAAAACCTTCAGGTTTGGTTCAACCACTTACAGTCCCTACATGGAAGTGGGATGAAATATCTATGTAATTTTTGGTTGGGTTACCTAGAACCTAGAGGAAGAAGAATGTGATATGGGTTGTGATCGATAGGATGACCGAGTCGGCTCACTTTATACCCATTCAATATACAACTAAAGTTGAGGAGTTGGGAAATCTCTATGTGAAAGAAATTGTCTATTTTCATGGAGTTCCATCTATTATAGTATCTGATAGGGATTATTGGTTTACTTCTCTCTTTATGAGAGGCCTTCAAGGGGCATTGGGAACTCAGGTCCGTTCGAGCACGACCTACCATCTGCAGTCAAATGGCCAGAAAGAGAGAACTATATAGATCCTTGAGGATATGCTCTGCACCTATGTTTCTGACTTTGGTGGGGATTGGGATGATCATTTGGGGCTGGTTGAGTTTTCTTATAACAAAAGTTATCAGTCTGTGATAAAAAAGACTCCTTTTGAGGCATTGTATGACCATCCTTGTAAATGTCCTTTTTGTTGGTCATAGATTGGTGAAAGTTCCTTGTTTGGAATGAGTTTGTCCTAAGAGACGATAGCTAAGTGTAGGTTCTAAGTGCAGTATAAATGCATGGATGGGTGTACCCAACTTTAATTTTATCATTAACAATGATCAATCTGAGATCCATCATGATGATAAAGCATCAGATATTTGGAATAGAACGAAGAACAAAAGAAAATAAGGGGTGTCCCAGAACCATGGATAGGATCATCATATGTTGGTTATAATTAATTTAATTAAAAGATAATAATTACCTCAATGGAATTATCTCATTGTTGATGTTTCCAGTCATGATCCAATGTGATCCATCATTGCATTGTAGAAGCCAAGTGTAGGCTTCCTCTAGAGGTGATCCACACGTGCTCCATGTATCTATGGACATCGCCAAAGGGATATCTGGGTTCTAGCAGGGAAGATACTTTGCTTACGATGTCCGCCTTCGATCGCCTTGAGAGCCGCTTCCAAAGCACTCTTCTTCATCTAGTGGAGGAAGATCTCTCTCATAACTTGAGAGCATTCTTGGAGGAAAAAAATTCTCTCTTGGATTGAGAGATTTTTTTTCAAAACCATTGTGCACAAAAATAGAGAATGGCTAGAATTCATGAGAATAATATAATTGGGATTTTAATTACTTAGAATAACAAAACAAATTAATTACTCAAAAAAAATTATTCATTTCATTTAATTCTTAGTAAAAACCCATGTCTAATAATAATAGTTGACTATTATTATTACTTGACATGCGCCTAGTGAATTACACCTAATATTATTTAATTAAATAAATAATATTATTTCTTACAAATCCCCAGAAAAACTACACGATGTGTATATTAATATAGACTACGTGTACTTTGGTTTTCCAATTTTCCTTATTTCCTCCACCACATTTATTAGACCTTGAATAATGAATATTTATTTCTTAAATAAATATCACTACATTATTCACTAATAAATATATATTATTTCACACATAATATATTCTCTCGAATAACTAGTGTCGAAATATATGCGATCAGGAATCCTTTAATAATTATTAAACCACAATCGGGAATAATTTTTATTCAACTTGTTAAATGAATATTTAACTGAGATACTTGGACACATTTAGTGTGTGACCCTCTAGGACTCTTTCTCAATGGAATTAGGTGGATCCTACCTAAAGTCCAAGTTTAGCGTCTAGAAACACTCCAAGGCACCCATAGAGAAAGAAGTTAACACTATAATGACGAGTCACCTCCTACAAACTCTTATTATGTAATGTAATTCTTTTGTCACGATATCTCCAATCAAGCGGGTTGCATGATAGTGCCATCGACCCGTGTGCTCGATTATTCTTTCTTTGACTTCCCAGAATTGAACTTACCCATTCCTCACCATGGACATGGATTTATTTAGGCTATATAAATTCCATCAAAGGGCTTGAGATATCAACTTCTTTTATGGAACAGAAGGTAAAAATTATTTCTCGCATTATCTATTAATGAGGTATTACTCATGATGCACCCAACATATCCTACCTCACTACAAACAGTGTTTCCTCATAGTTTTCATCAATAAATCTAAGTGCACAAGTTTTAATACCCATAAATAATAATCTTAAAGTCTAAGGATCAATACACACATCCGTAGATAGGAACATCCAATGACACTATGAAATGTGGATTTCCTACTGGTGGGTCTCGTTCTCATAATATCCTCCTCGATACTACCAAGGGCACACACTATTAGAAGGTGCCTCAAAGTTTTATGAGTCCTCACCATTAATGACTTGTATTATTTGTGTCTCTCAAATAACATCATCCGACCATAGAACATATATTCAAGAATAGTGTTATGGAACTTCCAGATTATCATCATAGTAGGGATCCTCTATGAACCTTTAGTGCAACATCTATCCTTAGGAAATTATCACATGCATTGTCATTCAGAAGAACAATCAAGATGTGATAAGGTATTTATTAATGAATAAAGTACAAATTAGTTGGTTCTAGGCCACCAACTCCAACAGACTCTCACTTGGACTAGAGACAACTGCCAAAAACCTTTAACCCGCTAGCTCTCACATGATATTCATGCTTTTTCTAAGATAATCCTTTAGTCATGGGGTCTTCCATGTTCTCTTTCATGGATAATATGCTTACTGTAACTTCACCCCTTTGATAGAAATACATCAAGAGGTGATACTTTCATAGAATGTGCTTTGTCCATTGATGTGACTATGGTTCTTTTACAAGAGCCACCGTTGTAGTATTATCACAATACAATGTGATATAATATTTACTTCTAGGCACTACATCAAGGTCTTGAAAAATTTTCTGAATCCATAAGGCTTCCTTAGATTCATCAAAAGACTCTATATATTAGGACTCCACTATAGAATTAGCGATAAATGACTACTTTGAACTCTTCCAACTCATAGATCCTCCGTTGAGATAGAAAACATATCTTGATTGCGACTTCAGATTGTTCTGATATGTCTAAAAACCAAAATCATCATACCCTCTGATGACAATCTCCCCATCTACTCCATACACCAGGAAGATATCCTTATTTCTCCTGAGATACTTAAGGATAATCTTAACAACACCCCAATGTTGTTCTCCTAGATCTGCTTGATATTTTCCTACCATGATCAGTGCATAGGCAACATCAATCCTGGTATATATCATTGCATACATGATGGATCCTATAGTCGAAGTGTATGGGATCTTACTCATCCTATCTTTCTCTTGTTGTGTCTGAGGACACATTCTCTTAGAAAGATGTAGGCCATGTGACACTGGAACCAATCCCCTCTTAGATCATTCCATACTAAATCTCTTTAGTATCTGTTCAATGTATATACCCTGAGTTAGTCCAAGTAGCCTCTTGGATCTATCATGAATGATCTTGATTCCTAGAATGTAGGCTACTTCTCCTAAGTACTTTACGAAGAAACACTTTTTCAACCAGTCCTTAATTGATTGCAAGACTGGTACATCATTTCCAATAAGTAATATGTCGTCAACATATACTACTAGGATAACGAATACATTCCCATTGAACCGCTTATAAACATATGGCTCACATTCATTCTTAATGAAACCAAATTCCATTATGGCTTCATCAAATCAAATGTTCTATGACCTAGATGCTTTCGTTAATCCATAAATGAATTTTTGCAACTTGAAAACCTATTTGGATTCACCTGATGTCAAAAACCCTTCTGGTTGTGTCATATAGATATCTTCTTGAAGGTTCCCATTAAGGCATGATGTTTTGACATTCATTTTCCAAATCTCATAGTCATGGTAAGCTGCTATGGAAAGTATGATTCTTATGGATTTAAACATGGAAACTAGTGAGAATGTTTCATTGTAGTCAATTCCTTGATGTTGTCTAAATCCTTTAGATACTAGCCTTGCTTTATAGGTTATAACTTGACCTTCCATGTCCATATTTCTCTTGAATACCCATTTGCATCCAACTGGATTTACATCAATTGGATCATCGACCAGAACCCAAACTTGGTTCTGATATATGGAATCTATCTTATAATTCATAGCTTCTAGCCATCTTGTAACTTCTGATCTATCTATTTCTTACTTTTAGGAGATAGGTTCATCATTGTCCAACAATAATTATTCTTCATCCTCGGTGACTAGGAAACTAAATATCTCTGGTTCCCTTACCTTTATTAAGATCCTATGCAGTAGTTGTGTTTTTGGAACCTCTTCCATGGGGACCTTTGGAACTTGTTCCTATACCAACTCATGTGTATCTTCATCATCAAATTCTTCAAATCCAATATTTCTCCCACTATCCTTTTTGAGGGTGCACTCCCTCTCAAGAAAGAAGGATTGTTTGGCGACAATCACTTTCTTGTATGAAGGGTTATATAGGTAATATCGTTTCATTTCCTTGGGATATCCTATAAAGATACACCTCATTCCCCAGGGTGCTAGTTTGTTTTCTGAGAAGGCCTTAACAAATGCCTTGCATCCCCATACACATGCGTGCGATAAAATGGGTTTCTTTCCATTCCATAATTTAGAGGGAATTCCATTTGTCGCCTTATTTGGTACTCAATTTAATGTGTATGCTGCAGTTTGTAATGCATATACCCAAAAGGATAATGGAAGATCTGCAGGACTCATCATTGACCTCACCATGTCCAACAAGGTGCGGTTCCTCCTTTCACTAACACCATTCCACCGTGGTGTATAAGGAGGAGTGAGTTGAGATAAAATCCCGGAATCCCATAAAAGGTCGATGAACTCTTGGTTTAGATATTATCTACCTTGATCCGATTGAAGATTCTTTATATTCTTACTAAGATGATTCTATACTTCATTCTTAAATTCCTTAAATTTATCCAAGGTCTCTAAGTTATACCTCATTAAGTAGATATATCCATATCTACTCAAATAATCAGTAAAAGTAATGATGTAAGAATACCCACCTCTAGCTTATATTGGAAATAGTCCACACACATCTATGTGTACCAATCCTAGGAACATTGTGTCCCTTTCACCCTATCCACCAAAAGACCGCTTGTTCATTTTACCTTGTAAACAATCATGACATCTATCAAGTGGTTTTAGATCAATAGAGTCTATGTAACCATCTTGGTAGAGTTTTGTCAAGCGCTTCTTGTTTACATGATCAAGACGGTGATTCCGCAATTGGGTTTTGTATGAGTCACGTGAGTTTGTTTCATTATCGATTTCCAACACTTGGTTTTCATAATTTAATACATACAAACCTTTATTTAAATGTGTCATACCATAACATATTTTGTTCTTATAAAATAAACAACCCTTATTTCCAAACTTGAAAATAAATCCATCCATATCCAAAAATGATACAAAAATTACGTTCTTGGTAACACTTGGCACATAATAATAGTTATGTAAAACCAAAATTATCCCAGTTGGTAATGAGAGATGGTAATCACCAATGTACAACACATTCAACCTTGTGACATTGGCAACATAAAGATCCACCTCTCCTCTAGAAATACTTCTAAATCTACTTGGTTCCTGAATTTGAATACAACTGTGAGACCCACAAGCTATATCTAACACCCAATGTATAGAAATAGAAAGATTACACTTGATAAAGAACGCAACTTTAGTGTCCCCACATTTATGGGTGCAGTTCCTCTTCCATTGGCCTGACTTTCCACATGAAAAACACACCGCCTACTATTCCTTTCCCTACCTATGGTTCTTCCCCTTCTTGGAGGGACGGTCCTCAAGGTATTCAAACCATTTATAAATCCTTGGCACTTTTACCTTGTCCTTCCTTTTCTTATTCTCCATAAGGACTGTGGGTTTTTCATGCCCCATGTCCTTATCTACCTAGAAATTTAGGTCATAAGTTCCTATAGACTCTTCTCATCGTTGCTCATGTTGTAGTTGAAAATAAATCTTGATAAGGTCTTGGGTAGTGATGATAGGATGAGATCTGTACGCAGCTCATCAGGGAACATAATCCTTAATATGTTCAGGCATTCAGTATATCCAATGAGATTGACTATATGAGGCCCACCTAGCACATACTCTCCAAGCTTAGTTGTGAACAAAGAATTGGAGATCTCATATCTCTACTGTCTCTCCTTCTTTTGATATAGATCCTTAAGGTGAGACATCATGCTATACACATTCATATTTTCATGTTGCTTCAAGAGATCATTAGACATGGATGATAGCATGAAACATTGGACATCTGTGGTATCATCTAAATTTTTCATATAGAGAGATAGTTCCTCATCACTAACCTCTTTTCTAGGAAAAACTAGAATAGGTTCCTCTATCACATACAATTTCCTCTCATGGCGAAGGATGATGCGTAAACGCCTCTTCCACTCCTAGAAATTGGTGTTGGTGAGAAGGTTTTCCTTATCGAGTATGGTTCACAATAATATGTTTGAATTCATTTTTCTTTCTATTTCTACTAATTATTATGATAAAAGTTTTAGTACTTTATCATGATAAAACCGAGACAAATAAATTAATTAATACTTATTAGTCTCCCAATATTTTATCAAAATCCAATATCCCTCACCATTGACTTCAAAATATTCTACTGCCTAAATATTCTAGCATAAAGGATCCATATTTCCCTTCACATGACCCCAACTAAGTTTGGTCAAGCAACTTGAAGGGTTTTAAGTAGGCATTCCAAATGCCAACTGTAGTAACTTGCAGTTCCTTAATCCTCTGAGTGGACTCCCCAATCCTAAAATGCTTTTATTTTGGATTTCCTCAAATTTTTACTCTTGGTCACACCAAGTCCTACTGTGGTAGTCAACCCTTTATGTGAACCAATTAAAGTCAACCTAAAACCTTTAATTATAATTCCTTGATAATTTAAAGCACCCCAACTAGGGTTGGTCAAGAACTTTGAACTATGGTGTGATTTTAACCAAGATTATGGAAGGCTATACCAACATAATAATTCTTTGATGGATTTTATCTTCATACATAAATTTCCCTTTTATTTTCTTTCTTACATACTTTTTAATATTAAGTGGGATATAATTAAGTGATTAACCATGTCTAAGATAATATGTATGCATAAGCCGGTCTTATTTTAGTTCCATATTGCAAGCTTGTTTAATTCATTAATTGTGTGATCGCGACAACACACCCACATAAATAAACCATGAAACTGATAGAAATAAAATAATTGGTATGATCATGAGCTTGTTCTATTGGTTAGTTTATCTAGTAGTTGATAAACTAACCTAAGGCCTTGGGGAGAAACACCTTGAACCATTTGGGTTCATGTTTACAGCTTTCCACTTATCCACCTTTGTATCTCCTTGGATTGGTTTCACCTTTCCTCCTAGCTTGAGCCATCTCCACTAGCTTGGGAGCTCCATCCATTACATATTCTTGTATCTCACTTGCAGGTGAGGGGTAAAATAGGGTTTTACATGAAAGAAACATTGGGCATTAAGGCCCTACATATTAATGGGGAGAAGGCTCGCATGCCAAAAAATTTAATTTAAATAAATTAATTAAAATAAACCATCCACATACAAAGGTCCTGGTCTAGTTCATGATCATCCATACATGCAATGATATTTACTCATAAATAAAACTAGAATTAAATTCTTTAATCATTATTGTTTAAGATAAATCATGAACGAATCAATTAATTATCTTTAATTAATTTTTCCTTTTATCTTAAACACTTTTTTTGAATTTCCTTGAGATTCTCATCCATCATAATTTTAAAAAAATAAATTCATTTAAAATTATCTTTGTATGTAACTTGTACCTTGGAGGCAACTTGGTGAATTCCTGTTTATAACTACCCAATGAGTATAAATGAAAATTACATAGATGTTAAATTAAACACACATATATAAAACACCTATCACGTGTTGTGCCTCAGCTTTACGCCCACACCATCGTACACATCTCAAGGGTTTGTATAATATAATAATAAATTCTAATAAATCCGTGTAATTTGGATGATTACATAGTGTGTAGTTATAACTACATGGTGTGTACTATTGTTCACCATCTATCCTAAGTACACGCCTGAGGATACAACATGTGAGTGTACTTTAGAAATATTCATAGTACATAGTGTGTTTAGTGGGACACGCGTCGTATAGTATCCACATTACATGGTCTCCAGCTAAGCAATTTGTGTACGGGGTACACGATCCAACCCTAACCTAAGAGGACTAAATGTCGTGTCCAGTGGACCACATGGCATGAAATATGGAAACTACATTCCACTTGTTCCTGGTCAACACAAATCATCTTAAAGACTTAGATAAACTCTAATGACACGGCTTGGTCTGGTAGACCGGTATGATGCATTGAACCTTGACTACACGATGTGTACTACCGAATACATGCCGTTTGTTTTGGTGTTGTACGGCCAGGAACCTTTGGAACCTCTGGATGAGATCCATTGTTTTATTTTAATCAAAATTAAGAGAAAAGATTGTTTCTATAAGGTGAATGAGAAACAAAAGAGGAGGAACATATCTCAAGATTTAGATTTGTAGAACAATTAACTTGAATTGTAACAACTAAATTATTAAATGCATAAATCATCAATGAAAAAATAAATAATTATAATCAATGATATGAACACTCTAATACCACTTGTAGGTTCTGGGCACAACGGAAGCACGTGGATGGATGTACCAAACTTTAATTTTTCCATTAACAATGATCAATATGAGATCCATCACAATGATAAAACATAGTATCTTCAGAATAGAATGAAGAATGAAAGAAAAGAAATGGATTCTCGGAACCATGGAGAGGATCATAATATGTTGGTTATAATTAATTTAATTAAAAGATAAGAATTTACTTGATGGAATTCTCTCTTTGTTGATGTTTTTGTCACAATTCAATGTGATCTGTCATTGTGTCGCAAAAAACAAGTGTAGGATTCCTCTAGTAGTGATCCACATGTGCTCCACGTATCTCTGGACATCGCTGAAGGGATATTAGGGTGCTAGCACGGAAGATCCTTCGCTTGCGATGTCTTCCTTTGATTTCCTTGAGAGATGCTTCCAAAGTGCTCTTCTTGATCTGATGAAGGAAGATATCTCTCATAACTTGAGATCATTCTTGGAGGAAAAAAATTATCTCTTGGCTTGAGAGATTTTTTTTCAAAACCGTTGTGCACAAAAATAGAGAATTGCTAGAATTCATGAGAATAATATAATTGGGATTTTAATTACTTAGAATAATAAAACAAATTAATTACCTGAAATAATTTTATTCATTTCATTTAATTCTTAGTAAAACCTCATGTCTAATAATAATGGTTGACTATTATTATTAATTGACATGAACCCAGATAATTACACCTAATATTATTTAATTAAAATAAATAATATTATTTCTCACTAATCCTCAGAAAAACAAAATAGCATGTAATTTTTTTTTCAATTTTCTTTATTTCCTCCACCACATTTATTAGTCCTTGAATAATGACTATTTATTTATTAAATAAATATCACAGCATTATTCACTAATTAATATATATTATTTCTCCCACAATATATTCTGTTGAATAACTAATGTCGAAATAAATGCGATCAGGCATCCTTGAATAATTATTAAACCATAATCTGGAATAATCTTTATTCAACTTGTTAAATGAATATTTAATTGAGACACTTGGACACACTTAGTGTGTGACCCTATAGGCCCCTTTCTCAGTGGAATTAGGCAGAGTCTACCTAAAGTACAAGGTTAGAATCTAGCAACATGCTAAGGCACCCATAGATAAAGAAGTTAATGCCGCAATGACGTGTCACCTCCTACAAATGCTTAGTGTGTAATGTAATTCTTATGTCACGATATCTCCAATCAAGCAGGTTTCATGATAGTGACATCAACCCATATGCTCGATTATTCTTTCTTTGACTTCCCAGAATTAAAATTTCTCATTACTCACCATGGCCATGGATTTATTTAGGCTATATAAATTTCATCAATGGGCCTGAGATATCTACTTCTGTTATGGAACAGAAGGTACAAATCCTTTCTCATATTATCTATTAATGTGATATTACTCGGGATGCACCCAACATATCCCACCTCACTGCAAATAGTGTTTCATCACAGTTTTCATCAATACATCTAAGTGCGTGAGTTTTATTACCCATCAATAATAATCTTAAAGTTTAAGGACTAATACACACGTCCGCAGATAGGAACATCCAATGACACTATGAAATGTGGATTTCCTACTGGTGGGTCTCGTTCTCATAATATCCTCCTAGATACTACCAATGGTGCACTCCATGAGAAGGTGACTCAAAGTTTTATTAGTCCTCACCCCTAATGGCCTGTATTATTTGTGTCCCTCAAATAACATCATCCAGACATAGAACATATATTCTAGAATAGTGTTATACAACTTCTGGGTTCTCATCATAGTAGGGATCCGCTATGACCCTTTAGTGCAATAGTTATCCTTAGGACATTATCACATGCATTATCATGTAGAAGAACAATAATGATGTGGTAATGTATTTATTAATGAATAAAGTACAAAGTAGTTGGTTCTAGGACACTAACTCCAACACTAAGATCCAGTTGATTCATCAGATAATGTTGACAACATAGATCTAGTACAACTCTTATGCTGATTGTTGTTGTAGATCTTTGGAGTTCTCAGTTAGTGACATGGTGTTCTTAAAGGCTTCACCCCAGTTAGTTCATCGATGGATTAGGAGGCATGGGAATCTTTCTCCTCATTTTGTGGGACCTTTTGAGGTTTTTTATCAGTTATGGAAAGTTGATTACTGTTTAGATCTACCACCACAGCTGACGTTGATACATAATGTGTTCCATGTATCACAGCTACGAAAGTATCTCTCTGATCCATCTCATGTTTTGAGATGGAGTGATCTTGAGATTGAACCAAAATTATCTATGACTAAATGACCGTTCAGGGTTATTGATTCTAAGACCAAGGTACTTCGTGGGAGGACAATACCTTTGGTCCATGTACTATGGTATCATGGTTATGGTTCTTATGAGATAGGGGAAAGGGAGGCACTGATGAGAGAGCAGTGACATCATCTTTTTGATGTGGAGGATTCTTAGTAGGTTTTCTGGGGATAAAAAGTTCATATGGTGGGGAGGTTGTAATAACCCATTACTATTTCCGAGATTTCTAAACCCACTTGTTTTAAATTATTAATATCTTAAGCGTAAAAAAATGATTTATCATCAAATTTTTGATAAATGTGTTAAAGACCTTAAATTCCAGTTAACATCTTGGAATGTTCAATTAAATATTTTTTTAACGTCAATCCTAAGTTATTATGATTTTTACAAAGCCCTCAAAGTCTCAGTGAAAACGAAATAAAAATATTAAATATAATATTTTCAATTTTTTATTCATAATAATTAAATAAATCTAAAATGGTGCATCATATGAGAAATTTGAGACCACTATTATTTATGAAATATCGTTTTTACCCTAAGAGGGTTATAACATTCAAAGGCGCCAGACATTTGGATCCCTCAATCATGAGTTAAATTTATTAAATAATATTTAATATATTATTTATTAAAAATAATTAAATATCTTCCAAAGGGTGTGAAATATGGTAAATCTGAGACCACTGATGGGTCCAGAATGGGGGGTTTACCCTAGAAAAGGTATAACATTTGTAAGCATCGAACGTTTGGACTTCTCGCTCACAAAAATAACCCTTTTTATTTTAATTAATTATTTATTCCAATTTTTAAATAATAAATCATTAATATCTCTCAAATGGTGCATCCTTTGAGAAATCTAAGACCACTGTTGGGTCCATAATGAGGTTTTTACCTTAGGAGACATATAACATTCATGAGAAACAGGCATTTTATTTGGTCACTTATAATTTTTATATTATTTAATAATTGTATTAAATAATTGATATTATTAATTTCATTTAATTATTAAATTAATTCCAAAAAACAAATTCACTATTCACTCATCTTCAACAAACCCGTAACTCTATTTTTGACGATTCAAGGATTCAAAAACACCATTTCTCAACCATTTTCACCGGTTTTTAATTTCAAAGTATTACATGAGTCAAATTAAATGATCCACAATTAGTTTTCAGATGAATCATTCATTAAATAGGGGGTTCCATTTTGAGGTTTTGAATGTTTCATTTTTTAGAGATTTAAAAATTAGAACCATAAAATCCTTAGATTGGGTTGTTTCCTTCGATTTTTCATAGCCTTGGAACCCCTCAAAGGTGCGGTTGTGAACATTGTTCATCTGGAGTCCTCCCATTCCAGCATGTGAGGCCTATTATCACCCCCCTTATATGTAAGTTTGTTTATTTTCTTTTTAATTTATTTTCTTTATTTTCTCCCTCCATCACAATTCTGAAAAAAAATATATTTAAACCAGAATTTTATCAGAATAGTTCTTGTGATATTATCAAAAGATATTTTTTAAAATTAAATTATCAAAAGATATATATATATATATACATATATATATACATATATATTGACATATCGTGTGCTTAGGGATAATTTAATTAGATAAATTTATTAACATATAATTTCATGGATTATAAAAGGATAATTTTAATGTAATTATCACATGCTTTCATTATCAAAATTATCATAGGATAATTATGTTGATTAAAAAATGATAATTATTAATATTATCAAATGATAATTTCTTGAAATTATCAAAGGTTAGTTTTTGAAGAAATAATCAATAAATAAATGAAAAGTTTTATTAAACGATAATATCATTATCAGAGGATATTTTGATATATACATAGATATATATGTAAATATGTATGTATATATATATATTTAAAAAAATTATGTGGAATACCATCTCTATTCTCAAATAATTTTAGGGATATAATTATCAAATGAGGTTTATAATTATTCTTATGAATATTTCTTATGATTGCATGCATTAACAAAAAAGTATAATCTAGAGACTATCTAGGAGGGAGATTGTATTATCGCATGTGAAATTTTATTTTGAAATAAAATAACTCGCATTGGTTCTAGGACCCCTTGACGAATGTTGACCCTTGGTGTGTCGATGCTTATGATATTAAGGTCGTGAGGAGGTGTATTGAAACACATAGGGTGGTTTATCATTGACGCGGACATCGGAAACCTTGAGGTAGGTGGTTCTGTCCTAATTATCCAAACAAATTGATTAACTTTGAATTGTTTAATTTATTTCAATTGATGATTTAAATTGTTGAATTTAAATTGGAGTTTTAATGGAAATGTTTTCAATTAAATTGTTGAATTTAATTGTGTGAATGAGTCATGAAATGAGGGAGTTGGTTTTGAATGGATTTAAAACTTGTGAAAATGGATTAAAATGTATTGATAAAAACCCATTGGTTTTATCTTGAAAAAGATGCATGTTTTTTATTAAAACCCATTTTGGTTCTAAATGGAAAATTGGCATGGAAATGAAAGAATGGGATTTAATTGTATTTTTGAGCACTCTTAAAATAAATTACCCATCATTGATTATGTAAGATCGCATGCAATCCTTTGGTAGTTAGTGAGTTATTTGGACACACTCTATGCTATTACAATGTTCTAAAGAATACATGCAGTGGGTCACATCCCTGACGGGTTGGTGACAAGTCACCTTTGGCCAGTGTCATCGGGATGTGTGTATACACATTTTTCTGAGTTCACATAGAGGGTGTGGAGTCCTATAGCCATAAATATTATCGTACCTATTTGGAAGATGACCATGTTGCTCGCTTGTAATTTATATTTGAGATATAAATGTATTCCAGTGTTTTAAACTGCTTTACATGCTTTCTAAATTTACATAAACTTTTTATGCAACTATTTTTATTTAAGCCATTGTTTTAGAAATATTCCATCATTTGTAAAATAATTTCTTAAAATATTTATTTCCATCATTTGAACTGTATAGAATTATTAATTTACATTTTGTTTATAATTTTAAACTAGTTTATCATTAAAATTGAAATAACTTTCTTGATTAATCTATTATTGGAATCTATTATGGAATCCTTGGTGAGACCCTACTGGGATTTTTAGCTCACACCCTAATTTTGCCTTTGGGTGTTAATAGACTTCCTTATTCTAGGTTCGAGTAAGGGGAAAGAATCACTTGGAGGTGGATCTAGCTATTGACCCTTGGTCTTGGTGAGTTGTGTCCTCATGGACATGGGTTTTGTTTCCCTATTTTTGTACATGGTTTGTAATACTTTGGGATTTTTATGCCTTGTTGTATTCTAATACTTCACTCCCAGTGGAGTTTCTTTTGTTATGAATATTGCCTTGTTTTCTTTTTCTTCCATATTCTTGTAGAAAAATCGTTCCCACTTGTATGTTGTATGATGTTAAGTGCCAGTATCTGACCTATGGGGATTGAGAACACCCATCAGGCTATGTCAGGGCCGGCTCGGTTATCGGGTTACGTGGGTACCCGGGCTGGTTTGTGACAATCTTGATGTTTTCATAGGAAAATAATTTTCTATATAATTAATGTATTATTTCATATTTATGTTTAATTCATTTCTTTTTAGTAATACTCCCATAATAATTTTTTTGTTATAATGGTGGATTATTTAGTTCAAGTTGGGGTACTCTATCCAACTTTCATGCCCCTTATCCCTTAAAATCTTTTCACCCATGCAGTGGTGCATTTATCACTTTCTTTCAAGTTACCTCCACTGCCTTTACAAGAAGAGAAACGATGTTGCCTCTGCTCAATCATAGAGGTAATCTTGATGTTTACACAATAATATCATTGTCCATAGAATTAATTTATTGTTTCATATTTATGTTTAATTCATTTCTTTTAAGTATTACTCATATAATAATTGTTTTCTTATATAGGTGGATTATTTTATTCAAGTTGGTGTGGTCTGTGAAACTTTCATGCTTCTTCTCCCTTAAAATATTTTCACCCATGTAGTGGTGCATTTACCACTTTCTTTCAAGTTACCTCCACTTCCTTTATAGGAATAGAAACGGCACTACCTCTTCTCAATCAAAGAGGTAATCTTGATGTTTAAACATTAAAATTATTGTTTATATAATTAATTTATTGTTTCATATTTATGTTTAATTTATTTATTCTTATTATTACTAACATAATAATTATTTTCTTATAGAGGTGGATTCTTTTGTTCTAGTTGATGTGGTTTATTCGAAGCTTCTCATGCAGTGTTGGAAGTTCGATAAATAATGTCAATGGAAATCATGGTAACATTAATAGTTATGATTTTTTTTCAATGTACGTAATAATTTTTATTTATGTAATTGTATAAAATAATGCTTGAAATGACTATAATATAATGTTTTTTCTAGTATTTGTGTTTTAAATTTCATTTCATTTAAATTATATATTGGGACCTTTTTATTGATATATATGGTGTGTTTCTGGTGCTACAGTGTGATATAACAGAAAACTACAGTGGTGTTGCAGTGTGCTATTACAACAAGATACAATTGTGCTTTTTATCAGTGTTTTTGAAAGTAGTGATAAAGAGATTCTTTATCAGTGCTTTAAAAATCACTGATAAATAACTCATTTATCATAACTTCTATAGTGTTGATAAAGAAATATCATTTCAATGATTTAATAAGCACTGATAAATGTTTTTTTATCAGTACTTTCTAAATCACTGATAAAAGTCCTGAGATTTTAATGTTGTGCATGTCGTTAGCGCTTTTCTAGTGACGATAAAGGCCATTTCTAGCACTGTTAAAGGCCTATTTTGTAGTATTGTGGATATCTTAACCAAGAGTTCATCTAATTTATATATGAATTTTGGATTCTATCTCAACTCACTCCACCTTACACACCACCATGGAATGATGTTAGTGAAAGGAGGAACTAAACCATGTTAGACATGATAAGGTCAAGGATGAGTCATGCATATCTTCTATTGTCCTTTTGTGGATATCCATTCCAAACAGTGACATAAAAATTAAAACGAGTACTAACTAAAGCATAAAATTGAATTACCTTTAAGTTGTGGAATGAAAATAAACCCATTTTATCACATACACATGTATGGGGTTGTGATAAAAAAATTTAAGGCCTTCTTAGGCAACAAACTAGCATCCTGGGGCATAAAGTGTATCTTTATAGGGTATCCCAAGGAAACAAAGGGATACTACCTATATAACCCCTTAGATAAGAAAGTGAATGTATTCATACAAGAAGTCTTTATTTAGAGCGATAATATCCTCAAAAAGGATAGTGGGATAAATATTGAATTTGATGAAGTTGATGCTCAAAATACACAAGAGTTGGTATAGGAACAGATTCCATAGGTCCCCATGGAAAAACTAGTTCCTGAAACACAAGTAATACATAAGAGTGTAAGAGAGGTAAGATAACTAGAGATATATGGTTTTCTAGTCATCGAAGATGGTGACTAATTATTGTTTGACAATGATGAACCTCTCTCCTACAAGGAGTCAGTAGAGAGATCATAAGCTACAAGATGGAAAGAAGCCATGAATTTCGAAATGGATTCCATATATCAGAACAATGTTTAGGTTCTAGTCGATGTTCTAGTTGATGTAAATCATGTTGGATTCAAATGGTTATTCAAGAGGAAACTAGACATGTAAGTTGAAGTAAATACCTATAAAGAATGTCTAGTGTCTAAAGGGTCTAAAAAACATCAAGGAATTGACTACGATGAAACCTTTCCACCAATTTCCATGTTTAAATCCATCATAATTATTCTTGATATAGCAGCTTACCATGACTATGAGATTTGACAGATGGGTGTCAAAAATGAATTCCTTAATGGGAACCTTCAGGAAGATGTATATATGACACAACTAGAAGTGTTTGAGACTCTAGGTGATACCAAAATGATTTTCAAGTTGGGGAGATCCATTTATAGATTGAAACAAGAATTCAGGTCATGGAACATTCGATTCAATGAATCCATAAAAGAATTTTGTTTCATTAAGAATGAATGTGAGTCGTGTGTTTACAAGAGGTTTAGTGGTAATTCCATCATTATCCTAGTGGTATATATTTATGACATAATACTTATTGGAATGACATACCAGTATTACATTCTGTTAAGAATTGGTTAACTAAATGTTTCTTCATTAGTGTGTTGAATGTTCTACAACGGCTTTCCCAATGGTCGTTTTGTCTCACTTCCCATCTAGTATTGACCTCCCTATTCCCCCCGATGGTGAATATCATCTACATCAACTGTCATTGTCCTTCCTGGTTCATCCCTAGTTCATAAGAAATCACCCAGTGGAAGATTCTATTCTAGGACTTTTCAGGAGGCGTCTCTGATGGTTCCCTAAGGTTTGGGTGTGGTCCTTCCAGCCCTAGGAGATGTTGGTCTATCTCCCTTACTTTAGAAATGTCCATGTTTCATGGTGAGATCATGTCTCTCTGCTAGGTAAAGGGGGTGTGTGTTCCTATAGTGTTCATTCCTTCAGTTGAGCTTCTTTCTCCATGATTTTCTTGTGCAAGTTTGATGGCTTTTTATGTGGTTTTTATTTTTTTCTTAGGGTGGTGCTATGTTTCTTATAAAGGCTCATAAATTATTGGTTTTTTTATTTTCTTTTATGGTTTTGAATTGTTTTTTGTTTTATTTAATTAAATTTGGGTTTTTTTCTTGCGGTTCTAGTGGCGTTGTGCTCATCAGCTTGATTCTGGTTCATTGCAACGGTGATGGAGTTGGGGAAGATGGTTGGCTATGGTAGGAAGAAGCCTTGAGGTGATGATGTTAGGCTTTCTAGACTATAGTGATAGTGATGGGATCTAGGGTTCAACCATACTAGCATGATTACAGTTTGAATTTTTAAATTGCATTTGGTTTGGATTTTTTATCTTGATTTTTCAGTTGAATTTTGTTTATTGGTGGTATTGGGTTTGTGTGGGTTCTCACTTAACCCTTAAAAAGTTATTTTTATGAAAAATCAAAAAATATAGATTGGTGGTCCATATATCCAAGAGGTTTCTTGGACTAAGTCAAATTACATATGTTGACTAGATACTAAAGAGATTTAGTATGGAACAATCCAAGAGGGAATTGGTTCTAGTGTCACATGGTTTACATCTTCTAAGAAAATGTGTCCTAAAACACAACATGAGAAAGAGAGAATGAGTAAGATCTCATATACTTATGTGATGGGATCAATCATATGTACCATTTTATGTACTAGACTTGATGTTGCCTATGCATTGATCATAGTAGGAAGATATCAAGAAGATCCAGGAGAACAACATTGGTCTGCTATTAAGGTTATCCGTAAGTATCTGAGAAGAAATAAGAATATTCTATTGGTTTATGGAGGATACACGGATATAGTAATTAGAGGTTATACTGATGTTTGTTTTCAGAAATATCAGAATGATCTGAAGCCATAGTCAGGACATGTTTTTTGTCTCAATAGAGGAGTTGTGAGTTGGAAGAGTTCAAAGAAGCTAGTTGTTGTTGATTCTATAGCGGAGTCTAAGTATATGGTGGCTTCTGATACATCCCAGGAATCTGTTTGGATTCAAAAAAAATTCCCATGAGATTGATGTGGTTACTAAGATTAAAGACCCTATCACATTGTCTTGTGATAATACTACATCGGAAGCTCTTGCAAAATATCCAAGGTCACACCAATGGACAAAGCATATACTCTGGAAGTATCATCTATTGAGGGATTTTTATCAAAGGGGTGAGGTTATAGTAAGAATATTACCCAAGTAATAGAACATGGTGGACCCCTTGACTAAAGGCTTGTCTCAACAAAAGCATGAGTATCATATGAGAGCTATCATACTGAAGGTTGTTAGCAGTTGACTCTAGTGCAAGTGGGAGTCTGTTGGAGTTGGTGCCCTAAAACCAACTTATGTGTACTTTATGATATATTGTATTCATAGTTTTGAATATTAATAAATTCTTATCACATCATGATTTTTTTTCTATGTAAAATAGTTTGTGATAATGTCCCAAGAGTAGTTATTGCACTAAAAGTTCATAGTAGTTCCTTGCTATGATGAGAACTTGGAAGTGTTATGACACTATTCTTAAATATATGTTATATAACCAGATGATATTATTTAATAGGCACAAATGATACAGGATATTAGGGTTGGAGACTCATAGGACTTTGAGGCACCTTTTCATAGTGTATGCCCTTGGTAATATCTAGTAGGATATTATGATAATGAGACCCGCTGATAGGAAATCCACATTTATATGTGTCATTGGATGTTTCTATTTGTGAAAACTTTAATATTATTATTAATTATTGTTATGAGTTTTTTAATTTGATGTGTTGATGAAAAATGTGATGACAGATGTTTGTGGTGAGGTAGGATACATTGAGTGTGTCACGAGTAATATTGCATTAATGAAAAATGCGAGAAAGGATTTATCCCTTCTATTCTTTAATAGAAGTTGGTATCTTAGGCCCTTTTATAGAAATGATATAGCCTAAATAAATCTATGTCTATTGTGTTATATAGGTAAGTTCAATTTATGGGAAGTCAAATAAAGAGACATCGAACACATAGGTTGATGGAACCAGCATGCAACCTACTTGATTAGAGATATCATGATAAAGGGATTATATTATGCGGTAAGCATCCGTATATGGTATTATGTCATTGTGACATCATCTTCGCTATCTTTGGGTGCCTTGGCGTGTTTCTGGATGCTAACCTTCGACTTTAGGCTAATTCACCTAATGACACTGAGAAATAGGCCCAGAGGGTCACACACTAAGTGTATCCAAAATCTCAGTTAAATAATAATAATAATAATATTTATTATTTAACAAGTTGAATAAATATTATTCCTAAACATGTTTTAATAATTATTCATTTTTTTTGATCAAAAATATTTTCTCACCAGTTATTTTAGAGAATATAATATGAGAAGAATATTTAATAAATATTTATTTTCTATTTAGTGAATATAATATTTATTTATTATCGAATAATGTAATTATATTTATTTAATAAATAAATATTCATTATTCAAGGAACATTGTGGAGGGATGGAGGACCAAGTTTAATGGTCCGGTGAGAAATAATAAATATTGAATATTATTTGATTAAATAATATTTAATTTAATTTTCATGTTAGGTGCAAGTCGATAAATAATAATATTATTATTATTATTTGACATGGGGTTTCATAGGGATTAAAATAAATAATTAAGGGAACTTGTGAAATTATTTATTTCTAACCCTAGAGATCTATAAACCCAATTATATTATTTTATGAGAGTGGAAATTCATTTGATTTTTAGTTGTACACAATAGATTTGGAGAATCCTCTCAAGCCCTAGAGAGCTCCCTTCTCCAAGAATGCTCCTAAGAACGGAGAGAGATATTCCTTCACCTCCCACTAATGTCTAGAGAGATCCAGGAGAACGCTTTGGAATCAGTTCTTGAGGCGATCAAAGGCAGGCGATGAAAGCAAAAATATCTATCGTTCCAGTACTCGGAGATTTCTACAATGACATTCAGAGATTTTTGGAACACATATGGATCACCACAAGAGGGAATCTAATTCAATTCATACAAATACAACGACCATACATCATAGATCTGTTCTCAGACCCATCAATGAAGAAAGAATTCTAACAAGGTAATTATTTAATTAATTATAAATAATATGTTATGATCCTCTCTTTGGTTTCAAAGTTCTATCCCTTGTCTATTTTCTTAGATTAAATTATGTAGATCACAATGTTTATCATTGTGTAAATCTCAGATTGATCATCAATCATGAAAAAAAGAAAATTTGGGCACGACCCATCGCATGCTTCCACTACGCCCATAACCTAAAAAGACCACGTTCAAAGATGTAAATATGTCATATATTATATATGAACAAGAAATAGTTGGAACATTCATTACATATGTTGTTAGTCTTGAGAGTATAAATGAGATTCTCAAGTTTGAATGGTTGAGAGTCTTTATTGTGAATACATAAATAAGGTACTTTTTCATAATATGTTTGTCCAAAAAATTATATAATATGTTCATTAAAGTAAATAATCATTCATATTTTCAACATACATTTATATTACTACTATATAAAGGAAAAATCGTACGAAACATGATTTGGATCCATTAATCCCTATGTCATTTCTACAGAAGAAACTTTTTTTTATAAGAAAGAAATTGATAAGAAAAAAGATGCACTAAATGATGAGTTTGAGAAAAAATTAATAGATGATAGACTCTTTTTGATGTCTCCAATTCAGGAGTAAAACTCTAAAATCTAGTCATATAAAATTTATTTTTTATTTTTTCATAAATTATTTGTTTTTGGTTTTTTAGAAAGCATCGGATGATGATCACAATCAACCTAGATACCCCATATATTTATTTTTTGGATCCAATGCATGGATATCCAACAAACCAACCATACATGAAGTTTATTGGGAATTTGTAATGCACTAAAATCAACATTTTATATATAAACTTTGAATTATATATTTAAGTATGTTTTTTAACAATAATTTTTTTATGATAGGGAAATTGCTAAATATAGACAAAATCATGGTATGAAGTCATGGAATAAATATAAGAAGCCTCTGAATTAGTTCAAATGAGAAAAAATTAAGGTATATATATAAATATTTAACTATCAAAACATATATCAAAACAATTTACTTATTTTGGTTAATGTTTCTACAGTGTCAGAAGCAATATAATATCAACAATTGTAGATATTATGCTTTCAAATTTATAAGAGAGATCATAAACCATGAAAATACAAGCATCCAGGAATAGGTAATTTCCGAAGGTAATTAAAATTTCAATAAAAAAATTATTAATCATTTCTTGGTCTATATTTTCTCAATACTACCAAGATTTCCGAAACTATTCGTATTCAAAATAAGTAAATTTATTTAGAGATGAGTGGGTAGTGTACATGGTTTCAGAATGTTTTCTAACATCAAATTTAGATGATTTTCTACTATGTTTGAGATCTAGTATGGGTTATGACAATAAAAATATATTTAGATTGAAATGAATTATTATCAGGATGCTTATATATTATTTTTGATTTTTTTTCTCAACGAGAAGTATAATGGAGGAAATCAATTTGTTTATAAATGAATGAGCAGAATACATGGTGTTAGAATGTATAAAGACATCATGAAGAGGTGACTAACTACTACTTATTTAGTTAATATTGTCATTATTTTATCTTCCTTTTTTAGTTATTTTATTTATCATTTTTATCTGATATTTATTTTTTTAAATTTACACATTATTTCAAAACACACATCACATATTCAAAACCAAAAAAATGAACTTGGATTGTTTTAAAACTTTAAGAAAATGATTCACAATTAATTTTTCACATGTAGAAATTGACTGTATGACAATATAACACATGATGTGTTAGCTAGGACTCAAAGTACATGTGTTCAATACAAAGGTGTCATTTTAGTTTAAAACATACATCAAATAGTGAAAATTAAGAAAACCATCTTGGATTGTTTTCAAACTTTAGGAAAATGGTCCATAATTCATTTTTCATGTGTAGGAATTGATCACACATAAATCCAACACCCAATGTGGTTGGTATTACTCGAAGTATGTTTTTTCAATAAAAAAGTGTAATTTTAGTTTAAAACATACATAAAATGGTCAAAATCAAGCAAATGAGATTAGATTGTTTTCAAACTTTAGGAAAATAATCCAAAATTCATTTTTCATGTGTAAGAAATTATTTCACAAAAATATAAGACACAATGTGGTCGATATGACCTGAAGTACATGTTTTCAATAGAAATGTTTCATTTTAGTTTAAAATGCATGTCAAAATAGATTAAATCAAGCAAATTAGATTAGATTATTTTTAAACTTTAGTAAAACAATACATAATTCATTTTTATGTGTATGATTTGACTGCACATCAATCTGACACATGGTGTGGTCGATATTACTCAAATTGTGTGGGTTGAGTTTAAAATTGACATTTTAGTAATAAATAAAAGTGACATACTCAAAACAAATCAAACACATTTGGATTGTTTTGATACTTCTGGAAAATGATCCCTCAGTTATTTTGGACATGTAGGAATCAACCATACCTCAATATGATACACAGTGTACCTAGTGTGACTCAAATTATGTGGTTTCTATTTAAAATTAACATTTTATTAATGTATTGTTTCATATTTATGTTCAATTTATTTCTTTAGTATTACTAACATAAGAATTTTTTCCTTATACAGGTGGATTATTTTGCTTGATATGGGGTGGTTTTTTCAAAGATACTTGTGCTCGTGAGAGATTAGACTTTGAGGCTGCAACTGAGATAATAATAATAAGGAAATGGGTCAAGAATGTATATATAAATCATGAAAATGTGAATTCCTACTACTTATTTAGTTCATTTTAACCATTTTATCTATTATTTTTAAGTTAATTTCCCTATAATTTTTATATAATAATTATATACTTTTTCCACAGATCTTTTTGGTAGTCATATTTTTCTTTCAGCTGTCTAGAGCATGCTAGAAAAGATAGAATATATTTCTTTTGGATGGGGTGTTTCAAGCAATATGGGGTTTCCTCTTATATCCAAATGGAACATGTTATCTTCTTTCTGGATTGTTACAAATAGCTAAAAGAAAAACACACATCGCATACTCAATTATCTGCACCTCAATCTGATACACAGTATGCTCGGTATGACTTGAACTGTATGTTTTTAGTTTATAATTTACATTTTAGTTTAAAAAACACATCACATGATAAAAACTAAACAAACACATTTAGATTTTTTTGATACTTTAATAAAATGATTCATAAGTAATTTTTGATATGTAGTAATCAACCGCACCCCAATCTGAAATATGGTGTGACCAGTATGACTCCAAGAGTGTATTTTTAATTTAAATTGAAATTAATTATTGTAAAAAAACACAAGTGACATATGAAAAACTAAGAAAACACATTAAAATTGTTTTTATAATTTAGGAAAATGATCCATAAGTCATTTTTTATGTGTATGAATTAGCCTCACCTCAATCTGATACATTGTGTTCCCAGTATGACTCGAAATGTTCGTTATCAGTTTAAAATTGACATTTTAGTTCACAACATGGGTCACTCACTGAAAACCAAGAAAACACACTCAGATTGTGTTGATAATTTAGGAGAATGATTAATAAGTCATTTTTGACATGTATGAATCATTCTCACATCAAAATGACACATGATGTGACTGGTATGACTCAAAGTGTGTGTTTCCAGTTTAAAATAACATTTTAGTAAAAAATGAAAGTGAAATAATCAAAACTCATAAAACACATTCATATTTTTTTTGATAATTTATTAAAATGGTCCATAAATAATTTGTGACATTTAATAATCATTCACACTTCAATCTAATTCATGGTGTGACTGGTATGACTCCAAGTGTGCCTTTTTATTTAAAATTGACATTAATTTTAGTAAATTAAAATTGACATACTCAAAATTGGGTAAACACGTTCATTTTTTTTGATACTTTATAAAAATAATACATATGTAATTTGTGATGTGAATGAATTATTCGCACCTCTATTTGATGTACAGTGTTCTTGGTATAACTCAAACTGCCTGTTATCGGTTTAAAATTGTCATTTTAGTTCAAAAAGTGTTCCACTCACTAAAAACTAAGAAAATTTGATTTGATTGTCTTTATAATTTAGGTAAATGATTCATAATACCTTTTTGATGTGTATTAATTAGTCTCACATCAATATTACACACTATATGATGGGCATGACCCAAAGTGCGTGTTTCGAGTTTAAAATGAAATTTTATTAAAAAAGAAAAGTGACATACTCAAAACTAATAAAACACATTCATATTGTTTTGATGCTTTAATGAAATGATCCATATGTCATTTTTGGTTTTTTAGAATCATCTAAACCTATATCCAACCAATGGTGTGACCAGTATGACTCAAAGTGTGTCTTTTTATTTAAAATTGACATTAATTTTAGTAAAAAAAGGAAAGTGACATACACAAAACTGAGTAAACACATTCGTATTGTTTTTATAATTTAGGAAAATGATTCATAAGTAATTTTTGATGTGTAGTAATCATCCTCACCTCAATCAGATACACGGTGTGCTCGGTATAACTCAAAGTGTATGTTATTGGTTTAAAATTGAAATTTTTGTTCAAAAAGTGTGTCACTCGCTGTAAATCGAGAAAATGTCATCGTATTTTCTTGATAATTTAGAAAAATGATTCATAAGACTTTTTTTGATGTGTATAAATCAGTCTCTTGTCAAACTGACACACTATGTGACCAGTATGACTCAAAGTGTGTGTTTCCAGTTCAAAATGACATTTTAGTAAAAAAGATAAGTTACATACTCAAAACCAAGAAAATGTATTTAGATTGTTTTGATATTTTAGGGAAATTATCCATAAGTCATTTTTTACATGTAAGAATCATTCTCACCTCAATCTGATGCACAGTGTGACTGATATGACTCATAGTGTGCCTTTTTATTTAAAATTGACATTAATTTCAGTAAAAAAGACAAGTGGCATACTCAAAACCAAGAAAACATGTTCATATTGTTTTTATAATTTTGTAAAATGATCTATAATTCATTTTTGATTTGTAGGAATTAGCCACACCTCAATATAATACATGGTATGCCCGGTATAACTCAAAGTGCCTGTTATCAATTTAAAATTGACATTTTAGTTCAAAAAGTGTGTCACTCGCTTTAAATCAAGAAAATGTCATCAGATTTTCTTGATAATTTAGACAAATGATTCATAAGTCATTTTTGATGTGTAGAAATCAGAATCTTATCAAACTGACACACTATGTGACCAATATGACTCAAAGTGTGTGTTTCCAGTTCAAAATGACATTTTAGTAAAAAAGACAAGTGACTTACTCAAAATCAATAAAACACATTCATATTGTTTTGTTACTGTATAAAAACAATCCATAATTTATTTTTAACATTTATTAATCATCTTCACCTCAATTTGAGGCATGGTGTGACCAATATGACTCCAAGTGTGTCTTTTAATTTAAAATTGACATTAATTTTTGTAAAAAGAATAAGTGACATACTCAAAACCAAGAAAACACATTAAAATTATTTTGATATTTTAGGAAAACAATCCTTAAATCATTTTTGATGTGTAGGAATCAACTTCACCTCAATCTGATACACAGTGTGCCTAGTATAACTCAAAGTGTTTGTTATCACTATAAAATTGACATTTTAGTTCAAAAAGTGCATCATTTAATAAAAATCAAGAAAATACACATAGATTGTCTTTATAATTCATGAAAACTATTCATATTTTATTTGTGACATGTATGAATCAGTCTCACATCAAACTGACACATGACGTTATTAGTATGACTGAAAGTGCGTGTTTTCATTTTAAAATAAAATTTTAGTAAAAATTCCAAGTGATATGCTCAAATCCGAGTCAACACATTTGGATTATTTTGATACTTTAGTAAAATTATCCATAATCCATTTTTGACGTGTATAAATCATTCACACCTCAATCCAATTCACAATGTGACCGGTATGACTCCAAGTATGTCTTTTTATTTAAATTTGATAGTAATTTTAGTAAAAAAGACAAGTGACATACTCAAAACTAGGAAAACATATTCGGATTGTTTTGATACATTAGTAAAATGATCCATAAGACATTTTTTACATTTATAAATCAATAGAACCTCAATATGATGCATAATGAGACCGATATGACTACAAGTGTGTCTTTTTATTTAAAATTCACATTAATTTTAGTAAAGGAGACAAGTGACATACTCAAAATCGATAAAAAATCATATTATTTTTATACTTTTGGTAAATGATTCATAAGTCATTTGTAATATGAAGGAATTAATTTCACCTCAATCTGATGCACGGTGTAACCGGTATGACTAAAAGTGTGACTTTTTATTTAAAATTGACATTAATTTTAGTAAAAATTACAAGTGACATACTTAAAAATAAAAAAATCATTTTTATTTTTTGGATAATTTAATAAAATGATACATAAGTTGTCTTTAATGTGTAATAATTATTTGCACGTCAATATAATGTACAATGTCATTGGTATGACTCCACGTGTGTTTTTTATTTAAAACAGACATTAATTTTAGTAAAAAAGACAAAGTGACATACTCAAAATCAAACAAACGCATTAATATTACATTGATACTTTAGGATAATTATCCATAAGTCATTTATGAAGTGTAGGAATTAGGCGTACCTCAATCCAATACATGGTGTTCCTGGTATGACTCAAAGTGTATATTATCAGTTTAAAATTTACATTTTAGTTCAAAAAGTGTGTCACTCACTGAAAATTGAGAAAATGTGCTTGAATTGCCTTGATAATTTAGGACAATGATTGTTATTTGTAGGAATAATTCTTACATAAAACGGACACATGATGTGACTAGTATGACTCAAATAGCGTGTTTCCAGTTTAAAATGACATTTTAGTAAAAAACACAAGTGACATATTCATCATTTTATTTTCTATTACTTAATTAATTTCCTTATAATTTGTATCTTATACTTATTTAGTTAATTTTCACAGAGATAATGCTTGAAGGTAAACAAGAAATAGTGTGTCGTGAAAGAATCAACTGCAACTCAATATCATACACGGTGTTCCTGGTATGACTCAAAATATATGTTTTTAGTTTAAAATTAACACTTTTTGTTTAATTTATTTCTTTATATTATTAAAAACATAGGGATTGTTTTCTTATACAGGTGAATTCTTTTTCTTGAGTTGTGGTGGTTTGTTCGGAAATAGCATGATCAGGGGTCGTGGGCCAAAGACAAAAAAAACATTGATGTTTTTGAATTTGTGTGATAATTTGCATCTACTCATGTAAATATACAAACCAATGTTTGAAATGTCAATAATATAATATTTTGTTCTTGTATTTGTTTTGTAAATTTTATTTCATTTAAATTTTTTATTTTCAACCTGTATTTTTTGTTTTTTACTGCTGTAGTGTGCTCTAAATTTAATAGCACACTGCATTATGCCCCTTGATCAACGCTACTAAAGGCATAGATAAAGGGTCCCTTGATCAGTGATTTTTAGTGTTGATTAAGGGTCCCTTTATTAGTTATTTTTAGTGCTAATGAAGTGTTCCTTTATCTTCGCTTTTCTAGAATTGATAAAAGGGTAGGACTTTTAATCGTTCTCTGGTAGTCATCATTTTTTTTGCACTGATAATGACCATTTTCAGTACTGTTAAAGGCATGTTTTGTAGTAGTGTCATTTTATTACGTACTTTGATGCAAGATGAAAACCATGAAATTTATTTCATGATGAGGTATCTTGTGTTGGGTGCGTCATTGGTGGTAAGACATTGATCTAATTGCCACATAGAATTTATCGCTTCTAAAAGGAATTGATAACTCACGCTCAGTTGATCAGGATGGTAGTACCTTCACTAAATCCATGGTCATGATAGAAGAAGGAAAGTTCATCTGGTAAGATCAATTAATAATAAATCAAGAATTAATGATGACACAAATTATTTGTCTTGCTTTATGTTATATCATGAGTTAAAGAGATTATATTACACGATGTGTGTTCGTAAGAAATGTTGGCATTATTATGATTATACTTTATCTCTTTATGGGTCTTGATGGGTTATTATACTCTGCTCATGGTCTATGATAAGTACTCACTACTATTGATATAAGGTCCTAGAGGGTCACACACTTATCGTATTCAAAAGTCTGACATATTCTTACGAAATAGAGTTTAGGACATGGTGGACGCCACCATGGGGTTCAAGTGATGTTTGAGTTTGAATGATCATCATGAAATAAAAAAATCATATTATTCAAGTTTAAAATAATTGGTATTAGATTTATTTATTAATATCATTCACATGTGATATAGTGAATACATGAAAAAATATTTAACAAACGAATATTCTTTTAATATTTAAAGTTTGTATAATAATTGTAGGAATATTAGGCTGAGTTAATGAGTCACTTTCATCATGTAATATATTTATTATATTACTAGTAAGTGATAAAAATTTAAATGAAATTTTTGACACAGTTAATAGGTCATAAGAGTATTTTATGTCTTATTTAGTTGATAATATATATTTGGGGGAAATGGAGAAATTTCTGAGTATTTTAACATCACTATCAAAGCAAGAGGAAGCTCTAATTCGAGGTATTATTCATCCACTCGAATTTGAGAGTTCCTATCTCATCTATCTCACATATAGATAGATAATTTCCTTATTCTAAGAAATGATCCAAGTTCACCTTTGCAAATTGAAAGAACGGAACATCGACAATTGTCAAGACGCCAAAGGCATTATCGATTCTTCACGCTAGCACCCAGATATCAACGATAAACATACCCATAGACTTTCAAAGCATGTTTAGATGATCTATAGGGTTTCAAAGTCTATATCATCCCACCTTTTTATCACATAAACTTTCATTACATTTTACAAAACCTAGGATCTTTAAGGTTTAGTGTCTTGGAAACCAGGAACATAAAACATGAAAACATAAAACATTCTTCTTAAACACTTGAAAGGCTTCTCCTCATGTTCATCCTAGTTTCATTACTGCATCTCATAACCTGGGGACATACATCAAATGAAAGGGTGAGCAGAAGGCCCAGTAAGGGAAACAAGGGAAACATTTAACATGTGAACTTGAGATACATCAACTATGTCATGAAAAAGAACTTTAAGGCATGAGAAAGAAATCATGTGGCATATCATAATAAAAATAACATTTTTCATAACTTTAAGATGTGGCTACATAATTTAACATAGAAAATCATGAACATATCACCAAGGTCCATCCCCAAGGTGTCATTTAAAAATTACCAAGGTTATTCACCAAGATATCGTGAAAATTGTAATCTCTAGTGGTTACATCATTACCCAATGCGTTGGAGCGCTATCAGGGCGCACCTTTAAATTTGACTTTATTATCATGTGATCCACATATATAATCATAAATAATTTCATAAAAAACCCATATAGCATAAAATAAATGGGTTTCATTTCATAATCATAACGTTTTAAAAACTGCTTTAAAGACATGATCTTTACATCACTTTAAACCCACGGAAAGGGAAAGTGGGTATCATGTATGTAAATCCCATAATTTAAAATAAAACATTTTGGTATATATGTGAATACCCCTGTATAAATAATAGCTTTTAGTATTCACTTAATTACATAAAATAATTTTGAGAAAAAGAGAGAGTCATTTTGAGACGGAAATTCTGCAGCACAACTGCTACATTACAAGGTCTTAGAAAACGCTGAAAAGAGAGGGGACATGGGTCGAACATTCATAAATGACCCATAAAATAGTAGATGGACAGAATATAAGGGATTTAAGAACATGGTAATTATATTTTAAAATATACCATATGAAATGAAGAACATGAAAGGAAGACAAAAATAAGATTTCTCTTATGAAAATTCGGCAGCCCAACGACGTCACTTAAACTTCAACAAAAATGAATTGACGAGATCAAATAGGGTATCTCATCACATGAAAATAAAAGATAAGTATGATAGATATAGAGATCATACCCTAACATAATACAAAAGGAACTTAAAATACTTGACATGAAAGTAGATCTTTGAAAAATGAGAAGGGCGAACGAATCCCTTAAAAATTCGGCAGCCTAACAGCGTCACTTAAACTTCAACCAAAAATGAATTGACAAGATCAAAATAGGGTCTCCCATCATATGAACATAAGGGTTCAGTATGATAGATATAGAGATCATACCCCAACATAATAAAAATGAACTTGAAAGACTTGACATGAAAATAGATCTTGAAAACGAGAAGGGTGAAAGAATTCCTTAAAAATTCGGCAGCCTAACGGCATCACTTAAACTTCAACCAAAAATGAATTGACAAGATCAAAATAGGGTCTCCCATAATATGAACATAAGGGTTCAGTATGATAGATATAGAGATCATACCCCAACATAATAAAAATGAACTTGAAAGACTTGACATGAAAATAGATCTTGAAAACGAGAAGGGTGAAAGAATCCCTTAAAAATTCGGCAGCCTAACGGCGCCACTTAAAACTTCAAAATACTGAATTGAAGAGATCAAATGGGGTCTCTCATCATATGATCATAAAAGATCAGAATGATAGATATAGAGATCATACCACAACATAATAAAAAGGAACATGAAAGACTTGACAAGAAAATAGAACTTGAAAATGAGAAGGGTGAAAGAATCCGTTACAAAAATTTCGGCAGCCTAACGACGCCACTTAAACTTTCATAAAATGAAATGATGAGAGTAAGAGGGGGTCTCTCATCATATGAACATAAAAAGGACATTATAATGAATATAAAATACCATACTCCAACATAAGAACATGGAGTATAAAAGAAATGACATAAAAGAGATTACTTGAAAAGAAGAGAGAGGTCGGATCCCTTACCTTAAAACGTAACTCTTAAAACTAAAAGGTTGGGACCTTGAGGGCTTGGGGGCACCTTGGGAGGACTCCTTGGGAGGTAAGGAGACCAGAACTTCTTTGGGGGAGAGTTGGGAGTGAAAACTAACGGAGGAAATGGTGGGTATTTATAGGGAAAGTGAGGGGACAAGGCATTAATGGCCAAGGGACACCTCAAAAGTGGTTTTCTCAAAAGCATGGGCCCTCCCATGGTGCTTCCCATGGAGTTAGACCACATGGGGACCCCCACACAATAATTCATCCTCTTTAGTCGAACATCCCTTAAAATATCTCATGACATCATCATGACACAGTTATGATGTCATTAATCATACCGAAACCCTAAAACTGTATTTTTACTATTCATTGAAAATTCAACTTTCTCAGAAAAAACCCAAAATTTCACATTAACCAAATATCAATGATCTGATTTCAAAAATGAACTCCATTTTATAAAAATAATTTCCTAAATATTTTTAATTTTATTTTTAAATAAATACACTATTCACCGAAAATTCATTTTTTTCAGAAAAATCCCCAAAAATTACCATAACATAATATCGATGCTCTGAGTTCAAAAATAAAGTCCATTTTATAAAAATAATTTTCTAATTATTTTTAATTAAATTTTTAATTAAAAAACACTATTCACCCGAAAAAACTAATACTTGACTAATAATTTATGAAACCGTTATTTACCCATTTTATTGAATCTCATTACTTTATCAAGGTGTCTAAATTATATTAAAACTTTCTTTAAGTGAGATTACTAGTCCATTTGGACAAATTACTAATCATAATCCTAAAATCACTATTCATAATTTACTATTCATCAAAAATCAAGTTGATCTTATTAGACTATAAATTTCTTACTGAACATAATTGTAGAAGACCATTTTTTGAAAATCATTACACATTTTTAATTATTTAAGGTTTACATAAACATTTTTTTAAAATATCCTTTCTCTAAAATTCACCAAAAATATGCATATTATATTTATCCGGACATTTGAAAATTCATAAACATCATCATAGGAAGAAATCCCAATTTTTATTTAAAACAAAAGATTACACAAGGCAGTTACAGTCTCCTTACATAGCCCCTTATCACACCAGCATAGGACCTAAGTGTAAGGTGTGCTAAGGTGAGAGAATCCGAGGGAGGCTCGACCAACATCGCACGAGTAGTAATTTCTATCAGTTTGAACTTCTCGCGAAGGCAATTCCGTTCTAGCTTCACACGATGAAGTTCGGCTTGGGTTTGGTCCAGAGCAAAGCCCAGTGGTGCTACATCCTTCCCAAGTTCTGTTAGATGGGCTTCGATCGGTCCAAGACTACTGGGTGAAGACATCGAATCTTCTTTCTATAATAATTAACCAAGATTACTTGTATTTAGAGACAATAATCAAAATGTTTAGTTTCCAGTGGTCATATTGACCAATGGTCATATAACAGTCAAAACCCAACAGTCTCATTTTAATTATACCCATGTTATCAAATGAAAAAGTTTTGTTGGGTATAAAAATAACACATAAAATTAGGAAACAATATTTATTCAAAATTTCAGGTCGTTAAAATCTTCCCCCATTAAGAAATTGCGTCCTCGCAATTTTTAAAAAAAATTGGGTTTTTGAAATTTCATTGAATGTCCCACATCGGAAAAGGAGTCAGTAAAATTATTACTTTAAAAGAAAGAAAGGGAAGTACAAAGGTCACCTGAGTTAACCCACACTAGGATTCCATGTAGGAAAACATGGACATGGAGGAGAAAACAAAGGGTCAAGTTCTGAGGGAGAGTGATAGAAAACATGATTAGGAGAAAGTTAACCATAATAAAATCTCAAACTTATGATGTGTGTAAACGGTCTTTGATTACCTAGTAGGAAACGTAAACCAACAACATTTTTGTTTTACGTTTCTTTTCATAATTTTGAGGAATTCATTTACTACATAGAACAAAAATATAAGGAAATATACCTACCTTCATGTAGAGTTTCATCCTTTAATAAGTTTATACCAAAACTAATCTTTTCTCCAAATGATGAGCATTCAAAACTAATTGGTCTCATCAAAACACAAGAATAATCTTCTAGAGAATCACGTATTCCACAAAAGAAAAACTATCTATCTTTAAACATTTATCCCAATAACAGAAAGGGTAAGATAAAACAACTATTCAAAAAGAAAGATTCCCATAGGAAGGGAAACTACTTTTAAATCTTCAAAGTTCCACGGTACTACCCAGAGTTCATCATAGACCATTCCGTAAGTAACTGTCCTTAAAATTACTTAAAATAACCCAAACTAAGATTGAAACCCAAATACAAGAAGGACTTGATAACATAGTCTTCCAAGATAAACTTTATCATTCATCTCCAAACAACATCAACCACTCCTAACATCTTATAACCAAAGTAACTAACCTAAACATATTTTCCCCAGATAGGTCAATCATTTCCATAAGTAACCTATAATACCATAAGTTCACCTTAAATTCGTTGATTCTTCAAAATATAATTCAACCTTTACTCCTCAAAAAAAATACCGTAGTAATCTATTTACCTTGATTAAATAGGGTTCCCAAAGTAGTGAACGTCTTCCAAAATAATAATCATCTTTTAATCCCCTAATCATCTCTGTCATATTAATACGGAAATCGTCACATTTTCTATCACATTGGTTTTTGGGACATGTTCTTCCATTTCCCACCATTAACTAAGAAAAGAAAGTATAATTAGGGGCTTAAACACTTAGCCAATAATCATGAAAAGGAACTTAAATCATATAAGGATAACTTGTAGAAGAAAAGTATACCCTAACTTGTGATCCCCTAGGTTTCAAACTAGGTTATCCATGATCATATATCCTTATGTGAATCTTTATTTTATTTTATCTTTGTTCCTTTAATAATGGTTCATAATAAGCTTATGAATTTACCAAAGCATATCCCCCGGGAGTGTCGTAACCAAGAGTGCAGCAAGGCATGTTGTCGTGTACCAATCCCCATTCGAGTCTAGCTCAAAGCGATGTTTTTGGGTTTTAAACCTATGTAAATCTGTGCCAGAGCCACCTCTACCTGCTCGTATCCAGACAGGGATGTATTTGCTTGGCAACCCCTTACTCAATACTCACCAAAATACCAGGAAGATTTCCTATATATAAACATTTCTATAGGCTTCTTCCTAAAGTTTTCATATCCTAATTTACACAAATAACTAAACCATACTTTGATACCAACTATAGAATCCCACCTTTTTATCACATAAACTTTCATTACATTTTACAAAACCGAGGATCTTTAAGGTTTAGTGTCTTGGAAACCAGGAACATAAAACATGAAAACATAAAACATTCTTCTTAAACACTTGAAAGGCTTCTCCTCATGTTCATCCTAGTTTCATTACTGCATCTCATAACCTGGGGACATACATCAAATGAAAGGGTGAGCAGAAGGCTTAGTAAGGGAAACAACGGAAACATTTAACATGTGAACTTGAGATACATCAACTATGTCATGAAAAAGAACTTTAAGGCATGAGAAAGAAATCATGTGGCATATCATAATAAAAATAACATTTTTCATAACTTTAAGATGTGGCTACATAATTTAACATAGACAATCATGAACATATCACCAAGGTCCATCCCCAAGGTGTCGTTTGAAAATTACCAAGGTTATTCACCAAGATATCGTGAAAATTGTAATCTCTAGTGGTTACATCATTACCCAATGCATTGGAGCGCTATCAGGGCACACCCTTAAATTTTCCTTTATAATCATGTGAGCCACATATATCATCATAAATAATTTCATAAACAACCCATATAGCATAAAAGAAATGGGTTTCATTTCATAATCATAACGTTTTAAAAACTGCTTTAAAGACATGATCTTTACATCACTTTAAACCCACGGAAAGGGAAAGCGGGTATCATGTATGTAAATCCCAGAATTTAAAATAAAACATTTTGGTATATATGTGAATACCCCTATATAAATAAGAGCTTTGAGTATTCACTTAATTACATAAAATAATTTTTAGAAAAAGAGAGAGGCATTTTGAGACGAAAATTCTGCAGCACAACGGCTACGTTACAGGGTCTTAGAAAACGCTGAAAAGAGAGGGGACATGGGTCGAACATTCATAAATGACCCATAAAACAGTAGAGGGACAGAATATAAGGGATTTAAGAACATGGTAATGATATTTGAAAATATACCATATGAAATGAAGAACATGAAAGGAAGACAAAAATAAGATTTCTCTTATGAAAATTCGGCAGCCCAACGACGTCACTTAAATTTCAACAAAAATGAATTGACGAGATAAAATAGGGTATCTCATCACATGAACATAAAAGATCAGTATGATAGATATAGAGATCATACCCCAACATAATACAAAAGGAACTTGAAATACTTGACATGAAAGTAGATCTTTGAAAAATGAGAAGGGTGAATGAATCCCTTAAAAATTCGGCAGCCTAACTGTGTCACTTAAACTTCAACCAAAAAATGAATTGAAAAGATCAAAATAGGGTCTCCCATCATATGAACATAAGGGTTAAGTATGATAGATATATATATCATACCCCAACATAATAAAAATGAACTTGAAAGACTTGACATGAAAATAGATCTTGAAAACGAGAAGGGTGAAAGAATTCCTTAAAAATTCGGCAGCCTAACGGCGTCACTTAAACTTCAACCAAAAATGAATTGACAAGATCAAAATAGGGTCTCCCATCATATCAACATAAGGGTTCAGTATGATAGATATAGAGATCATACCCCAGCATAATAAAAATGAACTTGAAAGACTTGACATGAAAATAGATCTTGAAAACGAGAAGGGTGAAAGAATCCCTTAAAAATTCGGTAGCCTAACGACGCCACTTAAAACTTCAAAATAGTGAATTGAAAAGATCAAATGGGTTCTCTCATCATATGATCATAAAAGATCATAATGATAGATATAGAGATCATACCCCAACATAATAAAAAGGAACATGAAATACTTGACAAGAAAATAGAACTTGAAAATGAGAAGGGTGAAAGAATCCTTTACAAAAATTTCGGCAGCCTAACGGCGCAACTTAAACATTCATAAAATGAAATGATGAGAGTAAGAGGGGGTCTCTAATAATATTAACATAAAAAAGGACAGTATAATGAATATAAAATACCATCCTCCAACATAAGAACATAGAGTATAAAAGAAATGACATAAAGGAGATTACTTGAAAAGAAGAGAGAGGTCGGATCCCTTACCATAAAACGTAACTCTTAAAACTCAAAGGTTGGGACCTTGAGGGCTTGGGGGAACCTTGGGAGGACTCCTTGGGAGGTAAGGAGACCATAACTTCGTTGGGGGAGAGTTGGGAGTGAAAACTAAAGGAGTAAATGGTGGGTATTTATAGGGAAAGTGAGGGGACAAGGCATTAATGGCCAAGGGACACCTCAAAAGTGGTTTTCTCAAAAGCATGGGCCCTCCCATGGTACTTCCCATGGAGTTAGGCCACATGGGGACCCCCACAAAATAATTCAACCTCTTTAGTCGAACATCCCTTAAAATATCTCATGACATCATCATGACACAGTTATGATGTCATTAAACATACCGAAACCCTAAAACTGTATTTTTACTATTCATTGAAAATTCAACTTTCTCAGAAAAATCCCAAAATTTCACATTTACAAAATATCAATGCTCTGATTTCAAAAATGAACTCCATTTTATAAAAATAATTTCGTAAATATTTTTAATTTTATTTTTAAATAAATACACTATTCACCGAAAATTCATTTTTTTCAGAAAAATCCCCAAAAATTACCATAACATAATATCGATGCTCTGAGTTCAAAAATAATGTCCATTTTATAAAAATAATTTTTTAATTATTTTTAATTAAATTTTTAATTAAAAAACACTATTCACCCGAAAAAACTAATACTTGACTAATAATTTATGAAACCGTTATTTACCCATTTTATTGAATCTCATAACTTAATCAAGGTGTCTAAATTATATTAAAACTTTATTTAAGTGAGATTAATAGTCCATTTGGACAAATTACTAATCATAATCATAAAATCACTATTCATAATTTACTATTCATCAAAAATCAAGTTGATCTCATTAGACTCTAAATTTCTTACTGAACATAATTGTAGAAGACCATTTTTTGAAAATCATTACACATTTTTAATTATTTAAGGTTTACATAAATATTTTTTTAAAATATCCTTTCTCTAAAATTCACCAAAAATATGCATACTATATTTATCCGGACATTTGAAAATTCATAAACATCATCATAGGAAGAAATCCCAATTTTTATTTAAAACAAAAGATTACACAAGGCAGTTACGGTCTCCTTACATAGCCCCTTATCACACCAGCATAGGACCTAAGTGTAAGGTGTGCTAAGGTGAGAGAATCTAAAGGAGTCTCGGCCAACATCGCACGAGTAGTAATTTCTATCAGTTTGAACTTCTCGTGAAGGCGATTTCGTTCTAGCTTCACATGATGAAGTTCGGTTTGGGTTTGGTCCAGAGCAAAGCCCAGTGGTGCTACCTCCTTCCCAAGTTCTGTTAGATGGGCTTCGATCGGTTCAAGACTACTGGGTGAAGACATCGAATCTTCTTTCTATAATAATTAACCAAGATTACTTGTATTTAGAGACAATAATCAAAACGTTTAGTTTCCAGTGGTCATATTGACCAATGGTCATATAACAGTCAAAACCCAACGGTCTCATTTTAATTATACCCATGTTATCAAATGAAAAAGTTTTGTTGAGTATAAAAATAACACATAAAATTAGGAAACAAGATTTATTCAAAATTTCGGGTCGTTACAAAGTCAGTTCATTAAAGCAACGAATGTCAGTGTTGAGAGATATTGAACAACTTCTTAAAATCAAATGAGGTATTTGTTCAATTTAATTTTGTGCTTAAATCATTTCATGCGGGGTCCTTAGGTTGCTTATCGGGCAACCCATCTCTAATGACGATGTTTTTATGTCGAATCAACAATATTTTTTTTAAAACCCAATATATTTGCTTCTATTGTGCACTCCAACACCAACAATTTATTTTGAAAAACTTTCATTTAAGGATTTTTTACTTCTCAAAGTTTTTATTTCTAAATAAATCTCTCCACTTGAGTATAATCACATTAGATAAAAAACCTTATATGAATTTAATTTGTATCAATTTTATCAATTTTGTAAATTGAAAATTAGTTAGTTACTTTCATAGAGGTTATTTCATGTAATTAGTTGTATTTTATATGTCTGCAGTATTATATAGATTACAGTAGTATAAATTTAATTAATTTTATCACAAATATAATAATTTATATTAAGTTTCTTATTTTAACTTAAATATTTTGATTTATATTTTTTTGGTTAATAATAATTTCCCACTCATTATTTAAACTTTCAATATTATATAAATTGAACTTGTGTTTAATATTTCAATTTTTTACTAGTTTTTTTAATTTAAATAGTTAAAGTTTTTAATTTATATGAATTATATATTTCTAGTATTGTGTTTTTTCCATAGATTTTTTTGAAGTTTTGCTTTATATTATAAATTTGTAATAATAAATAAATTATTCTTTTATCTCTTTTATTAATTTTATAAATTTAACTGTCATTCATTAATTTTAAATATGGAAAAAATACTAGTATATCATCGGTTTATCCTATCATGGCTTCCAAATAGGGATTTTGTTAGAAAAAGCATCTTATCAAGTAAATGGAGGTATAGATGGGCTACTCTTACAACCCTCATTTTTAATAAAAAATTGTTTCCTCTTTAAAATGATAGAGAACTTGATTAGGTAAGTCAGATTAATTTCATTACACGAGTCTTATTACTTAACCAATGTCCAATTGACAAGTTCCAACTTTAAACACCAGGCTTGTGAAGTTGTCCAAACATTGATCAATGGCTATTTTTTCTTTCAATGATTGATCTTAAAGAATTGATTATTTAAATGGGTTATGGGGAGTGGTTTAGGGTACCTTCTTTTCTCTTTTCTTATCAAAAATTTACCAAGTTGTAATTTTTTCAATGTGAATTGGATGTGCTCCTTGCCTTTAAAGGATTTCCTTATTTTAAGAGCCTCAGTCTCTATCAAGTCTCAGTTTCTTTTGATTCTATTGAATGTCTCATCGATAGCTATCATATTCTTGAGATTTTTTCATTGTCAAACTTTGATAGCTTCACTCTAAATATAAGTGCTTCGAATATAAAATTCTTATGTCTATAAAAAGAATTTAAAGGCTTCTGTCTTGAGCATACACCAAGCCTAGTTTTCCTTTCAGCAGTGATGTACATGGGAGATGACATTGGAGAGCAGGTTGAACAAATATCCAGTTTCAATTTTTAGAAGATCCTTAGAGGTGTGCCTTATCTTGAAAGTCTCATTGGGAATGACCATTTCACAATGTTTTTAAGCATAGAAAATTATCTTGGGAGGATTTCAATTATGTTTGGAAATCTAAAGAATATTGAACTCTATCAAGTGAGTTTTGAAGATAAAATAGAGATACAAATTATTATACACCTGATTACAAATTCTCATAGTCTAAAATAGATTCATATATCATCCTATTAAAACATAATATATTCCCTAGAAGAACCTGATTTAGATCTATGGAAGAAACCAAATTTGAATGTTTTCACATTCAAACATCTTCGAACTGTTAATATGGGAGAATTATGTGGAATTCCAAATGAGATGGAATTCATCAAATTTTTGCTAGGACATTCTCTAGTGATTGAAGTAATGAGCATACAACTTAATTTACATATGATGGATGAAAGATTTAATATACTGGTGGACTTAGTAAGGTTTCAACGGGAATCAGCTCGGGCAGAAATTTTGTTCCTGCAAGATTGAAAAGATGCAGTCCTTTTCCTTCCATGCTCTGGTCCTTCATTGAAATAGATTTTTCTCTTTGATCTCCTAAGCTCATTTTTCCTATTTCAATAATGGGATGTATGATTTTTTTTAAAGTCACCATCTCATACATTTTAGAAGTATACAACAAACCAATACTAGGGCACAAATGCAATTACATCCATATATTAGTGGTGTACCTCACCTTGAAAGTCTCATTAGAAATTTTGATAGTATCATTGGACATATCTATTTCACAAAGTTTTTGAGTATAGGAAATGATCTTGGGATAATCAATTATGTTCAGAAATATTAAGAATATTGAACTCTATTAACTGAGTTTGAAGATACAATAGTGATACCAATTTTTCATGATGTATTGAGATCAAAAATTTTATTCTTGTATGATTGAATGTAGTCTTTTTCTTTCTATGTTTTTTTTTCTCATGGGTTATTAATTTTTTTTACATGATGTATTAGAAAATGAAAAAGTTGGAATACTTCAATGTTTACCTTATATGGATATTTTATAATTAAATATATAGCTTGTTTTCTTTTAAAAAAGATGGTCGAATGTCATGACCTGGCCCACCGAGGCCAGAGCAATGACTAATGCAAGCTTGCCTCCAATATGCTAGGGGATAGAGATCAACACCGAGTAGGAATATCACACACATGGGAGGACTTAGCCCATGGTACCTGTACGCAGACACCCACATCCATCTCCAAGAAACAGTGCAGAGATAATAATAACTGAAAGGAAAAATGCATGCATACATTTATCCCACAATCAGAGTACAAAAAAGTACTAAAAGCATAAAATGAAAAAATGTAGGCTCACTAAAAACTGAAAAGAGTCCAACCTTATCAGGAGAGGATAGTTTTATAATGCAACCACTAGAACACAACTTGGTCAAGAACTAGTATTAACCTTTGTCTTTCTAGATCACTAAGCTCTACCTACTCTGGGTCCTCTTGGGGCTCCGTTGAAAGGTTTATCATATACATAAGACATGACATGTGCAAGCAAAGCCTGTGAAGGGGTGAGTATAATAATACCCATTAGACCACCCCAAAAACCCAAAATAAAAGAGTGAAACTGAAAGACAATAGTTCGCTCAACCCAAACCAGAGGGAAGCCAAGCGAGAGAGAACAAAAACCCTATCTCGATAACTCCTCAGCTATACATGACTAGTCAACTCAATCCACACAGTGTGTCAACCAAGATACTTGAAAACACTACAAGACTCCCATAATTACCCAAATATACTTTTCCCAGACTGCAAGTCTCATGAGGTCCCGACCTCACTGCTAACCATGGTATTTTATTCAAGGCTCAAAGGTAACGCTCATCCAGGGGATCTCACCCCATGAGCCCTACAATCCCTGATAATACTCATCTGAGAGATAACACACATTTGGTATCGTTCTATAATCCAAGATGAAACGTCTGATAGATATCACTCCATATAGAATAAATTCACCATACCTAATGGCACATCCAAGAGAACATGATCCATCATATATTGTAAAGCTGATGAAATATCCCTATTATCCCAGGTGGCCCACACTCGAGAGAACATGCTCGTCAGGTCTCTCTATGTTGGGTACAGACCCAAGTCCCACATCGGATTCCATCAAGAATCATGGATCACATATAATATTGAATTATAAATTCCTCATATCACCCATGGGTTTTATGATGGAACCCCAGAAGAGCCTATGTGTTGGGCCTCAAAGGCCTAGGGCTGGAGGAAATTGATCCCAATAAGTGGTGTTAGAGTACTCATTCAACCCATGTGTGATGTTGGGTGGAGTATTCCCAAAATTAGTTTGACTGACTAAAAATTAATTCTTTTTATTAGAATATACCCTCTTTAAAGGGCGATGGGAACCCAACATGACTTTAATGACTTAAAACATTACAACAAACCCCTAAAATCCAAGATCCCAAGGAAAAAACTACCAAATTCAATAAAGTGAGAACTCCTCCCTAGAATCAAACACAATAAGACCGGCCTTCACCATCACATCGCTGCTCAACAAACTGTCCCATGCAGGATTAAACGGGCCTGGTACTGATGGAAAATGGCATACCCTCTCCAACTTCCAAATCTAAATAGCAATGGACTGCAAAAACTCTCTGCTCTGAACCTATTCTGAAGTAGTCATGTAGATGAACTGGTTATCTTGCCCCAAGAACCATAGATGGTAGTGCCACCTGTACAAAATCCCTCCTTCCACACACACAAAATAAGAAACACCAAAACAGTGTTGGAGCCAGATCCCACACCCCAGCCGTCCTTCACAAGATCACACTCATATCAACCAAAAAAATCACAAAAATAGAAGCAATGACAGTAGTAGGTAGAATCATCATTCATCTTCTTAACAATCTATGCTACTCAATTTGGATTCCAGTTCGTTAGTGACACCTTCACCTTCCCCAAGAGACTCATCACCTTCGGGATAAAGGTCAATCATCGTCGCCACATCGAACCACGCTGCCGCCACATCGCCAGAGAAAACCATCCCAAATCAAACAAATGCCAAATTAGTTCACTCATCAGAATCGTGATCGCATCTGAATGTGAAAACAAATGTACAAGATGGTTGGATCTGATACATTATCATTGAAGGGGAGATCCAATTGTGTGATATTTGGTTTGAGGGGAGTATTGTTGGGTACAATTTCAAGTCCCACATCTGATTCCATCAAAGATAGTGGCTCACATATAAGATTGGATAGAAAATTCCTCCGATCACCCATGGGTTTTAGGATGAGACCCTAGAAGGGCCTATGGGTTGGGCCTGAAAGGCCTAGGGATGGAGAAAATATATCCCAACATTCCATGAAGAATGTATCACTGGATCCCACAAGACCTTGATAATCAGATACGTGATCTCACCCATCCCTGATGGGGGACTCCACTAATCCTACTGGAAACCCAAGAAACCTCATTACTTAGAAAGGGGATCACATCCATCCTAGGTGAGGGACACCACGAACCCAATATAGAACTCCAGAGATCATAAAAATCAGATAGAGGATCACACCCATGAACATTGAGGGACACCAAAAACCCTACCTAGTCTCAATGACACAACATAAAGATAGAGGATCATACTTATGACAACTGGGAGATACCAAAAACCAAAATTTGGATCTAACTGCCAAGTAGGGGATTGTAATCTTGACAATTCTGTGAATCCCACTAGAACAAAATGCTAAGTAGGGGAGCATATACCTGATGATTCCACAAACCCTACTAATATTTCCAGCTAGATAGATGATCATCACCCTATATGATGGTCACGAATATACCACGAACCCTATCTAGGGAAGTCTATATGATAGAGGATCCCACCCCAACCATTCGAAGGGATACAACGGCTCTATCCAAGCTTATCTTATCTAGGGGATCACAATCTTGTGTTGAGGAAGTAATACCACACTGTACCCCACATAGATAGATCAAGGGTAACCACTCAACTGATACAAGTTTATACATTGCTAACAAGTTACCCACTAACCTTACCTCGTGTCTCATCTCATACGTTAAAACCATGACCACCATCGCATCCAACATGAAAAACTACTCAGGATAGGCTACTCACAGGCCCCCATTCGAGTCCTAAAGATGGTGATGCATGAGGGAGAAGTCTCCAAGGGGAGTACACGATGTGTACCCACATTGCACAATGTGTCTAAAAACTGACCCATGACCGTGTCCCATCATGATACTTGATATGTATTTGGGTATATACACTATGTATACAGCATATCACACGACGTGTGACCCCATCTAATCACCTAGACGTGTCCTCAACCATACACGGCTAGCTGACTGACCATGTCGTGCCACACTGGGTATACCATTAGTACACAGTGTGTCTTGGCTATCTAACCACTTGGTCATGTCCTCATCCTATGATCATGTCTGATACCCCGTGCTCGTGTAGTCTAGTCGTGTACTATCACACGACCATGTCCCTCATCACATGGCTTGGGCTCACTACACGGCATGTACCCCTAGTACATGGTTTTTAGTCCCCAAAATTTCATCTTCCCTGAGCTAGAAGAACTCATGACATGTGCTCCCACACTACATTCCGCGTGATTGCGAATTCCAAATAGGAATTCTCTAAGATCCGCCCAAACGCCCTCATTTCCACCGAAACCCACAGATCTACCCCCAAGGGATCATTAGTAGTCGTAATAGGGCTCTAAAACCATAAAATAATGCATCAATGGGGATTGGGACATAAAACTCATAAATCAGCCTACCCCATGGCGAAACACTGAGTCTTCGGGTGCAGATTCATGCTCAAAGCCACTGCACCATGATCCAGGAGTGATCGCTATCAAGATCAAAGATTGGTGGCACCTCCTCTCCTTGATTTTGCCTCAGTTCGTCCATCACACAAGGTGGATCTTCCTTTCTGTCATGTGTGAGAAATGTGGGGGGATAATATTATTAATTAATAAACCTTTTTTTAACACCCCACTAACACACCATCAATTGAGTGGCCAACATCAATAAATTTTATGTCGCGCTTAGGGTAAACACTACGTTATGAACTCAACCATGGTCTCAATTTTATGATTTGAGACTCTAATCAGGAGTTGATCCAATTTACTAAAAACTAAATGTGTGTGATAAAATATATTTAATATTTTTATTATCACCACACGGAGCCTCTTTGAAACATGGATTCCCACAACGACTCAACGTCTGGCTTCAAAATCATTTCTATAAATATTCCAAAGTATTACATGGGAAAACCCAAGTTTTTATATTATCCCCACATTAAAAAATTTCACCCCTGAAAAGTGAAAGTATACAAACAAGAGGAAAAATTGAGCTCTCAACTAGACCTCCTATGCCAGTGAGCTCACAAGAGGGTTTCCATGCTGTTTACAAACATTCACTCATGGGAACCACAAAATCCAAACCAGGCCCAAAGTCTAGCTCAAGACAGGTCAACACTGTGAAATGAATAATGAACATGTATCCTTAGTTAAGATAGGTGTAAAACTCCAATAAACCGATACAACTACGTTCATAGGGTCTAGCGATACATCACCTCACTAACCCGACGTAGATAAAGATGTAAACCAATAATTTGCATCCACTCATGGATGGACTAAACCCTCAATAACCATCACTAGAACCAACTATGTACCCAAAACACTATCTCTCACTAGCTATGACCATTATAGTGGTGACCTAAAGAGCCTCCCGAATGTGACCTCAATAAGTGCTATGCTAATGGTGGAGCGACAAAAACACCACGTCAATATGCAAACCCAAAGCATGTTCTCCAGAAACTGAAAAATTATCTCTACATTTCACAACCACCCCTATCATGGGAGTACTAAAAAGGGAAAACAACCTCCTCAATGCATCGTCTCGTGGGGTGACTGGTGTAATCATAAATCCTCGAAAGGCTGACGTACTCCCCACCTTTAGAAACTCATCAAGAACATGTCATGTGGATATCTGGTCATGCGAGACCTCACAAACAGAATATACTATTTGTGCCTCGCTACCTCACTAAAAAATTTTAGGGGTAATAACCACCAACTAAAGATATGTCGTGACATCCTCAATGTGTAACTATGATGCCGAGAATACAAGGGTACCAATGTACAACACATGGTTTCCCAAGTAACAAACTAGGTCTTATCATGCCCTCAATTTGAAAAACTCCAACTGCACCACTACTCATGAAGCTCCATGGGAGTTAACTGTTATGCTGATGCAAATATCAGGGCAGTCTTTGGGTGACAATATGCAGAAAACAAATCTCAGTGGGGAGGAAGAGCTGGCACATCCTCATGTTCACGTCCTCAACTCCACCACTACAGTAGGAAACTGAAATCTCTTAGCACCACAACTCCAAGAGTCATACTATCCTCCTGATAAAAGTCAGTTGTATCTACCTGCACATGAGATCACCCTGCTTGGCCTGAGATCACTCCTCAAAGGAGGATAACTCTGTCCCACAATACAAAACTACCGCCACACCCTCTGGTGGAAATCATTTGAGCTTGGATGGTAGGGGTCCAATATATGCTATGGAAGATTACTGTAGGACCTCCGTGCCACTACGGAAAGATTCGATGTGAGGCACTATCCTCTAAGAATCGGGTCACACTGTCAATAGGAGTGTGTAGTCACTAACCCTCTCTATAGGATATTCTGGCATAAGGGTCAAGCATAAAGGATCCATTGGTATTGTCAGGGCCTAATCTGATTCCCCGACATGAAATTCCTTCCCTAAACACACAATTTAAAAGAAATCATCCACCACACCTTAACATTATATGGTTTGGGTGGAACTAACTTGCCCGTATGGTTTTGTATCGTGTCACGAGAATGTGTCTCGGTAGGGGAAACATGAAAGAAAAAATATTTTACATAATTTTACTTTTAATTTAAATTCTTTAAATCCCAAAAAAGTGTTTTTAAGGGAAATTCTCACATTTTATGATTTTTGTGGTATTTTGAGCTCAATTAGAAAAATGTTTTTTTGGAATTTTAACTATTTTAAATTATTTTTCTGTATTTAGGCCATAAAATATTCTATACCTATAAAAATTGTTAATTTATTTATTTTTTATGATTCTATATATCATGGGATTCATTTCATTCTTCTGGACCCAAATCCAAATACACCATTTGGAAGGCCAATACCAACTCACAAGTTGGGCCTTCAAAATTGTTCACTGATCTGACTATTTTTTATGGTGGAACCGTATCTGTTGATTAGATGGACCAAATTCTCTAAAATTTGGTTTTTTACATGAAATAAGTTTCTTAAAAACTTTCATGAAGGATAACATATGTGAATTGACCATTTTCAAGGCCATTAATTCATTGGAAACCAGAGATATTGAATATGGATAGTTTTTCTGGACAGAATAAATTCTATGAGTAAAATGGACATAACTCTCTCTACACATGGAAAAATATTCAGAAATTTTTATGGGATACATTCAATAAATTTAGAAACAACTTTTATGAATGATTTAATACATTAACTAGCTATTTAATCCATATAACATGTGGAAGATTTTGTAGGGAAAATATGATATATAAAAGGAGGAGAGTTCCTTCTTCCCAAATCATTCAAATCCATCCCATACCATCATCTGGGGCACCAAGGAGGAGATATCCACTAAGGTAGGTCGACTGTAAATCTCCCCCATTTCTTCTTCTTCATTTTTTTTAGTTTTATTTATTTATTTTTTATTTTCAATTGTAATTTAAATTTTAGTTTTATTAAATTAATTAATGCATTTGTGTTTCTCCATCCATTATACAATTCTTCTTCTCAATTTTATTCTTTTAATTATAAGTATTATTATAATTATTAGTATTATTATTATTATTATTATTATTATCATTATTATAATTATAACATTATTATTTTAAAATTATTTTATCCTTTTCTTTTTTAAAAAATTATTCCTTTAATAATAATAATAATTATTATTATTACTATTATTATTATTTTAACATTGTTTATATTTTATATATTTTATTTTATCTCTATCTCTTCTTATCCCCATTCTTCCATTTTTATTTTACTTCTCTCATCCACCATTCTTTTTTTTACTTTATTCTTCTTCTTTTTTTCTTCTTCTCCTCTTCCACCCACTCCACCAAGTAATATATTACTCTCAGAAATGAAAGGATGACCCCAAGGTTTTGACCAGTGGGAGGTTAAGGTGTTCTTGAATTTTCTTTAAACTTTAATTTTATGTTTGTAGATAGAGAATTAACTGGCATGAATGGGTGAGGTGAATGTTCTCGATGTGGTGCCTACCCCCAATGACATGCAACCCAATCTATCTCTATTCTTTTATTTAATCACTTTTACTTATCTCCATTGGTTAGTTATCCACATATAGTTGAGCTAATCAATGGATGAAAAAAATCGATAGAGATGAGTCCTAGAAGATGGAACCTCCTAGACCAAGGAGTGTCATCAATCTTGATTAAAGGAGGAGGTGGAATTAAGAGTGGTTTGACATTCAATGATATTCAAAAATTTCTAAATAAAGAATGGTAATTCAAACATGAGATTTCATCTTTGGATTATCAAAATAAAACCAAACATATAAAGTATAATAATGATTGAACCTTAAACCAAACCCCAAAACCAATTTATTTCTTATTAACTCGTTATTTTTAGAATTGCATGTTAGTATAAATTATCATACTTGCAAGTCATTATTTAAAAATAATCAAAACACTAAAAAGAGATATTATAGGTGATCTAGATAAAGTAAGTGAACAAACTGAAAGGCTTCTCAAGTGAGAAGACCCTGGTCATCCACTATCCTACACTAGAAAAAATATATTTGTTTTTTTCATGCCCCACGACAGGCATGCATTAAAACTGACATCGTTGCTGGGGAGCCAATCAGTTATTCATTTACTTTTTATATTTTCAAATCTTAGATACATTTCATTGTTTTTTATAAAAAAAATAATTCCATGATATTTTCATATGAAATTTTCATATGAAATTTTTTCAATTCATGGAACAAAAAATACTCTTAGGTGAAAGAGCCAGCAGATGAAGCTACCTATTATACAGAAAATGGTGCTACATTATGGGCTAGACAGATCAGGAGAGCATGCAGACAAATTTTCAAAGAAGAGGAATTCAAGGACCTCATCCAAGATCTCAAAGAGACCCTCGAGCAACTAGTTTTTGAAGGATTGACTAGATAGATCACTAAATTCTAGGATCACTTCCCCAAATTTCTATCAAGAAGAGGCCAAGACACAAGAAGAGTTATCCTCAATTACTACCAACACTTTTGAAGAAGTTTAAACAGAATTTTTCCAGAAGTAAGTGGAAAAACACAAACTCAAGTACAATATTCAAGAGCTTGATGAAAAGGTTCAAGTTATCCAAGGAAAACTGGATTGGATAACTACATACTTCCAAGCATAATCAAAAGAACCTAAACTTGAGTATAAATCTGAACCAGAAGATTATCTTACCTAAAGAGGAAAAGGAGTAAGAATTTTCTACTGAGTTACATGTGGGGGATCAAAAAGAACTGGATGTATTCTAGAATTAATTTGAGGAACTTATTGATCTCCCCAAACCCTATAAATAAGAAGAGATAGAATCAATGAATAAAGCTACCACCCAAGTGGAGGAATTTGAAGTAAAAATGGAGGACGCCAACTAACTGCCTCCATCCTTAGAGAATATACTTCAAGAGGCACTTACCACTAAGGCATTTATTGAAATTGAACAACCTCAGGGAGTTTAACCTTTCTTTAAATCTATCTCTTATAATTTTTTTGAATCTAGATTTTTCATCACTCTTTATTGTTTTAATTATCAGAATCATACAATCTTTTCTATGCCTTGGAGGAAAAAGAATAACCTAGATGTACACCTATTGAGGAACACATAGAGATCCTTGATTTTAATGAACATACATTTGAGGAGTGCCATCATGAAGAGATCTAAGTTGTTGGGCCTGAGTAAATCAAGAAAGAGGCTTCTTTTATAAAAGGGGAGAAATTAATTTTTAAAAATTAAAATTTTATTCAAATAAATATACCTATTTACTTCCCCTTTTATAATTCATCTCATGCAACCCATGTGAATCTAGAACTAGAAGAGGTTGCAAAGTAGCAACCAAGAAAGAGGATGATTCCTACTTCATCCAACCACTGCCATGCAATCTATACCTAATTGTGAAGGGGAGGATCCGATATACTATATTCATGGATCATTCCTCAAGAACAAAGAAGAGGATAGTGGGAAAATCCACATGTGGTGGATTAATTCAAAGAAACCCCAACCACCATTAGACTTTTTATAATAGCTGGTATTTCAATATGAAGGAATTAAAAATTTAGATTCCACTTGGGTGATCATACTAAGATTTATCTTTACATGTTTTCTAGAAATTTAGATTTCAATATCATTTCTTAGGAAGTAGTTCAGCATGCAACAAACTCCCTCCTATCTTTTTTAGCTTTAATGACATATGATCCTTATGCTTAATTGATTTGTTTTATTTTATAGGTTCATGATGGTATAAGGTATTCCCAAATAGTGAAGGAATATGACTAAGCTTCATTTCAAAAGGGAGTTTACATTTAGTGTTTATCTTTTAAACTCCTTAAATTTTTGTCCAGATTTTTTTAGATTTAAAGTAAGAATATCATACCCACACTTGAATTATTAATTACTTGACTAATCTAGGAGGCATGAGTTTCTTAGGAATCTTGTGATTCCATGTTTTATATTTCAATGTTGATATGATTAAATGAGTAAAATGGGGAATTGAAATTTTAAAATGAAGCATGGATATTTAAATAAGGACTCGTGATTTTAAGTAATTAATTGATTCATTTGAATGAAATTTCCCAACCATTTTTCATGCTTTTATTTGTTGAAACTCATGTGAATTGATTTGTTATTATTAATCATGACTAGAGTGATTGTCCCAAATCATATGTCCCATTACCGAGAGGATTTCTCAACCAAGTACTTTCTATTTTATCTTGAGCATATTTCTTGAGTGATATTGAGACATGCCACCTCATATAACTTGAATTTGAACTTTTCAAAGCTATAAATGTAAAAAAAACATTCAAAATGATTGATTCATAATTTGATAAACTAATTGTCCTTAAAATACCACATTTACATCAATCCTTCTTTATCTAATAGAGACCATGAATGAAATTGTTAGAGATGAGTCATGTTTTAATCCATTTTTATCCATTCCTACCCTAATCTTAATAATTTCATTATAACGACCCATCCCCCAGGGCCCGTTTCGTGACTACCCCAATCCTGCCTTCCATAGGCTAGGGGCTAGAGACTAGCACCGGAAAGGCGTATCCCTATAATGGGAAGGCATTGCATTTAAACTTGTACAAACACACAAATCCAATAGTACAATAAGAGGCAACCACGAAGTAAACTACTGTAGTAAAAAGTGTGTTGAATGTAAAGGGACCAGAATAAAATCCCAACTAGAAATTAAAAGTACAAATGAATAGAGAAAAACATCTCCTGGATAGTCCACTGAGGATCCTACCTAAAGGGTAGGTATAGCTCATGATCAGTAGTCACCGCAACACGTCATGTCAAAGGTCCACCTGTAACGAACCAAAAATTCATCAATGAAAATTCCTCTTGGTCTATTTAAATGTCTTCTTATGGTTATCTAAAACGTATGCACTTATTTGGTTTTATGTTTTGGATTTTAAAATACCATTAAGAATTGTGACCATTTTTAATATAGCCATTGAACAATGATCGCATGATTAATATAAATATAGGGATTTAATAAATTCAATTTACTCAGACAAAGGAAGTGATGGCCTTATCCAGTAGACTTTCCCCATACAAATCCCATTTTTTGGAGATCTAAAAGGAGGTGGCATCATTGGGCTTCACTCTTGACCAACCCCAAGCTGAGCTTGAATATGTTAAGTTGGAGTGGAACTGCCTACGGGAGAAGTAGAAGTTGATAGAGATTACCACTCGAGATATGTTATCTAAGCCACCCCAAGAGTTTGTCACCATCGCGCACCTTACACTAAGGTCTTATGCAGGTGTTTTAAGGGGTTATTTAACAAGACCCTAGTACTATGATTATTTACATTATTCTTGTATAGAGAATATACATTCTTTTTATTATTGTTACTTTGTAAATAGTTTTTAAAGCACAAATAGTATTTTTAGTTAATATTCAACTAAGAAATGTATTTTGATGAATTAATGGTTTTTTAATTAAATAATATTTTAATAAAATATTATTATTATTAAATTAATTTTTATTAAATATAAATGATCTTATAATTTTATGAATGCAATTGTAATTTTTATTAAGGTTTGAAAGCTGTTTTTGTCAAAACCCATGAATTTTTTATAAATGTTAGTTTTTATTTTAAAATTAAAAATTCAAACATTTAGAAAATTATTTAGATAAAATTAATATTATTTTTGGAATCAGGACTTCGAAATTATCTAATGGTGAATTTCTCATAATTTTCTGAGATAGTTAAATTTTTGGGTAAAAATTAAATACCATTTAAATATATAATGTGTTTTATGACATCATAATTACCCAATATTTATGTAATAAAATACTATAAACATTATGTTCATACAATATATGATTTAACAATAAGATAATGTGATTTTAGGTTTGTTTTATTTATTTTACAAAGATTTGGTGGACCCTTCAAGTCTTATAAAACATTTTAGCTTTTAAATTGTTTTCCTTGAGGGTGTGACTCACCTCCACATAATAAACCCTATTATTTTAATAATTTCAGCCATTGTTCTTATAAAATATTTTTTTCCACTCCCCTTTGGCAGAAACCATGGGCTGGTTTTTTTTTGATTAGTTTAATGCGTGGTGTCCCAAACCTAAATAATAAAGAATTCCTTCTCTTTTCCTATATAAACCCGCCCAAGCTACCACTTCATCTTCACTCAAAGCCTTTGGAGTTAGTCAAAACCCTTCTCTAATCTCTCTATAATCCTCCCAAGGCACCCTAATCTCCTAATAATCCTCTCTCAAGCCTCTCCCAGGCCTTTGGGATCACACTTCCAAGTCAGGGATTCTCACTTTCCTTATTCATGTCAAAGTTTCCTTATATCGTTATGCCCTTTTATTTTCAATTATAAATGTTGGGTTATAGTTTTGAACCTCCTACATACTGCCCTATTTATGTTTTAATGATGGGATACCCCTTTCTCTCCCATTAATTCTTTCCATGTATACTCGTTACTATGCCAAAATTCCGTAAGGAATTTCTCTCTCCTCATTTACATTCAAGAAATTCTTTAATATTATGCATCTAAATCCCATTCCATATGTTATTATATTAGGTCCCATGATCTCATTACTATTCATATAATTTATAAATTATTAGAGACCCCTTTCACTCTCATCAACCCATTTTTAAAAATTTCTATTTGACGTCGTTATGCTGCCGAAATTACACAAACATTTCCATGCCAAAATCATTATGTAGTGAATACCATACCCACTCCTATATCAAGGATATTAACCTTTATGCCAATGTACTTGTTTATTAAAGAATTAAATTTATATATTCCAAATATCTTATTCTTTTAATTAATTATGATATTAATGAATCCATGTTGTATGATCTCTGTGGCACACTTATGCATGAAAGGAAATGATTATGAAGGGTGCGCCCTAATAGTGATCCAATGCATTGGGTAAAGTATAGTATCATGATATGTCATGAGCAATGGGTGTTGACTCATGATAATTCAAGTGAAAAAAGGGTTTACTCATGCTTCATGTGCAATGAGGGTTTACTCATGATTGATGTGCAATGAGCCTTGGCTCATGCTAATTCCATGTTAAGTGTTGTTGCCACATCTCCATGTTATGATTATCATGATTTATTATGCCTTTATGTTCATGTTTCTTTTATGATCCATTGATATTATTATTTCCTAACATGTATTTTATTCTTCATGTTATACCTTGTTTACTCCCTTACTGAGCTTTATAGCTCACCCTTTTCTTATGCATGTCCTCGGGTTATCCCATGCAATGCTAAGTATGAGGGAATGTAGTAGTCATGTAAAGGAAGTTTTCAATAAGATGTTGCATTATATGTTTTAAGTTGTTATGTAATGTTTTTAAGCCCCAAAGACACTAGACCTCTCAATATTCTATGTTGCATCAAGTTAAGGTTTTATGTAATAAATCATGTTTATGTATGTAATAAAGAGAAGGGTTGTCATAGTTGGTATCAAAGGATAGGTTTAGTTATTTTTGGGATTAGGATTAGAAAACCCTAGTGAAGCCTTAGAGAGAAGACTAAGTATAATAAAAACATTCCTAAGTTTTGGTGGGTATTGATTAAGTGGTTTATTAAGCAACTACATCTATGTCTAGATATGAGAAGGTAGAGGCAGCTCTGTCATATATGTACTTAGGGGTGAAAACCCCGACAAGGAGTTTCGGGCTTGACCTGGGGTATCCTGGTACGTGACAACGGGCCTTTCTGCACTCTTGGTTACAACACTCCTAGGGGATATGCATTGGTAAATTCACAAGCTTAGTATGAACCATTATTAAGGGAATAAAAAATTTCCCCTAATAATATATGTTAGAAATTAGATCATGGGTAACATAGATTGTAGCCTATAGATTCATAAGTTAGGGAAATAAAAGCTATTTATAAGTTATTTGTTTTGTCCTTGTATTACCATTTATGTGTTACCCCTAACTTTCCTTTTATTCTAGCCAATGGTTGGTAATAGGAGGACTCGGGCTAACAACCGATGTGAAGATCAATGTGATGACTGTGCTAATGAGATGCCCAATCTGATGGGAGCGGGAATCACGAACTTTGTCATGATTCTCTCTCAGTTAACTCAAGATTTGAATATAAAAATGGGTCAATAGGAATGTTCAACCCCCCTAATAAAGAACAAGTCTCTATCAAGAGCTTCATGAGACAAAGGCCTTCTACTTTTAATTGATCATCTGATCCCTCAATTTTCAAATAATGGATCAACTCCATTGAAAAGATATTCTCCATCCTTCAATGTTATGAACAAGAGATGGTTCTCCTGGATGCTTATCGTATGGAGGGTAAAGATGATCAATGGTGGACATTGATAAAAAATATGAATCCTAAGGAGGAGATCAAGGCGTTTAAATGGAAGGATTTCTGGAAGATGTTTTTTGATAAATATTTTATGTGCACCCTCCGGCTTAATATGGAAAGGGAGTTCCTTTCCCACAAGAAAAAAGATGATGAATCTGTCATAGCGTACGAAGAAAAATTCACATGTCTTACATGATACACCTCTGTCTTTGTCGTTACCCCCGAATTAAAGGTTGACCACTTCTTTGGTGGGCTGAAACCTAGCCTATGGAAAGCCCTCGCAATCCATGACTTTGATAGTTATGAGGAAATTGTGTGATGTGCCCTCAAGGACGAAATGGAGATCGGTGAATCTCAGGGGTATCATGGGGATAAGAATCTTAAGGTGGATTTCAATTTTAGATGTCCAATGGATAAATCCAACGGTCCTAAGAAGATCCAACACCCCACTTTCCAAATCTGCAGAAAGAATCACCCTGAAAATTGCTTGAAGGGGACGAGGAAATGCTTTAGGTGTGGAAGATAAGGACACCTAGCTGTTAACTACTGACAAGAAAAACCCACGACTGTGACAGAGGACAGGAACACGTCGTTCGACTCTCAACATGTTGTTCATTGCATCAACTATAAATAACTAGGGAATTTTGAAAATCAGTTCCCTAAGCCATGGGTTTTCGGAGGCAACCAACAACCTCCAAGGTAGAAATGGCAAGCTTTTTCCATCACTACTTCCAAAGTGAACCCCAACAACAAAGTGGTGATAGGTACACTATTCATTCATTCAAGAATAGAAAACATCCTTTTTTATTTAGTTTCTATGCATTCTTTTATATCCCGAAAGTTTAGTAGAACAATCCCAACACCACCAAAAATCACAGAAGTAAAGATGTCGGTGAGTATGGAAAATGGGGAAATCATTTCATCCCATGAATATAACTCCTCCCCTGCCATAATCAGTGGATTGAAATTCCCAGAGAACCTCATCATACTCCCTATGGTTGAATTTTATTCAATTCTTGGCATGTATTGGATTTCCCTATATATAACCAACATAAATTTCCATGAGAGGGGAATCACTCTCCATGTGGATAATTGACCCCTGATTCTGTACAAGTGAAAGGAGTAAGATGAATCTTCTTTAGCTCCATCATCTCAATCATGGATATTACTGACCTATGAGCATGCGTATCTAGCTCAGATGATTGAGTCTAAGGAGGCAACCATCCTTGAAGACATGCCTATTGTAAGGGAGTTTGCTGAAGTGTTTCCTGAGGAATTTTCTGGTCTTCCTCCTAGAAGAGATGTTGACTTCTCAATTGATCTTATACTTGGGGTGTTTCCAATATCAAAGAGTCCATATAGAATGGATGTTTTGGATCTTGAGGAGCTAAAGAAACAACTATAGGATAATCTGGATAAAGGGTTTATATGCCCAAGTGCATCACCATGGGGTGCACTAGTCTTCTTCGTCAAGAATAAGGATGGGTCAATGCGCCTTTGCATCAATTATCACGAGCTTAAAAAAATCATGATAAAGAACAAGTATCCTCTCCCATGAATTGATGACTTGTTTGATTAGCTGCGTGGAGCATAATATCTTGATACATCATGTGCAATGAGTGTTGACTCTTTCTAATTCAAGTGCAACGAGGGTTTACTCGTGGTTCATGTGCAATGAGGGTTTACTCATGCTCCGTGTGCAATGAGCCTTGCCACATGCTAATTCCATGTTAAGTGTTGTTTCCACATCTCCATGTTATGATTATCATGATTTATCAAGCCTTTATGTTCATGTTTCTTTTATGCTCCATTGATATGCCTATTTACTAACATGTATTGTATTCTTCATGTTATACCTTGTTTACTACCTTAATGGGCTTTATAGCTCACCCTTTTCTTATGCATGTCCTCAGGTTATCCCATGCAATGCTAAGTATGTGGGAATGTGGTATTCATGTAAAGGAAGTTTTCAATAACATGATGTGTTCTATGTTTTATGTTGTTATGTAATGTTCCTAAGTCCAAAATACACTAGACCTCTCGATATTCTATGTTGTATCAAGTGAATGATTTATGTAATAAATCGTGTTTAAGTATGTAATAAAGAGAAGGGTTGTCATACCACCTCCAAGAACCATCCTATCTTGGATCCCTCAGCCTTGATCAACACTGTCTGTCAACTACACAAGACACAACAAGGTGTGGGTATAGCCCGTGCAGGGGTTAGTATAATGATACTCAGTAGGGACCCCGAGACCCCTGAAGGTCTCCCAGAGTTCCACAAAGGAAAAACCACAAAGGAAGACCCCAACCACAAAGCATGAAGTAGTCAAAAACTTTAATTAGGTATATGCCCATACATATACCTAAGTTATCAAGATATACTTGTCTCATACATGAGGTAAGAATATCAAAAAGGTAACACCACGAAGGTAAAAGTACCACACAGGTAACACCATGAAGATAACACCACGAATGTAAAAGTACCACACAAGTAACACCACGAAGGTAAAAGTACCACACAGGTATCACCACAAAGATAACACCACAAAGGTGAAGGTACCACAAAGGTAACACCACGAAGGTAAAAGACTCATCTCACACCAGGTATATAAGTAAGGCACAGAAGTACAAATAATTATTCGAGAAGCTAGATCATCTTAATCTATCAAGAGGCACTAATGATGACCATATGGAGTCTGAAACACATAGGATAGATATGTACTAACCTCCACAATAACCCACACAGGATCTGACCCACACAAGATCGGTATGCGTTGACCCACACAGGATTGATGAGCGTTGACCCACACAGGATCGGTATGCGCTGACCCACATAGGATCGTTGAGCACTGACCCACACAGGATCTAACCCACACAAGATCGGTATGCGCTAACCCACACAGGATTGCTCGGTATTAACCTCTATATGATCTGTCTCCAACCTTCACCTCACTTCCAGCCACTGGATTCCCGCTCATAGCACGCTTGATTTTGGGAGAACCGTTCCTCCTGTCATTGGTCATATTTCAACTGGCATGAAGTCCCGCGAATAAGTAACCTGATGATCCGTCACATTATAATGGTTCCAATACGATAGATGGGGCGTCAACTGGATGCTTGGTTTGTGAAAAATAAGTGTTTTAGTTCCAAGGGCCCAGTTGGATTTGGATTCGATCCAAACTATCCATACTCAAACTTTCTCCAAAAAATAATTAGATTATAAAAATAGGATTGTCTCGCCCCAAGGGTCCCATCTCCATAGACGGTTCATCAAACGGACACTCGGATTTCAAGTTATGTTCCTTTAGGTGAAACTGGCCTAGAAGGGCCCGGGTCCGGTTCGACCCAGTCTGGGCTGACCCAACCCATTTTGGGTTGACCCGACCTAGTTCGGGCCTGACCCGGAAGGTCGGGATCGCGGCCCAGCCCAGACCTCAAGGGCGCGGCCCGGCCCGCAGAGGCATGGCCCACTGGGCTAGCGTGGCTCGGCCCACGAAGGCATGACCTGCTAGGTGCGTGCGACCCGACCCATGGTGACGCAGCCCACTGAGCAAGCACGACCCACCCTAGCTGACACATGGGGGTCCCCTCGGTTTTCCCGAATGGTCGGGCGGTCATTCGACTTGTGAAGTTGCAGCGCCACGGGGAACCGCCCGATCATCGCGGGACCCGCAGGAGGGCATGTCCCTCCACTTCCACAACTTCAAGCTGTGGCCTCCTCCTGCGACGTGCCGCTCCATCTCCGCCTTCCTCGGCCGGATCAAGCTGGCCGCCGTCTTCACCCACCATGGCTTTAGTCGTAGCCTTCCCCACCGGTGGCGCGCGATGGTGTGCCACACCACATCTCCAACCAGCAGGTGTTGGACGCTCTACTAACCGCCACGACATAGTGTTGTGATCTTCTCCTCCTGCAGTGTGCGACGGTGCGCCACCTCCATCGTGGCTGGCCAGTGCTGCCATGCCGGCGGTCTTCCACAGAGAACGCAAGGGTAAAAAAGGTAGCGGAGGGTATATTCCATGTTTGTTTGGCCTGCGTCCTCCGCGTTAGCTTGAAAACATGAGGGAGGAATAGCATTCAACAATCACTTGAAATTATAACAAAATAAATCCCTACCTCAAGTTCGTTGGAGAGCCTCCGTTCTTGAGGAAGGGTTGATGTTCGTCGTTCAGTGGTGCTCGTCACTGCTCACTGGAACCAGCTCCGTCCTCCAAGTGATTGGCGTCGTGGCCCTTTATCAGAACTTCATCACTTGGTGAAACTGTTCCAATACCTCTCCCCAAGCTCCATATAAATAGGAGAGAGGATGGGTGAGTAACGCTCATTGAATTAATGGGGGTTCATTTAATAGGAACCTTACTAATTCCAACGGCATTGTTACAAAGGATTTGAGAAGTCAATACATTTAATGGATTGACATTTCATTGGTCCCACCACTGTCACTTTTCCGTTAGAGGAAAATAAATAAAGAAATAAAATAAAGAAATTATTTTATTATTCATTTAAAAAGTCCAAAATCTAACTTTTTCTCCAAACTTACTACGGCTGAAGTGAAGCCTCCCTTAAGCGAATCCTAGTTCTTTGGATTCAATGGTGCCATCAGATTTTTAATCTGAGCACCAGTTTAAAAGATAGAAAACGCCACCCACGCGTTTACTGAATGTACCTTAAAAAAAGTTTAGAAATTCAATCTGTGCACACTGGGCCTCAGAATCACGTGCCGTTAATTTTCACAGACTCACAATAATTCCATATATTTAAAAAAATACATGGAAAATACTGGTCTTTACATTCTCCCCACCTTAGGTATTTTAGTCCCTGAAATCCACAACATAGACTAAGGAAAAAATGGGGGTACTGAGCACGAATCTAAGCCTCTTGCTCCCATGTGCTCTCCTGGAGGTTCTCGTGCTTCCAGCGAACACGCGCCAGAGGAATCAACGGCCCATGAAGGACCCACTCCTGTCAATCCTCAATCTCCACTGGAACCTCCGTAAACATTGCCCCATCATCAAAGTCTAGCTCTCCAAGGTCGATAATGTGGGATGGGTCATGCACGTATCTCCTCAACTGAAATACGTGGAAGATGTCGTTCACCCTCTCCAACTGCGGTGGTAGTGACAAGTGGTATTACACCTCTCCAATCTTCCTAAGTATCAGAAAAGGTCTGGTAAACCTCAGTGAGAGTTTCTTTCCTCATCCAAATCTCCACAAACCTCATCGAGGTGAGACCCGTAGGAAGATTTTGTCTCCCTCCTCAAACTTCAAGGGCCTCCGTCTCCTATCAGCATAAGACTTCTATCTGCTATGTGCAGTCTTCATCTGCTCCTGGATGATCTGAACCTTCTCAGTAGTAGCCCATACCAACTCTGGTCCCATAGGTGCTAACTCCTTGGGGTCTGTCCAGCATAGAGGTGATCTGCAAGGTTGACCGTTTAAGGCCTCGAATGGTGCCATACCGATGGTGGAGTGATAGATTTTTTTGTATGAGAACTCCACCAAGGGAAAGTGATCCTCCCAACTGCGGCCAAAATCTAGGATGCAAGCACATAGCATTTCCTCCAGTGTTTGAATGGTCTACTCTGTCTAACCATCCATCTGTGGATGAAAGGTGGTGCTCAAACGTAGCTGAGTCCCAAACGTCCCATGTAATACCTTCCAAAATTGAGATGTAAAATGTGTGTCATTGTCAGAGATGATCGTTTATGTCACCCCATGATGTCTTAAAATCTCATATACATAGATGTGTCCCTAGACCTCTACTGATCCCTACTCTCGGATGGGTAGGAAGTGGGCCGACTTGGTGAGTCGGTCAAAAATCACCCAGATGGAATCATGTTCCCTGGATGTACGTGTAAGCCCTATCACAAAGTCCATGGACATACCATCCCACTTCCACTATGGCACCTCTAGTGGATGCGATAAGCCTGCTGGAACCTGATGCTCGTCCTTCACTTGCTGACAAGTGAGGCATCGTGAAACAAACTCTGCCACTACCATCTTCATCCCTGGCCACCAGTGCTAATGCCGGAGGTCCTGGTACATCTTTTCCACACCAGGATGTACCGCCAGAGGGGATGTATGGAACTCCATCAATACCTCCTCTTGTATCACCATTGGTACCATGGAGAGTCCTCTAAAGAGGATGACGTGCTCTCCACCTTCATAAAACCCATCAGGTGCCTTTCCTGTGGATATCTAAGCACATTGTGCCTCATAGTTAATGTCCCCAAGTTGTGCCTCCCGAAATCACTGAAGAAGTGGGGGAGTGATAGTCATAGACTAGAGGTAAGCAGCTCTATCTCTATCCAAAAAGGATATCTTCAATGTGGCTAGCTGCTCTATCACCTCACTCAGAAACTATAGACCAGACCTCCTACTGAGTGCATCTGCCACTATGTTCCCCTTCCCATGAGTATAGATTATCTCAAATTCATAGTCCTGGAGGAACTCTGTCCATCTTAGTTGTCTCAAGTTCAGGTCCTTCTATGAGAAGATATACCTGAGACTCTTGTGATCAGATTAGAATATAAAACGTTTTCCCATCAAGTAAAGTCGCCCTATAACAACCCTGCCTTTATTTCACACTTAAACATGATTTATTACATAAAACCTTCATTTTATAAAATATAGATGATCGAGAGGTATAGTGTCTTTGGGGATTAGGAACATTACATAACAACTTAAAGCATAGAACACAACATCTTATTGAAAATTTCCTTTATATGACCACTACATTCCCTCGTACTTAGCATTGCATAGGATAACCTGAGGGCATGCATAAAAAAGGGTGATCTATAAATCCCAATAAGGGAATAAAAATGGAATAACATGAGGAATACAATACATGTTAGAAAATATTCATATCAATGGATCACAAGATAAACATAAAAATAAAGGCATGATAAAGCATGATAATCATAACATGGAAATGTGGAAACAACACTTAACATGGAATTAGCACGATCCAAGGCTCATTGCACATGGAGAATGATTAAACCCTCATTTAAAATGAATCATGAGTAAAAACTCATTGTACTTTAATTAGTATGATTCAACACCCATTGAACATGACGTATCATGATACTATACTTTACCCAATTCATTAGAGCGCTATCAGGGTGAACCGTTCATAATCATTTCGTTTCATGAAAAAGTGTGCCATGTGGATCATAAAACATGCATTCATTAAACATCATCATTTATTCCGCGATAAAGGATTGTGGAATTTATACATGAAACTCTTTAAGTAATAAGTAAATGTGAATAAAGGTGAATACCCTTGATAGAGAAGTGGGCATGGTATTCACAACACAATGACTTTGGCTTGGAAAATCACGGTGCAATTTTGGCAGCGTAATGGCATGACATAAGAACTCATAAAAATGGTTTATGAGAGATAAAGGTGTGTCTCATCATATGTAAATGAAATGGAAATTAAGGGGGTCATATAGATACATGTCCCAAAAATTTTAATGGAAGATCGATAGGTATAGTGTCTTTGGGGCTTAGGGAAATTACATAACAACTTAAATCATAGAATGCAAAATCTTATTGAAAACTTCCTTTACATTACCACTACATTCCCTCATACTTAGCATTGCATAGGATAACCTGAGGACCTGCATAAAAGAGGGTGATCTATAAATCCTAATAAGTGAATAAACATGGAATAACATGAGTAATACAACAAATGTTAGACAATAGTCATATCAATGGATAACAAGAGAAAAATGAACATAAATTCATGATAAAGCATGATAATCATAACATGGAAATGTGGCAACAACACTTAACATGTAATTAGAATGATCCAAGGATTATTGCACATGGAACATGAGTAAACCATCATTGCACATGAAGCACGAGTAAACCCTCGTTGTAATTGAATTATCATGATTCAAAACCCATTGCACATGATGTATCGTGATACTATACTTTACCCAATGCATTGGAGCGCTATCAGGGCTCAGCCTTCATAATCATTTCGTTTTATGCATAAGTGTGTCATGTGGATCATAAAACATGCATTAATTAAACATAATCATTTATTCCATGATAAAGGAGGGTGTAATTCATACATGAAACTCTTTAATAAATAATTAAATGTGAATAAAGGTGAATACACTTGATAGAGAAGTGGGCATGGTATTCACTACATAATGACTTTGGCTTGGAAAATCGTAGTGCAATTTTGGCAGCGTAACGACGTGACATAAGAACTCATAAAAATGGTTGATGAGAGAGAAAGGGGTGTCTCATAATATTTAAATTAAATGGACAGTAAGGGGGTCATATAGATACATGTCCCAACAATTTTAATGTAATTTAGATTCGTGATACAGAAGAATTACTAGAATGTAAATGAGGAGAGAGAAATTCCATATGAAATTTCGGCATGGTAATGGGTATACATGGAAGGAATTAATGAGAGAGAAAAGGAATATATCATTACTCAAACATGAATAGGGAAATGTGGGGGGGGTGAGAAATCATACCCCAACATTTATAATTGAAAATAAAAGGGAATAACAATATATGGAAACTTGGACATAAATAAGGAAAGTGAGAATCCCTTACATGGAAGTGTGATCAAAAAATCTTGGGAGAGGATTGAGAGAGGATTCTTGGGAGATTTTGGCACCTTGGGAGGATTATAGAGAGAGTAGGGTTGGTGTTGGTCTAACCTTAAAGTCTTTGAGTGAATAGGAAGTGGGAGCTTGGGTGGGTTTATATAGGAAAGGAGAAAGAATTCTTTATTATTTAGGTTTGGGATACCTCACATTAATCTAATCAAAACCACAGACCATCCCATGGTTTTTTTCAAAGGGGAGTGGAAAACAATATTTTATAATTAAAATGGCCGAAATTTTTAAAATAATAGGGTTGCTTATGTGGAGTTGAGTCACACTCTCAAGGAAAACAATTTAAAAAGCTAAAATGTTTTATAAGTCTTGAAGGGTCCACTAAACCTTTGTAAAATAAATAAAACAAAACTAAAATGACATTATTTTAATTTTAAAACATATATTGTCCGAACATAATGTTTATATTATTTTATTACATCACTATTGGGTCATTGTGATGTCATAAAACACATTATATATTTAAACGGTATTTAATTTTTTAGAAAAATTTTGACTGTCTCTGAAAATTATGAAAAATTCACCATTGGATAATTTTAACATCCTGATTCCAAAAAATAATATTAATTTTATCTAAATAATTTTATAAGTATGTGATTTTTTACTTTTAAAATAAAAACCAACATTTATCGAAAATTCATGGGTTTTGACAAAAACAGCTTTCAATCCTTAATAAAAATTACAATTGCATTCATAAAATTATAAGATCATTTATATTTAATAAAAAGTAATTTGATAATAATAATAATATTTTATTAAAATATTATTTAACTTAAAAATACATGAATTCATCAAAATATATTTCTTAGTTGAATGTTGACTAAAAATATTATTTATGCTTTAAAAACTACTTACAAAGTAACAATAATAAAAAAAATGTATATTATCTACACAAGAATAATGTACATAATTTTAGTACTGAGGTCTTGTTACATAACCCCTTAAAACACCCGCATAAGACCTTAGGTTAAGGTGCGCGATGGTGAAAGACTCTTGGGGTGGCTCAGATAACATTGCTCAAGTTGTAATCTCTATCAACTTCCACTTCTCTCGTAGGCGGTTCTGATCGAGCTTAATGTATTCAATCTTGGTTTGGGCTTGGTCAAGAGAGAATACCAATGATGCCACCTCCTTTTCAAGCTCTGACAAATGGGCTTCTTATGGATAAAGTCTACTGGATGAGGCCATCGCTTCCTTTTTCTGAGTAAATTGGATTTTTAAATACCTATAGTTATACTAATCACATGATCACTATTCAATGACTATATTAGCAACGGTCACAATTCTTAGTAGTATTTCAAAATCTAAAACATAGAACCAAATAAGTGAATACATTTTACATAACCATAAGAATACATTTAAATAGACCAAGAGGAATTTTCTTTAATGAATTTTTGGGTCGTTACAATCTTCCCACCTTAAGAAATTTCACCCTCAAAATTTACTTTTCCTATACTAAAACAGATGTGGGTAACAATGCTTAATAAATTCTTCTAATTCCCACGTTGGTTCTTCAAACTTGGGGTTTTTCCACAACAACTTGACGAGGGGCATTGTCTTATTTTGTAGAACTTTTTCTCTATGATCTAAGATCTTCACTAGTTTCTCCTTGTAAGAAAGATCATCCTCTAGTTGTACTACCTATAAAGAGAGTACATGTGAAGGGTCTAGTATTTACTTCCTTTAGAGGGATACATGAAATACATCATATACTTTGGACATGGTAGGTGGAAGTGCTAGTCAATAGGCCACAACCCTAACACGATCAAGAATCTCGAAGGGGCCGATGTACCTAGGACTTAACTTCCCCTTCTTTCCAAACCTCATGACCTTCTTCCATGGAGATATGAATAGAAATACCATGTCTCCAACTTTAAACTCAAGGTATCGTCGATAGTTAGCTGCATAACTCTTCTGTCGACTCTGTGCTTCCTTGATATGATGGTGAATGGTTTTCACCTCCTCCACCATTTCTTAGACCATTTCTCATCCTAGTAGCTTATGCTCCCCGACTTCATTCCAACATGTCGGTGTTCTGCACCTCTTCCTGTATAGGTCTTCATAAGGTTCCATTAGAATGCTCGAGTGGAAACTGTTATTATAGGAGAATTCAACCATAGGAAGATGTTGATCCCATCCTCCTTTAAATTCCATTGAATATGATCTTAACATATATTCAAGTGTCTGAATAGTTCGCTTAGATTGGCCATCAGTTTGACGATTAAAGGTCGTACTAAAGTTCAGATCAGTATGAAGAGCATATTGAATACTCTTACAAAACATAGAGGTGAATCTTGGATCTTGATTGGATACAATAGATAGTGGTACTCCATGCAGCCTTACCACTTCCCTGATGTATATTCGTTCCAGTTGATCAAAGGAGAAATCCTCTCAAATTGCAATGAATTGTGCAGACTTTATAAGATGGTCCACAACAACCCATATTGCATTGTTTCCTTTAGATGTCTTCAGAAGTCCAGTGATAAAGTCCATTTGTTTCCATGCTAGTATGGGCAATGGTTGCATCATCCCCTTATACTTCTTCCTCCCTGCCTTCACTTTTTGACACACCAGGAACTTTTATGTATACTCATCAATCTCCTTAATATTATACTACCAATAATGCTCTCGGAGATCTCGATAAATATTTGTGTTTCCTAAGTGAATAGAGAAATTTAAACTGTGTGAATCATCCAAAAGTTCCTTCTTCAGCTCCGGACTTGATAGAAAACATAGACTTTTACCAAATCTCACAATTCCTTCTTCATTAATGTAGAACTCTAAGAATTTATCTTTTCTGATAGCTTCCACTTTCTTCTAAATTCCCACATCATCCTTTTGAGAATCCTTTAACCTTTTCAAAAGAGACAGTTGAGCAATCATTTGTGAAAGGATTGATGAAGATCCCTTATTTATGATTCTCATGTCCATCTTCATAAAATCTAGGAAGATTGGATCCATCTCAATTCTCATAAATGATAGAATCTCTGGGTCCTTTCTACTTAGATCATCTGCCACCTTGTTCTATTTCCCTAGGTGGTAATGGATTGAGTAGTCATAGTCTTCGATAAGCTCTAACCATATTCATTGGTTCATGTTCAACTCTTTCTGTGTGAATATATACTTGAGGCTTTTATGGTCCGTATATATTTCAAACTTCTCCCCAAATAGATAATGCCGCCAAATTTTTAAAGTGAAGATCATCACAACCAACTCCAAATCATGTGTTGTACAACTCTGCTCATGAACTTTCAATTTCCTCTAAGAATAGGCAATGAATTTATCATTTTTTATCATCAAACAACCCATGACCTTCTTTGAATCATCACTTAATGCCACAAAAAGTTCTCCACTTGTGGGTAAAGTGAGAACATGTGCAGTGATAAGACTCTTTTTCAACTCCTTGAAGCTTTCTTCGCATTCATCACTCTAAGAAAACATTACTCCCTTCCAAGTTAGCTTGATAATAGGGTTGGAAAATAGTGAGAAATCTCTCACAAATCATCGATAATATCCATCTAACCCCAAAAAGCTATGGATATCTGTTACCGATGTTGTCCTAGGCCATCCCTCTATTGGAGCTATCTTGGAGGGATCCATAGATATCCCATTGCTTGTGATGATATGGCCCAAGAATGAGACCTCTTTAAACCAGAACTCACACTTGTTGTACTTCACATAGAGCTTCTCCTTTTGTAAGGTCTCAAGTACAGTTCTTAGATACTCATCATTATCCTCCTTGGTTTTGGAGTATATTATAATATCATCTATAAAGGATACCAAAAATTTGCCGAGGTAATCTCTAAATACTCTATTAATCATGTACATGAAGATTTATAGAGCATTAGTGAGTCCAAAAGGCATTACTATGAATTGATAGTACCCGTATCTTGTACGAAAAGCAGTCTTGGAGATATCTTCCTTCTTCACCTTTACTTGATAATATCCTGACCGAAAATCTACCTTGTAGAAGTATTGTGCTCCACGCATCTGATCGAACAAGTCATCAATTCGCAGGATAGGATACTTGTTCTTTATCATGATTTTGTTAAGCTCACGAAAATCGATGCAAAGGTGCATTGACCCATCCTTATCCTTGACGAAGAGGACAGGTGAACCCCATGCTGAAGCACTTGGGTATATAAACCCTTTGTCCAGATTATCCTGTAGTTGTTTCTTCAGCTCCTCAAGCTCCACAACATCCATTCTATATGGAGTCTTGGATATTGGAATCTCCCCAGGTATAAGATCAATTGATAATTTAACATCTATTCTAGGAGGAATACCAGACAGTTCCTTGGGAAACACTTCAGCAAATCCCCTCACAATAGGCATGTCTTCAATGATGGTTGCCTCCTTAGACTCAATCATCTGAGCTAGATACGTGTTCTCATGGGGCATTAATATCCATGCTTGAGATGATGAAGCTAAAGAAGATTCATCTTCCTCCTTGCACTTGTACTGAATTGGGGGTCGATTCTCCACATGGAGAGTGATTTCCATCTCACAGAAATTTATGTTGGATCTATATAAAGATAGACAATTCATGCCGATAATTTCATCAAATTCCACCAGAGGGAGTATGATGAGGTTCTACAGGAATTTCAATCCATCGATTATGATAGGGGAGGAGTTATATTCATGGGATGAAATGACTGCCCCATTTTCCGTACTCGCTAACATCTTTACTTCCATGATTTGTGGTGGTGTTGGGACTGTTCTACTAAATTTTCTGGATATAAAATAATTGGTAGAACCTGAATCAAAAATCACATTTTCTATTATTGAATGAATAACTAGCGTACCTATCACTACATAATTTTTTGGGTTCACTTCGGCAGTAGTGATGGAAAAAGCTTGCCCTAACTGCCTTGGAGGTTATTGGTTGCCTCCGAAAACCCTTGGCTTAGGGAATTGATTTAAAAGATGACCTAGTTCTTTGCAGTTGAAGAAATGAACTACGTTTTGAGAGTAGAACAGAGCATTACTCTCCTCTGTCACAGTCGTGGGTTTTTCTTGTCGGCAGTTAATAGCTAGGTGTCCTTATCATCCACACCTAAAGAATTTCCTCATCCCCTTCAAGAAATATCCAGGGTGCTTTTTTCTGCACCTTTAGAAAGTGGGGTGTTGGATCTTCTTACCACCGTTAGATTTATCCATCAGACCGCAAGAATTGAAATCCACCTTACGCTTCTTATCCCCATGATACCCTTGAGATTCGCCAATCTCCATTTTGACCTTGAGGGAAAATCAGACAATTTCCTCATAGCTATCAAAGTCACGGATCGTCAGGGCTTTCCATAGGATAGGTTTCATCCCACCAAAGAAGCGGTCAACCTTGCATTCGGGGGTAATGACAAAGATAGAGGTGTATCGTGAAATCTTTGAGAAGTTTTCCTCGTACAGTCTGACGAATTCATCATCTTTTTTCTTGAGGGAAAGGAAGTACCTTTCCATATTAATCCATAGGGTGTGCAGAAAATATTTATCAAAAAGCATCTTCTAGAAATCCTTCCATTCCAATGCCTCGATGTCCTCCTCAGTCTTTGTATTTTTTATCAATGTCCACCATTGATCAGCTTCACCCTCCATAAGATAAACAGCCAGGAAAACCTTCTCTTGTTCAGAACATTGAAGGATGGGGAAGATCTTTTCAGTGGAGTTGATCCATTGTTCGATGATTGTGGGATAAGACGATCCATTAAAATTAGGAGGCCTTTGTCTCATGAATATCTTGATAACAACTTATTCTTTCTTAGGGGGGTTGAAAGTTCCTCTTGATCCATGTTTCTATTCAAATCTTGAGTCACCTGGGAGATAATCGTGACAAAGTTCACGATTCCCACTCCCATCGGATTGGGAATCTCATTAGCATAGTCATCACATCGATCTTCACATCAGTTGTTAGCTTGAGTCCTCCTATTAATGGCCATTGTCTTTAATAAAAGGAAAGTTAGGGGAAACACATAAAGGGTAATCCAAGGACAAAATGGATGACTTATAAATAACTTTTATTTCCTGAACTTATGAATCTATAGGCTTCAATCTATGTTATCCATGATCTACTTTCTAACATATATTCTTAGGGGATTTTTTTTAATTCCATTTATAATGGTTAATACTAATCTTGTGAATTTACCAATGCATATCCCTCGGGAGTGTCATAACCAAGAGTGCAGCAAGTCTAGTTGTCATGTACCTGGATACCCTAGGTCAAGCCTGAAACTCCTTGTTGGGGTTTTCACCCCTAGGTACATCTATCCTAGAACCACCTCTACCCACTTGTATCCAGATAGGGATGTATTTTCTTGATAAACCACTTATTCAATACCCACCAAAACTTAGGTATGTTTTTATTATACTTAGTATTGTCTCTAAGGCTTCACAAGGGTTTTCTAATCCTAATCCCAAAAATAACTAAACCTATCCTCTAATACCAACTATAACAACCCTGCTTTTATTTCACACTTAATCATGATTTATTACATAAAACCTTCACTTGATACAAAATAGAAGATCGATAGGTCTATTGTCTTTGGGGCTTAGGAACATTACATAACAACTTAAATCATAGAATGCAACATCTTATTGAAAACTTCCTTTACATGACCACTACATTCCTGCATACTTAGCATTGCATAGGATAACCTGAGGACCTGCATAAAAGTGGGTGAGATATAAAGACCGATAAGTGAATAAACATGGAATAACATGAGTAATACAATAAATGTTAGACAATAGTCATATCAATGGAGAACAATAGAAAAATGAACATAAATTCATGATAAAGCATGATAATCATAACATGGAAATGTGACAACAACACTTAACATGTAATTAGAATGAGCCAAGGCTTATTGCACATGGAGCATGTGTAAACCCTCATTGCACATGAAGCATGAGTAAACCCTCGTTGTAATTGAATTATCATGATTCAAAACCCATTGCACATGATGTATCATGATACTATACTTTACCCAATGCATTGGAGCGCTATCAGGTCTCAGCCTTCATAATCATTTCGTTTTATGCATAAGTGTGCCACATTGATCATAAAACATGCATTAATTAAACATAATCATTTATTACATGATAAAGGAGTGTGGAATTCATACATGAAACTCTTTAAGCAATAATTAAATTTGAATAAAGGTGAATACACTTGATAGAGAAGTGGTCATGGTATTCACTGCACAATGACTTTGGCTTGGAAAATCGTAGTACAGTTTTGGTAGCGTAATGACATGACATAAGAACTCATAAAAATGGTTTATGAGAGAGAAAGGGGTGTCTCATAACATGTAAATGAAATGGAAAGTAAGGGGTCATATAGATACATGTCCCAACAATTTTAATGTAATTTAGATTCATGATACAAAAGAATTACTTGAATGTAAATGAGTAGTGAGAAATTCCTTACGGAATTTCATCATGGTAAGGGGTATACATTGAAGGAATTAATGAGAGAGAAAGGGAATATATAATTATTAAAACATGAAGAGGGAAATATGGGGGGTGAGAAATCATACCCCAACATTTATAATTGAAAATAAAAGGGCATAACAATATAAGGAAACTTGGACATAAATAAGGAAAGTGAGAATCCCTTACTTGGAAGTGTGATCCCAAAAGCTTGGGAGAGGCTTGAGAGAGGATTATTGGGAGCTTGGTGAACCTTGGGAGGATTATAGAAAGAGGAGGAAAGTTGTTTGTCTAACTCCAAGTCTTTGAGTGAAGATGAAGTGGGAGCTTGGGTGGGTTTATATAGGAAAGAAGAAGTAATTCTTTATTATTTAGGTTTGGGACACCTCACATTAAACTACTCAAAACCGCAAACCAGCTCATGGTTTTTGCCCATGGTTTTTTCAAAAGGGGAGTAGAAAACAATATTTTATAATGAAAATGGCCGAAATTCTTAAAATAATAGGTTTTCTTATATGGAGGTGAGTCATAGCCCGAATGGACTGAAGGCCTTCTTTTTATTTTATTATAGATAATCTCCCTTTTAATGGTTGAAGGGGAACCCGTACATGACCTGTAGGCCCAAGCCATAAGGCCCGACATGACCTGCAATACATGACCCAAAGGCCCAGAGGCATACCATGCCCATTACATGCCCTGTAGGCCCAACCCACTAGAACTGCCCCTCCCCAGCATCTTGCATCATTGATCTCCTTAGCTCTCCACCTTGAATTGTTGATCGACTAGCATTGCCCCGTACAAAGATACACGGTGCCTGGTCCCAATGGCAGCTGCCATACCCTCTCATTCTTCCAATCTAGTTAGCTCTACATCTGGTGGCAGCTACTCCTGTTGCTAAGATCCTCTTCTGGGGCCTATTCTGTGTGAACTGGCCTACTCCATGGTCTACGTGACTCGAAGGCCCTGTGGCCCGAAGGCCTTTGATGACCCGAAGGCCCTGGAGACCCGTAGGCCCAAACCGGTGGCCCGAAGGCCCAAATCGGGTGAATAGTTCCAGCTGCTATAGTACCGAACAGTGACTGCTACAGTGACTGCTACAGTGACTCGAAAATTCACCTCCACCCGGTTTTGAACCCGGGTCTCTTGGATGCCAAGCAGGAGCCCTTACCACTCGGGTACGGGCTTGTTGGCAAAATGTGCATCGCTAACACCGACTCCCGAAGGGGGCCCCCACCATCCCAAGTGCGCGGCATGCTCCCTAGCTAGGAAATGTCTTTGAATCGCCCTGTTTATAATACGAATAGTGTTTGAGCCTAGTGGGACTCGATCCTGCGCCAGTTCCCATGGAGAGCGAGGGGTACAACCAGCGGGTACCACTCGGCTAACACCCCATGGGAAAAACGTGTATAGCTAACACCGACTCCCGAAGGGGGACCCCACCAGCCCAAGTGTGTGGCATGCTCCCAAGCTAGGAAATGGCTTTGAATCGCCCTGTTCATAATACAAATAGTGTTCGAGCCTGGTGGGACTCGATCCTGCGCCAGTTCTCATGGAGAGTGAGGGGTACAACCAGCGGGTACCACTCGGCTAACACCCCATGGGCCTTAAAACGTGTATCGCTAACACTGACTCCCGAAGGGGGCCCCCACCAGCCCAAGTGCACGGCATGCTCCCCAGCTAAGAAATGGCTTTGAATCACCCTGTTCATAATATGAACAATGTTCGAGCCTGGTGGGACTCGATCCTGCGCCAGTTCCCATGGAGGGCGAGGGGTACAACCAGCGGGTACCACTCGGCTAACACCCCATGGGAAAAAACATGTATCGCTGACACTAACTCCATAAGGTGTCCCCCACCAGCCCAAGTGCACGGCATGCTCCCCAGCTAGGAAATGGCTTTGAATCGCCCTGTTCATAATACGAACAGTGTTCGAGCCTGGTGGGACTTGATCCTACGCCAGTTCCCATGGAGAGCGAGGGGTAAAACCAGTGGGTACCACTCAGCTAACACCCCATGGAAAAAACGTGTATCGCTAACACCGACTCCTGAAGGGGGACCCCACCAGCCCAAGTGTGCGGCACGCTCCCCAGCTAGGAAATGTCTTTGAATCGCCCTGTTCATAATACGAACAGTGTTCGAGCCTGGTGGGACTCGATCCTGTGCCATTTCCCATGGAGAGCGAGGGGTACAACCAGCGGGTACCACTCGGCTAATACCCCATGGGCCTCAAAATGTGTATCGCTAACACCGACTCCCGAAGGGGGCCCCCACCATCCCAAGTGCGCGGCACGCTCCCCAACTAGGAAGTGGCTTTGAATCGCCCTGTTCATAATACGAACAGTGTTCGAGCCTGGTGGGACTCGATCCTACACCAATTCCCATGGAGAGAGGGGGGTACAACCAGCAGGTACCACTCGGCTAACACCCCATGGGCAAACGTGTATCGCTAACACTGACTCCCAAAGGGGGCCCCCACCAGCCCAAGTGCGCAGCACGCTCCCCAGCTAGGAAATGGCTTTGAATCACCCTGTTCATAATACGAACAGTGTTCGAGCCTGGTGGGACTCGATCCTACGCCAGTTCCCATGGAGAGCGAGGGGTATTTTATTACATCACTAATGGGTCATTATGATGTCATAAAACACATTATATATTTAAACGATATTTAATTTTTACCCAAAAATTTGACTGTCTTAGAAAATTATGAAAAATTCACCATTGGATAATTTTAACATCATGATTCCAAAAATAATATTCATTTTATCTAAATAATTTTCTAAATATGTGAATTTTTACTTTTAAAATAAAAATCGGCATTTATCGAAAATTCATGAGTTTTGACAAAAACTGCTTTCAAACCTTAATAAAAATTAAAATTGCATTCATAAAATTATATGATAATTTATATTTAATAAAAAGTAATTTAATAAAAATAATATTTTATTAAAATATTATTTAATTTCAAAAAACCATTAATTCATCAAAATAGATTTCTTAGTTGAATATTAACTAGAAATACTATTTGTGCTTCAAAAACTATTTACAAAGTAACAATAATAAAAATAATGTATATTTTATACATAAGAATAATGTACATAATCTTAGTAATAGTGTATTATTACATTACCCCTTAAAACACCTGCATAAGACCTTAGGGTAAGGTGCGTGATGGTGACAGAATCTTGGGGTGGCTCGGATAGCATTTCTCGAGTGGTAATCTCTCTCAACTTCCAATTCTCTAATAGGCGGTTCCACTCGAGATTAACATATTCAAGATCAGCTTGGTCTTGGTCAAGAGAGAAGCCCAATGAAGCCACCTACTTTCCAAGTTCTGACAAATGGGCTTCATACGGGTCAAGTCTACTGGATGAGGCCATCGCTTCCTTTGTCTGAGTAAATTGGATTTGCTAAAGCCCTATATTTATACTAATCATGCGATCACTGTTCAATGGATATATTAGCAATGGTCACAATTATTAACAGCATTTTAAAATCCAAAACATAGAACCAAATAAGTGCATAAGTTTTACATAACCATAAGAAGACATTTAAATAGAACAAGAAGAATTTTCATTAATGAATTTTTGGGTCGTTACACGCCACATATTCAAAGAGAAGACCACTACTACTAACTCCAAGTCATGGGTAGCTTAGTTCTGCTCATGTTGTCTTAGCTATCGAGATCCATATATGATCACTTCTCACTCCTGCATTAGGACACATCTAAGTTCATCCCCTGATGCGTCGCAGTAGAGTACATACCCAACACCCTCTTATGGTAGCCTTAAGATGGGGAACTCATTAGTCTCTGCCTCAGATCTTGAAAACTATGCTGGCATCTATCCGTCCACACGAAGGGTTATCCCTTCTTCGCCAACACTGACAAGGGTGCCGCAAATTTGGAAAAGTCGGGTACATATCTTTGGTAGTACCCATCCAACCCCAAGAAACTCTACACCTCGGTCACACTCCTGGGTGGATCCCAAGCTAGCATAGACTCTATCTTCACTAGATCTACTGCAACTCCAGCCTCGGAGATAACGTGTCCTAGAAAGTGAAACTCTCGTAACCATAACTAGAACTTTGAGAGCTTACCATAAAGTTGGTGCTCTCAGAGTGTATCTAGAACTATATGCAGATGATAGACACTCTCCTCCTCCGTCACTGAGTACACCAAGATTTCATCGATGAAGACCACCACAAAGTGATCAAGGTATAGCTGGAATATCTTTTTTATGATTCCTATGAACACTCGGGGGCATTGGTCACGCCAAAAGCCATAACCAAAAACTCATAGTGGTCATAATGACATCTAAAGGTCGTCTTCTGCACATCCTCATCTTGTACCCTGGGCTGATGATAGCCTGATCTAAGGTCTATCTTTGAAAACCATCAAGATCCTTTCAACTGATCAAAGAGATCATCAATCCTCGAGAGTGGATATGTGTTCTTCACGGTCACCTGGTTAAGGCACCAATAATCTACACAGAGTCTCAAACTCTAATCTTCCTTCTTGGTGAACAAAATCGGGGATACCCATGGAGACACACTGAGCCTTATGAACTCCTTCCTCTACATGTCCTCCAAATATACCTGTAACTCACAAAGCTCCACGGGAGCCATCTAATATGTTGGTGTACATATCGGTGTCGTCTCGGGGTACAGGTCGATGTAAAAGTCTACCCATCTACGTGAAGGTAGTCCCAGAACATCATCAGGGAAGACATCGGTATACTGGTCCACCACTACAAGATAGCTCAAACTCTCAACATCAACTACTCTGAGGGTAAGGCTAGCCAATTGATGTGTGATCGGCTGCACCCTCCTCCGGGTAAGTCCATCCTATGATGCAAAGGTTCCCTTCTCGCTGGTGAAGGAAAACCTAGTCCCATCCTCACAGACACACCAGAATTTGTGCCTAATACAGTCAATATCAATATAGACTGTGGATAACCAGTCCATTCCCAATATGATGTCGTAAGGCCTCAACGCCCCTACTAGAAGATCCCAGCCGAAGATCTCTCCTCCTAGAGTAAGACCACACTGCCATCACCAGTGTGTAATCGTCGAATCCCCTCCCATAGAAGTCTCCAGCTGTAAGGATCGAGCCAACGGCTCCGTCGGAATCTTCGAGCTCCGAATGAGGGTCGTGGAAATAAAAGAGTGACTGGAACCTGTTTCTATAAGTACTACATCTAGGGTATAATAAACATAGATTGTACCTCTAATTGTCTCCAAAGAGTCGTGGTTGTAGGCCTCAGTTTCCTAGATCTGAGTTCATCCCTGTCCTCCCACTCCCTGTGGTCAGGGTGGACAACCAGGAGGTGGTGGCGGAAAAACATCGAATCTCCACCCACCGCATACTACACGTCCAGCTCCTCTACCATGTTTGTCACCCTGAAGACCTCGTTCAAACCTCTGCCTCTACCTCGGCGGTCCCTCAACCATCATCTGGTCATCCATACAGCGGGTCGGGTAGTTGTGAGCCAAGTGACCCTGCCCGCCGCATGAGTAGCATTGCCTGATCCTCAACTGCCCTCCTCTATCTTGTGAGCCCCTCACCACCAACCCTGTATCCTGAGGTCATCCACCAGAAGGTATGTCCTGCTTGGTCCCTTGCATCATCTGTCTACTGCCTGCTGCGGATGACTCCTATACCTGACGTCTGGTGGTGGATCTCACTATCGGTTCCTGCTCAGTTAGGAAGCTCTCCACCAAAAGTTCTCTCTTTAACACCCCAGCCTGCATCGGAATGCTGAGAGATATCATCAATGATCTGATCTCCCATCAAATACCCTGTTAAAAGGTCCAAAACCTGAAGAAAGGGTCTCGTACCATGTCAGTGGAGTAGTGGGAGAGATTAGTGAACCTCGCCGAGAACTGGGCCACGGGCATGCTACCCTATTTTAAGTGCAGCAGCTCTTATATACACACTGAGCATAGGGTTTTCGGGAAGAACACTTCCCTGAAAAGGTCATCGAAGTCTACCCAGATGAGGATTTCATCATCATGTAACTAGAGTTTCAGACTCCACCATCTCCTAGCTGCTCCCTAGAATAGACTGGCAGCTAGGATCACCATCAGATCAGATGGTGTCCCCACAAAGAGAAAAACTCAGGCCACAACCTCCATCTAGTCCTCAGCCGCCTGCGGATCGGTCTCACCTCATAACCTCAAAGCTCTCTGCCGTTGAAACTCATGTAATGCACTCAGTAGGCGCGCACCATCTTCTGGTGGGGATGGTGGAAATGGCTGCCCAACGGGTAGTGGTGATGCTAGTACACCACCCGAAGGTTCTAACACCATAAGAGGGGCCTGCACCGAGGCCTCGTTGCTCAGTGGGACGTCCTTGTGTACTCTCTCAGGAATCCTGGCTGGTTGTCTACATGGCGGCATCATGAAATAAAATAGGTGTTACACGGTCAATAAGTTATACCTGGTGAGTTGACTGAAATAAATCATAAGAAAAACATTTCCAAAACACACGCAATCAGTGTTTTCGTGCATCGAGTCAGAAATCAGAATTCAGGGTCTTGGTGTATGGATATGTCAGGCACCTCACCAACACTGGACTCCCCAAACTGAAAACCATACTCAAAACACTTAACACTATTTCTCCATTGAAAAGATCAGAGTCCTAGTTCTTCGGTAGGACTAACTCCTTTGATACCACTTTATCACAACCCATCCCCAAGGGCCTATTCCATGACTACCCCAAGCCCGCCTTCCAAAGGCCAGGGGATGGAAACTAGCACTAGAAAGGCGTATCCGTATAACAGGAAAGCATTTCCCTTAAACCTGTACAAATACACAAATCCAAGAGTACAACAAGAGGCAACCACAAAGTAAACTGCTTTTGTAAAAAGTGTGATGAAAGTAAAGGGACCAGAATACAATCCCAACTAGAAAGTACAAGTACATATGAAAAGAGAAAAACAGCTCCGGCATCGTCCACTAAGGATCCTACCTGAATGGTAGGTACATCTCACGATCAGTAGTCACTAAAACACGTCTTGTCAAAGGTCCACCTCTGAGCACCATCCCATCCTGGCTCCCTCAGCCTTGATCAACGTTGTCCTTAATCTGCATAAGACACAACAAGGTGCAGGTGTAGCCCATGTAGGGGTAAGTATAACGATACTTAGTAGGGACCCCGAGACCCCCAAAGGTATCCCAGAGTTCCACAAAGGGAAAACCACAAAGGATGACCTCAAACACAAATCATGAAGCTGTCAACAACTATACTTAGGTATATTCCCATACATATTCCTAAGTTATCAAGATATACTCATATCATACATGAGGGAAGAATATCACAAAGGTAACACCAAAAAGGTAAAAGTACCACATAGGTAACACCACGAAGGTATAAGTACCACACAGGTAACACCATAGAGATAACACCATGAAGGTAAAATTACCACATAGGTATAACCACAAAGATAACACCATGAAGGTGAAGGTACCACAAAGGTAACACCACGAAGGTAAAAGACTCAGATCACACCAGGTATACAAGTAAGGAACAAAAGTACAGATGATTAGTCGAGAAGCTATATCATCTTATTCTGTTGAGAGGCACTACTGTTGACCATACGGAGTTTGAACCACATAGGATCAATAGGTACTAACCCCTGCAATGACCCACATAGGATCTGACCCACATAGGATCGGTATGCACTGACCCACACAGGATCACTGAGAGCTGACCCACATAGGATCTGACCCACACAGGATCGGTATGCACTGACCCAGATAGGATTGCTGATCGTTGACCCACACTGGATCTAACCCACACTGGATCTGTAAGTGCTGACCCACATAGGATCGCTCAGTACTAACCTCCGTATGATCTGTCTCCAACCTTCGTCTCACTGCCATCCACTGGATTCCCACTCATAGCATGATTGATTTAGGGAGAACGGCTCCTCAAGTCATCAGTCATATTTCAATCATCACGAAGTCCCATGAATAAGTAACCTGATAATCCATCATGTCAAAAGGGTTCCAACACGACAGACGACGCATCAATCGGATGCCCGGTCTATGACTTATAAGCATTTTAGTTCCGAGGGCCCGGTTGGATTCAGATTTGATCCAACCATTCCATACTCTAAATTTCTTCAAAACTCAATTGGAGTATACCAAAAGGACTGTATCTCCCCAAGGGTCCCATTTCCGCAAACGGTTCGTCAAACGGATCCTCAGATTTCAAGTTATTGTCCTTTAGGTGAAACTGTCCTAGAAGGGCCCGAGTCCGGTTTGACCTGGTCCGGTCCGACCCGGTGGGTTGACCCGACCTGGTCCGGGTCAGACCCAACGGGACGAGGCCACAGCGGGATCGGACCGCTGGGCAGTGGTTTGGCATGTCCCGCAGTGGTGCGTGGCCCGGCCCGCTGGGCTCGCGCGACCCATTGGAGCGGGGCCCACCCTAGCCGACACAGGGGGGTGGGGGAGTCACCCCAGTTTTCCTGAACAGCCGAGCATCCATTAGGATTGTAAAGTGGTGAATCCATGGGGCACTACTTGATCTCTATGGGGGCCGCATGAGGGTGGGTTCCTCCACCGCTGCGGCTTCGAGCCGCGACTTCCTTTAGCGGTGTGCAATGGCGCACCGCTCTGTCTCCTCCTTCTGCGGTCAGCTCAAGCCGGCCGCCGTCTTCACCCATCTCGGATTCGGTCGCGGCCTTCCCCACCAACAGCACACGATGAAGCGCCACACCATCTCTACGGATGACCAGTGTTGGCCGCTCTGCTAACCACCGCAGCCTCCTCCTCCTACGGCGCGCGACGACACGCCGCCTCCATCGTGGTCGGTCGGTGTCGCCGCATCGGAGGTCTTCTACAGAGAACGCAAGGGTAAACAAAGTAGCAGAGGGTACATGCCATGTTTTTTTGGCCCATTCCCTCCGTGTTAGCTTGAAAACATGAGGGAGGAATAGGATTCAACAATCACTTGAAATTATAACAAAATAAATCCCTACCTCAAGTTCGTTGGAGAGCCTCCACGCTTGAGGAAGGGTCGGTGTTCGTCATTCGGTGGCGCTCATCACTACCCACAAGAACCGTCTCTATCCTCCAAGTGATTAGTGTCGTGACACTTTATCAGAACTTCTTCTCTTGGTGAAGGCATTCCAATCCCTCTCCCCAATCTCCATATAAATAGGATATGGGAAAGGTTAGTAACGCCTATGAAATTAATAGGGGCTCACTTAATAGGAACCTTCTTAATTCCAATGGCGTTGTTACAAAGGATTTGAGGAGTCAATACATTTAATGGCTTGACATGTCATTGGTCCCACCATTTCTGCTTGTCCGTTGGAGGAAAAGAAAGAAATAAATAAAATAACAAAGTTATTTTATTATTTTATTAAAAAGTCCAAAATCTAACTTTTTCTCCAGAATTACTGTAGTCGAAGTGAAGCCTCCCTTAAGCGAATCCCAACACTATAGATTCAACGGTGCCCTTATATTTTTAATCTAAACACCGATTCAAAAGATAGAAAATGTCGCCCGTGCGTTTACTGAACATACCTTAAAAAATTTCATAAATTCATTCCGGGCACACTGACCCCAGAATCACATGCCGTCGATTTTCACATACTTGTAATAATTCCATATATTTTAAAAAAATACATGGAAAATCCAGGTCTTTACATGCATGATATTTTAAAGTTGAAGTGTTAGGGTAAAGGGAATCATGGTAAATGAGATGATTTACAATGTAAGGAAGAAGTTTGGGGTTGATTTTTATGGGAATTATAAAAGGTTGTGGAATAATTTATTGTACTCTATTGTTTTTTCCCTCTTGAATATAAAAAAATGAAAATGAAAAAAAGAACCAGAAAAATGAGAAAAATGGGTTGTGATTTGGGTAAACCAAAAATCACCATTACTAGACCTATGATTTTTTATCATATGTGGTTAGGTGGTGGATGTAAGGTCTATTCTAATCATCACTTTTGAAAAAAAAAAGAAAAAAATAGAAAGGTTCCTTTAAAAAAAAGTATTAATATATATATATATATATATATTCAAGAGAGGGTAAAAATAATTCATTATGCTTAAACTGATCATGATTTTTACTTTGAGTCTTGGGAAAAGTTGGGAGTTGTTAAAATTTAAAGGGTTGAATTTCATTAAACTTTTTCACTATGAATATCATAATTTATGCTTTTATATTTAAACCTCCTCCTTGATATTTATTTTTAAATATTAAATCCTATCAACCTTAAACCTCAGAGTCATTAGAACCATTATTGCAAGTCCTCATGGTTTTATGTGTCTTTTGTATTTACAAAGTGGATAAAGTAGTTCTTTTAAAATATTATGTATAAGGAGAATTTTCTCATGATATGAGTATAAATATACTTTAATTGTATCATGATTGATAATAGAAAAGATTGAAAAGTGATTTATATCATGATTTGACATGTTTAATAATAATGAATTGAGGAGTTTGAATGAATGAAAGGATAAGTTCTATCATTTTTCAAAGGGGAAAATTAAAATACATGAATTGACTGTTTCTTTGAAAAATGGGAAATTGAATCGATATTTTATGTGGAATTTAAAAATTTTATTTGACATTGATAATTTTTTTTTATTACATTGAAATTTGAATATTGATAACATTAGTGCCCTCTTTAATTCCTTTTTGAGATTTTATGCTTGAGGAAAAGTGATGTTATTAATATTTTCACAACTTATTATATTCCCCCTTTACTTATTTTATATGAAATGTGCATAATTTCTGTGAAATATTAATGTTTTAATATTAAGTATAATATTTGAGCATTTTTAGAAGTAGTCAAATTGAGTCAGTTTAATGTTTTAATTATAACTATCACTATACTGATCCAAATTGTGTGGTTCTTGTTTTGTAGGATTCTCCTTTCAATATAAAACATTTCATTAGAAGGAACCATGATCCAATTCTGCCATTTGAAGGGTCATATGGTCCTCACAAACAAGACCAAAGAATCTGTGAAGAAACTGGACTATTCATGAAGATTGATTTACTGGGCTCAATCTAGAAGTTCAAAAACCTTAACTCTCCACCATAATTCGGGGGACACTACATTTCATCTTGGATAAAAATTTCATGGCCCAAATCCAAGTACAAGGGGCCCAAATGAATCTTTTAAGTCCAGCCCACCATTCTGGCCGAGAATGAAAATCAGTATAGTATGCATGACATATCTCCTGATGTAATCATCCAAGCGAGCTGATATTTTGCAGTGTGAAAGAGGGGATGTAGGCGGCCGACTTTGTTGAAGAAACCATTCGGATTTGAAGGCATCTTAATATTCAAAAACCCTTTCACATTATGGACTTCAAAAAGACTGGATTGAAATGGACAGTTTAAGTTTGTTTATTTAACCGGCCATAACTTTTTATCCTTACGTCCAAATGACTCCAAATTTTGAGAGTAGTCGGCCAACATTATTGCCTACAACTTTGAAGAAGAAGATATGTGAAGATTCGGCTGTCTGAATTTCCAAATTGGCGATGCAAGTGGAGGGACAGATTGGGAATGCAAACAGTCCACTCCTTGGGCTATAAATACTCTTCCCTTCTCTCCTTGAGAGGGGTTGGCATTTCAGAAGAGAGGAGATCACATTGGCACGACCAAAGCTTTGCCAAAGGCTTGGGAGGACCTGCCATACTCAAGTTTTCACTTGAGAGACCTTTCCTCCTCTCTTTCTTTTCACTTACTTTTGAGTTTTTCATTTTTGTAATCTTGTAATTCTCTTTCTTTGTAATTCTGTTTTAATGCAAGTTACTTCTTCAATATCTCTTATTCTCTTCCACCTTCTGTATTTTAATATTAATGTTCTTAAAATAGTTTAAATTCAGTTCAATCCCCTTCCCTTCTTAAGCTTCCTCATTCAATCGAAATTCCATTTTTGATTCTTAAATTATTTCGTGTGTGTGTTCGGCACACTACTCTTATCTTGTCCCTTTCTTTTTCTTCTCTTTATAATTCATCACCATAAACATATATTACCAGATTATTAAACATCCAAATGGCTGAGTAAATCTCTCATTGGGGTGAGTTATAATTTGGGGATGTTAATTTATTGAGAGTTTTGCTCGATGAGTATTCTTTAAATTAATATTGTGTATGTTAAACTTAATATGTCATGGATTAATGATATGTTTTGTTTAACAAGTGGTTTCCATGGATTATTGGAACCATAAATACACTACCATAAATAAGTTTTGATTGAGATTAGAACCCTAAGTTAAGTTAAGGCTTGGATTAAAGCCTTCACACTTAGGAATTCCAATCAACGTCAACTTATGACATGGGTGTTAATTTAATGCAATACAAAGTAAGGCTCAAGGATATCACATGCTTAACTCCCCAATGATGAACTCACCCCAATATTTATCAATTTGGTAAATCAAACATCATCCATAAATCATTTCAATTAAGCTCTGCAAACAAACCCCCCTAATCAAAATACAATCAACTAAAAACAATCGACTATTACGAAGTACCATCACCGAGGATTCGACCCGAGTGCTGCTATACACATTAGCAGAGCACCAGAACTTTGACCGGTCGATAGGCGACAATCGGCCGTGCGTTTCAAATGGCGCCGTTGCCGGGGATGGTGCTTTAAGTAGTCATTAGTTTCTGGTTATTGTAAAAAAAAACCCCAAAAAAATACAAAAGTTTAAAAAAATTGAAAAAAAAAACACAAAGAAAAACCCGTCTTCCTCTTAAAAATCATAAATTGAAAAAAATACAAAGAAAAACCCGTCTTCCTCTTTCTTCCAAAATCTCTCTGAATGCCCCGTAGCCTTCCAAACAATCCCTCGGATTTGTTTGACCCTGAAATTGATATAACTCTTCGTCGAATTAGGAGGACCATTAGGGATAACCAAATCACCCAAGAACCAATCATTGCCCTACCAATTGAATTAGATATGGCCAATCCTAGGGAACAAACATTGAAAGAACTTGCTGCCCCTGATATGAATTACCAACCTCTTGGTATTCAATATCCAAACATAGAGGCTGACTTCGAACTCAAGTCGGGTTTGATTCATCTTCTTCCTCATTTCCATGGTCTAGCTGGTGAGGATCCTCATCTTCACCTCAAAGAGTTCCAAGTGGTCTGCTCAACCATGAAACCTCAAGGGGTTTCTGAAGAACAAATCAAGCTTAGAGCTTTCCCCTTTTCCCTAGCGGATTCTGCCAAGTCTTGGCTCTACTACCTCCCACCTGGTTCCATAAACTCATGGGTTGACATGAAGAGACTTTTCCTTGAGAAGTTCTTTCCCGCTTCCCGAACAGCTTCTATCCGAAAGGAAATAAGCGGCATCCGTCAATTCCCTAATGAATCACTCCATGAGTATTGGGAGAGGTTCAAAAAGCTTGTGGCAACTTGTCCACACCATCAAATCCCTGACCAACTCCTGATCCAATACTTCTATGAGGGGTTATTGGCTATGGAGCGAACTCTCATTGATGCCGCAAGTGGCGGTGCTCTTGTTGATAAAACTCCTGCAGCTGCAAGAGAACTCATAAGCAACATGGCTGCAAACACGCAGCAATTCCATACTCGAGCACATGCTCAAGTGAAACAAGCCCAAGATAATCAATCCATAGAGCCCAACAAGATGACTGAGTGGATGAGTGAACTTACAGGTCTTGTGCGTCAACTAGCGGTGGCTACCAAAGCCCCAACCTCATCTTCTCCACAGTCACTATTCCCTGGACCTATCAAGAATTGTGGAATCTGCAACTCTCCATCTCATCCGACTGACACATGTCCACAACTTCAAGATGATCCATCTGATTCATCTAGTCCAATGGAGCTCAATGCGGCATATGCTCAGCGAAACTTCAACCCTCAACAATCAGGTCAGTTTGTTAGAAACTTCAACCAACCCCACTCTGAGCCCTTCTCTTCTACCTTTAACCCACCTCTGAGGTATGGTAATCCCATTTCTCATCCTCCTCAATTCCCTCCTCAAAATCCAAACCAGTTCCAATATGGTCAAAGTGGTGGTATCCATCAACCTTATCCTTTTGTTCCTCAACCCCAAAGGAACAATCCTCCTCCTGGATTCCACTATCCTAACGAGCCTTCCCAATTCCCCACCCAATACAATCGCTTTCCCAAGAACCAAAATCAAGGCCAACCCAATTTGGGACATGCCTCTTCTTCTAAACAACCATGGGAAAGTGCTGTAGAGGATCTTGCTTCCTTCACCCGTTCTAGCCTAAAGAACATTGAAACCCAAATAGGTCAACTTGCATCCCACCTTAGCCAGCAACAACCATCCAATTCATCCCAACTCCCAGCTCAACCATTACCCAACCCCAAGGGTAATGTAAGTGCAATTGCACTTAGACCGGGAAAGCAAATTGCTATGCCCCATAATGATTGCTCTACCTCCCCTTTCGATGTTGATCTAGAAAATGAAAAGAACAAAAAGCTGGAAAAGGAACTTGAATCCACTCCTTCACCTTCTTCCATTCCACTTAGGAACCCGATTCCTTTTCCTCAAGCCATCTCCAAGCCTAAGAAGTCCTTTGAACCTGATCCGGAAATGCTTGACATGTTTAGACGTGTTGAAGTGAACATCCCCCTCTTAGATGCCATCAAACAAATCCCTAAGTATGCCAAGTTTCTTAAGGAATTGTGCACCCATAAGAGGCAACTTAGGAACATTGAAAATGTTTCAACTCAACAGTCCATTCCCATGAAGTGCAAAGATCCAGGGACCTTCACGGTTCCATGTCAAATAGGGAGTTCCAACTTTGATGATGCACTCATAGACCTTGGAGCCTCAATAAATGTCATGCCCAAATCCATTTTCTCCAACCTTGGTCTAGGTCCCTTGCACCCAACAGGTATTGTCATTCAATTAGCCAATCGAAGCACTGCCAGTCCTGAGGGGATAATTGAGGATGTTCTTGTTCGGGTCAATGATCTTATCTTCCCAGCTGATTTCTATGTCCTTGACATGGAAGGTGAGACGACCTCTTCTCGATCTCCCCTAATTCTAGGAAGACCATTCCTCATGACTGCGAGAACCAAGATTGATGTCCACTCAGGCATCTTATCCATGGAATTCGGTGACCAACTGGTCAAGTTCAACATTTTCCAAGCCATGCGATATCCATCTGAGGATCACTCTGCATTCTCAATCCATGCTTTTGAGGACACTTCTAAGATTCAATCGAACCCCAATCCACCATGTTCTTCATGTTCTAATGATAAAGGATCTTGTGAAATCTGCACCATGATTAACAAAGTCATAAATGGTGAAGTTGATGTGGACCTCTCATTCATAGACTCCATCAATCTAGAGGAACTTGAAAACTCTCTTGAATCCCACATCAACTCTGATCTCTACTGCTCCACCTTGGACAGTGTTGAGGAAAATGATCCAAACCCATCTAGAATCCCTTCTCCTACTCCTAACTTGTCTAGCTCTCCAATAAAGGCTGAAACTGATCTAAAACCACTTCCTTCACACCTCAAGTATGCATTCCTTTTCCATGATCCCTCCTACCCTGTCATTATCTCTGCTTCACTTTCTGAAACTGAGGAGTCCCAACTTGTTCAAGTGTTAGAGGAAAACAAAAATGCCTTAGGTTGGACCCTAGAGGATATTCCAGGAATCAACCCTGCCCTTTGCATGCATCACATCCATCTAGAGGAATCATCCAAACCAATTAGGCAACCTCAAAGAAGACTCAATCCACTCATACTTGAGGTAGTTAGGGAAGAGATTACCAAGCTTCTTCAAGCTGGTATTATCTACCCAATTTCTGATAGTGAATGGGTTAGTCCAATTCAAGTCGTTCCTAAGAAGGGCGGGATAACAGTTGTCACAAATGAACATGGAGAAGTGGTCACAACTCGGGTGAAAAACAAATGGCGTGTGTGCATCGATTATCGCAAATTGAATGCTGAAACACGAAAAGATCACTACCCACTTCCTTTCCTTGACCAAATGCTTGAGAGATTGTCCGGAAAGTCACACTATTGCTTTCTTGATGGTTACACCGGCTACTTCCAAATTCCAATCGCACCTCAAGACCAAGAAAAGACCACATTCACTTGCCCCTTTGGAACCTATGCCTATAGGCGAATGCCTTTTGGCCTTTGTAATGCTCCTGCAACATTCCAGCGGTGTATGATGAGTATCTTTTCTGAATTCATTGAGAATTGCATGGAGGTATTCATGGATGACTTTACCATTTATGGCGAGTCATTTGAATCTTGCTTACATTCACTCTCTTTGGTCCTTCAAAAGTGTGTCAAGTGCAACCTTGTGCTGAATTTTGAAAAATGTCACTTCATGGTTTCAAATGGGATTGTTCTAGGGCACATCATTTCTCAAGAGGGTATCCAAGTTGATCCAGCCAAAATTGAGGTGATCCAATCACTTCCTGAACCCAAATCAGTTCGAGACATTCGGTCCTTCCTTGGTCATGCTGGTTTCTATCGGCGATTCATTCAGAACTTCAGCAAGATTTCCCTCCCACTCACTCGTTTACTTCAAAATGATGTCACATTCAATTTTGACGAGGCTTGCAAGAGAGCCTTCATTGAACTCAAATCTGCTCTCATATCTGCTCCAATAATCCAACCCCCAGATTGGTCCTTACCATTTGAATTGATGTGTGATGCTTCTGATAGGGCCATTGGGGCTGTTCTTGGTCAAAGAAGAGAAAACATTCCTCATGTCATCTTTTATGCCTCAAAAACATTGGATGAAACTCAATCACACTACACTGTGACTGAAAAAGAACTTTTAGCTGTGGTTTTTGCCTTGGATAAATTCCGGCCCTATCTCTTAGGTGCCAAAATCATCATCTTCACGGACCACTCAGCATTAAAGTTCTTACTTAAGAAAAGTGATTCCAAACCAAGGCTAATAAGATGGATTTTAATGCTCCAAGAGTTTGACCTTGTGATAAAAGATAAACCTGGAAAAGAAAACCCTGTGGCTGACCACCTGAGTAGAATTTCTAATTCTTCTCATTCTGAAATAATTGATCCTGAATTTCCAACTGAACACCTCTCATCTCTTACTCCAAAGTTACCATGGTATGCCCCAATTGTCAATTACTTGGTTTCTGGTGTTTTCCCTGAATATTTTTCAAAAGAACAAAAAGAAAAGATGAAAAGTGATTCAAAGAATTATTTTTGGGAAGATAATAAACTTTGGAAAACTGGGGCTGACATGGTAATTAGGAGATGTGTTGATGAAACTGAACAATCCTCCATCTTGGAATTCTGCCACTCAATGCCTGGAGGTGGCCACTTTGGACCACAAAGGACTTCTCGAAAGGTCCTAGATTCTGGATTCTTTTGGCCTTCACTCTTCAAGGACTCACACGAGTTCTGTCAATCATGTCCCACTTGCCAAAAGTTTGGCACAATTTCTAAAAGAAACGAAATGCCTCAAAAGCCATTAATCTTCTGTGAGATTTTTGATGTTTGGGGCATCGATTTCATGGGACCTTTTCCCCCTTCCAATGGATTATCCTACATTCTCCTTGCTGTCGACTATGTTTCTAGGTGGGTCGAGGCCAAACCCACTAGGAAAGACGATGCTCAGACTGTGAGTGAGTTCCTCAAAACCCATATCTTCCATCGATTCGGAACACCACGTGCTTTGATAAGTGACTTAGGAACTCATTTCTGTAATAGAACCATGGAGTCACTTTTGAAAACGAATGGGGTTGTACATAAAACATCCACTGCATATCACCCTCAAACAAATGGAATGGCTGAACTTTCTAATAGAGAAGTGAAAAGAGTGCTTGAAAGAATTGTTAAGCCCACAAGAAAAGACTGGCCCGATAGACTTGGTGAAGCACTTTGGGCCTATCGAACAGCCTATAAGACACCCATTGGGATGTCTCCATTTAGGCTAGTCTTTGGTAAATCCTGTCATTTACCAGTTGAAATCCAACATAAGTCATTTTGGGCTGTCAAAACATGTGATTTTGATTGTGAAAAATCTGGTGAAGAAAGATTGTTGCAGTTGACTGAATTGGAGGAGCTTCGACTCGATTCGTATGAGAACTCCATTCTCTACAAAGAAAAGGCAAAGTCACTCCATGACAAGTACATTCTTCGAAAGGTATTTCATGAAGGTGAAAAGGTAATGCTCTTCAATTCTCGATTTCGACTTCACCCAGGTAAGCTCAATTCTCGTTGGGATGGACCTTTTATTATTACTAATGTTTACCCATTTGGTGCAGTGCAAGTCGAAGACCCTTCTTCAAAAAGAACATTCACGGTAAATGGACACCGGTTAAAGCATCACCATGAGAGGCCATTCACTTCAGGTTCCACATCGACTTCCATTGACCCACCACTAGATGGAAATGGCGACCCACCAAATCCAAACCAGGGGGCACCTCTTTCCCTTTAACTCTCTCTCTATCTCTTCCTCTCTCTACCTCTTTCTTCTTCTTCCTCTCTCTTTCATTTTGTTACCACTTTATTCATCAAACCCTTTCTTTTTATCTTTCTTGTGTGGGTGTGTATTTTAAAAAAAAAACCTTAAAAACTAAAAAAAAACAAAAAACACAATTACTTAAAAAAATTACAAAAAAAGAGTCATGCTTACTCACCATCTAGTTTTGAAATTTTGTCCAACCATTTTGGGGAGTCAAAAGGCTTGTTTTAAACTCAAATATATTGAATTTTTATCTCAAACTTGGGTAAACAATTTTGTGTCAATAACAAACATTTTGAATGAACAATTTTTGGTGGAAAATGATTCTCCCCTACCGTGAGGAATAACATTAGCCTTCATGCCAAGGTCATCTATGGCCATCTTTTTCATTGTGTGTCTTCACCACTGATTGTGAGTCTTGAGTTTGTGGACCTTCGAGCTGAATTTCCATCTTTTGTGTGCATTAATATGATAGAGGCATTTTCTAAGCCACATGAGAATCAGAATAGCCAAATAGCCTCCCGTTACCCTTACATTGATCCTACTTTTGAAAGCCCCTTTGAGCCTATGAAAACCTTTCTTTTGATAGCCACATTACAAGCCTAATACCTTGTCCCACCCAACATCTTCATGGATTTTCATTGTACAATTTATTGAAATTTAAGTGTGGGGGGAATGGACTTCATTTTTGGGCGTACTTTCATTGATTTCCAATGTGTCATCATATGCTTGAGGGCAAGCATCCATTCAAGTGTGGGGGAGATGTTGTAATTCTGTGAGCTTTGGGGTGTATATGTGTAATTGTCATTTGTATAAAAGTCATTGAAAAGTGTTCAAAAAAAAATGAAAAAAATTTATATTAAAAAAAAATGAAAAAAAAAGGAATGGGTTGTGTCTTGGGTGGGTCAAAAATCATTCATCCTCAACCTTTGATCGTGTTATAACTACTAAAATTAGTTCCATGAGAAGATCAAACATGGGTTGGGAGATGACTGTGAGACTTGTTTCAAGCACAACTTTCGAAAAAAAAAGCAAAAAAAAAAAAAGAAAAAAAAAGAACACTTGACTCATCTTGTATTGTGTCATTATTGGAAGTCTTCCATGTTGTACATATTCCATCATCTCAACCTATTCCATTTTCTATCTCCCTCACTTTTCATTCATCACACATTCATTCCCTTGTAAATATGTGTTTCTATTTCCTTTCAAATCAAATTTCAAAAAAATGTGCATTGATTTTTCCATGTTGGTGTTTTTATCCCATCTTTTCCTTTGGACATTATATACCTACCGTCCCATAGCCACTGAAAAAACCCTTAAAAGACCTCTTGATTCTTGTACACATTATATTTGGGAATGGAAGCTGAGAGCTCTTACAAACTCTTGATTTTCACTTTTTGTTGGTGAATGAGTGAACCTCCTAAAATACATTTTTTTCATCTTGAGAGGAGTAAGTTTTGAGTGCCTACATTTTCCAATTCAAACCTTGAACATGAAAAAATGAATTGTTTCTGATGCATTATTGTGAACCAAATTTGTGATGGAATTCAATATGGATGAGTGAAATATTCTAAACCTCCCCTGATTGGAGAAAACAAAATTTTAATATTTGTTGGTGAGTGAAAATGATTTTGTCATGTTTTTATATTTGTTGCACATGAGGACACGCGCAAATCTAAGTGTGGGGGAGTTGATGTTATTAATATTTTCACAACTTATTATATTCCCCCTTTACTTATTTTATATGAAATGTGCATAATTTCTGTGAAATATTAATGTTTTAATATTAAGTATAATATTTGAGCATTTTTAGAAGTAGTCAAATTGAGTCAGTTTAATGTTTTAATTATAACTATCACTATACTGATCCAAATTGTGTGGTTCTTGTTTTGTAGGATTCTCCTTTCAATATAAAACATTTCATTAGAAGGAACCATGATCCAATTCTGCCATTTGAAGGGTCATATGGTCCTCACAAACAAGACCAAAGAATCTGTGAAGAAACTGGACTATTCATGAAGATTGATTTACTGGGCTCAATCTAGAAGTTCAAAAACCTTAACTCTCCACCATAATTCGGGGGACACTACATTTCATCTTGGATAAAAATTTCATGGCCCAAATCCAAGTACAAGGGGCCCAAATGAATCTTTTAAGTCCAGCCCACCATTCTGGCCGAGAATGAAAATCAGTATAGTATGCATGACATATCTCCTGATGTAATCATCCAAGCGAGCTGATATTTTGCAGTGTGAAAGAGGGGATGTAGGCGGCCGACTTTGTTGAAGAAACCATTCGGATTTGAAGGCATCTTAATATTCAAAAACCCTTTCACATTATGGACTTCAAAAAGACTGGATTGAAATGGACAGTTTAAGTTTGTTTATTTAACCGGCCATAACTTTTTATCCTTACGTCCAAATGACTCCAAATTTTGAGAGTAGTCGGCCAACATTATTGCCTACAACTTTGAAGAAGAAGATATGTGAAGATTCGGCTGTCTGAATTTCCAAATTGGCGATGCAAGTGGAGGGACAGATTGGGAATGCAAACAGTCCACTCCTTGGGCTATAAATACTCTTCCCTTCTCTCCTTGAGAGGGGTTGGCATTTCAGAAGAGAGGAGATCACATTGGCACGACCAAAGCTTTGCCAAAGGCTTGGGAGGACCTGCCATACTCAAGTTTTCACTTGAGAGACCTTTCCTCCTCTCTTTCTTTTCACTTACTTTTGAGTTTTTCATTTTTGTAATCTTGTAATTCTCTTTCTTTGTAATTCTGTTTTAATGCAAGTTACTTCTTCAATATCTCTTATTCTCTTCCACCTTCTGTATTTTAATATTAATGTTCTTAAAATAGTTTAAATTCAGTTCAATCCCCTTCCCTTCTTAAGCTTCCTCATTCAATCGAAATTCCATTTTTGATTCTTAAATTATTTCGTGTGTGTGTTCGGCACACTACTCTTATCTTGTCCCTTTCTTTTTCTTCTCTTTATAATTCATCACCATAAACATATATTACCAGATTATTAAACATCCAAATGGCTGAGTAAATCTCTCATTGGGGTGAGTTATAATTTGGGGATGTTAATTGATTGAGAGTTTTGCTCGATGAGTATTCTTTAAATTAATATTGTGTATGTTAAACTTAATATGTCATGGATTAATGATATGTTTTGTTTAACAAGTGGTTTCCATGGATTATTGGAACCATAAATACACTACCATAAATAAGTTTTGATTGAGATTAGAACCCTAAGTTAAGTTAAGGCTTGGATTAAAGCCTTCACACTTAGGAATTCCAATCAACGTCAACTTATGACATGGGTGTTAATTTAATGCAATACAAAGTAAGGCTCAAGGATATCACATGCTTAACTCCCCAATGATGAACTCACCCCAATATTTATCAATTTGGTAAATCAAACATCATCCATAAATCATTTCAATTAAGCTCTGCAAACAAACCCCCCTAATCAAAATACAATCAACTAAAAACAATCGACTATTACGAAGTACCATCACCGAGGATTCGACCCGAGTGCTGCTATACACATTAGCAGAGCACCAGAACTTTGACCGGTCGATAGGCGACAATCGGCCGTGCGTTTCAAAAAGCATCGTTTAAGTGTGGGGGGTTTGATAGAAAAAATATTTTCCATAATTTTACATTAAATTTCAATGTTTGTAATCCCAAAAAATTATTTTTTTAAGGGTAATTCTTGCATTTTATGATTTTAGTGGTATTTTTAGCTCAATTGGAAAAATGGACTATTTTGAATTCTAATTATTTTAAATTATTTCTGTATTTAGGCCATAAAATATTATATACTTATCTAAATCGTAAATTTATTTCTTTTTAGGATTCTATACATCCTGGGATTCATTTCATTCTTCTAGACCCAAAGCCAAATCCACCATTTGGAATCCCAAAACTAGATCACAAGTTAGACCTTCAAAACTATTCACAGATCTAGATATTTTTTATGGTGGGACCATATCTCTTTATTGGATGGCCCAATGATCTGAAATTTGGTGTGTAGA